>JANSLO010000005.1:1200000-1876902 GCA_029298705.1 Ophiostoma triangulosporum | reverse complement strand
CACGCTTTACCTGTATTCTCTGTTTCCTGTTTACGATATATCGCTGTGTTCCCACCTACTGGGCCGACTCATCTGGCCCGAGTTTTCTGGCTTGGCTGTTCTCACAGCCGGCGTTGCATCTTTGCTTTTGTTTAATGACGACAAACGACTTGGGATGAGCGGTTGATTCAACCGTGGATAGACACATTTTAGAATATGGCATCAGCTTAAAGCTGAAGTTTTAATCCAATGATATGTTAGTCATCAACATGATTGTGGCCGCTGTAGTGAGGTTGTACTCCGTAGAAGGCGTGGCACGCTATGTGCAATCAATTAGTCACTCCGTAGAGAAGGAACGATGACTTATATGTACAGTGGAGACACTTTGCACATTTTAGTGTTAGTGGGAAGGTACGCGCGACGAGAGAATTGCGGGCCTCTCTACAACGCGACGGTACGCGCTTGCCCGGCCAGAAATACACAACGCCACACACGGAAGGGACGACACACGCTGTGGCAGGCAAGACTCACCAAAAAAACCAATCCGGAAAGTGCCACCCACACAAGGCTACGGAGGCAGGAGCGCAGAAGGCAGACGACTATCGTCACTCATTTGTCCACCCCTCCACCATACACAACCTACACATACACACACATACGCACACACTCTCAACATCGATCCCGGTTTACATACCATAGACCTCTGAATCCGACTTCTCCCATGTCGGTCAGCAGTCCCCGGGACGGCTGTTCCTCGACCTCGGCCTCATGACGCTCAACAACCTCGCCGAACAGTTGCCTTGGCTCCTCCGGAACCCGAAAGCGACACGTCCGACCGGCGACTCGTTGACGACAACCTCAAACTCCGTGCACCTAACTACTGGACCAACAATATCGACTGCCTTGCTGACACCGGCACCCTCAGCAGCCCACTCGCCCACAACGGCTGCTCTCATATCGACATTCCGGAGAGAGCCCCCTCCGCCCCCTGCCAGCAGTAACTTCTCGACGGCACCAACGGCAGTCTCTACACCGCGGATATCGACGACTCCTATACCAATACCCACGCCATTTTCTACGGCTACGACTCTTGCCACCTCTCTTCGACCGGCCTTTGCCAGTGCTCCTGATGTCCCTCGCAACCCGGCCGTGAATCGGGCCATGAGAAACCTACCGCCTCCCTCTTTCCCGCCATCCACATCTTCTACCGATATGGGCTCCAACACGCCAAGTCGGAGGCAGAAGCCCCAACCGGAACTGCCACAGCAGCCATTGCGGCCGCGCCTGGCCACAACGACGGGCAACGACGGCCTTGCAACACCGGCACGTGAGAAGACTTCAGCAAGATCATCTTGCAGAGCGGCACCGGAAGTCGCATCCTCGCACGCGAAGAAAGTCGTCAAGACACCTGCTGCAGTATCTCCATTCTTCGACTACCCCTCGGACATTGATCTTGAGGATTTTGACTCGGTCGTGGACCTCACTACGGATGACAACAACTCGTCTTCATCACCAAGACAATTTGCGGAACGGGCGTCTCGCGACGGCATGCAGCTATGGCAGGAGGGCCAAGCCACGCTTTCTGGGCTGGCATCCAATCGGCGCAGCAAGAAGAGAAAGAGCATGGAGATTAGCGGTTCTCCAGTCAAAGCCACACCGTCGGCTAAGAGAGCGGTGCAGATAAGCAAGGATGTGTCGAGAGCTGCCAAAGCATTGCAAGATGACGAGTTTGACGACACGGCCAGCATAGGCGACTTCCCGGACGTCAACGATATTGTGGCGATAGCATCATCCTCGCCCTTGACAACCCGGCAGACGCCTGCAAAGACACCCTCCAAGACGTCATCAAAATCGCGTTCCGCAGCTTTAGCGAGCACACCGAAACGATCACCGAAAAAACGGCCAGCGAAGATTACAGAACCAGCCTCGCCCCGCGGCGCCAAGGCAGTCACGCCAACAAAGCAACAAAAACGCGAGTCTACTCGCAGCGATGTTGTCATGGACTCAGAAGACGAGTGTTGTGACACCGCCCACTCGGAACGCGTCTTTTGTCTCGTGCCCCGACGAGTCCCTGCTTATGATGAACGGGCCACCATCACCGCACTCCCCGACGTTCCGTACTGCCTCACGAATTGCCGACACACCAAATAAACGGCCCTCTGCAACTGGCACCAAAGCTGCAAAGACGCCATCACAGCAAAGAGCGGCGGAAGAGGAGATGCCTGACACCGATATGGATGATGACATGCTCGACGCTTTGCCGGATTTCGACGATTTTGACGATGACCACGCCGTCCAGCCAGCAACAACAGAACCAGAGCCAGCACTGCCACAACAACAAGCCAAGGCAGACGACGATGAGGCTACGCAGCGACCTCCTATTCTAACTTACTGGTCTGCACTCCGGTGGAGGCAGCATGGCATCGAGGAGAAGATCCGCAAGAACGCAGCCGACTACATCAAAGCCCTCCATGAAAAGAGTACACCAGCTCGCCGTATACAGATCAAGGGAGAGAAGGAACCTCTTTTGAAGGAAACACAGCAGGTGGGCAGCATAGTGAGCGAGTTCAGGGCCTATGCAGCTCTCTATAACGATCAAGAGACACTGCTCAATGTAATCACCGAGGCCTACCAAGTTCACCAGGACACAGAGGCTGCGGAGGCCCGTCTCGATGAGCTGACTGCCGAGCTTCAGGATCGCGAAGATACTCTAAGGTCACGGCTGTCCGAGGTAGGGATCAACCCCACAGATCACCCTGCTGGCTTTGATGCCGGTAGCCCTCACAATGTTGTGGTTCCAGAGACGCAGCACCCCGCGGGCTTCATGCCACCCGTCATGTCCAGGAACAACGCTGCAACGCCTGAACATCCTTCACAGATTGTCCTGCAAACACAGGCACCCGCGCTACGCAACCAGAAACCAGAGCACTCCTGGGATAGCCAGTTCCCAAGACCACCGCCGCCCCATGCTTTGCCGCGTGCACCCAACCCCCCTCCGAGATACCCCACGGACCAAAACAACAATATCGACGACGATATCCCCGACTACTTTGACGACGACGACCTGTTCAACGAGATGGAAGCTCTGCCACCGATGCCAGTGGCAAAATACGGCCCAAACAACGGAAACAACAGTGCGAGCTCGAACATGGCACGGCAAGAGAATGCGTACCCACCACGAAGAAGCCCGGCGCGCGCCGCACCACCACCGCGAAACGATCTTTTCAGTGACGAGTTCAGTGACGACGTGGAGATGCTGCAATTTGCGGAGCATTTTGAGATGCAGCACTCGTCGAGCGCCGAGAACCCGCAGCGGACACGGATGGCGCCACCCGCGCCCCGACAAATACTAGCACCAACATCGGGCAACGTGGGCGAACAATCGCGCGAGTCTGCACAGTCTGCACGCAACGCCTCCAGGAAGCCGGCTAGCAGTAGCAAAAAGGCATCGATTCCAGACGAGCTGATGCGCTTTCCGTGGTCGGGCGAGGTGAAACGCGCTCTGAAAGACCGGTTCCGCATGTCTGGATTCCGCCACAACCAGCTCGAAACGATCAACGCAACACTGGCCGGCAAAGATGCATTCGTTCTCATGCCGACAGGAGGTGGAAAGTCTCTCTGCTACCAGCTACCAGCAGTGATTGGCAGCGGCAAGACCAGCGGCGTTACGATTGTGCTCAGTCCTCTGCTGAGTCTGATGCAGGATCAAGTCGACCACCTCAATGCGCTCAATATTGCGGCTAGTTCTTTCAACAGCAGCACACCACCCCCTGCACGGGCACACGTTCTGAGCCTGTTCAGCAAGCCGAACCCCGAGCACTATCTGCAGCTTCTGTATGTGACGCCCGAGATGATCGCCAAGAGCCAGCAGTTTGTCAGAGGCTTGACAACACTCTACCGGAACAAGAAGTTTGCCCGCATTGTCATTGACGAGGCGCACTGTGTGAGCCAATGGGGCCACGACTTCCGGCCTGATTACAAGGCTCTGGGCAGCGTTCGGCGTCAGTTCCCCAACGTACCTGTGATGGCCTTGACGGCGACGGCGACACCCAACGTCATTGTGGACATCAAGCACAACCTGAGCATTGAAGGGTGCAAGGTGTTCTCGCAGAGCTTCAACCGGCCCAACCTCTACTACGAGATGCGTCAGAAGGGCAGTGGCTGCGTCAACAGTATCTGCGAGCTGATCAGAGACAAGTACAAGGGCCAGACTGGCATAGTGTACACATTGTCGCAGAAGTCGACTGTGAGTCTTGCTGACAAGCTCAAGAAGTATGGCATTTCCGCGCACCATTACCATGCAGGCATGCCTGTGGAGGAGAAAACACAGGTCCAGCGCGACTGGCAAAAGGGCAATATCAAGGTTGTGGTTGCGACGATTGCATTTGGCATGGGCATTGACAAGGCGGACGTGCGATTTGTGGTGCACCACTACCTGCCGAAGAGTCTCGAGGGCTACTACCAAGAGACGGGCCGTGCGGGCCGTGACGGGAAGCAGTCTGACTGCTACCTTTACTTTGGCTACGGCGACATCAAGAACCTGCGCAAGTTCATCGACGACTCGGACGGAAGCTATGAGCAGAAAGAGCGCCAGCGTGATATGCTGCAGCGGATGATTGGGTTTTGCGAGAACCAGCAGACGTGCCGGCGCACGGAGATCCTTCGCTACTTTGGAGAAGACTACGACGGCAACGACTGCAAAAAGACGTGCGACAACTGCAAGAACGACACGGTCCTTAACCTAACCGATTTTACCGAGTATGCCGTGGCTGTCCTTCGGATTGTACAGGTGTACCAGAGGGAGGACGAGTCCATCACAATGGTACAGTGCTCCGACGTGCTGATGGGCAAGAAGCGGAGTAAGCACAGTTCCCTTGACGACGTGTACGGCATCGCGAAGAGTCTGAGAAGGCACGACGTGCACATGATGATCTACCGTCTGCTCAACGAGCACGCTCTCGCAGAAGAGAACAAAGTCAACCCGCTCGGCATGGCCATCCAGTACTTTACGTTGGGACAGTTTGCGAGGGAATATTTTTCGGGAAAGCGGCGGCTGCAGGTCGTTGTTAAGGTCAACGGCAGTGCAGAGACGACATCGGACAAGCCAGCCAAGAAGAGCAAGAGCACCAAGGGCAAAGCGGCCGCAGGCCCGTCGACAGATGCGGCTGGCAAAAAGAAGAAGAAGAGCTCAGCGGCGTCGGCAGTTCTCGACCTGGCGGAGGTGGTTGATGACGACGACGACGACGGCGACAGCGAGTTTGAGCGGTACGCCGGGCCGGTGCACAACAACGGGTACGCCAAGGACAATTTTGTGGTATCTGACGACGACGACGAAGACGACGCGTTTGACCCGCCACCACGGACCAAGGCTGCACCGCGCGCGCGAGCCAAATCCACGGTCTCGACGACAGGGTCACGGCAGGCACAGATTCAGCAGTACGCCTATGATGAGCCGCCAGCGGTGTCAAGCCGTACCCCGGGCAGGAGGAACCAGACCCCCCAGCGGCAGCAGCGACTAGAGGAGCTCGGCGGGCCGATTGCGCGCGATCCTCAGCTGTCGGAAGCCAACATTGACCCGATCCACGGGCATGCAGTGGCAGCGTTTGCCGACGAGGCGCGGCGGCTGGAGGAGAAGATCCGCAACGAAAAGGGCCTGCGCATTTTATTTACAGAGACGCACCTGCGCGACATGGCGATTGGATGGACGGACTCGGTCGACAAGATGCGGCGCATCCGCGGCATTGACGCAGACCATGTGCGGCGGTACGGGCAAAAGTTTGTGCCTCTTGTCCAAAAGTACCACGCCACATACCAAGAAATGATGGGCCCTGGATCCGGCGGGGGTCCTTCTGGTGCGGGTGCGGGCGACGAAAGTCCACTGCTGGGGCCTGTTGGTCCTGCGCGCCGTAGCAACAACAACAACAACAGCGCGAGCGGCCCGACGCAAGCCGACTTTGATGCGATTGTCGACCTCATCAGCTCAGACGACGACAGCGACATCCTCTCCGGAAGCGATGACGGCGGTGCTGGGGCAGCCAGCTACAGCACTGCCAGCCGCGTCAGACCCCCTGCTGCCGCAGCGGCGCCGCCAGACGAAGCCGCCCGATGGCGGGCCCAGCTGGAGTCGCTGCAGAGCCAGCCGGGCAAGGCCGGCGGCAAGTCGGGTGGCGGCGACGGCGGCGGCAAAGGCAAAAAGGCCTACAGTCGCAAGGGGTTCAAACGTGGCGGCGGCGGTGGCGGCAGCCGTAGTGGGAGCAGCAGCTACCGCAGTCGGGCAGCCAGTGGAGGAAGCAGTACAGCGGGCGTGACGAAGCGCCGGGGCGGGTCTGCAGGGTCGTCGAGTCGGGCGGCACGGGCGGCGGCCGGTCGGCACCGGGTGGGTTTGGGGGAGGAAGCGGGATTGGCATGATGCCGCTATGATTTGCCTTTTTGTTTTTACTATTTTCATTGTCGGTTATAGCATCTGTCGGGCGTTTTTGTTATGTCTTTATGTCCATTCTTCTATTGTTAATGTATACCATCATCACACATGTACGGCGCCGGAATCTGTCAAACACAAACACTGTCAAACACTGTCAATTATAGCTGTATTAAAAATTAAGTATCTATATATGTTGTATTTTGATCATTACATGCGTCTTTCCAAAGGGTCGTGGTCAATCTGAGTGCAGTTGGTGTGCAGTTGCGGCTGCAATCGACAAATGGTAAAAAGTATAGACAGAGAATAAGAGATAGATGTAGTCCAGATTAAAATGGTAAAGTAAATCAACGCCGTGAATGCCGGGCAAAGAAGATGTAATATGACAAGGGGAAGGGGTATAAATATGTCGAGGAGACAAATTCATGAGCGAGTTGTCTCGAGGGAGAAGTGAAGGAAGGGGATAATAAAACAATATAATGAAGTAAAATGCAGAGTAGTATGCAAACTAGACAAGCTCGGTGGTGATCTCTTCGCGCACCTTGCGGCACCAGTTGTAAATGGCATCCTCAAAGGCCGGCCACACGTCTGGCTGGCTGTTGCACACGACACCCAGTGCGTCGACCTTGAGGAAAATGTCCCACCGCAGCTCGGCGGCCTTGACCCAGTAGCGCAAATTGTCCGCCGCGCGGTACGGCTTCAGGGTGTCGGCGTGGAATGTCGGGATGGCGCCAAAGCGGCGACGCGACTTGCGCACGGCGCAGTTGTGCAGCTGGATCAGAGTGACGCCGTTGCGCATGTGCTGGAGAAAAGCCGTCGGCGCCGGCGGCGTTGTCGTCGTGGGTGATGGCGGAGCCGTATCCGTGCCGGCAGTTTCCGTGTCGGTGTCCGAGACCGCCGTCGCTGTCGTCGAGCGATCCATGGGCACCCACGCAGGCAGCACGGTGTCGACCTTGTCCTCGGTCTGGGACACGCTTGCCATAATGGTCTGCAGAAAGGCAATCTCGCGCGCATAGGCGCGTGCCGGGTCGCCGCTCTCGGGCGACGCATCGGCGGGCCAGAGCTCGTCCTTGAGCCACGTCCAGGTCTCCTGCTCCTTCCGCTCGGCCGCAATCAAGACCTCTTCGGCCGCGAGCATCGCGTATAGGCTGTTGACCCATGCAGTCATGTTGCGGATCTCTTCAGTGCGCGCGCCGCCCGAGAAGTTGCGCGTCGCCATGCGCTTCAGCACGTCCATGACGCCCAGCAGCTCAGAACGCACCTCGCGCTCCGCCTTGATGGCGTCGAGGCGGTCGGGATCCTCGTGGCAGGTATAGTAGACCTTGGCGGCGCGGATGGCGAGCGTGATGACGTCGAGAATGTGCATGCCCTGGATCTCGTACCACGCGGCGACGGCGGCTTTGGCACCTGCGTTCTGCGGGTCCGGGTTCGGCGCCGCCATGCTCGGCGGTGGTGGCGGTGCCGCCGTCGGCGTCGCGGGTGCACGCTGGCTCGCCTTGGCTTCGGCGGCCTCGGCGAGCGCGGCCGCTGCGGTGTCGAGCGTCTGTTGCAGCTCGGCTTTGAGCTCGGCCTGCGACGGCGGTTTCGGCAACGGCTTCTCGCGGTTCATGTATGTGCTGACGGTGGGCGGCAGCATGGCGGCGGGGTCGGTCTCGTCGTAGTCGTCACCGTACCAGTCGTCGCCCGCGCCTACATGCATGGGCGACTCGACGTACATGCCGCCACCGCTCGCCGACAGGTCCGGGCTGTTGCCCATCGAGGCATAGGACGAGTCGGTGTCGGTCGACAGACTGAGTACGGGCGGCTTACGCGGGCCGGTGTAGCTGGACGTGCCCTCGACCTGCGTGAGGTCGAGCGTACGTGCACGCCCGCCGCGTCGCTTGCGCTCAAGCTGACCCTTGAGGTCGAGCAGGCCGGTGCGTGCAAAGTAGTGCTGCAGGTGGGCAATGCTGCCGAGGCTCAGCACGCTCTCGCGCGACCGCGCACTGGCAGCAAAGTCGGTGCCGGTGGGCCGCATGTAGCCGCGGCGTTTTGTGTGGCGCTGCTCGCCATTGGGGTTGCCTGTGGAATTGACGGTAATGGTGCTGCCCGTCGAAATTGTCGACATTATGGAGATGGTGCTGCCCGTCGACAGACGGTTGCTGGACGTCGATGGCGACAGCGACGACGAGTAGCTGCCCGAGGACTGCCGACTAACACCCGAAGACGATGTCTCACTGCCGAGCGAGTCCCGAGGGTCGCGTCCAGCGGTGCCGAGAGACAGCAGTGACGAGGCATCGGTGGTGGCGGAGCCGTGGGACATGGTCGAGGCGCTGGAGACGGAGCGTTTACCGTCGTTGTGGGTGCTGAGGTCGGCAGGCTTGACAGCAACGGACGGCACGACGTCGGGCGACGGAGACGAGGCTCGCATGCTGGGGGACAGAGACGGAGTAGGAGTAGTTGTTGTAGTTTGTAGTGGTTTCTCTGTAGCTCGTCCAGGACGGCAGCCGTGACAAGAGGCGGTGTTGTATAGGTTGATGCTGTAGTTGGGTGTAGTTGTGCAACGTGGTGGTACCGCGTGTGACGATGTTGCGGAGTTGTGGTGGAAAGTGTATTGTATGAACTGAGAAATCGAGACCAGCAAGCAACGTGTAAAGAGACGCGAATGGGGTCTGTGCTTCCCCTCGTCGAAAAACAAATGACAGGGGCGGGTAGGCGTAAAATCGAGATCACGCAGTCGGCCGAACCAACGAGAAGGAAAAGAAAGAGAAAAGAAATGAATTAATAGGGGAAACCAGTGTTCCGGATGTTATGACGGCGAGGGGCTGGAGTGGGTGTGTGTAATTTAAATGAGCTGTTTCTGTAAGTAGTATCAAGCGTCCGGGGTATGCGTACGGCGTTGTCAAATGAGATAATTCGCTGAAGGATGTTCTGATTTCTTGGAGATGCGTCGCGTGTTGATAGGGGGAGTCGAGTCATTATCAATGGAAGCGAAGGGGAAGAGAAGGCGAGAAACAATGCAGCTGACATTGAGGGGCGTTGCCAAGTTGACAAAGTGAGGCAAAAGCTAAGGGCTGGCGATGCACTGTACGGGAAGGTGCCCATTTACATATAAGCATACATTGTTTACATGTCAATAGTTGATAACACGAGTTGATAACTGTTGCAGCCAGAACCGGCAGGACCAGTTGTCGTTAATAACCGTCAATACTGTTAATGACCAGTTAATAACCAGTTGTCAATGCAGTAACGAAATAGGAAGGAACGCATCAGTCCTTCCGTCCTTGTCTGTACGGAGTAAGGCGACCCGATTGCAGTCTCAGGGGCATAGTGCGACCAGACAGCACGAGTTAAGCCTTGCTGGACAGATACGGAGCCGTCGTGGTCTTCTAGTGTATTACGACTTCAGTGACATCGTCTGTGCTGTGCAGCGGATTCGGCTCAGAGCGCGCCGCGGAGTGATGTGGGGCTATTAACTCACGCTGAGCCTTAATAAGGTCGTCACACACATCTCCAACATGCTCAGCATGTCTCTGTGGGACGCGTGCTCCGTATTGATGGGCCACATGCGGATCAAGCAGGACAAGGCTGTTCCCACGGAGATGGATGATGCTGGCATGGATTGGACTGCTCGGGTGACGGATGGCGTATTGGCGGCGTTCCTGAGTTTTGGTATGACATCGGTCTTTTGACCACAAGACAAGGCTGTGCATGGTAGTATTGATGATTCTAAATCGAGGCATAGCAGCGCATTGGGAACGGAGAAGTACGACGTGCATATTAGTAGGAGATGGTTGTGGATGTTACAGCTCCACGGAGTATGATGCCGATGATAAAATTTGACAGAGTATGTACGATATTTGTAAATATACATGAGAGGACCATACGGAGTGTGTAAGCATACATTATGCATATCCGACGATGCATACGGCAGCTGTCATGTAAGCATATATGTAAGAAGATCATGACTGTAAGCATAGATGACTGAGGCATGCGGGCTCGTGGATGCTGACTCCGTACACGGACAGGGATTTGTATCTGTACCTGCATACATTATGTGACCTGCATGTTGTGTTGATCTTTACTCATTCGTACTATGGTTATTGACAGCGACATTGTGACTGTACGCTTACGACCATAAGCATAGTGCATTCCGTTGCTTACTACGGAGTATGATGTTCAAGGATGGTGGTCAGAAATGACCTCAAGTTGGTGACCACACGCACCAATCACACGCCAAAAGAGCCATGTAAGCATACGTGACAGTATGCTTACGTCTTGTATCTTATGTGTACGCTACACTACATACATACACTATCGTACGGAGTTGGATGTCCTACAACGGCCAAGCCGGATTACCAGTCACTCGCAGTCGTATTTAACGTGGGAAATTGCAGATTGCCCGCTCGGGCTCAAGGTCGGTACAAGCCAGGGTCCCTGTAAGCATAGCTTGGGAAAATACGCTGCAAGCTCTCTGTACTCCGCATGCAACCTCTCTATCAATCCCATCTTATTGAAGGAGCTCTACATATAGCCGTATGCGTACGGAGTGCTCCAAGGAATCTGACCCGGTCCGGCTGCACTGCATCTGAGACTGCACAAGATTGAGATGGACAGCGTATGGCATTGTAAGCATATGCTTACAGTATACGTCTCGCCTCCGTTGCTATTACTCCGTATGTGATAAAGCTTTGTCTTTGATCGTCCGCTTCCTAGCGCCACAAGCCGCTCAGGTACGCCGGGAACTAAGCATAGATAGAAACAAAGAAGAGTCCCGAAAGGGAAAACAGCTTGCTCAAAGGGATTGTCCTTTTGCCAGTTGCCAGATAGCTCCCGTGTTGGTCTGCTACTCGCTATTTGCCCCTTTCTCAATGTCCCCATTGAGCTCCGTATTCCTTGTCTGCTGTCTCTCATCTCGCTGGCAGAAATTGAGTTACTTGCTTCTTTGAATGTCTATTTACGTACTTTTTCTCTTCATGGTTTCTCTGACTTTGGCTCGTATTTGCACAGCATATTAATAGGTATTGAGAGCTCATTTTGCAGTATTATTCGTGCACTCAAAGATACTTTATACGATGCGGTTACTTCTGATTACATAAGCACGTGATGACAGTGCTCCTTCGCATCATTGTGTTCCGATCAGAAGGAACGATTTGGTGCACATATGTGTATGCTTATGCTTAGTGCTCCTTCTCACATTGTAAACAGAAGGAACGACTACTTGTCCCCGCACATCAACCCACAATCATCTACCGTACCGAACATCGTACTTCCATAAACGCACTAAGTATCCCCGGCACACCGTCGTCGCGAGGAACGTCAGCCGTGCCGTAATTACCGTAATTTGTCGTAGAACATTCAATCTGTGTCTTGTGTATCTAAGCATAGTGCGTACGTTCTGCTCTGCATTTTTGTTGTGTTTTCGGCCTTGTGTCGCTCCTTCCTGCTTCTTGTTCATAATGCTGTATGAGGAAAGTACTATCCTGCCTCTTGCCGTTTGCTGTGTCTCACAGTGTTCGCTCCTGCCTCCCTTGGTACTTTTGTCTCGCCTCTTTCCGTTTTCATACCGCCTATCACGACATCCCTTTTCTCTCCTGCTTCTCCTCTTTCTCTTCTTTTGGGCTCACTTTAGGCCTCACTTTTGCCTCACTGCCTCACTTTTGCGTCGTCATCCTCTTCTCTTTGTACGCGTTCCAACACAGCGCGAAAGCTACAACGCCGCGTCGTACTACACTCCCGTCCCGCACCAGCCCTGCTTTCTCCATTTTCCTGCATGCTCCTACTGCAGTCGCGCTCGCCTACAGCAACAACAACAGAACGGCCTCACCAAACAACAGCAGATCACAGCCCAACTCCACTGCAAAGAGCCCAACAGCACTCCTAGAAAATAATCCCATCGAGAACGACCAGATACCATTCGCTCGCGCTGCCGCTGCAAGATCAGACAGCCGAGGATAGGCGACATCGCCGCCTCAATTCCCAGCCCATTGACTCGGATTGACTGTCGATACTTGCCGTCTGACTCACGTTTCCGGACGAAATGACCACCGCCGTCCTGGCAACATCTACGGGCGTCGCAGTGGCTGCGTCTGCATCTGCGTCCGAAGGCAGTCCTGCGCCCACAAGGAGCAACAGCGTCAAAGGTCCCAAGAAGAGCATGAAAAACAAGCTCAGAAAGCATCGATCTTTTACCACCCTGACAGCGTCTGTTGCAGCCACTTTTGCTGCAGTCACTGCACCATCAGCACCCGCTGCCGCGACAAGTGGACACCTCCACCTGCACACTGGTATCCCTGGCCAATCTTTGGGTCAGTCCGAGTGCCAATCTTCGTCTGGCTCCTCCCGCTCTTCGCGCTTCTCCTCCTCTACTGGCTCTGCTGCCTCCTCCGCCTCTACACATATGTCTGCAGTGCCAACATTGCCTACTTTGCCGTCTGTGCCTACATCGCCCGCATTTCCGGCATTCCCTGTTTTTCCTGCCCTCAATTTGCAGCCTGACCGCCTCGACCATCCCGACCACCATGCCTTGTCGTCTGCCCTGAGTCTTGTCCACTCTTCCAGCGATCACGCTCAACTCGACCACGTCCACCAACGAATGCACGGTCCCAACTTTGCCGCCGACGACTTCTTCAAGTCTGCTATCGGCGCGCCCTCCCCTAATCCTCCTGCACCTGCATCCGCATCTGCATCTGCGCCCCTCAAATCGCAGACTCCTCTTTTTGACACGCTTTCCACGTCGCAAATCCCTCCTCGGCCCACACAGTCACCACACTCCCCAGAGGCCCAATCCCAATCTCAATCTCAACAAGTTCTACCCCCACGATCAACATCGTCTCTCTCACAGCCGTCGCAGCTCTCAGAATCACTCACATTCACACCCTCGTCATCGCCGCCGCCTCCTCGCCCCAGCCGTCGCGTTGGGTTCGTCGGTACACCAGAAGATCTATCACCTGTCTATACAGCACGACCGCGATTATCCAGCACCGCCAGCGCATCGTCCAGCATTTCAAGTCCGCCACAGCCCCTGAATCCGCGAAAACCGTCGCCGGGCCTCGCCGCACGACTCAAGGCCCTTGGCTTTGGCGCGCCAGCCCACAAATCGACAACACCGACGTCGACACACCAGCCTGAGCGCGTCGGCCGTCTTCCAGAGCACCAGATCCGCCAAATCGACCAGAACCACCAAGCCGCCTCCTCCATCACCGTCATCGAGCGGCGTGGCCGTCCGTGGAAGGGCCCTGCAGCATCGTCTCGCTTGCACTCTGTATCCAGCCTTGTATCGGGCCGCTCCAAGGCCCACAGCGACGCCGGTACCGACACCGACGCCGACTTCGAGACTGAGTACAACAGCAACTACGGCAGCGAGCTCGACTTTGACTCCTACGCCACCGGCGCCGACGAGCAGTATCTCTCTTCCACTTCTGGCCCAGCCACAGCCACAGGCACAACCACAACAGCCATTGTTGTTGTGACTGAGCCCGAAGACCAGTGCGCCGATGTGAATGCAGAGCCAAGCGCGGCTGCCACTGCTTCGCACGCCTCCATTTCTCCCATCCCCGAGATCACGCCTGTCCAGCCACCAGATATGGACACCGACAAGTACCGCCTACCCAACCACACCAACGACAACGGCACAAGGGTCCAGTCCGACACGCGCGAGCAGCACTCCTCCAACTCTTCTCCGGAAATTCCGCCACCGCCGTTGCCAAAAGATACGCCTCCCATGTCACAAGGGTCCTTCGGCCCGCAACCACCAGCACCCACCACCCCCAGCCAATCCGACTACATCCCCGATGCCCCGTCCTACTTCAGCCCGCTCGGTCTGCAAAGAACCGGCTCCATCTACACGCTCTCGCGCGTCTCGTTTGCGAACCAGCTCGCACAACTCACATCTCTACAGCTTCCCGATGCCGAATCTCTAGCCAGCAAAGTCTCTGCGATCCCGACCGCACAGGCTGCATCGCGGGCTCTCATTGGAGCCGCCGAACAGATTCGTAACTGGATCTCCAAGGCGTCCGAAGTGATTGACGGTCTCGACAGCGACGACGATGTGGAGTGGGCCGCAGCAGGCGGTCGTGAGGGCCTCGAAGAAGTTGAAAATGCAATCGTCCGCTTCGAGGAGCTGATCAACGTCTATGTAGGTGCCATTGAAGAGCTGCAGTGTCGACCGGACATTGCCAGCGTCACACCCGAAGAGCTGCAGCGTGCTGTTGTCCAGATGGAGTCCATCATGGAGGAATGGGGCCGCATGCGCTCGTCACTTCAGAGCGTCAAGGCCCAAGTAGAAATCGCAATGGAGTGGGAGGAGCTCTGGGGCATGGTCCTCGGCGACATCCAGAACGAAATGGACGATCTGGGCCGACTCGTGTTTGAGATGGAGGAGCGCCGTCACAAGTCGATTGGGGCATCGCCTGGTGCCGACGGCTCTGGTGTCGATATCAGCGACCTAGAGACCATTGTCGAGGAGTCGCAGACCGGCCAGATGCGACCGACGCCGGCAGTACGCGCAGCTAGCAACCGGCTCAGCATCACGCTGTTTCCTGCCAGCCCTGTATCGCCGGATACGCCGAGCCCGATGCCGACCATCTCGCAAGACGACTCGAGTCTCTTGGCCCTGTTCGCCCGCATGCAGCCGCTGCGCGCGTCCCTCGACTTCTTGCCCATGCGTCTATCGGTGTTTGATACACGTGCCAACTCGTGCTTCCCCACCGCATGCGAGGAGCTCGAAGAGCGCCGCTCAGGTCTGGACGCAAGCTACAAGAAGCTGGAGAAGGATGCCGAGTCTCTGCGCAAAGAGCTCGGCGAAGACCGCTGGGTGACGGTGTTCCGCGGCGCCGCTCGCCAGGCACAAAAGATGTACGAGTCGGTCGAGCGCAGTGTGGCCAAGCTCAAGGAGGGACTGGATGCTGGCATGCACCTGACGAATCAGCCGGTGATGGCCAAGAAGATTGAGAGCTACGAAACCAAGAAGCTGCACTACGGCCCAGCGATTGAGCGCGTGCTCGCCATTATCGACAAGGGTGTCAAAGACCGGCTCACACTCAACGGCGAGATTCTGCGTCTCCACACCGAGCTGCAGACGCAGTGGGACAACCTGAAGGACGACATGCACGACTTTGACCTGACGATTGAGGAGCTGCAGGCCGACGATCGACGCAGCCAGCAGCTGCGCGACTCCATCTCCAGCATGCTCTCCATCGACCACTCCACAAACGGCAGCGGCCACGACACGCCGCACAGTTCGCCGCCGTCGTCCGTCATCATGTCGTCTCTTGGCTTGGAGAGCACCAAGAGCAAGACGCGTCGCCTAGGGACCGGTCCCCCGGAGCCCAAGACCACGCCGAATAACCGTCGGCGGTCGTTTATGGGTGGTGGCGGCAGTAGCAGCGGTGGCAACGACGGCAGTGATGGCAGCAGCCTTCCGCAGCCATATGCGCGCCGCAGCGTCTCGTCGTCGGCGACCGGCCCTGGCTCGACTGGGCGGAGGCCTATTTCGCGTTTTGCTAGTTCTCTTGGTCTCGGCGCAGGATTCAACAGCGGCATTTCGACGCCCAACCGCGAAGGGTCTGTTACGCCCAGCGGCAAGCGGTCTTCGATGTACGGAAGCGGTTCAAGGCCGCCGTCGACACTGGACAACCGCCCGCGCTGGAATTCGTCCACAGTCGGCGTTGACACGGGTCACAACTTCAAGCCCTTGACTCTGACGACACCCAGCCCGTACGCGAAAACACCGCCCAGTGCGCGCCGGTCGTCGGTTGCACTCACGCCCCGGTCACATTCGAGCCTGGGCACCACTAAACTGCCGATGCGCAGCCCTCTGAGCCGGGGGTCGACCGTCTCACCAGAACCGGCCAACGACCCGGCTGGCTTCCGCGATGCCCCGCCGTACCGTCCGCCGCGCCTGGCTTCGCACTCGTCTGCGCCTGTCAATACGGGGTCGCCGGGAGCACACAACCGGCGGGCGTCTCTGCAGCCGCCCCGGGTCAGCGATGGGGGGCAGTCGTCGCAGCGGTCAGCTAGTTCCATGTCCGTATCACGGCGATTCAGCATGCTGCCTACGCCGCATCGGAACGATGATACCATGTCGGGTCGTGCGTCGCCGCAAGTTCGGTCCAGTTCCCGATTCTCATTGCGCAAAAAGACGGCCGAGCCCGCTGACAACCGGCCAAAGTGGCGTCCTTGATTTCCTCTCTTGTCTCTTCTCGCGAAGCTTTACTTCCAGCCTATCCCCTACTTTTTTGTAATTTTCTGGTTTCAGTTGCATTTAACGACACGGCAAGCGAATTGTTTCTTTTTCGTCTTTTTCTCTATTTCTCTTCCTTCTTCTCTTCTTTTCTCTTCTTCTCTTCTTCTCATTTCTTCTCGTTCTTTTGCCATTTAGATTCATAACCCAACTCTTCACTTCGCTACGTTAGCTCGGACTTTACAGTCTTGCTTTTTTGTTAATCTGAAATACCACTTTTTTCGTTGTATAGTTCATAACCTGTCAGGCTTAGAGAAGGATTCTGTGATTGCAAGAAATATTCACTACAATGCCTCACATAAGTCTTATCATCTGTAATATTCCGTCTTGTTTTCTTTTATCTATATTCTTTACATGCCGTTCATACTGCTATGGCCCGACTATCTATTCCATCTACCCAAAAACCTACATACAGGCCACCGGTGCCCAGTAACGGCTGCAATGAGAACCTCTTCCTGTCTTCATCCTCGTGCCGTTCTTAATATCTGACGGCTCCATGACTGGACACCGTTGTTGGCACATGACAACACCAGGGGCGTCTCCATTTACTGTTTCTCCCAGTTGCTCTTTTCTTTCCAGTCTTCCGGGGTCTACTTCTTGTCTCTATTCTTAGTTTATTTCTAAACTTTCTCAGACGATAGAGTGTTGCACATCAGTCAAGGAATCAAAACAGCTCGATATCAGAACAACAGAAAAGAACAACGCCGCAGCCAGCTCCAGGCTCTTGACATTTTCTCTCCGTCTTGGCTGTTTCTTCCATAGTGCCATGACAGCATATGTATATTCTGTCTTTGAAATTCTACAGATATATCGCGGCTCATCAACCCTTCACGGCCGCTGCAAGTCGATGCCATGTGTGATATACAGGCTCACCCACGTGAAAGCAATGGCCGAGTTCGTTGCTGTTAGACCCATATAGTAAAATTCAAAAGTACTGTCTGTAGTTGGAGACGCAAAGATGCTATTATACAAGTAGAGAGACCGAAATAAGCAAACACAATAGCCTGATGCAAAGATATTAGAGAAGGAGTTGAGCAAAAGACAAGCTGCCATGCCCTTGGTGCTTAGTAGAACACCTCCGCCAAACGAACACAGTCCAACGCAGTAACGCTGGCACTGTTCTGTTCTGTTTCCAGTTATAACCTGAACGAGCGCGTTCCGTTCGTCGGCCGTGGTCGGCAAGCTGTGTACGCAACTGTATTCGGTCCGGCTGGTCCGAGATGGCCTCGAAAGACGTCGCTTCTCGACCGTCTACAACGCAATAGCGCCTCGCCGGTTTTCGCGCAGATGCAGCATGCCCTGCAGGCCGCAGAAGACGAGAAAGACAATGTAGATGAGGACGGCCGTGAAGATGGTCGCCGCCACCGCGGGGCCGTCTTCGGGGTCCTCGATGCCGCCGACCATCTCATGGTGGTTGTTCTTGAACAGCAGGCCCAGGATGGACAGGATCAAAATGGCAAACGTCGAGATGACGACACTAGATGGTTAGCTGCGGTGTGACGACCGAAAACCAAAAAGGCGAGAGTACCCACCAGGACCATGCCTGAATGGCGCTGACAACGGGCTTCATGATGAAGATGGTGTCGTCGGGGTTGTACGCGACGCGCGAGGACGGGGGCAAGTAAGAATCGGACACGGACGAGGGCGCGCGCTGGTACAGGCCGCTGAGGCTGCTGCTGGTTCCGTGGACAGGCCGCGGGCGGTCGCGTAGCTCAATGGGGGCGTCGTGGGCGTTGGTCGTGGATGAGGTGGTGGTCGTGTTTGGATGATGGGATGGCTGGCGACGACGTTGCATGGAGAGGGCGATGGATGTGCGCGCGTCAAATGCGTTAATGCGTGCAATCGGCTCGAGCTAGCAAAGACAAGGAGAGAGATGGGCGATTAGATGGGTCAGACTCTGATTAAAAAGTCTCAGTGAGCAGTGTTTCTTGTCGACGGCGTGTCGGCTGGTGCTAGATACAAAGGGAGACGGCTGCCAATCAGCCAATAGAAGTGCACAGTCGGTAAGAGTGGATACCGTAGCTAAAATAGCGCTGTGCGTAATAAGCTAGCAATACCAGTGGAGAAGGCTGCCGAGCTGTGTGATTGGTCAGTTGGAGCACGTATACACGTGTATACTCACGTGTACTTTCACGTGTCTTTAACAAGTGGAAGAGAGGAAGAGCCGTCATTGCGCCTTCACTTAATTATGCGTGGCATCCGAGGTCATAGTCATTGACATCTCGCGATATATCGCAATATATAGGGCTCGATATCACCAGACTGTGTTACACCTTTATACGGTGGCACAGACTGTCCATTCGTTCCACAAGGACTCTGGTATCTTACAAGCTTGGCGCTATCACCACTCCGTTGATATCCCCGTGGTCGCTTGGGCTTCTCAACTTTCATCTTCTAATTCTTTCACTTCTGTATATATATTCCTTTCTTTCAGTACACCTATCTCCGGTATACTGTTACTACTGATATGTTTGAGGTTTGTCCGCCACACTCGCCATGCCGGCCGCGCTAACAACCAGGCACTGCATCCCCACCCCGAGGACCGGCTCCAGCTCCGGCTGCACCGCGCGCGGTCTGTCATTCTGACGCCGGAAGAGTGTGTTTTTTTCTTGATCATGAATGTATAGTTGCATTGGAAGCTGACCGACAGGCTGGTTGAGATCCGTGCGGCACAGCGCACCTTTGAGGGCGCGTACATGCGCACGGCGCTGTCGCAGTTCTCCTTTGCGCTGATCGTGCTCAAGATTTTTAATGCCGAGTTCTACGCCATTGGCGCGCTGTTTGCCGTCTACGGCGCGTCCGTTATGCTGGTCGCCATCTACCGGCGGTACGAGGGCAACCGGCAGTTTTTCAGTGCCGAGGAGGAGACCAAAGAGACAAACGCCGGTGCGGCAGACGGCGCATACACGCACGTGGTCACGAAGAAAAAGTTTCGCACGAGCGGCAACAGCGTGGCAATGCTGACGGCGCTGAGTGTGGCGGCCTACGTCACGCTGATTGTGCTGCTGTGGCGGATGGACGGGATGTAGTCTTTATCTTTTTATCTTCTTCTTCTTTGCCGTCTCCTCTCCAATCACTCTCGCACCGCCCGCACTGCATTGTGGGGGACGCGGGGTGATGTGGTCACAGCAGGCTTGCCGCAGTTGCGCCCAACGCCGCCGCCTTGCGTGCCAGATCCCAACCTGTGCCGTGCATGATCTGCAATGCACAAGGGACCACGCGCAGACAGCTGAGCGTCTCGTTTGTGCGGTTTCTTGCCATAATACTACATGTGTCAACGATCTCAAGTGCGCTGCGCCTATCTATATGTACTGCATGTCAGCGTATCATGCAATCCTGCAGTTTCTACAGCCTTGTAACTTATTTGCACTTTGGTTTGAGAGTAGCGAATTGGGACAACACATTTGCACTTTGTTTTAATTTAAAGTTTGGGACAGTTTACAGCAACTTGGTCAATTGTGGGTGGTCTTGGTGAAGCCTGCGCGCCATCCGCATAGTAAGATATAAAGCATGAACGCGCCGGCTCGCAGGCATCTCACCACATCACAGACACTTTTCACAGATTGACCTCGCCGCTCCTCGCTTTCCCGCCTTCCCTCCTCCATCGCAGTCCGTTCTTTCACTATAGTTCACGGCATCCCGCCTCACTCTCGCCTATCCTGTCCCCAGATCACTCATCAGCCAGTCCACGAATGAATACCAAAAGTAGATGTAGTTCCGAAACGCGCCGGCGTCCTGCGGCGCTACCGCGTATAATACATGGACGGGGCCGTGTGGCCGTCGCTGGACGCGCCCGGATCCCACGCACAGTATGGCTCGCTCGGGTAGGCGCCACTGGACCAGCCAGGGTACGCAGGCCCGGACAGCGGCACGTGGTGGTCGAGTGGCGCGCCGCTGCTGTCGACGCCAGGTATGGAGCTGCCGCCGTGGTGGGCGCCGCGCGTCATCTGTGCAATGGACGGGTACGGCTGCGGCGGGTGGCTGGCGTGGTGGCCGCTGCTGCTCATGGTGTCGGAGCTGAAGGAGACCGAGCGCGGCTGGTAGGGCCAGAGGTCGTCGCCCGTGCGGGAGCCGCCGGTGGCGTCTGGGTGTTGTAGCGTCCAGCTGTCTGGGGTGTGTGTGTTATGGGTCGCGGCCGACTCGTAGCGGAACGTGGCCATGTCGCCGGCCTTGGAGGCGCCAGGACTGGCACCCGACACCCAGGAGACAATGTTCGAGCCATACTCAAACGTGTCTCTTGCCGGTACTGTGCTGTTAGTATAAATCATAAATCGGTGGCAGGCTCGTCAAAGAAAAAAAAACATACATGGTTCGGGCGAGTAGGCCTCTGTTTTAATCTGTGACGCATGTGTCTGGGTCGAGGGCATGGTCAGCAGTTCGTTCCGACGCATGTCCTGGACCGTGGGGCGCGGCAGAGCTCTGGCGCGTGTAGGTTGGCCTACCGAGGAGCGCTGTGTTTTCCGGGTTTCTGGTACGGCCATCTGGTCCACCGGGTAGAAGCTGCAGTCCTTTTTGAGACGGATGCAGTTGATGCAGCGGCCCCGAGGATCGTTTGGCGACGGGATGCAGCGGATCTTGCGGCGGCGGCAGTGGCCGCAGGCGACCGACGTGCGGTGGTAGCCGAGCTTGCTCCGTCTCTTTTCGCCGTTGGTGCCACTGATGCCGCTGTGGTGCCTATGGTCCGGGTGTGTCATTGCCGTGTGCGCCATCTGTGTTGTCAGTAGAGAGACGGGTGGCGGAAATAAAGAAGCGTGGCCGGCTCTGACCATGAAAGAGACGACAGTGGTGAATGGTCGCGCTTACGTACAGTAATGTTGGAGTGAAGACGTAGGTTGGAACAAGTAACAAAACAGTCTATAGTGGCACGCCAGTCAAGCAGTCAAGCAGTCAAAGTAAAAAGTAGAATAAGAGTAGAAGTGAGTATAAGGGGATGCCGAGCACTATAGTGAAAGAGGACTGCGATGGAGAAGTAAAGCGTGAGAAGTAATGAGGTCTATCTGTGAAAAATGTCTGTGATGTGGTGGTTCTGGGAGAGGGGAATCCGATGCTTGCGCGGCGGCGCGTTCATGCTTTATATCTTACTATGCGGATGGCAGCCTGAGGAAGGAGTGAAGCAAGCAGCGCAAAGTCAGATGGCCGAGTGTTCGCGTGATGAGTGAGTCGACGTGGACGAGCAAGATCGAATAGCCGACACCCAACCCATACCCTTGAGCAAGACTCGCCCGAGGTGTTATAGGCAAGAGGGCACCTTGACGCTGGGCTCAACAAGTAAAGTATACCCGGCATCCATGGATGAATGGCTGGATAAAGGATAAATGGGGAGAGGATGGTTGTAAGCATCCAAGATGGGTGTGTAGGGGAGAAGGAGGGTATAAAGACAATAGCAATGAACAAAAGCAGTTTAACTTGCTGATGGCAGCAGAGTCATGCATAAGTTGCAATAAAAGCAGAGATTAATTTACAAAAATCAAAACTCATTATACCCGAGAGAGACGTGGAGCAGATAGACGACCAACTGGCTAATCAATAATAGCAGAGGTATTTTGTCCTTGGGTAGGGTGCGAGGGGGATGGTACATGGATGGTACTTTAGGATAGCATGGACAAGCAGGAGATTGGGCATGGATCCGAGTGATGAAGTGAGGACCGGTGTGAGAGCTGCATGACGAGTCTAACGGTGTTGGTGAGGGAATTAGAAGATAAAAAGATAAAAGAAACGAGAAGAGAGAGAGAAGAGAGAGAAGAGAAAATCAAAGAAGGAGGAAAAGAGAAACTATAAGACCGAGCCAACTAACAGAGTCGCCCGTAAGAGCCTCGCTCGTTGCCGCACGGCCGGGTCGGTTACTTTTGTGCTCTTGCAGTGGCAACTGTGCTTCCTTGGTATATATTATGCCAGATCAGAGCCGGCATAAGAGTAGATTACGGAAGCAGAAGAACTAAAAAGGAAACGATAGAAGAAAGAAAGAAGAAAGAAACGAAGAGAGCGACTATATAGACGCGAAGCTAACAGACGTTACCGTGTCGAGCCGTGTTATTCTTAGATCAGATCGGATGCGGCAGCGGAAGGATGTTACTGCACATGGTAGAGGGAGGAAAAGGAATAGACAATGACAGACGGAGAGGGGAAGTGAAAGCACCTCCAGAAAGCAACTCGATGGACGTGGTTGATGAGAGGAATATCTTGAAAAGTGACTCGAGAACGAGCCACTCTGAAGAGAACCATAGTACTCCAAAGAAAAATGATGGTCTAGAACCAAGTATCAAGTATCTATCATCATTATCCGGTCGTGTGTACGTTTGGGAGAAACTCCGAAGAAGTGGAGAAGGAGAGATGTAAGCATAAGCATATGAGGTGGAGGCTGAAGAAGAGGTATTAAAGAGATAATGTGGTTGAGAAAGAAAGTAGGCATGAAGGATAGGGATAGAAAAAAGAAAAACAGTCGAGACGACCATGGACCCCATGAGGAGATCAGGCAATGATGTGGAATATTAAAATCAAACAAGTTCAAGAAGGGGGGGGGGGTAAGGACGAGAGGACCGGACTTGATAGCTCGGGATTTCTCTTTTCGGAGACAAGACGTCGAGACTATTGTGCACAATAGGTGCTACTGGACACCTGCAGGGTTCCATTTGCAGAAAGCAGAGACGGAGGGGGTGGGTGTATGGCGTTATGGCGTTATGGCGTGATGTGACGTTGGAGGGGTTGCGATGAGGAGTATCAGCGAGTGTATTTACGGTTCCATAGATGAAGAGAGGCATGTTGGAATATGATAGAACAGGAGTCGGCCATGGCCTAGTCTTCGGCCATGGACACTTCCGAGTGCTGGTGGTCGAGAGGAGAGATACTGTGGGTGGCAGAGTTGGGCACGTCGTTTCTTGTTTCTTGTTTCTTGTTTTTGTTTTTGTTTCTGTTGATTTTTGTTTTTTCCTTTCCCGTTTTTTGCTTTGATTTTGTCCATCCGTCATCTTTTCCCTCTCTCCTCTTTCCTCCTCCCTCTTCCCTCTTTCTTATCACGCTAGGCCCGGCCCATAGACCGTTGAGGTTGGCACAAGGGTCAACGGAAGACAAGGGTGTTTACCTGAAAACCAGACAAATTCTCGTCACACCGTCTGTACTTACTCCTTACAGGTGCCATAGACTCTACCAGGCTTGACATGTTTGAGTTGAAATGAACACTCGCTGTTAACTCGTATCTTCCTCGGTCAATTGCAGGAAGAAAGAAAAAGGGAGAGACGAAGAAGAAAGGTAACCATTTAAAAAGTAACCTCATGTCAATGACGTAGGCTAGTGACACATGCCACTGTTGCAGAGCCGAGTATATGTAGTTGCGGTTACTATAAAGTAGCTAGTTCAAGGAGCATGGGAATAAGCAAAAAGGCTGCTTGATAACACATTGCTATATGTACAATCGTTTTCTGATATCCCATGCTCCCATGGATGCCGACAGACCGAGGATAAACGGGGTGTTACGACTGTTTTCAGTGAGCCGAGCTGGGAGAAAAGACTTACACGCCCCGGCCAACGTCATCTGTGCGTGCAACAGTGCAGTCGGCTCGTACCTTGCATGCCTGTGAACGAGGATGGACAAGTAGCATGCATTTGCAGAGGAAAGCCGTATGTGATGTGCAGCAGGCATTTATGATTTACTGCAGCGTAGTACACATAAGGGAGTAGCACTGCTTGCGGGTGTACTGGCCTTCTTCTACTTGCACAGGTACATCTCCGAGAACTTTGCGGAGAAACACGGGGGCTGAACAGCCGAGTTTACGAATACTCCGTAAGTATTAAATACTCCGCGGTATTATGTCCCGATGTAAGCATAATAAGCATAGTAGTCTAAGCATAAGCTACAGAGTCAACAGGCATGTGGCTAAACGGCAACGCGGCGTAAGTCTCCAGGGCTGATGGCAATACCGCTGTTGGAAATGAGCAGGGAAGGACGACAGTGTATCATATAGACAGTATGCTTACGACAAACACTGTCTGCATAGCGTCTCACGTCGGTTCAGCAAACGAATGCAACGGACTGCATTATCGGGTGGTATAATGCGAGCTCATGGGCGGGTGGATCGAGCAGCATTCGATCCTGCAATGTCATGCGGAGGAGACAGAGTCGTAGAGATGGAGTTTGTGGTTTCTCCGGCGCTTGCTGTCACTCTGAATGTCACGTAGCACGTCGCTTGTATACGCTCCTGGTTCTATGATTTATTGCTTTTGTTGTGTATTATGGTTGATGTTTTGATTATTTGGTTGATTTTTTTGATTATTTGATTGATTGTTTTTTTTTTTATTTGGTTGATTTGTTTTGATTATCTGTTTGATTATATTATAAAGACTGCAGTATGTGTATCATTTGGTTGATTTGATTTGATTTTGAATACATCATAACTCTACAATAGAAAAAGAAAATACCTCCAACTCCTATCAGAGCTGCACATGTCAGATTCATCACACCGAGAGGGGCAAAGGATGCAGGGTAGCACTCACCAGTAAACGAGCAGTCACGATCAGCACGATAATTAACATCCAACATCATATACGTGTATCAAAGGATATGATTTCAGGACGTATGTGAGCTCGATTAATAATACTGCACGGGCATGTCTGTGCCACGGAGAGCACAGGTTCTGCACTACACACTCTACAAACTCTATTCACTGAAAAACGTGTTTTTGTCGTGGCAGACAGCATCTACAGCACGAGGCGTTGATGAGCACTGCCAGACGATTTGCTATCGGCTCTTCGTGATACAGGAGCAGACAAGTTCCTGCACTACATACTGCACTCTACACATTCTATAAACTCTATTCACTGTAAAATCGTGTACTAGTCGTGGCAGTCGATGTGCGGCACGACGCACGATGAGCACTGCCAGACGACTGGCTACCTGCTGCACGTCCCTCTACGTTCTCGTCCTCTCTTCATCTCTCCAAGTACATACTATGTACAACATGTACGCTCCATCGTACCGCAGTCTTTACCAATCGACAACAGCATTAGAAGTGTCGTTGAGAGTCCCGTAGCCGACAAACCCAGGCTGGCATCGTGCGTCTGACGCAGATGCATGAAAAGATGAAAGAAGCGGTGGGAAGAAAACAAGAAAACAAGAAAACAGAAAACAAAAAAGACAGCACATCCTCGTCCGACAACCGTGACTGGCCGCAGCTTTCCGCCGCTGGCCGTCGTTGGGTTGTGGCAGTGGCGATAATGGTGGTGATGGGCACAAAGCCCGACACCTCCTGCTGGCAGAGCTGTCCTTGTTGATATCACAAATCAGTATCCGACATACGCCCAATGCCCAAGTGCCCAGCATATAATATGTAAATATGTATGTATTGCCACGACAGCAGAGCCGAGTCAGCAGACGTCGACGGGTGCCTAATCATGGCAGAACTATGACATCACATGCCGACTATGCAGTGTGCCGACTATGCGGCGATGGTTATCGTCCATGTAAGAGTTTTCGTTGCCCTCAGGTTAGGCAGATCCAGCACAAGGAACAAGGACAGCCGTCGTACGAACCTGCACGAGGCAACGTCGAATCAGAACTGTCTTACTGCTCTGCACAGACGTCTGTGTGGTCCGGGTGTTTCTTGCAGACGATGAAGACTTGGGCGGCAGTCGAGTGTCGAGACTAGAAGACAGCCTCTCAGACGGCTACCTCTCGCAGTAACCAGTACCCGACACACTATCACAGCCAGATACAGTAAAGAACAAAAGTAAAGGAGTTTAGAGTAATTAAATACAGTGTCATTGGATGGGTGTAGTTTGTGATCCTGCTAGTCAGGAGACGAGTGTTTATTGTAAACGAGCTATCCCGCTACAGCAAAAGCGCACCGATGATGCCGCCGCCCACACCAAGAAGAGCGGCGCGGTTGGCCCGTGCACCGGCCGTCATGGTCGCGCTCGACGTTGCCGTGCCCGTGCTCGTGCTCGTGGCATTGGCACCGCCCGTGACCGTCTCAAAGTTGGCACAGCTGATGCGCGTCTTGTTCGCGTAGTGCAGCACAAAGCTCAGGTTACCAAAGAAGGCCACGTTGGCCGCGTCCGTCGACGCATATAGGTCCGTGTAGTTGGCCATGAACGGGTCCGACGTGATCTTGCCGTGCTTGCCCGCGAGGTCGCCCACCTGGCACGTGGCCTTGGCGCTGCTGTCGCACACAGGACTCTCCGTGCGGTTGTACGGGTCAAGGTGCGCGCCGGCCGCGGTGCAGTTGCCGTTGGTGGGTACGGGGTGTGCGTGGATGTGGTAGGTGAACGGCCCGCCGGTCTTGGGCAGGTTCGAGAACTGGACGTGGAAGTTGACGCCGGCGCCGTCGGTCGCGGACGCGGCCACGATCCTGCCGACGGCATTGCCACCGTCTGGGTAGGCAGCCGCGTCAAAGGCGGAAGCGGGGAGCGTGGCGGCATAGGCGGCACCGTCCGGGTTGGACGTGACAGCGGGGGCCGTCGACTGGGCCAGGGCGCCGATGGCTGCGGCAGCAAGAAGGACAGAGGTGCGCATCGTGGAGTTGGCTTTGTAGAAGGCTAGGTGAAGTAGAAGGTAAAAAGTAGAAGAGAAGGCAGAGAAGCTGAGAAGGTGAGAATATAGAGAACGTAGAGTAAAGGCAGAGTAAAAGATGAAAGATAAGATGAAAGAAAAGATGAAGAGAACGGATGAAAAGGTTCTACCAGTGACGAGCTACAATCTTGGAAGCGCGCTCTCGCGCTCCTTTATACGACAAACTCGAATAGCACAAGTACGACGAAAATAGAGACGACAGAAATAGAGACGCGAGGATGCAAAGGATCTACGGTAAGACAAGACAGGGCAAAGCGACCGCGAGGAGGAGGCGGTGCAAAGTGCAAAGACGAGATTAAGGATGTGAGACGGCCGCATCTAGATGAAGAGCGAGGACCAACGGGTCGGAAGGTCCGAGATAGTACAAGGAGCCAGGATATGATAGAATACAGCACAGAGACACGTCCAACACTTTGTGATGCCAGGATACGATGTGATATCCAACAAAGGGACAAGGGACCAAGCGACACGTCCACACCGTCAATGTGCAGACACCGGAGCGGTAGCAGCTCGAGCGGAAAGACTTCTACACCGTTTCGTTCTTAATTCGCTTACGCTTTGTCGATCTTTCCTTTCACAGTATCCATGGTCGTCCATGTCTGTCCTCTGCCCTGTCCTTGGGTGCCGTGGTACAACGTCGCCAGCAGGTTGAAGCGACTGTCTCACGCAATGCAGGCGAGATCTTGAGGCAACGATGGCAGCTGCGGTCCAACAAGCCAACTTCTGTCTGTCGGCGTCTACACCGATCCGCTAGCCGCTGTACCGCCGATCCTTTGTATCCACGCTTACCATCTCCTGCATGTTGTCATGTTGTGTCTGGCTGGTCTGCATGCTGTTGTCATTGCAGGCCGAGAAGTGTGTGTCAGATAGATGGGCGGTCGTACAAAGAGATTCCTGGGCTCTTTGTTTTGTTTCGTCTTTGTCTTTGTCATTTTGTATTTTTAGACTCATGTAGACCCTGGTCCTTGCATGTAGACCAGCCAATATCATGATTCGATGTGTCAAATTGTCAACAACTTCATCCGATATACTTATGTAATCAAAAAGATGACCCATAATTCACGTGTAACAGTCCCCGCGAGAAGGCTGCGTGTCCTTGTTGGAGCTTACGAGTGTTAGCGCGCGTTGCAGCATAAGCATAGCTGTCTTGAATCAACGTGCAACAGTTTCTCGGTCCCTCGTCTCTACGAATCACCAACATACCGACCACTACCACCACATCACCTATAAATAATGGCTAAACGCAGCGTGACGCCTTCGGGCGCTCCCCCCACCACGGCCACGACGACGACGACCTCGACGGCCACGACGGCCTCCAAGACGGCCACCTCCAAGACGCCGGCGTCGACCAATTCGTTTACCAACGTGCTGGACAACCTGCTGCAGCACTACCTCAAGGCCACGCCGCAGCGGACCAAGCTGCTGGATGCGTTCATGGCGTTTCTGGTGGTTGTCGGCGTGCTGCAGTTTGTGTACTGCGTGGTGGCCGGAAACTATGTAAGTAGCAACGACGACGACGGTGCGAGTGCAAAAGAGACCATTACTAACAAGCCAGCCTTTTAACGCATTCCTGTCCGGCTTCTCGTCGACCGTGGGCCAGTTTGTCCTGACTGGTAAGTATGACGCTGCGTGCAGAGCCCGACACCCGACTGACCGTCCAGCATCCCTCCGCATCCAGACGACCGACGCCAACAAGTCTGATTTTCCCTCCGTGTCCCCCGAGAGGTAAGTCAAATAGCCTTTCCACATCATTAAACAGACGGGACGCTGCTGACAATACAGGGCATTTGCCGACTATGTGGCGTGCAGCCTGATACTGCACTTCTTCTGCATCAACTTTATCAACTAGCCGACGAGCGAGTCTCAATACAACAGGATAGACGGGCCGGAGGAAGAGGCGAGGAGTGACACGATCAACCGTGTCGAGTAGAATATGGTGCTAAGCATCAGCCCGCTGCCGAAAAAGGCCAGACACAAGCACGGCGTCTTATGATTTGATTTATGGATTTATTTGCTGTTTTATGTAAACTGTTTCAGTACTGAATACCAAGTTACGTGCTGATCAATGTTAGTGACTGAATACGGCTGTTCAAAGTTGTAGCACTGCATAGTATATCAATGTTAGTGACTCAATACTGCTGGTCAAAGATAGCGACTGCATACACTATATCAATGTTGGTGACAGAGTACGAACATCCACTGCATACACAAGCCCAACGCAAATTTCCGTACAGACTAAAACGCTACCAAATAACAAGCCTACTCGACCTTGGGCGTGCCCGCTCGTGGTGGCCCTCCCTTGGGCGGCGGTGCCACAGGCGTCGCTACCCGGCTTGCCGATCCGCCCTCCAGCTGCTGGCTCTTCTCCTCCTCCTCCTTGAAATAGTCGTCCATTGACAGGCCCGTATTCGCCGCTGCATGGTGCCGCTCCTTCTTTTTGCTGTTCTTGGTGCGCGCCGCTGTACCACCGGCTGCTGGCGGCGGCGGTACTGCTGCCGCCACGAGCTGGGCCGGCACCAAAAAGTTGTCTTCTGTCGCGACCGGCGGTGCCCCCGCGCTGTCGGCCGCTAACGGTGCTGCTGCCGCGGGCTCAAACATGCCACCGGCACTTCCATACGTCGGCATCGCCTGCGATGCGTCCAGGTAGTTGTCATTGCTGCCGCCGTGGTCGAACATGGTCTCGCCCGGCCCGGACACGGGCTCGTTGAGCGGCGGCGGCAGCCGGTGCAGCGCGCCGTAGCCCAGCACACAGCCCAGCGCGCCCTCGCCGCCCCAGTCGCGGCTTGGCTGGATCGACACTTCGCGCGTCACGTCGTACTCGTTGTTGTACACCCACAGTCGCAGCGGCCGTCCAATGTGGTCCTCGACGAGCTCGCCGAGGCCCGACTCGCCGTGCAGCACGCCCTCGGGCGTGCCCAGGATGTAGTCGCTGTACGGCAGCAGGCCGCCCACGTCGGCGGGCGAGCGCGTCGGCACGTCCAGCACGTGCCAGATGTTGGACACGACGGCGAGTGGCGTCCACTGCAGCGACAGGCCGAGCGATGCCGTGTCGATGGGCACGGGCACGTGCATGGTGCGCGTGCGCTGGCCCTTGGCGCTCCAAAGGCCGAGCGTGACGGTGCCGCCAGCGCAGTTGCGCACCTCCTGCGCAAACAGCAGGGGGTCCGAGTCGTCAATGACGCGGCCGTTGATGCCGACGATAAAGTCGAACCAGGGCTCGATGGCGAGATCCAGGGCGGTGTTGCGCAGCACCTGGAAGCCAAAGCCGCCGTGGGCTGCTTCGCGCGCCGTGTTTGCGCCGTCGCCGTCCAGTCGCGAGATGAACCGATTGAGTGCGTTGAACATGTTGTGATTGTGTGTACCGCAGGGCGCAGGCGTGTTGATGCAACAGCCGCGATAGCTGTCCTTAGTCAGAGCTCCTGGCATAAGTGGATCTATCAGGTACCAAGTACCTTTCCCAGCTAGCGCCAAATCTCAACCTCACTTTATGAGCCTCATCATTCTCAGCTGGACGTCATCACTGACAAGGTTATCAGCGTCACTATACTAAGGAGTTGGTTGTTTTGTTGTATTTAATCTTCTCTTATATATATTATATTTATATCTCATCTTCCTCTTCATCTTCTCTCCAGCATCTCTCCAGCATCTCTTCATCTTCAGCCTCGTCCTCACATCATCAAGCTTCAACTTCACATCTTCATACTCACAACCAACTTCAACACCGCCAACGCAATGGAAATGCAAGAGGCCGACGAAATTTCATTCTGGACCGAAGAAGCCCACCACTACACTAAGCTTGAAGACGTGCCTCCCCACATCCAAAAGTACTACAAGAGCCGCGAAAAAATCTTTCCCAACTACGCACGTGGCATCTACATGACCGACGACGCCTGGTTCGGCGTCACGCCCCATTCCGTCGCGCGCAAGATCGCTCAAGACATATCAAAGCCCGTCGGCTCTGAACAAAGAGGCACCGGCACCATCATCGACATCTTTGCCGGCGTCGGCGGCAACACCATCCAGTTTGCACAGTCCGGCCGCTGGCAGCGCGTCATCGGCATCGAGCGCGACCACACCACGATCGGGTGCGCCAAGAACAACGCGCGCGTCTCCGGCGTGCCCGAAGGCGTTATTACCTGGGTGCACGGCGACTGCTTTGACATACTCAAGCGCCTCAAGGACGGCGAGCCGCTCTCGCTCTTGGAGGACGACGGCACCGGCAACTGGACCATCCTCGACGCCGACGAGTGCACGCCCGCCGGCTTGTACCACCTCAACCATGCCGACACTGTCATCTTTGCCTCGCCGCCGTGGGGCGGTGTCAACTACACCGAGGCCCCCGTCTTCGACCTGTCCACCATGGAGCCGTACAGCCTGCAAGACCTGCACGAGCTGTGTCGGCCCATGGCGCACGCGCTGTATCTGCCGCGCACGAGCAATTTGCAGCAGCTGGCCGACGTCTACACCAACCGCCGAAAAGAAACACTCGCAGCGGGCAATGCCGCCTATGCCGACGAGGAGGACGAGCTCCCCAAGCTGGAGGTCACGCAGTACTGCATGCACGGCTTCAGCAAAGCGCTCGTCGCCTTTTACCCGGCCGAGTTTGACGAGTACAAATATGTCGACGTCGACGAATGATGGCCGTCTGATCGCCGGATCACCGGAGTGTGGCTGGTTGCCATGATTGATACCCTTGGAGTCTTTTCGTTGTGTTATATTAGATTAATTAGTACAGGCGCCAATAGTCAGGATTGACAGAGTACGGCGGATAATGATAATATTAGATTAATTGATTCAGTCATCTTCAACTTCAAAGAACAGCAGCAATTCGAGTAACAACAGTAAACAGTAAATCAATGCTAAACAGATATCTACAATAAATCGCTATGGTATGCTCATCGCTGTATACATTCCCTCAGTTTTGTCCCCCCTCCCCCTACAAAGCCTTCACAATGGCCCGCTCGTCAAACAGATCCTGCAGCAGACCGTCTACACACCCCTTGGTGTCGACCGGCACCATGGCATACGTCGACTCAAACGCAAAGATGCTCAGCTGGCTGAAAAACGGCCGCACCACCTTGTTCACCAGCTCGTCCTTGCGCTCCAGACTCACCTCGTCGCTCAGCCCGCCGCCCATGCCCAGCAGCGGCCGCTTCTGCGCGCTGCCCGCAATCAGCGCCGTCACCGACTCGATCCCCGTGTGCCCGCCGCCGCCGCCTCCGCTGCTGCTGCTGCTGCCTCCCAGCGACCCCAGCGCCTCCGACAGCTCGTCCGCCAGCGCCACCGGCTGGTATGATGCCGGCCGGTACACGGCGTCGATTGTGTCCGTGACAAAGAGCCACTCGCGCAGCTGGAAGTCATCTGGCGCAATGCACACGAGCAGGTCCAGCAGCTTGCACGCCTGCAGCAGGCACGCATTGTTGTACGTCTCTGCCGCCGTGCTGCTGTCCGGCGCCACAATCGACGCAATCGCCGCGTGCAGCTCCGCGTCTACCAGCGGCCAGAGCCCCGCCAGGTGCACCGCGCTCGTCCGCAGCACGAGTGCCCGCAGTACCATGTACACGTCTGCGCGCGTGGTCGACGACGGCGACGACGTTGCCGACGCGCCCAACACCTCGACCAGCTTTTCTGTGATCAGCGGCAGGTCCGACACAAATGCATCGCCGTCGCCCGCCAGGATCAGCAGCGCCACCCGCCGCAGTGTCAGCTGTGTGCGCCGGTCCGCCTCGAGCCGCGCCGATGTGGCCCCCACGCCAAAGACAATGCCCGCCGTCGTTGGCGCCGTCAGCCGGCTCATGAGCTCGGGCATCCGCTCCTTGTCGCTGTGCGACCACTGCCGCAGCAGAGCCAGCCAGTCGCTCTGCACGAGCGCCATGCTCGTGGCAAAGAAGCGCGCATCATTAAAAGCGTCCGCCACGTCCTTCTTCCAGCTCTTTTGGTTGTTTGGCAGCTGCGCCAGCTCGCGCAGCAGCTGCAGCGTCGCGTGCGAAATGCACTCCGGGAACGTCTTTGCCCGCAGTGTCGGGCCAATCACGTTGGTCGAGATGGTCGTCGCCGCCGCCAGCACGCGGTCGCTCTCCACCAGAATCTTGGGCAGGTTCGGCACGACCGCCGACAGGATGCCCACCACATTGTCTGCGCGCTCCGATGGTGTGCGCACCGCCGTACTCGTCGCCGCCATAGCCGTCTGCGCGACGCTCTCTGTAGGCGCCGGGAGCCGGTCCAGCTGCGTGCTCGAGCCGCCCGCGGCGTCGGGGAACGTAACCGGGCGTGTCGTAAACAGCGCCGTCAACAGCCGAAGGAACAGATCCTATTTGATTAGCATACACGCAACGCACAAAGAAAAAGAAAAGAAAAAAAAAGAAGAAAAAAACTCACCCCCAGCTCACGACGCATCTTGCGCTGTTCGCCAAAATTGGTATTGTCCACCTTCTCGCCCAGGATGGCGGCAAACTCCAGCAGACAGGGCAGCGCCTGTCGGTGCGGGAACGGGTTGCCCAGCAGGTCTTTGAGGAACAGCGTGCAGTCGTTCCAGATCTCGTCCATCACGTCGTCCTCGAGCGACCGTGCATAGTCTACTAGGAAAACCACAATGTCTGTGTCCTGCAGCGAAATTGTCAGCGTCGACTTGCGCGACGCGTCCAGTGCGCCCGGGTTCGTGCGGCTGTAGATGGCATTGAACAGCGCCGGGATCGTGTTCTTGGGCCGCGATGCGTCCAGCGACAGCAGCAGGTCAAACACGTCTGTGTACTGCCGTCCGCCCGCCTGCGCCTGCGCCTGTGCCTGTGCCTGCGCGTCTGTCGATGCCGCACCGCTCGCCTGCGTGATCAGCACGCTCCGCCAAATGTCCACGGCCGTCTCCAGACACTCGAGCGTCTCGGCCCGGAACAGGTGCTCCAGCAGCCGCCGCGCGCGGTTCCGCATCCGCAGCGACGTGTAGTTGAACGACGCCGCCGACGTCGCGTCCTGCGCCGTCGCCGTCACTGCACTGCCCGTCTTGCCCCATGTCCAGATACGGAAACAGATGCGCACCGCATCCTGGAACGCCAGCAGTACGGTCAGCCGGTCGTTGGCCGTGGCGCTGCGCGTCTGCGGCGTGTCCGATGTGAAAATGTTGCCAAAGAACCCTTGCGGCTGGTCCGGGCCCTTGACCGCCTGGTGCCGCGCCTCCTCTGCCATGAGCGTCTGGTGACCTACCGCCAGCACCTGTTCCAGCGCGTTCAGCAGCGAGATCAGCGTCGATTCTGGCGCATCCGTGTCTGCCCGCGGCGACGGCTTTGTGCTCTGGAAGATCTCTTGCAGGTCCGCAAACGTGTTGCCGATCTGCGCACACAGCGTCTCCACCAGCGGAATGAGCACCTGGAAAATGGACTCCGAGTACAGCGGCAGGCACATGGTCAGAAAATTCACCCAGCTGTCCAGCACGGCACGGCTGCTCGGAGCGGCAAGACCCGCCTGGATGCACTTGAGCAGCGGCGCCGGCGGCGCCAGCACGACCGGCGCCACCTCCTCGGCCGATGCCGGCGCCGTCTTGGACCCGTCGGTGCCGCTACTAAACGCGCGCTTCTCGCTTGCCGTGGACGACAGCGGACGCTCAGCGGCCGCAACCTCGCGCAGACGCAGCGCCGGCGACAGCACATCGAGCAGCAGCGTCTGGATGTACGGGTCGGGGCCCTGCAGCGACTGGGCCAGCCGCTCCAGCAGCGCGTCTTCCAGGTGCAGGGGCGCGAGGGCCGACGCGTCCGGGCTCAGCAGAATGTGCTGCAGAGTATAGAGCGCAAACCGGCATAGCTGTGCGTCGCGCTGGTCCCGCAGGCTGTTGCTCTCGGCCGCCTCAATGGGCACAATGCACTTCATGCAGACGTGCACAAAAAACTCTTGGTACGTCACCTCCTCTTCCTTGTCGTCGCCGCCGCCGAGACGGCTGCTGCCGGCCGCGTGCAGCATGCTGTTCGGGACGGTCCGCCGTGCCAGTACCGTCCAGAGCGAGTCGGGCGACCAGCGGAAGATGTTGTTGAGCGTGCGCAGATAGTAGAGGCACATGTCGACGTCGTCGTCCGCGTCCTCCTGCGGCGCGTACGCATTGGACTGGGACTTGGCGACGGCCGGCTGCTTGGGGCCGAACCAGTCGCTCCGCAGCACGCCCAGATCCAGAAACTTCTTGGCCAGGATCAGAAACAGCCGGTCCAGCCCGACCAGGGACCCGAGCCATGTCTTGACCGTCATAAACAGCTGCGTCCGCTCGTCAAGGAGTGCATCCAGCATTAGCATCAGGGGGCGTGTAAGCATCACGCCGTAGTGGTCGACGCCGGTCAGCCGCGGGGCGGAGCGCATGCTGCTGTTGGGTGTCTTGGGCGTCTTGGGTGTGCGCCGGTCCGACGCGTTCGGATTGTCCTGCAGCGTGTGCAGCCACAACACAGAAAAACTGCGTCCCGCGTCGGCATGGCGCGCTGCAAAGGTGCCTCGGACGTCGCTCTGCGTCATGAGCTCGGAGATCGACGCCTCAATATCGCGGTTCGCCGTGCCCAGCGCCGTCTGCAGCAGCCACAAATTGCGCACCGTCTCGACATGGTACTTTGGCTCTGTCGCGGACAAGAACGTCCAGGCCCGCGCAACGAGAGGCGGCACAATGGCCGACAGCTCGTTGGTTGAGATGCGCTCGCTCAGGTGCAGGTGGATGGCCACAGACAGCACAGACGAGAACGTTGTGAACGCGATGGAGCTGCTGCCGGTCTGGGATATGCGCCTGTGGAGCGCCGCGAGCAGATCAGCCACACTGAACGGCGTGCTGACGGGAATCTTTTCGAGGAGCAGCAGCAGCACGCGGCTCTTCAGTGGCAGGTCGGCCTCGGCCGTGATATCAAGCAGCGACTGGCAGCTGATGCTGCATGCTTTTCGCAGCAGGAGCTCGGCTGTTACGTGCGGCCCGTAGGGCGGTGTAGCTGTCTCGAGGTTGCCCTGGTCGGTGACATAAAAGTCACGGATCTTCTTGAGCAGCTCGGCATTCGAAATGCTGGCCGGTGGCCGGGGCTCACTGGCAGCCGTAGGTGCCGTGGCAGGGAATGCGCGGTCTGGGACCATATCCAGCAGATCGACTGCGATATTCAGCGCCTGGATGGTGATGTCGGGGGTTGCCGTAGACGTGCGGCCGCGCGCGTCCTCGAGCATGCTAAGGATGGACAGCGCGGACAACGGCGCATGTATGGAGATCATCTCCTCCTCGCGCACGTTAAAGTGCATCAGGATAAACTTGACAAGCTCCAGCTTGTCGGCCCGCTCTTCAGCAGACAGCGCGGCACCCGGCCCAATAGCCTGGGCAACAAGGCCCAGCATCTCGCCGTAAATGAGACCACTCTCAACGCCGTCAAAGAAGACACTCGCACTGCGAAGCACATCGTTGAAATCGGCCTTGGACGCGGCCTCGGCCTTGTACGTGCGCACACTGTCGACAATGGGCAGAAACACCTCGGGCACAACCAAGCCGCCAATCTCCCAGCGGTCCATGAGCGAAAGACATATCCGGTAGGGCCGTGCGCGCTCGGCCGGGATGCTGCTGGGTTTGTTCTCGATCATGCTGAGCAGCGCGCGCGTCAGAGGCTGCAGGCCGTGCTCCTCAAAATAGGTCGTCTTGGGCGTGAACGCGTCGGCTGCCTGCCGGTTGTCTGTGGTGGAGGATGGCGACTCGGGCGCATTATCGGCATCGCCACCAGCAGCCGGCGCCGGGCCGAGCAGCCAAGCGGTCAAACGTCGATTGAGACTCATCTCACGCCGGATGACGACGCCGCACGCTGCGCGCATGAGAAGCTCCAGGTCGGCGGGCTTCACGCGCGACTGCAGGACGGACGCGTGCAGTGGCAGGTGGGCAACGAGCAGATCGAGGAAGCCGCGCTGGATCAGCAGCTGGTCGTCGCCGAGGCCGGCAGTAAAGCACCGCAGCAGAAGGCCCGGCTCGGGCGACGTGATCATCTCGGACAGCTTCTCGACGATCTGGGCGTCGGCTTCTGGCTTCTTCTTTGACGCTTCACCTGCCGACAGGGCCTGGCCGAGCTTGGGCAGGTACCGCGTGAGGTAGGCGAGCGCACCGGGCCGGCGGCTCTGGCTTGTGATGGTGGCGAGGAAGAAGCACTGCCAGAAGAAGTCGTCGCCCGTGGCATGATCGGGCGTCAGGTCCTCGCTGGTGGTCGGGCGCACAGACGTCTTGAAGCGGTTGAGCAGTTTGAGGCTACGGTCAAAGTCTTCGGCCGTCTCCTCTTCCAGGGCGGGGAGCAGCGCGAGAATGACCGACTTGAGAGCAGGCCGCAGGGACCGCGGGTCAATATCAAGAAAGTGGCGCTCGAGCAGGTCGACAAAGTGTGCGCGGGCGGAGAGCGAGGCAAACGAGAGGGTGGGCGCGAGGCCGGGAAAGTAGAGCGGCAGGTCTCGAGACAGGCCGTCCTTGCCGATCATCGTGAAAATGTAGTTGTAGACCTCGAGGGCCTTTTGGTGGACGCCAGAGGGCAGCGACGGGTTGAGGCACTGCGAGAGCCGTTTTGCGACGAGGACCTTGGCGGGGATGGTGGTCATGGTGGGCTGGCGATTTTGCAGCGCCTGCTACGGTCAGTAGCTGCAAGAGAACAAGAGAAAAAGATAAGAAGAGAGCAAAAGGGGCTGTACCTTGAGGAGGCGGTTCAGGAACGAAATGTAGTCGGCCCATTCCTGGAGAGCCGTCTCGAAGAGGGCGAGGGCGCGCTCGACACCGACGGCGTACTTGCGGAAGGCCTTGTCGCGGGCCTGCGGTTCATCCGCTGCTCGGTTAGCTTCAAACGAATGGCGAATAGAGCGATAATGTCAGCCTACTCACAAGCACCGAGCTGGTTGCGCCATTGCCGCGGCGCCGGAGAGTCACGGCCGGAGCTCTCCGGCGACACAGACCGGCGGCCCGGCTGCAGCTCGGGGGCCATTGCAAAGGATGTGCAAGAAATAGACGCTTGGTAGTAGCTACGTAAATAGTTGTAAAGTGTGTGGTGCGGGTGTAGACGGGGGCATAGCGAGCCGTGATATCAAGAGGAGGTGCCACGATGGGATGTGGTAAGTCGTGGAGAAGTGGCAGAATGCAGTAGGGGGAGCCAAGCTGTAAGAGCAGCTAGAGCGACGTAAGACGCTTAAATTACAGTGGGCGGGCGACGCGGCCACTGCGGGCCGTCAGTCCCCACAGGCTGGGTATGTTGCACTGATAGTGACTTCATAGTCCACTACAGGCCTATCTTATCGCACTGTAGTAGTAGATCGCCACAGTTCGCGTCTATTGCGCATCGTGAAGCCATCCCATACACATCTTGCACGCGACAACGACGACATTTTCGACATTTTCAACAACTTCGACAAACACGAGCCAACAACACTGAGCGTGCATTTATCACCTCTTCATGTTGTTCTTATAGCCCCTATCGCAGTCGCTCCCCAGGCGTGCGAGCTCCCGACAACGACATCATGGCCGGCCCCGACGACGACGAGCCCGGGACGACAGCCGCCCCGAGCACACGACCGGCACTGATAACGGGCACATCGATACCACACCCGCTGACAGCGCCTCCATTACCGCCGCGACGACACGTCTCCGCCGACATCACACTGCGACGGCCCGACGCCGTGCAGTTGCAGGCGAGGCCAACGACCGCGGTCTCGTCCATTGACATCCAGACTGTCACCTTTCCCGACGGCTCGCGCGGCAACTTTTCAACGGCCGGCACCAGTACCGTGGCGTCGCCGTCGGCTATCACATCGCCGACAATATCACTGCGCGCGCAGGCGCAGTACGGACACCGACGAAATGCAAGCAGCGCGGCGTCCAAGCACGACTTGTCGGAAGTGCCGAGCGACGCCATGAGCGTGATGAGCTTTGCGCCGACGATGCGCCCGGCCGGCGACCTCGTGAGCCTGGCGGTGGGCGACTTCCACCGCAAGAGCCGCGCATGGACGATGCTGCGGGCGCAGGCGTCGAGTGTGCAGCCGTTTGAGAGCACGCGCATTGCGCGTGTGCCGTACTCGCTGACGGTCTTTGACCGGGAGTTTGACGAGATTCCGGACGCGGAGGATGCCGACGGCCCAGGCGGCGACGATGACGACGAGACGCGGCTGGCAGCGTGGAAGGCCAAGCTGAAGCACTACATGATTCTGTCGTCGGCGGGCAAGCCGATCTGGAGCCGGCACGGCGACTTGAGCCTGGTCAACTCGTACATGGGCGTGATCCAGACGATCATGTCCTTTTACGAGGGCGCCAACAACCCGCTGCAGGGCTTCACGGCAGGCAACGCGCGGTTCGTCATTGTGACAGAGGGGCCGCTGTACTTGGTGGCCATCAGCCGGCTCGGCGAGAGCGACACGCAGCTGCGCGAACAGCTGCGCGCGCTGTACATGCAGATCCTGTCGACGCTGACACTGCCGACGCTGGCGAGCATCTTTGCACACCGGCCGTCGACGGACCTGCGGAAGCCGCTACAAGGCACGGAGACGCTGCTGGCGTCGCTGGCAGACAGCTTTACCAAGGGCTCGCCGTCGGCGATGCTGGGCGCGCTCGAGTGTCTGCGGCTGCGCAAGTCGCAACGCGCAGCCATTACGAGCACGTTTCTCAAGCAGCGAAGCGAAAAGCTGCTGTACGGGCTCATTGCGACGGGCGGGCGGCTCGTGAGCGTGATCCGGCCGCGCAAGCACTCGCTGCACCCGAGCGACCTGCAGCTGATATTTAACATGCTATTCGAGTCGGGCGGCATCAAGGCGGGCGGCGGCGAGAACTGGATCCCGCTGTGTCTGCCGGCGTTCAACAACCGGGGCTACCTGTACATGTACGTGAGCTTCTTCGACGAGCCGCCGCCGAGTGAAGAGCACAAGGAGCACCCTGGGCAAAGCTCGCCGTCGGCGTCGTCGGCGTCGTCTACTGCGGCCGGCTCGGACAGCGCGCCATCATCGTCGACAGCCAACGAGGGCATTGCCATCATCCTGATCAGCACAGATAAAGAAAGCTTCTTTGAGCTGCGCGAGATGCGCGAAAAGGTAGCACACAACATGACCAAGAACGGCAGCCTCGCGCTGATCCGGACGGCGGCGGCGGCAGGGCGGCCACGGGTGGCCGACATTGTACAGCGGCCCGGCACGGCCGTGCAGATCAGCCACTTTCTCTACAAGTCGCGCGCCAATGTGCAGTTTGCCATGTCGGCGGACGACCTGGCGGTGGACGTGCGCGGCCCCCGCGAGTCGCGCAGCACGCGCGAGGCCCGCCGCCGGCTGATGACGCTGTACCACCAGCTGCACGCGTCAGTGCATGCGCGGCATGCGCACCTCAAGATCCTGCACAGCGTGGGCGAGGACGCGACGAGCCTGGCGTGGCTGACGCCGGTCTTTGAGTTCTACTGTGTGGCCGGGCCTAATGCCTCGCGCGCGGTCGTGACACAGGACGCAAACCGGATCATCCAGTGGGCCAAGCGCGAGGAGGAGCGGCTGTTTATCATTGGCGGCGGCGTCTTTTAGAGCACGGGCGGCAGTGCTGTGTAGACGACGGGCGAGTCCGTGTCATGGGGTTTTTGCTTCTGGTTCTTTTCTTCATCTCTTCCCGGCGCTATGGCGTTTTCTGGCTTACTTTCCTGGGTGTGCAGTCTCTTTGAGCAGTATCAAGCTCTGTCACGTTAATATATGCAATAGACCATACTTTTATTTGTTTGAATAGATGAGTGTGTCTCGTTTCCTTCTTTCTTGTCCTCCTGCTTGAGCTCGACAGACCAAGCCAAGTTGTCTCAGACATCCGGGGTTAAAGTCTGTAATAGCAAGCCGTCCTGTAGATCTTGCTGTTGTCACCGTCATCTTCATACAAAGAGAGTCTTTGTTGGTCCTGAGTTCATGTCTTTTTAACTTCTTCTTGATGCCATCAATATCATCACCTCATCACCACCATCACCATCGCCACTCGGACTTGTTGATCTCATCCAGGCATCACCTCGTACTCGGTGATTTAGTAGATCGCCCTTTCATGGCCAGAGGACACGTTCAAACACGATAAAGACACGACAACGTCTGTGATGATCGGCGCACCATCTCAAGATGCAGACACAGTCTCCAGTACCCCTCAAATCCATTGGCTCCTGTTCCGGCCTAGCGCGCTCCGTGTCCGTCTCAGCGCTTGCTCAGCCTTCTAAGTGAACACCTGTCGTCTTTTGAGCTTAGAAATCGAGACGTTACATAATCGGGTTTATAGCCGATTCCGCAGGAGCTGACAGCCACCCACTAAGTGTGCAGACGGAACCCACTGAGTAGCGCTGTAAGAGCGCAGCCTCAGCGCATCGAGCAAAAGACACCTTGCCTGCTGAGCTTCTTATATCCCCCATCTCTCCCTTCTTTCTCCCTTCTACTACATCACCACTCTCTTCTTTTCTTTCTCTTCTTTTTTCTCCATCCTCGATACCCTACTCTCAATTCTCTATATCTCAAATGTAAGTCTGTCATTGCACCGTGTCGTCACCGGTCGTCACCACCATCCCACCATCCCATCATCCCACCATCAACACTGTCAACAATCACAACAATCACTTCCTCGCCGTCACCATAACCACCATCACCTCATACTATCCCACCATCACTGCTCACTATCACCTCTCATCACCACCACGCCTGTAACTTCCACTAACAACTCAGAAAATGCACTGCCAAAACGTCCTACTCGCCCTCGTGGCTGGTGCCGTCGGTGCCCTCGCCGGCAGCTCCGACGTCACACAGCTGACCACGAAGACCTTTGAAGAGTTTGTCAAGTCCAACGAGATTGTGCTCAACGAGTTCTACGCTCCCTGGTGCGGCCACTGCAAGGCTCTCGCCCCCGAGTACGAGGAGGCCGCCACGATCCTCAAGGAGAAGAACATCCGCCTCGCCAAGATCGACTGCACAGAGGAGGCCGAGCTGTGCCAGACCTACGGCGTCGAGGGTTACCCCACGCTCAAGGTCTTCCGCGGCCTGGATAACGTCAGTGCGTACAAGGGCCAGCGCAAGGCCGGTGCCATCACGTCGTACATGATCAAGCAGTCGCTGCCGGCTGTGTCGACTGTGACCAAGGACAACCTCGACGAGTTCAAGAAGGCCGACAAGGTCGTGCTCGTTGCCTACTTCAAGGCCGACGACAAGGCTTCCAACGAGACCTTCACCAAGCTGGCCGAGAAGCTGCGCGACAACTACCCCTTCGGCGCCAGCAGCGATGCGGCGCTGGCCGAGGCTGAGGGCGTCACCGTTCCGTCGATTGTGCTGTACAAGGACTTTGACGAGGGCAAGTCCGTCTTTACCGAGAAGTTCGACGAGGAGGCCATTGCCAAGTTTGCCAAGACGGCCGCCACCCCGCTTATCGGCGAGGTTGGCCCCGAGACATACTCGGACTACATGTCGGCCGGCATCCCGCTGGCGTACATATTTGCGGAGACTGCCGATGAGCGCACGGCGCTGGCCAAGACGCTGAAGCCGATTGCTGAGAAGCACCGCGGCGTCATCAACTTTGCGACGATCGACGCCAAGGCCTTTGGCGCGCACGCGGCCAACCTTAACCTGCCGACGGACAAGTTCCCGTCGTTTGCCATCCAGGAGACGGTCAAGAACCAGAAGTTCCCCTTTGACATTGAGGCCAAGATCACCAAGGAGGCCATTGAGGCCTTTGTCGACGGCTTTGTCAGCGGCAAGGTCGAGCCGAGCATCAAGTCGGAGCCCATTCCGGAGAAGCAGGAGGGTCCCGTGACGGTGATTGTGGCCAAGAGCTACGAGTCGATTGTGATGGATGACGACAAGGACGTTCTGCTCGAGTTCTACGCGCCGTGGTGCGGTCACTGCAAGTCGCTGGCGCCCAAGTACGACGAGCTGGCAGAGTCGTATGCCAACTCGGCTTACAAGAACAAGGTGGTCATTGCCAAGATTGACGCGACGGCCAACGACGTGCCCGACGAGATCCAGGGCTTCCCCACCATCAAGCTGTTCCCGGCAGGCAAGAAGAGCGAGCCCATTACCTACACGGGCGCGCGCACAGTCGAGGACCTGGCCAAGTTTCTCAAGGAGGATGGCACGCACAAGGCCGACGCGACCGAGCCTTTTGAGGAGGACGCTTCCGAGGCCTCGACGAGCAAGGCCGCGGCCCCGACAGCATCTGGCGAGGCCGACCACGACGAGCTGTAAGGAGTCAATCTTTTCTAGTCTTGTGTCTCGTCTGGTCTTTTGTCCTTCTTTTTCATTATAGTTTTAGCTTTATTTCCCCGGCTTGTTCTCCTTGTACGATTCTGACACGACCACCAAAATTACTGTTATCTTATTACCTGGCGAACGAGTAAACTTTGTTATGCAGTATACGTAGACACTCATGAAATCATATACATACATTTGCTGTAAGCATAAAGTGTTGTCGCTCTGATAAATTCTGCCGCTCTTCACCGCTATTTCGCACAGCCGCCCAATCCACGCAAGTAATGTCGCGCCAACGACGTCTGCACCCCAATACCAATACGTAGTCATCCGATCATCCGACCACCCCGCCACCTGTCCCACAACTCCCACCCGCCTCTACCCACAGCCAACCACCACATCCATGTCCGCCTCAACAATGCTCCTCCGCGCTGCGCGCTCTTCGACGACTGCGGCCGCCACCCGCAGCTTCCAGACGTCTGCACGCCGTCTTGCCGACGCGCCGCTGCCTGCGCGCAAGCCCGTCGGTGCCTTTCGGGGAGGGTGAGTCTGTCTGTCCGTCTGCGTCAGTGGCTCGGTCGCACGGCACGCTGGCTATTTTTGGATAGATATATACGGTCGCTGACAACACAGTCTGCTTGGCTTCCTGCTGGGCACAACCCTGACGGGCGCCAGCGTCTACTCATACGTCCTGTCCGAGTACAAGGCGTCAAACGACCAGCTGACCGACGACATCTACGTGAGTCTAGTACAGCACGACCATGCACACTGCCAGCAAGACCAAAAGACTAACAGCATAGACCCTGCAGAGAGCGACGCAGCAGCTGAGCACGCACATTGCGACGCTCGAGGACAAGGTGCAGAAGAAGTAGGCCAGTCCCGTGACCGGCATGGCGGCAGCATATATATGTAGGCAGCGGCAGCAATACAACGAAACGGTGGCCGGCCTGAGACCTGAGACGGCCGACACGCTCAACGACGACAGGTTCACGGAAGCACGGATAGCACGGACAGAACGGACAACCCGGACGGTCCACGGCATCCGTTAATTGAGCGACCGGCGTCGAGCGGCGGACAGCTACATAGAAACGAACTGTACATTATTTACATGATAGCAATCTTGTTGGTGTCGAGTGACTGCAGCTGTCAGTAGCTGTAGCTGTAGCTGTAGCTGGTTGGTGATTGGGTCTCGTGACCACTGAGGGCTGTTGGCTGTTGGAGCCGACGTCTGCCGAACAGCAGTAAGACAGCACTAAGCAGTACCATTTGCACTGTAACCGTAAGAATATAGTGAGCTTTAACCCTGTGGTCTTGTTCGTTGTAGGTCTCACGGCGCAGCTTCACACAACTTTCACCGATAAGCACATAAATACCAACACATCTTTGCAATAACATCAAGTGCAAAAATAATGCACATGCGAATGCAAAGACGCAAAGAGCAAAAAAAACGACCCCCCTGGGACTCGAACCCAGAATCTTTGCCACCGGAAAGCAACGCCTTACCATTAGGCCAAGGGGCCGTTGCTTAATAATTCTTGAAAAATAGCACTCTAACGGCGCCTAACACTCTCGCTGCAGCGGCGGCGGCGCTACAATATACTCCACAGCACAAGGCTGCCATTTCTGCTCTCCCACGGACAACTCGACCTCACACAAAATGAACAACTTTGGCGTCGTCGAGCTCGCCAGCCATCGCCGGGCCGTCGCCCCTGGTTGGGCGTATGTCCCCGAAAGCCGCACCAACGCCCTGCTTCCACCCGGGTTTGGCGGCGCCGCAGGGACCGGTGCCGGCGCCCGCCAACTCGACGCCCTCGGTGCTGCCGGTGCCGCGCAGGATGCCGCCAAACCGCGGAAGCGCGCCGCGCGCAGCCAGGCCGCAGGGCCCGTCGGCAACTCGCTCGCCCTCTTTTCGGATCTCACATCGCGCCAGGAGACCAAGCTGCGCAAAGAGCTCGAGGTGCTCAACCGCGACATGGGCGCGCCGGCAGGCAGCGGCGCCGCCGCGCGCGACGCCGCCATCCCCATTCCGCCGCGCGCCGTCAAAGCCCAGAACCGCTACACGCCCAACGTACGCAAGATTTTGGCGTCGCAAAAGACGTTTGCCAACCATCTCGACGACTTTAACGCGTTCAACGCCCTGCACGGCACGACCCAGGGAGTTCACTTGAACCACGGCATGGCCAACGATGCCGCCTCGGCCGCCAAGACGGCCGCGACGGCGGCGACTGCCAGTGCGTCGTCGGCACCGAGCAGCAGCCGCCGGCCCGCGCGCAAAGATTCCAAGGACACAAAGAGCGCGCGGTCGGCGCGACGGAGTGCTGCATCGCGGCGGTCTATTTCGGCCGCCAAGGCGGACGCGGAAGCCGGCGACACGCCAGCAGGAGCAGCAGCAGCAGTAGCACCAGCACAGGACACGCCCATGGCGGATGCCGACGACGGCACTGCCAGTGACAAGAAGGAAAAGACGGCTCAAGAACAGCAAAAAAACGGCGCGACGGGCCCCGTGTCGGCCATCTTGCGGCCCTACGACGGTCCCCGGCCACCAGCACACCCCCTCGACCGGGACCCTCTGCTGGCGAGTGCGGTGCCGCCAGTGCCGTCGGACGACGTGCTGCGCGCCCTCGTTGCAGGTCCGCCGCTGCCGTACCCCGAGGCGCGCGCAACACTGGCCCATCCAACGGCCATGGGCGGCAGCAGCGGCCACCCGTACCCGGCGCGCGTGTTCTGCGAGATCTGCGGCTACTGGGGGCGCGTCAAGTGCACCAAGTGCGGCACGCCCGTGTGTGCGCTGGACTGCCTGGAGCTGCACCGCCAAGACTGCATCACGCGCTATGGACTGTAGTGTAGGATGGGAGGTCACGGCGTTTGATGTGTTTCGATACCCAAGCTTTATTTATATGTAGATTTATCAATTAATTAAAATGTCATATACAATCATTGAGGTTAGGTATCCTGTGCCAATGCATCAGATTGACCATGCCGTCGCGCGCCGCAGACGCCGCAGACGCCACAGTCGCCCGCGTTGAGGTACCGCACAGCACCCTCGACGGGCTGGCAGGCCGCGCTGTCGCAGTGCCAGGCATCTGTCACGGCGTCGGGGTGCTGCACATGGCCGCAGACGTCGCATGTGATGGCGTCGCCATCGTTGGCATAGCCGCAGACAGGACAGTCGGCGTCCGTCTGCCGCGGCGTTTCCTCGCCGGCCTTGCTGTCACTGGCGGTCGGTTGACGTGCAAGCTTCGTAGTGGTGGCTGGTGCTGGTTCTGGTGCCAGTGCCGCCGGCCGTGGCGCGAGCTTCGTAATGGTTATGGCTGGTTTCGGTGCCGGTGCCGCCGGTCGTGGCGACAGCTTTGTAATGGTTATGGCCGGTGCTGGTGCTGGTGCCGGTGCTGCCGGCCGTGGTGGCAGCTTCGTAATAGTTATGGCTGGTGCTGGTGCTGGTGCTGATGTTGGTGCCGCCGGCTGTGGCGCGAGCTTCCTAATAGTTATGGCCGGTTTCGGAGCCGGTGCCGCCGGCTGTGGCGCGACCCAGGCGGGTATGCCATACAGCCCTGGGTTGCGAGCGAGGTCCAACGCACTCTGCGACGCCCAGCCCGGGCCTTGCATCAGCTCGCGCAGCTCGCGCCGAGCGTCGTCCGCGCCGCCCGTGTCGCCGCCACTGCCGTCACCACCATCGCTGCCATCCCCCATGCCTTCGCAGACGCGGACCATGCTGCGGCCCTTGTCGTCTACAAGCCGTGACCCGTCAATGTCGACCGCATCCGGTCCTATCAAGTCGGGCTCGTCGTCGTCGTCGTCGTAGTCTTCATCGTCGCCGTCTGAACGAGAGTCTCCCTTTGCCTCTCCTTCTCTCTTGATGGCCAGTATATCATCGAGCTCGTCTTGCCGTTCAAGTTTCTCTGCAGCCTCCTCCGCTTCTTTGGCCTCTTTGGCCTCTTTGGCCTGGTCGAAGCGAGCCAGCGCCGCAGCCGCGCGCAGCTCTCGGCCACGTTTGCTGACGGCCACGCGCGGTTTCGTCGCCAGCCGTTTCTGTGCCGCCTTTGTCATGTTGGGCTGTTGTGGTGCGTCACCCTGTCCGGGCGTCAGTGTTGTCTGCCGCAGCGACGAGCTTCCCGGCGCGTTAGATGTCTCACGCTTGGCACGCTCGTCCAGATCGTCGCCCAGCGCGACGCCGTTGACGCCAAACTTGCGCTTGATACGCCGGTCTTGGCGCTCGCGGTAGGTCAGCTGCTGCTGCTCGCTGCCGGCTGCTTTGCGCTTGCGCCGGCGCGAGCGGTAGGTGCCGCCACAGAGGTGTTCGACAAGCAGCGCCTCGTCGTCGTCGGCCACGACGTTGCGCTCGTACAGCGGCGTGGTGCCGGGCGTGCCCAGCACGGCGCCGCGGCCCCAGATGCCCTCGCCGGTGTACTTTGCCGACCACAGAGCGCGCATGGCCTCGGCATACGTGTTGCGCACGGCCCAAAAAGCGCGCGAGTGGTTCATCTGCTTGCAGTGCGCGAGCTCGTGCATCATGACCATCTGCACGTAGGCAAAGGGCAGCCACTGGCGCGCGCGGCGCGGTCCGCGCGTCTTGAGCACGAGCTGGATGACCTCACCGCCATTGAAGTTGCGGCCGACAAACTCGGCATTCGGCTCGTACTCCTCCAGCGTCATGACGCTGAGGTGGTTGGTGCGCATAATGGGCACGCACTGCGCGGCGATGCGTTCGAGAAACTGGCGGGCGACATCTTCGTCGGGGCCCTTGAGCGGCTTGATAAACACAATGTGTGGGTTCGGCTGCGAATGCCGCGCATTCAGTCTCTGTATGCCTACGGGCATTGTCGTTAAAGGGCACAGTGTGGCGCTGTCTTATATGTCGATGCAGGATCACGGTCGCGCTCTGCCGTCACTTCTCCAATTAACGCCAAAGCACGTGCTCCATTAAACAGGCAGCTAATCGCACTATAGTATACACGCAAAATATCCATAAAAAGAGACGTGTACATATCCAACGCATTTCGTCTTCGTCTACCACCACGCTACCGCCGCCGTGGTGCGCCACTAGCCGCACCGCCCGTGCCGTCGCCCCGGTCCGCCAGCGATACCACCTCACCAATTCCGGATGCCTCCTGCTCGTCCTCGAGCGCCGTGATCTCCTCGCGGCAGTCCCACCACTTGGCCTCGCTGAGCTCAAACGCCTTGGTCTTGATCTCCTTGACCAGCATGTCCTCGACGCGCAAATTCTTCCACCGCAGCTGCAGCATGAGAATCTCCTGCCACTCTGTCGAGGTGCGGTTGAAAAAGTCGCGCCGCGACTCAAAGGGCCGCGGGTGCGGTAGACCGTCGTCCTCGGGGGTGTCCTCTGTGTCCGCGTCGTCCGCGTCGGCGGCGGCGGCCGGCTCCGCCGCGACGGTCTCGTCTGTCTTCTTCTTGCGCGAGCTGGGCGTATACTTTTTGCTGCTCGCGTCCTCCATCTCGATATCCTCTTCGTCGTCGTCCTCATCGTCCTCGTACTCGTCGTCGTCGTCGTCGTCCTCATCCTCGTCCTCCGAGTCCTGTTCGTTAGCACTTGTGCTGTCCCAGCGTCCGCCGCATACAAGGGCCAACTTACAATCCAGGTGTCGTCCAGGGGCCGCGCATAGACCTCCTTGCAGCCGTCCATTTTTCCGAGATCAATCGCGTACATGTCGTCAAATGTAAACTCGCGGTCCCCCTTTTCAAACGTGCCGCCGTAAATATACAGCACATCGTCCTGCACCGTCAGCAGCGCGTTGAACCGCTGGTGCGGCAGCTCCATGGACACGGGCATCTCGCGCACAGGCACTTTTTGCTCCTCTTCAGCCGCCGCAGCCGCCGCTGCCGCTGCGGCTTTCCGCTCGGCCTCGGCATCACTGTCGTCATCATCGCCGCCGCCGCCGCTCTTGCTTTTGCTGCTGGCTTCAAGTGCCGCCAGCTGCGCCAGAAGCTCGTCCTCATTGGCCTGTGCACGGTTGCGCCGTCCCACGCGCTGCTGCTCGCCGGCCGTCTTTTTCGGTGCCGCGCGCGCCTTGCGCAGGCCCAGCGGGAAGAACCGGTTGCGCTCAATGTTCCAGGCAAACAGCTGGTTGAAGAACTCGCTGTCGACCGACTCGTCGTTCTCCTCGACGTCGTGCACGCCGCCAAACATGATGCCGCGGCCGCGGTGGTAGGCCATGGTGGCGCCCGCGCGTGTCGGGTTCGGCGAGTTGGCCGGCTTCTTGCGCCGCTCCCAGCGCACGGTCGGTGCCGTGCCGGGCGCGGCATCGGCTGCCGGTGGCGTGATGCGCAGGAAAAAGCAGTCCTGGTGCACGACGGCCTTCATGGTGGTCTTGCTGCCGCCGCGGCCGCCGGGCTGGCTTGTGGTCTTGACGCGCGAGTAGCCGCCATAGAGCACCGCGCCGTTCTCGTGCGGCAGCAGCGTAAATGACGACCGCGCGTCTGGCTTGAGCTGTGCCGGCGGCAGGGTCGGGTTGAACCACACAAAGTTGGCCGTGTCGTAGATCCAGAGATCGGCCAAGTACCGCGTCTGGTTGGCCGTGTCCTGGAAACCGCCAAACAGGATGATGTACTGCTTGTAGTACGTCATGCGGTGGCCGCTGCGTGCCGGCGGCGCCTTGCCCTTGGACTCCAGCTTGGACCACTCGCGCGATGACGGGTCCAGCTGCCAAAAGTCGTTGTAGTGGTAAAAGGTGCCCTGCTTGGGCGAGCTGAACTCGCCGCCAAAGAGGAAGACTGCGTTGCTCATGTTGCCGCCGCGGCACCACGCATGTCCAGAACGTGGCAGAGGTGCATTGGGCGACGTCACGGTGCGCCACTCGTCGCGGTCAATGTAGTAGACGTGCAGGTCGTTGAAGAATGTGGCCAGCGCGCCGTTGAAGTACTCTCCGCCAAAGAGCAGCAGCTGGTTGGCGTTGGCCGGCGACGCCAAGAAGCACGATGCCGCACGTGCCTTGGGCGGTCCATCGGCTACCGTCTCCGTGACCTTGAGGAACTGCTCCTGCTGCCGCCGGTATTCCTCCAGCACGGCATCAATGTCCACGTCTTCCGCATCACTGCCGTCCTGCTTCGATGCCTTGACCTTGGCCTTTTTCTCAGACTTTTTCACCTGCTTTTGCTTCTTTTCAGCCGCCTTGGCTTTTTTGCCGTCCGATTTACCCTTCTTGTCTTTAGCCATCTTCTGTAGATATGATTATGAGATGAATCTTAATCAATATGAATAAGTTGATGAAGCTGCCGCAATGATATAAGCAGTGGTGCTATAAGTGGGTCACTGAATTTTCGAGTTGCGGGGCATCGTAGACTCACGACAGTTGATTAAATGTATTTGACGCGGTACTCTCTATGATTCATGGTTATATTTCAAACCGTATGGTAATTACTGTTAGTATCTAGTATTCTACTTGAATTAGAGACTGTTTTATGAATATGATCCAAAAGTGCTGTTATTTTGTACAGATTTACATTTCATCAACACAAGTTCCCTAGTATTTCCAGCGCGTCATTGTCATGTCAAAGCAGTTTTATATGTGGTATGTCTCATCTAATATTTTATACCCAAAACAGACAGACGGCTAGTAACCGTTCTTCTTCAGCCACTCAGCAATATCCTCGCCGTCGCGCTGGATCCAGGTAATCTTCGACCGGATGGCATCCAGGCTTTGTGCCAGTGCCATCTCGTAGCCCTTGGTGTTCTTGTCGGCAAAGAAAGCCTCGACACGGGCAATCTGATCGGGCCGCGAGAAGCTGGACGTCATGATGCTAATCATGGAGCCGAGCATCGACAGGCCAGGCGGAAGGCGCTTGTACAGCTCCCCCCAATGCTCTGTCATCCATGTGAACAGAGCCTCAATACCAGCAGGGTGGCCGCGCAGGCCCGAAGCTGGCATGTAAATGTCCTGGTCCTTGACTTCCGTGCCGCTCAGCATAGTCAGCGTGCGCTTAATCAGCTCGGGGTCCCTGGCGCGGCCCAGACTGCGCAGCGCAGTGTTGCGGGCATCGCTGGTCGTCGCCGTGCGGTAAAAGTTTAGGATAGCATCGTACTGTACTAGGTTAGCATGCGTCGTGTGTCAAGCGTAGGTAGATAGCGTTTGTAAAACTTACATCCTCGGCACCGCCGTACTTCAGGACCATGCCAAAGACGCTGCCCCGGATGTTGGGGTGGATGGCCTGCGTGTCGCCAGCAATAAACTTGGCAAACATCTCCTTGGCGGCCGCAATGACGACCTCGTCGCCGCTCAGTCCGGCGCTGGCAAACATCATCGACTTGAACTGCTGCTCGACGTGGCCATCAGACTCGGTAAATGTCCAGCCCAGCTTGTGAGCCATGGGGCTGACCAGGTCACGCTGGAAAGCCTCGAGGCTTGAGCGGATGGCAGGGTCCTCAAAGATCCAGGCGCTCTGCACCACCGATAGGCGCGAGATGATCTCGTTCCAAACGACAAACTCCTTCTCGTCGCTAAACGACTTTAGCAGGCTCAGCACGCCCGACGTCTTCTGGTAGCCAGAGATGGCCAGGGCACCGGCATCCGCAATCATGCCCGCGCGGTCCTCCACGGACATCAGACCCTCCTTGGCGGCCTCACCAAGCTTGGCAAGACGCTCCGGAGTGTATGATGTGCGGAATAGGCTGGTGTGATTCGCATTGAGCTTGAAGAAGTCCTTGCTGGAAACCTTGAAATCCGCTTCGCGTGTGTTAAGGATGGGCTCCTCATCAACGCCCTCCTTGGTGCGGATACCAAGCAGAACAGGGTACAGGACCTTGTCCTCCTCAGGCTTCACATCGCCGGTACGCAGGAAGCGGTTCTGCTTCAGGTGAATCGAGTCGTCCTTCTCAGTGACGGTGACGACAGGGTAACCGACGTTCTTGGTCCAGACGTTCATAACCTCCTCAATGGGCTTGCCACTGGCATCAGCCAGGGATGCCCAAAGGTCACCAGTCTGAGTATTGCCGTAGGCGTGCTTCTTCAGGTAGCGGCGAACGCCCTCGAGGAAGGCATCCTCACCAATGTAGGTTGAGATCATGCGCAGCACGCAAGAGCCCTTGGAGTAGGAGATGGCGTCAAAAATCTGGTTGATCTCATCGGCACGCTTGACAGGGACCTCGATGGGGTGGCTGCTGCGCAGCGAGTCGAGGGACAGAGCGCCCTGCAGGGTGTCGGTGACGTATGACTCCCACACCTTCCACTCGGGGAAGAAGACGTTGCAAGAGTACCAAGAGGCCCACGTGGCAAAGCCCTCGTTCAACCAGAGACCATCCCACCAGTCCATGGTAACGAGGTTACCAAACCACTGGTGAGCAAGCTCGTGCTGCACAACCTCGGCGACACGCTCCTTGGTGGCGGCACCGCTCGTCTTCTCGTCCAGGAGAAGATCAACGACACGGTACGTGACAAGACCCCAGTTCTCCATGGCACCCTGAGCAAAATCCGGAATGGCGATCTGGTCCATCTTGGGGAGAGGGAAGTCGATGCCAAAAACCTTTTCGTAGAATGCGAGAGTACGGGCAGCCAGGTCAAGAGAGAAGCGACCACTCTCAATGTCCTGGCCAGTGGGGGCGTAGACACGGACGGGCACCCGGAAGGCGTTGGTCTCAATGTAGTTGAGCTCACCAATGACAAAAGCCACGAGGTAGGTCGACATCTTGGGCGACACGTTGAACTTGACGGCCTTCTTGGTGGCGTCACCGCCAGTCTTGGCAGCGACTTCGGTCTCGGAGGCGACATCCATGTTGCTCAGACATGTGAGGTTCTTGTCGGCAATGAGCGTGACGCCAAAGGTGGCCTTGAGCGAGGGCTCGTCGAAGCAAGGGAAGGCACGGCGGGCATCGGTAGGCTCCATCTGGCTGACGGCCATGACACCGCTGGAGCCATCGGCCTTCTTGAAGGTGGAGCGGTAAAAACCGGCCATCTTGTCGTTCAGCTCGCCGGTGAAGACGATCTCGACCCGGGCCTTGGAGCCCACAGCCAAAGAGTCATCAAAATCGATCTTGGTGGTCTGAGTGTCGGCGGTGTAGGTGACAGTGGGTTCTGAGCTGATCACGGAGCCATTGTTGCTAATCTTGACGCTGTGAACATCGATGTCGAGCGAGTGCAGGGATACGGAGTTGGTGGCCTTGACAACATCGAGATCGATGGCGACAACACCCTCAAAGGTAAACTTTGTGAAATCAGGCTCAATAGTGATGTCGTAGTGCGTCGGGATAACGTCGGCGGGAAGCAGCTCGCGGCCGTTGTTGATGACCGTCGTGCTGACGTCAGCTTCGGAGTGGCGACACATGGCGTGACGGCGGTGGGAGCAGTAGCGGACAGAGGTGAGCGGCTGGGCACGGGCGGACTGGATGCGCCTTGAGGGGTGGGCAGAGGATGACCTGAGTGGGTGTAAAAGTCTCGACTGCGTGTGGTGAGACGAGGGTCTAGCTGCGAAAGGGTGACAATGGCTTTGTGTATTAGCGGGGGGTCGATATGCGGCCTGATGTATCCCAATCCCAAGCTAGATTGGGGTCCGATAAATCAAATTCCTTCTTTCGTCCAGTCTTATAGCTAATCGGTCTGCTGTCCGGAGCTCGTCTGACGAAGGGGGGGGGATTGGGGTTACACGAGATGCGTGTGCGACACCGGAGACTACAAAAATTGCTTGGATCGGAATGCAGTGGTGCTGATGTGTGTAACAGTGCGAGAAAATGCAGGGAAAATTGCATTGCAGTCGGTATACTTACAAGGAACGTGTTGAGGTTGGTTGTGACGACAGCGGAGCAATGCAAAGAGATGAAGAGAGTGAAAGGAAGGGAGCGGAGAGAGAAGCTGGGCGGGGGTTGCGGGTTCTTAATAAGGCACTGGGAGTGGTGGTAGAAGGTGTCCTTAATATGGGCAGCCGGCAACGGCGTGACGCCAGCGAAGAGGACAGCATGCCGAACGGGGAAAGTGACGGCGCTGGGCAACACAAGAAGGAACGACGGAGCGATTGTCGTCTCGTAACGAGTGATTGACCCAAACGGGTGAGAAAGAGAGGTTGTGCTGGGGCGTTCCTGCCATGGGCGTGCAAGAAACAACAGAAAAAGGAAGGAAGGAACGTGAACACGCCAAAAAGGGAAAATTCGGAGAAAACTTTGAGCAAGTGAGCCGAGCACTCCTTCTGTTTTGGGCACTGTACCAACGCTGTGAGGGAGGTGCAATTGACTAGTGCACGGCTGCACAGTGCACCGTTCCTCCTCTAGTGTCATACGGTATCAAGGTGAAAAAGCAGGTCTACATAGAAGCGTCGCGAGGACACTTTGTTGCAACGGTCAAACTTCCCGCCACTCTTTCATATCAACAGACCCTGGAGGTTTAATCTGATTCATCGGGTGGCGTTGCTGTTGGCAGTCACACCGCTTGCTGCATTCGCTTACACCGTGTATGTGTAATGCCGTTGGCAAACGCACACCGCCTGGCCATATTCGGAAGGAAGGCCTATATGTATTAGGAAGGCAGGACGAAGAACTGGAACGATTCACGTGCTTTACGACGTAACTGACTTACAGAGATGTCACACTGCGATCACATCAGCCAGGTAGGCACTTACTGTCGGGTGAATGGGCGCGGCTGCAGTTGCATGTATGCTTAATACGTTAATGAGATGTGTAATAATGCTGGCTGGGGCGTTCTGGTCCCATGCGAGCTCATCCAGTAGTCGACGCTCGAGCTACTTTATATAACGGCTAAGCTTGCTCACAAGCCGATACCAGACGATCCTAGATGGATCCAGTTCACTGCCGAGAAGCTGTTTAGAGCATATGTACAACCGGACAAAACGCGGGGGAAAGGCGCGGCGCGGTAACGGCAGTGCTTGACGCGGCAATGGAAGCTCGATTGGCCAATCAGAAGCTGACAGTTCCTCCTGCTTTGAGCTGTCCGTCCGATTTCTTCCCGTGAGATAGCCATGTACAGACGTTCAGGCACATATTGTTAGCGGCCAGAAGTACCACACTAACGCAGCCAACAAGGTGACCAGTTGACGAATTTGACAGCACGAAAAACGGCAAAACAGCTGCAAAGCAATACGTAGCCGAGAATATAAGAGGTGGTGGCCGAGTCGGTACCGTAGGGTCAACCGGAGTGGAGGAGTTTGGCAGAAAACAGAGGAAATTGAAAGAGCACACATAGATGAATAAGCGGCCGACGAAGAATGCAAGATTCAAGCTGCAAAATAAGGCCCAGTGTACTAAGTTCTTTCAGTTTTGAAAGAGAAGACTAGATGAAAAGCGCTAAGCCTATTTAGGTGGAGTGGGCCCAGGTACATCCAGTACAAAAGGACTTGAGGTGAAAAATAACAGGTACATTCAGTACAAGAGATTGGTTGATTGTGAGCACGCTATGCTACTGCAGACTGCTAATTCACCAAGCTACGATACACTGCTGAGTGCAGTATGCTTAGAGGCTGCTAATAAGTCATAAAGCTACGTCAGTCTACAAATGTAAAGTAGTAATCGATTTTTGCCCGTCCTTTACCCATGCCACCATAGATAGGAATTTGGATTGCGAGCGCATTCCAGTTCTCAAAAACACAAATCTAGTATAGTCGTGTAGCCCAGAAAAAGGGCTATAAAACCGTATAAATAAATACTTTGTATATTACTTGTTGGAGTCGATAACCGCCTGGAGGCGGTTGTTTATGGTTTCGACAAGGTGTTGGAGGACTACTTGATCAAAAACTTCCCAATATTCGACAGCAGTCCTTACGAGCTCGACAAGAGACGCATTGGTTCTGCCCATGGCTGCTAAGTCTGGACAAGCCGCCACAGTATTCTCTCTCAGGAGCTTCCAGATGTTTAATGGGATTCAAGTCGGGACTGTATGGAGGCCAATCTCACGATTTCAACGCCATGCTCTTCAGCCCAATCACGCAACCACCACTGCACTGTTCCGGACGTATGCAAAGGAGCAATATCTTGAACCAGAATTCTCCCTGGTGAGCAATTTTTTAGGAGTGTTTCTTGTAAACAATCGAGTACAGCGGCGCCTGAAAATCGTCCTCTTGCAGAGTCCGCGTCTCGCGGTTTTCGAAATTACTACTTTACATTGTCAGACCCACTGTACGATACCTGCTGCTGAGCAGAGGCTGCTAAGAACACGCTATGCTACACTGCCGAGTCATCCAAGAGTGCTAAGTCATCAAGCTACGATAGTATCAGTTTCGCACCAATGTAGCTTTTTCGCACCAATGTATTCTTTTCGCAACCAATGTATCTTTTTCTCCATCAAAGGCCCACTTTAGCTGCGCTTTACCCAAATAGGCTTAGCTCTGCCAACTACTTTTCCCTTTCAAAACTGAAAGAACTTAGTGCACGCGGCCTAAAGTATGCACAAGAATATAAATGAATAAATGCTTATGTAATAAGACAAGTGCGGACCAGCAGCTCAGCTCTGGCCGCATCAGCTCATCGCCGGGGCTCGCCATGTTTCTCCTGCTGAACCCACGGCAAGCACCCCACCACCATTGCAGCACTAACACCTCATTGCCCCGCCAAAACGAGAGAAAGAACGACGCAGAATCAGGACATAGAATCAGGCAAGGAAAGAGTGAGACATGATGATATGACAAACAACAGGCGCCAGCCCAACAAACAAACTATCAATCCACGCTGCTCCTGCCTCGCTTGCCTCCTGTGTATTATCTCTTGCCTCGCATCCGTATCAAAAGTCCTACTGCTCCGGCCGCTCCTTCCCGTAATCGACATCTTTGTCGACACTTTTGTCAACAATTCATCATCCAAAAAGCAAGTACTTGCCTATTAGAGTCACCAAGACACATCGCCCCTTCCAATGTAAGAATAACACCACCGTATATGCATCCATCGTGCCTTCTTCAAACGCACATCCTCTCCAGACCCCAAAGAAGCGAGCAAATGAGCGACCACAATCACGCCCTCCCACGCCCGTATCGCGCGGCCTTTTCCTCTTTTCCTTTCAGCAAATCCACTTTCCGTCCCTTCTGTCCCTAAGAGTCTCCCCTCCTCATCGGCTGCTTTTCCATCATTGCCCCTCTAAAAGCTGTAATTCCCTTTTACGAAACCTAAATTGTTTTCCTTTTGCTTGAGGCATATTCCTTGTTGATTCTAGCTGGTGTGTTTCTGTTCCGCCTGCCACCTACCCACCCACCCTTCTAAATAGCTCTCGCATTTTTTCCCCAATCTCCTGTTAGCAATCCCTCCCCATAAAGCCACCTCCCCGCTCTTCTCTTTACCTTTGCTACTTTCTTCTTCTCTTTTCTTCTTGATCCAGGTTTCACTGACACCGGACATCCGTCATCACAGCTTCTCTACTCAACACTTGAAACCTTTTAATCCATCAAGATGGCTATTACCAAGATTCACGCCCGCTACGTCTACGACTCCCGTGGCAACCCGACCGTCGAGGTCGACGTCGTCACCGAGACTGGCCTGCACCGCGCCATTGTCCCCTCGGGTGCTTCCACCGGTTCGTCTCTCCCGCATCCTTTACCCCTCCACGCGTCGACGCGTCTCTTCGTCTTGTCTTCTTTCTCCTTCATGCATCCCTTGTGCTAACATAGCTAGGCCAGCACGAGGCCTGCGAGCTCCGCGACGGCGACAAGACCAAGTGGGCTGGCAAGGGTGTCCTGACTGCTGTCAAGAACGTCAACGAGATCATTGGCCCCGCCATCATCAAGGAGGCCCTTGATGTCAAGGACCAGTCCAAGGTTGATGCTTACCTGATCGAGCTTGATGGCACCACCAACAAGACCAAGCTGGGCGCCAACGCCATCCTGGGTGTCTCCATGGCCATTGCCAAGGCCGGTGCCGCCGAGAAGGGTGTTCCCCTGTACGCCCACGTCTCCGACCTGGCCGGCACCAAGAAGCCCTACGTCCTCCCCGTTCCCTTCATGAACGTCCTGAACGGCGGGTATGTCTCCCAGCTTTCCAGCATTCCCCTACACATACCAAAAAAAAAATCAACTAACATGACAGTTCCCACGCCGGTGGCCGTCTGGCTTTCCAGGAGTTCATGATCGTTCCTTCGGATGCTCCCTCTTTCTCTGAGGCTCTGCGCTGGGGCGCTGAGGTCTACCACCAGCTCAAGTCTCTGGCCAAGAAGAAGTACGGCCAGTCTGCTGGCAACGTCGGTGACGAGGGTGGTGTTGCCCCCGATATCCAGACCGCCGAGGAGGCCCTGGCTCTGATCAGCGAGGCTATCGAGAAGGCCGGCTACACTGGCAAGATGAACATTGCCATGGACGTTGCCTCGAGCGAGTTCTACAAGGAGGACGTCAAGAAGTACGACCTGGACTTCAAGAACCCCGAGAGCGACCCCACCAAGTGGATCACCTACGAGCAGCTGGCCGACATCTACAGCGAGCTGTGCAAGAAGTACCCCATTGTCTCCATTGAGGACCCCTTCGCCGAGGACGACTGGGAGGCCTGGAGCTACTTCTCCAAGACCCAGAACATCCAGATTGTCGGTGATGATCTGACTGTCACCAACCCCCTGCGCATCAAGAAGGCCATTGAGCTCAAGTCTTGCAACGCCCTGCTGCTCAAGGTCAACCAGATCGGTACCCTGACCGAGTCGATCCAGGCCGCCAAGGACTCGTACGCCGACGGCTGGGGTGTCATGGTCTCTCACCGTTCCGGTGAGACTGAGGATGTCACCATCTCGGACATTGTCGTCGGTATCCGGGCCGGTGAGATCAAGACTGGTGCCCCTGCGCGCTCTGAGCGTCTGGCCAAGCTGAACCAGCTTCTCCGTATTGAGGAGGAGCTCGGCGACAAGGCTGTCTACGCCGGCACCAGCTTCCGCACCGCTGTCAACATCTAAGCGTGTTGCTGAGGGCGGGACTCCTTTTGAATGTCTCTACGATATAAGATGTCAGGGATGAAAATAGGGGACACTGGCATGGATGCGTAATGGATATGAAAGATATGAAGGTTCCGGTGAAAAGAGCCGCTGATACCACCAAATACAATGAAATATGAATTGCAAACCTTGAAGCTACGTGATTTCGGGATGTTTATGACCTGAGGTGGGGGTCCGCGCATGCGCATGTGCAGTGAGGTCATTTGTTTTCGGCCCCCTGTAAATTTCCTCTTGTGGCTGTACTTCGGGGCTATCTTCAGCGCTCGTGCCATGTTGTGCCGAAGCTTTTGAAGCTTATGTAAGCTCATGATTGTGGCTCATTATTAGTGGCGCATGAATGGGTCCATAATAATGTTGTCACAGCAACTGTGAAGACTATTTACTAATAAATACACAACCCCGCCAAAATGCCACACCGACATAACCGCCCAGTGAGGAACGTCTATGCTTAGACTACGCCATTAATCCGAGCGCGTCTTTCGAATGCTGGCTCGCCGCGTCTTTTCTCACTTTCTGTCTTCATCATCCTCCCACCAACACTACTACCGACATCTCTGATCTAAAGCACCAGCACCACGACACAAATCATGGCTGGCAACGGGGATCTGATCAACTTTGATGTGATCGAAAGCCAAAAGGAGAACATCCAGTCTCTTCCTGGCGGACGGTCGGCGAGGAAGCTTGCTCAACTGTACTCCCCCCAGTCGGCTGGCCTGCAAAACGGCAACCTGGACCCCATCCTGACACCGACACCCAACCCGGGCGATACCCGCACTCTCCACGACACAATTCGCGCTGACTTCGAGGCCGAGGTCGAGACGGCCGCAGAGTCAGACGACCCTTTGGACGTGTACGACCGCTACGTGCGTTGGACACTGGACGCGTACCCCTCAGCACAGGCAACGCCCCAGTCTCAGCTGCACCTCCTGCTCGAGCGGGCCACCAAGGCCTTTGTTGGCGCCGCACAGTATCGCAACGACCCTCGGTATCTCCGTCTCTGGCTGCACTATATTCGTTTATTTGCCGACGCGCCTCGTGAGACGTATGTCTACCTGTCACGCCACAACATCGGCGAGAACCTGGCTCTGTTCTACGAGGAGTATGCTGGCTGGCTTGAGGGCACTGGGCGCTGGGCTCAGGCCGACGAGGTCTTCCGTTTGGGCATTGAGCGCAATGCCCGGCCACAGGCACGTCTGATGCGCAAGTACCAGGAGTTTGAGGAGCGTCGCGAGGTGCAGGCGCCAGAGTCATTGGACCTCCATTCGCCGCAGTCACCAGCGCTTCCCACAGTCCGGCCAGCGCTTGCTGCCAAGGTCGACCCCTTTGCTGCCGCTGCCGCCGCGCTGAGTGATCCGCAGCAGGCCCAGCGCCAGCAGCAGGAGCAGGCCCGGAGACAGCAACAGGCAACTGCAACCGCGGCACGCACAGGCAAGCCCAAAATGGCCATTTTCTCAGACGCTGGAGCCTCTGAGCAACCGGCTCTGCCAGAGGCTGGTGGCTCGACCAAGGGCTGGGACAGCATCGGATCTATTGCTGATCGCAAGAAGGAAAACACTGTTGCAGCCAAGCCATGGGCCGGCGAGAAATTGAGCGTTGGAGGAAAGAAGAAGCCCGTCACAAAGATGGCAATTTTCAAGGACGCGGTAGGTTGATCCTCCCACCCAACGCGGCATATGCCCCAAAACAAATGTTGATAAATCTAGGACTAATTTTTGGCGCATTGGGCCATTGCTTCGTGCAATGGACGCAGTTATCTCGGCGCACATGTATCTTTCTAGTCTTTAGCAAAATCACACATTACCATTCATCCGTCCCAGTACCAGGTACAAGTTAACCCGGCCAGCGGGAAGAAGGAGCGCGTCTTTGTCGACCTTGGAGCCGTTTACCCAACACCAGAAGAGCCCGGAACGGAGCGGAGCTTTGAAGAGATCTGGGCAGCCAACCGCGGCTTGTTGGACAAAGAGTGGGATGAGCAGGAGCCTGAAGCCGAGCCGGAGAGGGCAGAGCAGTATTCGTTGATCGACTTGACTGCGTCTCCCGCCCCGCAACGTCTGAACGTGTTGGCAGATACCGTGTCCACCAAGATGGCTGTGCATCACGACGTTGTCATGCTGGATGAGAATGGTGCCATGATCAAGAACCATGATCGTGCAAACTGGCCTAGAAAGAAGAAGGCCATGGAGATCAACGAAACCCAAATCAGTAGGTTTAGTTGCATAGCCATGAATACGACGCAAGCTAACACGCACAGTCAAAGCAAAGCTAGACTCGCCGGCAAAGCCAAAGATGAAAAAACGGAAATCGACAGCGGAGCCGACAATGACGATGCACACACGAGCCGCGACGGACGACATCTATGACATATTCAACCAGCCTCAAAAGGCAGTAGGTATCAACGACGACGGAGAGACTACGGCAACGTCAGAGGACGACTATGAGTCGGAAGATGACTACACGAGCGGCGCTGAGAGCACGGGCACAACACGCGACGCCGGCGATGAAGAAGTTGGCGACGACGCAGAAGAGGCGGAGGAGGCAGAAGAAGAAGAGGGCGACACCGAAGCGGCTGAAGACGACGCAAAGAGTGTCAGCGAATGGTCAGACTTCAACGCTCGGCAGCACATGCCAGAAGGGATGATGACGCCAGAGGAGTACGAGCAAGAGCCAGAGAGCGAGTCCGACGAGATGTTCAGTCCTCTTCCTGTCCGCGCATTCCGTGCGGCCGAGCCAGAAGAAGAGCAAGACATTCCTCAGCCGCCTCCCACGCGGACCAGCTTCATCCCCATCCCGCCCGAGGACTATGTCGCGCCAACTCGACCCTTTAGGGACCCAGTCGAGATGGCCAATAATCGACTGCCATTCATGACACCCATCACGGAACGGACCGAATCCTCGCTGGAGTTTGATATGGACGACAACAAGCGCGCCCTTCACTCCAAGACACCGAGCAAGCCGGCTGGTAGATCCATTCCGATGCCGTACGTCGACGAAGATGACGAGGATGAATACGCCGACGAGGACGAATACGCCGACGAGCCTGTTGAGGAAGAGGGGGAAGAGGATGACGCCAGCATCCCCCAAACGGGTGCGCCATCCGAGGCGATGAGCAGCCCGCTGATCGAGATTGTGGATGAGGGCCTTCCCGAGCCGGCGCCGTTCAAGATTTACCAGGAGCCAGCTCCGCGTGCTGCGGCTGTGCCGTCTGCTCGCGTGGCACTCGCTCCCAAGGGCCCGATCATCAAGGACCTGCAGTGCAACCCGATTGACGAAAGCATTCGCGCCGAAATCCTCGCCAACACACAGCCGGCTCTGACGTCGCAAAGCGGGTTTTACGACCACCGCGAGGACAAGTGTGAGAAGGGATCCGAGATCCGCCGCTATGCCAAGGCAGTGTCGGGCAAGTCCAAGGCCAACCGTAGCAGCAGCGGCGGCAGTGGCGGTTCTGACCGGTCTAGTGGAGCCGGCGTGCCGGTTGTGATACAGTTTAGCGACTGCACGTCAAAGTACACAGTCCGGCGTGAGATTGGCGCTGGTGCGTTTGCCCCTGTGTACCTGGTGGAGAACATGAGCTCCGACAGCGACGACAAGGTGGCCGCTGCAGCAGAGGCCGGTGACGAGGATCGGGCTGTGGCGCAAATGGGACGCGGCGCATTTGCCAGTGCACACACGCGGCGGCACGCATTGGAGGCCCTCAAGATGGAGAAGCCCCCATCGGCGTGGGAGTTCCACATGATGCGTCTTGTGCACACGCGGCTTGGCCCACACCATCGTGCGACGGCGTCGCTGGCACCGGCGCTGGAGTGCCACCTGTACCGGGACGAGACGTTCCTGTTCTTGCCGTACTACGCCCACGGCACGCTGTTGGACGTTGTCAACCAGTTCCGCTCGGAGTCGTCGGGTGTGATGGACGAGACACTGGCCATGTTCTTTGCCATTGAGCTCTTCCGGACGGTCGAGGCGCTGCATGCCAAGAACATTCTGCATGGCGACATCAAGGCCGACAACTGCCTCCTGCGGCTGGAGGATCCGGCCAGTGCACTGACGGCCCCGCTCAACAGCAGCACCAGCAGTCGCAGCATGGATGGCAACGAGCAGTTGTCGAGCCAGTGGCAGGCTGACGGGTCCGGAGGCTGGGGTGCGCGCGGCCTGACGCTGATAGACTTTGGCCGTGGCATCGACATGCGCGCGTTCTCGCCGGATGTCAAGTTTGTTGCCGACTGGAAGACGACGGCGCAGGACTGTGCCGAGATGCGCGAGGGCCGTCCGTGGACGTGGCAGATTGACTACCATGGCCTCGCTGGCGCAATCCACTGCCTTCTGTTTGGCAAGTACATCGAGACGGTGTCCGGTGCGGGCCTCGGGGGTGCTGGCGCGGGCCTGGGCAGTGCCATTGAGCGCGGCCCGGTGAAGCGGTACCGAATTCGCGAGACACTCAAGCGGTACTGGCAAACGGATATCTGGTCAGAGGCCTTTGACCTTCTGCTGAACCCGGCCGGGTTTGTGGGAGCTGAGGACGGTGGCAAGATGCCGGCCCTGCGGTCGATGCGGCATGTCCGCGAGCGCATGGAGGCATGGCTGGCAGCCAACTGCGAGCGTGGAGTTGGGCTGAAAAGTCTGATGGTGAAGATGGAGCACTGGGCGCGGACGCGCAAGTAGGTGTGGTGTTGTTTGGCTGTTTTGATATTCAGATCCGATGAGAAAGTATTATTGCGTTCTCTCGTTTCTTTTCTCTCGCTTTCTTTTGCCTTTCTTTCTTTCTCTTCTGTCTATATTCTAATGTCGTCATGTCTCTTTGCCTTTGTTACTGTCTTTTGCATACATACCCAATGTCTGGTAAATTTGGTTACATATAAATGATTACACGCAGACGCGCCTCACTTCTTCTGCTTCTTGACATCCTTGGCGGCCCTTTTGTCAACCTGGTCCTGAAGGCGCTTCCGCGACTTGGTGCCCTCCTCCTGCAGCTCTTTCTCCTTGGCCTTGAACTCCTCGCTGTCGGCGTCCATGCCGATGAGGCTCTCGAGAAGCTTGATCTCGTCCGCCCACACCTGCTTGTCTTCAAACTCCTTGCCGTCCGGTCCCGTTCGCTCAATGGGTGTCTCCAGCACAATCGGCATATCGGCAAACGCATCGCAGTTGACAAGGCTGTGAAAGGCCCGCAGTCCCAGGAAGCCCGTGCCAATGTTGGCGTGCACATCGCGCCGGCTGTCAAACGGCGCCTTGCTGTCGTTGAGATGCACCGCCCGCAGGTACTTGAGCCCGACAACGGCATCGAACTCGGCCACCACCTTGTCAAAGGCCTCGGGCGTGCGCAGATCGTAGCCCGCCGCAAAGGCATGGCACGTGTCGATACACACGCCGACGCGCTCCTTGTCGTCGATCTGGTCAATGATGGCCGCCAGGTCCTCAAACATGTTGCCGACCGTCGTGCCGCCGCCTGCCATGTTTTCAATCACCGTCACCACTTTGGATGGCGCCGTGTCGCGGTGGGCCCGGTTGAGACCGTCAGCGATGCGGCCGAGGGCCAGCTCGCGACTGCCGCTGCCGGCGACCGCAGCACCAGGGTGGAAGTTGTACAGCATGATGCCCAGCGCGTCGCACCGCCGCAGGTCGTCGACAAAGTTGTTGTACGCCTGGTCGTTCTTGGCCTTGTCGGGCTGGGCCAGGTTGACGAGGTACGAGCCATGGGGCAGGCAGTGCTTGCCGGCGTCGTAGGCGTGCTCTTTGCACGCAGCCACAAAGGCGTCGCGCGCGTCGTCGGCCATGGGCGGGCTGGCCCACTTGCGGTGCGGCTTGAGGAAGAGCGCAAACGCGTTGCCGCCGATGCGGGCCGAGTTGGATACTGCATTTTGGACGCCTGGTTGTCAGATGCATGTCCCATCATCGTCGCCGTCATTGTCTGGCTCTCGCGTTCGTGCCGCGCATATACATACCGCCTGCGCTGCTGACGTGGGCGCCGATATACATGGCCTTTTTGAGCGTCGTCACATCCGTGCGCTCTACGAATGGCGCGTCGTCGACGGCCTTGGCCTTTTTGGTCTTTGCTGCAGCTTTGGGTGCTGCTTTCGCCGCCTTTGCCTTTGCCGGGGGTGCTGGCTTGGCTTCCTCTTCCTCTTCCTCTTTGAACACCGCCTTGTCGTCGACGGTCTTGGCTGTCTTCTTTGGCGGCAGGGTCTTCATATTCGCCAAAGCGTCTTTGATGGCCGACCGCTTCTCCGTCTTGGGTTCTTCTTTGATCTTGGGCTCCGACATCTCCTTTTTGGCTGCTCTCGTCACGCGCGTCGACTGGCGCACAGGGAGGGACATGGCCGATGTCGACAGTTGCCGGATGACGCTAACGATCAGTTTCTGTGTTCTGGCCACTTTGAATAGCGCTTGTCCCGAGACGAGTCCTTGCGATTTAAAGACAGGTCGATTGTGTCGTTTTGTCGTGAGGTCCTCGAGGCTCAAGTCGAAAGGGACCAGCGCGACGCGATTCCACTTGTCGCGCAGTCACGTGTATCAATTACGATTCGCCTTTGATGAGTCATCCACTTGGTGGCGAAGCCTTTTTCCATGGGATTTTAGCAATTCTTTTGCTTTATTTTATATTTTCGTTTGTACTGTCCCTCATCCGAGACGACATCTCGACACCCCTCTGCAGATGTCATGTTTAGACGCCTTTTTCGTCCCATAATGTCTTCCGCGGCTGTTCCACATGTCCCTATTCCGCCTCGCGGCGTCGACTACCGCGGCAAGATCGTCCTGGCGCCGATGGTCCGGTCCGGCGAGCTGCCGTCCCGGCTGTTGGCGCTGCAGTACGGCGCCGACCTCGTCTGGGGTGCGTTCCTCTTTTTTTTCTTGTTGTTGTGACACATACTGACTCTGCAGGCCCCGAGACCATTGACAAGGCCATGATCGGCACAACGCGCAGCGTCAACCCCCGCACCGGCTGCATCGAGTGGTCCCGCGTGCCGTCCAACATGAACCTGACTGCCGACGCCAAGCCGTCCATCATCTATCGACTGCACCCCGAGCGCGAGGGCCCGAAGCACATCTACCAGATGGGCACCAACAAGCCAGAGCGTGCTGTGGAGGCGGCGCGTCTCGTGGCGGCCGACGTCGCCGGCATCGACATCAACGCCGGCTGTCCCAAGTCGTTTTCGACCGACGGCGGCATGGGCGCGGCGCTGCTCAAGACGCCCGACAAGCTGTGTGCCATTCTGGAGGCGCTCGTGCAGAATATTGTGCCCGAGTTTGGCATCGGCATCAGCGTCAAGATCCGCATCCTCAGCGACGCCGAGCAGACGGCGGCCCTGGTGCGCCGACTCGTGCGCACTGGCATCCATGCGCTCACGGTGCACTGCCGGACGACACCGATGCGGCCGCGCGAGCGCGCCATCCGCGACCAGCTGCCCATGGTGCGCCAGATCTGCCACGAGGCCGGTGTTGCGTGTGTCATGAACGGCGATGTCACGTCGCGCGACCAGGGCCTGCAGCTGATGGCCGAGTACGGCGTCGACGGCGCCATGATTGCGACGGCGGCCGAGCGGAACTCGAGCTGTTTCCGCAGCGAGGCCGACGGCGGCCTGGCGCCGTGGAGCGAGGTCGTCGAGAATTATATTTGTCACGCCATTGACGTGGGTAACAAGTTTGGCAACACAAAGTACCTGCTGGCGCAGCTGGTGCCCGGCCGGCACGCCGAGGCGACGGGCATGATGCGCGGACACAGCTATGCCGACGTGTGCTCGGCGCTGGGCTACGCGCACATGATGGACCTGGCGCGCGCGACGGACCTGGCACTGGGCATCGACCCGGCGTCGCTGCAGCGGGCCAAGGAAAAGGTCGAGCGCGAGAAGAAGGAGCGCAAGGCCGCGGCCGCCGAGGCCAAGCGCAAGCCCAACTCGTCGGCTGCCGCCGCGGGCGGTGACATGGCCGCTGCGCGCGTGAGCGGCCAGCCGGCAAAGCGCGGTCTGTCGGAGCGCGGGTCGTCGCTGTCGGGTGCGTCCACGGCGCCGGCGCCGGCAGTGTCTGCACCAGCAGACGCAGCCCCGCAAGCCGAGGTGGCTGCTGTCTAAGCCAGCGTGTGTGTCTGTTTTGTTGTTTGCGTTGCTATTGGGGGTGTTTCGGTTCTTGGGTCTGATTTGTATTTGTTTCTCATTTGTGTGGGCTATTTAGCCGGCTCGCATAGCATATTGGTCAGGAAAAGTATGGTACATTTCAATTTGTCACAACACTTCTTTTATTTACTTTGTACAAATATAGTATACTGGTGAGCCGTGTGCACAGCTATATCTTCTTGCCTTGCGCCAGCAGCTCCGACACCTTGGGCGGCAAGACCAGCGCGCTGCGGTTGTTGCGGTGGTAAAAGTCGACCAGGGTCAGCGCCGTCTTCTCGGGCACATCCTCGTGAATAAAGTGGCCCGCCTCGGGAAACACCTGCAGCGCGTACTTGCCCTGCATCTGTCCAATGGTGAGCTCCGTGTCGAGCCGGTCCGTGCCGGCCAGCAGCAGCAGCTTGCCGCCGCGCGACCCGAGAAACTTTTTGCTCAGCCCGACAAACCAGTCCTCCCAGAACGGCTGTGTCGCGCCCAGGTCGGTCCGCCAGCGCCATGGCCGGCTGTCTGTGAATGCTGTCGCTGGCGGCTCCATCTCGGATATGGCCGACGCGTCTTGTGAGCTCACTCTGCTCTCACTGCTGTCATCCGCGCGGTGGACAAGCAGTGCCGGCACACTCGTCCGCGCAGATGTGTTGTTGCGCACGGTGCGCGTGCGAATGTGCCACTCGATGCCGGCCTGCACCGTCGCGAACCCGGGCGGCCGCGTGCCGAGGTAGGCCTGCATGCTCTGCAGCGCGTCCATGGCCGAGCCCTCGACGACGTCCAGCACGGCAAATCCCAGCAGCGGCGATGAGCTGGGGCTGTTGAGGCGGTCGAGACGCCCCGTGTAGGCCAGGTCTGTGACCACGGCGCCGCCCAGCGAGTGGCCCACGAGCACGAGCGGCGGCAGCGCGGGCCAGTGCATGGCCTTTTGGGCGAGGCGGATCACGGCCAGCAGATCGCTGCTGAGCGTGTGCAGGCTGAGGTCGGCCGGCGCCGCGGTTGTTTCGGTGCCATCGGCACTGCCCACCACGCGCGTGAGGCCGTGGTCGCGTGCGTCCAGCGACAGGATGCCGGCTGACGGCAGCCGCTTGCGAATCTCGGCGCCGACAACGGCAAACGACAGGCCGGACGACCCCGCGCCGTGGTGCATGACAAACAGCGGGCCCTTGTCGACGGGCGATGTGAGGTATGCGTGGTAGATAATCTTGTTGTGCTTTGCCTGGGCTGGTGTGGCATCCTCCTCCCCGGCCGGTCTGTTGTCGAGGTCGTCGAGGTCGTCACTGTCGAGAAACAGCTCGCGCTCAAAGTAGGCCGTCCACGGTATGGGGTCGAGGGTGCGGCCGCTGCCCCGCGGTGGGCCGTGTGGTCGCGCAAACAGATGCTGTGTGTCGGACGGCACAATCGTGCCCGTGGACGACGCCGACGACGCCGACGACGATGAAGAGTCGTCGTCAAAGCTCGCGCATGTCATGTAGTCGGCGGGATTGATGCTGCTGCTGCTGCTGCCGCGGCTGCTGTCGTCCTCCTCGTCCAGACGGCCCATACCCATACTGACAGCGGAACCGCCGGCCAGTCCAGGTCCGGCCATGGCATCCACCTTGGCCTTGGCCCATCGCTTCTGCAGCTCGCTCATGGCCTGGACGGTGACGGCCGTGTGCGTCGTTGTCGAGGTGGAAGAGGATGGCGGCTGCGGGGGGCGTGGCGGCGCCAGTGTAGTGGTTGTGTAATGCGACGCTGGTGTATGCGCTATGCAATGCAGTGCAACTGGCGATCGGACAAGCTGACATGAATTGCGTGTCGTTGTGATGTCGGGCGTGTGGGGTGACGTCGTTGTAAGTGTGTGTATTATGTAATCAACTCCCCGCGATCATGTACTTGCTGTCAAGCATAAATGAGCAATTGGTATGAAATATGGATTGTCATAGAATTAATGAACAATCAATGGAGTTACAATTGCTGGCGAACCAAGATCAAACAACCTATATACAAAAAATCAAGAAAATGAAAACCCAAGAACGTCCTGTCCAACGCCGTCAGTACATCACTCCCAGCTGCCCATACTACCATTGCCAACGTCAGTCACTGCGGTGGCACAAACACCATCTGAGGCACGGCCTGTGGTACATCAATAGCCTGCAGGGCCGACTCCACCACGCGCTGCACAACACTCTCAAACGCGTCACGCTCCATGACGGCGCCAAAGTAATAGCACCGGACGACGCCGACGAGCTCGCGCTTGAGCGCCTCGATTACGTCTGTCCGCAGCAAGAGATACAGCGGGTAGCGTGACGCCAGCTCGAACCATGCCTGGACGGGTGCCAGCTCCTTGTCGGATCTGGGGTTGAGCGAAACGGCCAGGCCGTGAAGGGTCTGCAGCGAGACGTCGGGCGCCTGCCACTGCAGCCCGTCCAGTGCCTGATGTGAGCCGAGGTGTTTCTTCGTGGCCGCGGCATCCTCGAGAGTGGTGTTGGTTTTGAATGCTCTTATGCCATTGGTGGTCGTCTCGATCTTGGAGAAAAAGCCCCCGGGTGCGTCGCGCAAAAAGAAGCTCGACGCCATAAGGGAATGGCCCTCGTCCGTCCCTATTTCCGCGTCGGGAGCCCGCCACTTCTTACAGGCGTGGCCCCAGCAGACATGCTCGAGGCTGTTTATTAGTTCAGGGTTAAAAAGGTTGAAAAGAGATGAAAATCAGGTAACTCACGCAAGAATAAGGTTGACTATCGAATGGGTCTCGGCAACACTCAACTCAGGCAGGTAAGAGATCATATAAGAGGGTGGAGCTTGATAGCCTGCAGGCGGCTGGGTTGAGTTGGCCAGGTCTGTCTCAAACGTGGGCACAAAACCGGCCTCGAAGGACGAGACTGGCGTGCCCTGAGTGAGGGCGGCGTTGGCGTCGTACGGGACCGTGGCTAGCGAGGCGTCGGGCGTCGTGGTGCTTGATATCTGGCAAATGGGGTTGCCAATGGTTTCGTCCATGACGATGCTGACATTGATGTCGTCGAGGTTGAGATCGAGGTTGAGGTCGAAGCCGTCAAAGATGCTCGAGGGGCTGTTGGTGGAGGGGTTGGTGGATGGTGCTGTGTCGGTCCGGGCCACGGCTGCTACGCCCAGCTGCGCGCGGATGGCATCGTTGTCATTTTTCATGGTCTTCATGTCCTGTTCAGTGTTGGTGATGAGGTCGCGCAGCATGTCAATGTCGAGCTCTAGTTGGCGCATGTAGTCTGCCTTTCGCTTCCGGTGTTGGATCTGGGCGCGTCTGACTTGTGCACGCCGAACCTGTGCCTTCTCTTTGGCAGTTTGGTTGCTGGCTCCTGCTGCAGCTGGAGAGGCTGAACCTTCAGAGCTGTGCACTGCTTCGCCGCCTGTCTGGCCTTCCATGCCGTCCTCTTCCTCTTGGTCACTTCCACGGCCACCCAGGTGAGTGCTATCGCTGCTCCGAGAGACATCGTGTGCGTCGGCGGGTGAAGAAGATTTACTTTGTGATTTGCTTGAACGGCCTTTGGTGATTCGGGGGACTGTGAGGAGATTATTAGTTTTCTGGCGTGAAAACTTGGACTGTTGTTGAGGTTGATGAGCTGGAAAGAACATTTTGCATATGAGTGGTGATGTTGGCCAGATTTATAGACGATGAGTCGTAAGCCGAGGAGGTGGCTGTGTATCTTGAGAGGTCACAGAGATGGATGGTAAGATCAGTTTAAGAAGCACTGCCTCATCAACTTTACAACGATGATTCCATGACCACCAAGGGTGGACGAGGTAAGGCTGTGTAATTCCAAAGGGCAAGGCGGGGATGGGAAGCTAGGGGATGACAGATCAAATTGGTCTTGGAATACAGAGGCGGCCTAACTTTGGCTCTGGCCGTAAGCCGCATCCTCTGCCAAGATGACCAAAGTATCCGACTCTGGCCCTAATACTCATCATATGCACTTGCTTCGCGCCAGCGCTTGTCTGCGTTGTCCGATAAGCCGTCTGCAGCGACGCATCCGTCGTACTAGATGATGCAGAGGTATGACAAATAGATGACAGTTGTAAGCACACTAGCAGCCGTACAGATTCCATAGTCCTAATTGCCATGATATCATCCCTTGATGGCGTCGTCTTCCGTTTAGGTACTGCCCATATTCTTGGCCATGGCGCTGCCCCTTCTCCAAAACATAATAGGCGTGTAATGCAGAGCAATAACAAAACACAGCTTGAGCTCATCACAAGCACGACTCACTGTCGATCGGGACAAATGTCACCTGGCGTGTCTCTGATTCCGAGGCCTCTTTTGTGCGCTTCCAAAAGGTCGAGAACGAGGGCCGTCTGCGCGAGTCCGGTGGTGGTGACGCTTCCTCCATTGCAGTTGATATGAATTCAGTAACTGTAATAGCTGGCCGTCAACAGTGTGAGGGTTGTTGTCTTGGATCACAAGTAATGTTGGATGTGAGGCGATGCAGGTAAGGATGACAAAGATGGTGGCGTACAGTCTGAATAGGGAAAGGACGACAAAAGTGCAAAAAGGGAAAAAAGGAAAGAAGGAAAAAGACGAAAGAAAACAAGGGAGAACGATAGCGTGTGGGAGGCTTAAAACAGTGCCGAGGCGTCGGTAAGGTGCTAATATGGTGCAGTCAGAATAGGATGGGACGACCGCGAATATCCTTACAATGACCTGATATTACGACATTACACCGCGGGAGGGAAAGAATAGTATATGTAGAGCAGGTTCGCACCTACAAAGAAAGACAAGAGGCTGTGTCACCACACCTTCCTTATTTAGTTCATGACAATAGCCCATTTATTTGTATAATTACTTTAAGGATTTGGAATTATGGAGGCCCGCGAGAAAAAGAATATGCAAAAGTAAATAGCAAAAACCACCTGCCGAGTGTTAGCCAAAAATAAAGTGGGGATAACACTAAAGACATGTGTTGATGACGTAGACAATCCTCTCAGTGCTATGCTGTCGCTTCTAGGCCGCGGTATTGTATTGTATGTCATTTGTATTGAAATTTGTCGTCGTGCCACTGATATGAATGCTTAGTGTCAGCACATTCCTAACCTAACTAATTCGCCAAGTGACAGAGTTAGCGGCCGCTAGTCGGCCTGATCCTGCTGTGGCCCTTCCTGTGAGCGGGATATTAACCACTAATCGTGCCACGCTCCCACTTAGCCGTGCTAAGTAGGGCAGGCTCCACTTCGTTTTGCACACCTATAGTTGGCACGATTAGGTGTACTCTGCAAGGGAGCTATGCTTACAGTGACTGCCGATATCAATGGCACAGAAGCTATGTGGAATATCGGCTCTGAGAATTGCATAGAATCTGTCGTGAATTCTTTGGTTTTTATGGGCTTTTTGGACTTTTTCTACATCTGTTTATCTGTCCGTAGGACTTCTTTTCTTATGGGTAAAGCTGTGCGCCAGTCCGTTTTGTACGCGGACCACACTAATATCACATGACCAAAAGAAAGGTACATAGCAGTACTTTGGCAGTGTTAGCGGACTCAAGCATCAACTTGTTGTCATTAAAAACTAATAGGAGGTAGCAATCTTCTTTTTTTTCATCTCTTTCCAGTGTCTATTTATTAACAGAACAACATTCTTCTCTTTTTATTTCTTTCAACGGTCACGCAGTCTGGGGGTACTGTGGGCGACAGCATCGTCATTGACGACTCGTAGTAAGCCGGAGGTGAGACCGGCCCAGGAATGTCTACAGTCTACTTGTTTGCGTTTGTACATTCACATAGCTCTTACCCATTCCCTTAAATAGCATACAGTCGTTGCATCATCGTTGCTCAATTCACAAGCCTGCTGCATGACAACTAGTGACCGATTGATACCGTTGATCAAGCGTCACAGATGTAGCTATAGCTTTGAACGCGCGAAGACGGTTTTGAGATGTTGCTAGTACTGCCAAAGTACTGCTATGTACCTTTTTTTCTGGTCATGTGATATTAGTGTGATCCGCGTACAAAACGGACTGGCGCACAGCTTTGCCCAGAATAAACTGTAGACGGAAGTGATTGTATTGGTGGTTGTCGACACTGTTACCGTGATCGTAGCACAGTCAAAAGGGGTCTCCTAAAGCTATGCGTTAATCTGGTGGTAATCTGGTCTCGTCTCTCTTCTATCTTGAGGTGCAGGGCGCCGAGCGCCCTGCTACTTATTATACCCGAGGAGGGGTACCTAACCTTCCTCTCTACAGCCGGAAGGTGGGATGATCCGTCCTCAGTCCTAACACGTTGCAACGACGTTGCAACTCCTCGCTCCTGCTCGTCCTACGGGCTCCGCACCACTCCGTGGTGCTCCGTCCATCACTGTCTGTTATTTTTTTTCCTTCCTCACCATCAATGTCGGGGGTAGGGACACGTGTCACACGGACCCACTTGTATATAGCGCACCGCAGAGTGAAGATTCTTCAATACAATACTCATCTTCTTTCATATCTACACACTGCCCCCTACGTCCACAGATTATGAGACTCCTTTGGACCTGAGGCCCCATCATCGAAGCACAGGGACCAGACGTGTGCTTGCAACAGCCGTCATGTCACGTTTGCAGAGAGAGGCAGACTCGAGGCGATGAGTGAAACTCAGAAAAAACTCTCCATTTACCCGGTATTTCAATCTGCATCCTTTATCGCCGCTCCAGGATGGTACTCTTCATACTGGCACGGCCATTCACAATGTACGACTTCTGCCACTCTCGTGGTTGGTACCGCACATGGGCCTATCTTTTCCTGGACTGGTACCATCCCGATCAATCGATTCTCTGGGCGCGATCAGAAAAGTCCAAGGTACCAGGATTATCCCCAAATTCAAAAATCGGGTGCAAGATCTTCTGGCGTACAACTACCGACTCGGGGGCGCTGATTGGCGCGTCGACTTCAAGAAAGATTGGTATGAGCTGGAGGCTAAATCCACGACTCTTCAGAACCGGTACCTTGACTTTGCTGATCGCGCCCGGACAATCCATTGATCGGGATGGTACCAGTTCAGGAAAAGATAGGCCCATGTGCGGTACCAACCCCGAGAGTGGCAGAACCCGCAGAGTCGTATATGCTTATCTCCTGGCAGCAGATTTTGTGAATGGCCGTGCCAGTATGAAAGGTACCATCCTGGAGCGGCAATAAAGGATGCATATTGAAATGCCGGGTGAAAATGGAGAGGATCTCTTTTTTCGGAGTTTCAGTCATCGCCTCGAGTCTGCCTCGAGTCTGCCTCTCTCTGCAAACGTGACATGACACGTTTATCTGATATTTACGTTTAACTGTTCGGCACCATCAGTATGATGGGCGCCGTAACGAAGACACAAAGTGGGAATGTGGCACGATTATTTGCATTACTTGATTCGACGACTGCTATAGTCTGCTACTATCTTACACTTGACATTCAACCACCACGACTTATACTTATCGTACACATCCTCCCGAGCGGACACCTTATTCGGGTGCATCAAAGACGGCAACATTACAAAAGAAACTGACAAACGAAAGGTGGACATGAGCACATACAATAAACAGACAAAAAAAACGGAAAACAGAACAACCAACGTCGCCTAGTACACTTAGTACACTCACGGGCCACGGTATGGGCCATAGCTGTTGGTGTTAGAGCTGTATGCCACGTACTGTCCGTTGTTGCTGTTGGCGCCGCCATAGTTATATCCGTCCGTGCTGTGTGGCTGGTACGCCGGCGGGTTGCCCATGGGCAGTGGCGACGCGGTGCGGCCCATGGACGCCGCATGGCCGAGCAGGCCGTTGTTGTCGGTGCTGTTCTGCCACTGCGGCCCGCTCGGCTGCGGTGTGAGCGACCGGTTCTCGGGCGCGGTAGTTGCGAGTCCGATCATGATGACAGCGCCCGATGACGTTGACATTGTGCTGTAGGGTCTTGTGGGCGGCACGGCGAGATGGTTGTCGTCGCGGCTGGCGGGCATCAGCATGGCGGCGTTCTTTTCGGAGCCGGTGGCCGACTGGTAGGCGGTGGCCATGCTGTTGACGGACGGTGCCTCCTCGTCGGCAATGGGCGTCTTGCCGCGCAGCAGAGAGTTGCGGGCGTCGAGCGGCGTGAGGTCATCGTTGGCGCGGGCCTTTTCGAGCATTTCCTTGCGGCGCAGCTCGTGCGGGCTCTTGCGGACGCAGGCGGCAATGGCGTTCCAGGCGATGAGCAGGGCGAGGATGCCGCTGAGGACGGACTGAACAACAATAAGAACGACGCCGGCGACGGTCTGGGTGGTCTCGGCGATGCCAAACTCCTCGACAAAGATGAGGACGCAGATGACGGAGAGCACGCGCACGACCTGGATGACAATGTTGACGACGTTGCTGGAGCGGCGCTCGTAGGGGCGGCTGCAGAGGAGCAGGACGAGCATGAGCGACTCGATGATAAACTGCGCAATGGTCTGGGCCATGCCGTGACCGTCGCCGACGGCGAGCGCGACGCCCTTGGCAAACATGTACACAATGGCCGGCACAAACACCCACCAGTACTGCTTGCGGTACGACTCGTAAAACAGGCTGTACTTGGACCAGATGGTGTGGTCGTCGTAGAGGCCGGCGGCGTCGCCCTCCTCGTTGGTGAGCTTCTGCGCCGTCTGCCAGATCTTAAAGGAAAAGTAGCCGAGCACGGCCGTGAAGAGGCCGAGCGTGACGCCCGCCAGCACCTTGGCGGCCCACGAGTCGCCCTGCGTGAACTGGAAGACGCAGTACAGCACCCAGACACCGTACAGCAGCAGAATCAGCGTCGTAATGGCGCGCGCAATCGAGCGCCAGTAGTGCTGCCGGAACTCGCTCAGCGACTCGGGAAAGCGCCCAATGAGCGCCCACGCCTCAAGCACCACCTTGACCAGCAGCAGGCCCACCGTAATGGACGCAATCACAATGGCCACGATCAGCAGCACCGTCATAAACGTGCTGCCCGATGGGATTTTGAGCTCCTGCACGTAGGCCCGGATGCCACTGACGGCGACGCGCACCGAGCTCACGACACTGTCGTCGGCCGCGGCCGTGCTGTTGCCGCCGGCCGCGCTCGTCGTGCCGTTGACGCTCGTCTCAATGGCGCGCATCAGCAGCGCGTGCACGCGGCGGTCCTTGACGTTGCCAAGCGCGAGCGCGCTGCGGGCCACGCGCGCGTTGAGCGACGACGCCGTCGACGACGTCGAGCCGTCGGGGAAGACGAGCGTCGCGTTCTGCAGAAACTGGACGCTGTCGTTGGTCAGGTTGCCGCCCGTGGCGACGCGGAAGTCGTCAATGGCAATCTGCAGGTTGGTCCAGGGCACGAGACCGGTGGAAAAGGCAAAGTTCTTGGCAAAGCTGCGGTAGACCTGCGGGTAGTTGACAGACAGCATGCTGTTCATGGCCATGCCCTGGAACCATCCGAGGACCTCGCCGAAGCTGGGGCTGATGGTGCCCATACCAGCAGCAGTCGAGCCGCCCGCGGCGCCAGCACTGCCGCCGCCGGCAATGGCAGCACCGACGGCGCCGACACCGCCGAGCACGAGGGCGGCGCCGGCGACACCGGCGGCAACGTAGGACACGGCGGGCACAGCAGTGGTCTTGCCGTTGGTGACATGGGCCTGGATGCAGGCGACCTGGGCGTCGGCGCGCACGGCGGCATCGTTGGCACGCAGCTGCAGCGTGGCCTCGGCGGCAATGTCGGGGACCTGGAAGGCGATAGCGGGAACGGCATCGGCATACTTTGCGGGGATGGCCTGGACACCACGGGCGGCAAAGGTGCCGACGGGCACGGGGCACAGCTGCGCGACAAAGGTGCTGGCGTCGCAGGGGTTGAAGGCGTTGGAGTAGACCTGGACGCCGTAGGCAGTGACGTTGAGGATGGCGGTGACGTTTTGGAGTTTTGTGTTGGAACCGGCGACGTCAAAAGTGACGGTCTGGTTGTTGCTGTTGTAGGTGATGTCGATCTTGTCGACGGTGATGTCGGTGTTGTTGCCGCAGTTGCTGAAGCTGGAAGTCCGGAGGATGTTGTCGGCGACGGCGCCGGACGCGAGGGCAGCGGCGGCCAGGGCCCGGAAGCCAAGAGACTGTGCGTGCATGATTAAGGGTCGTAGGAAGGAAAATAGAAAGTAAAAAGTAAAAAGTATCGTGAGTCGTTTGTGTCTAGCACATTGATCGTAGCGACGGGACGGCAGGAGAGTTGAGAACTGCCAGAGTTGAAGTATGCCGAGAATGGTGATCTTTGAACGGTTTCTGGACAAGACGGAAAGAGAACAAGAGAACAGAGAACAAGAGATAAAATAAGTGAAAAGAAGAATAAAAAATGATAAAGAATAAAGAGTGAATGACCAGCAAGATGAAGCGAACAAAAGACACAATGTAAACACTGGTACTGGGGCCGAGGGTCAACCTGGAAAGAAAGAAAGAGAGGAAAGCTGCGCGTTAGACCATCTGTGGCAGTCGGGTCGAGTCGATGTCGAGTGGTGATATCGAGATGTCGAGATGCAAGATGTCGTGACGCACGATGTATTGTGACGATATAACGGGAGCAGAAGTAACGACAGATACGAAAGCAAGCTTTCAGGAGGTGAAGAAGAGAAAGCAAGCTTTCAGAGAAGAAGAGAAGAACGGCTCAGAAAAAAGAGAACAGCTACGGAAAAGAGAAGAAAGATTCAAGACAACAAGAGAGAATCAGGAATGATCAAGAGAAGACTCAAGAAAGTACAATGCATGAGAGGCAGGGGGCGGGGGCTCTCAAGACATGGTACGGAGTACGGGATCGAGTACGAGCATCCTGGAGATAAGAATGCCAGAATACAAGACGAGACGGAGCAGCAAGGGGCTGAATATGGGGTGGATGAGGTATGGAGGGATGGAGAGAATGCGAGTAGGACGGAGGCTGAAGAGGAGATCGGCATGTTTTGAATTGCGTGCAATACGACTCTGTATTCTTGGGATGGTAGTGTTATTGGTGACGATATTCTACTTGATACTTTTTTGATAGAGACGAAACGACCCAGGGGGGGTATGAGAATTAGCTCGGGTACGTGATGTGATAGGATCGTGAAAGGTTGGATACTACGAGAGAAGCGAAGAGAAGAGAAGATGGAAAGGAGGAAGCAAGAGAGAAGGTCAAGAAGAAGAGAAGGGTCAAAAGAAGAAAAGAAAGGAGGAGAATATATAAGGAAAAGAAAAGAAGAAGAAAAGAACTAACCAAAAACTTGCCCCCTGCTTGTCTCCCTAAGCATACATATAGTTTTGGCGGCTCTGGCAAACCCCTGCTTCCGGGGTGAAGTCTATCTTGACAAGGTTCATGGTACAGGAGTAAAGATGGTGAAGCATGATAAGATAACCACGTTTTTATGCGGCGATCAGTAATGTACATTATGTACATAGTACGAAGACGATGGGACGGAAACTTATGCATCCGGCCAGCTGCTCTACTTGAACTGCTAAAATACTTCTATGCCAGAGACAAGCCAGAGACATGACTCAATCAAAGACTCGAACTCGAAGTCCCAGCAATTCTAGTCTTCCAAGTTCTAACGCCGGCTTGTGTCTCTTTCTGAAACCAAGGCGTTTGATTTCATACGACTATGTTTTACGTCGCCAAGCTACACCTGGAACTCTCTGAATCCATAGTGCGTTGCCTTCACAGAGGGCAACTTCTGTCCGGTAACCAATCCGGCGTCTTATGCTCACTGCGTAGTTTTTGTGACGGTGAATAAAATCAAAATAATCAGACGCCGGCCTCGTGACGCTCGCCAAGGCCCGTGGCAAGGGCGGCGGCGCCAAGCACGGTCCGCCATACCCGCAGTGCTTTTATGGTATTTGCCGATACCGTCGACGTCGCGCATGCACACCGAGCGCTTGATCATTGACATTGAGATGCTCATGGTGGCCTACGACGGCACGGTGATTGGCACGTGCGCGGGCATCAAGGTGGCCGAAGTTCCCGTGGGCTGGCACGAGGTCGACGGCAGCAAGATGGACCTTGTGCAGGACAGCATCCGCATGGCTATTGGCCTAACGGTGCTGCGCGCCAGCTGGATGCTCGGTGTGTACCGGCGGTGGCTGGCCTAGGGCTATTGTTTGATTTCGTTGATTTATTGATTCATTTACTCACGGTCACATTGCTTGTTTCGGGTACCCTGATATACATCAAGACGCATGCGATGGACGCGACAGGGCATAGCATAATAGACAGGACATTATACTTTCACAAGGTTTACGATACATCTCACTTCGTACGCATAAGAAATCGATTTTAAAGTGTTGTATTCATAGTGTAATCAACGTCATGGCCTCTTACGACGGCCTGCATCGCTCCCGGCCACCCATGTTTGCCATGTAGGAACCTACCATCAAGTTTCAACTACTCCGTACGGTCTACGGCCGGCTCGGTGCGAAACCAATGCGAAGGGTGGGAAGTGTGCGGGCAGTTGTTGCAGTACCCTGACAGATGCTCCCGGATGGTCTGGTCCCAGCCGCACGGGACATCACGCTTGACAGCAACCTCGCAATAGCTGGGGCGGTGGCCAAAGGCAACGTTGCATTTCTTGCAGGTGGTGAAGCTGTATTTGCACATTTTGAGGTGAAAGGTGTAGAAGAGTGTAGAGTTGTGGTGGTGTTGATGGCTGATGTGTTGATGAGTGTTGATGTTGTCGATGATGATATAACAAACATCACAGGACATATCGAGCATACTTATACGCATGGAAAGCTTGTATCCGTTCACCTTCAATTGGTCTGTTCTTGTTCAACTTGATCTGTTCACTTGGGAGCTGTTCATGCCGTTGTTGAGAACAATCGCGTTGCAACTAAATATGCCTCTGTTCGGGAGAACAATCGTGACGCCACTGAACAAGTATCACCACTAGAAATCTATCTCGGCGTCCAGTGCTGAAAGTGCTGCAGAAATCGTCCCAGTGCCCGCTTAATTTTCCGCAGAAGGTGACGCATCATCAGCTGCCTACGCCATCTTCCGTGTCTTCGTTGCAGACGCTCTCTCCAGCCTGCCGTCAGAGACCAGGATATCGGCACCGACAGCTGCATAGACTCGCGGCAGTATATCCAGGTCCACGTCGGGGCCAATGTCCATGTCCTTGGTCCAGCTGTCGAGAATGGCTCACCGTGCCGACTCTTCCGGCGACGGCACATAAAAGTGCTTGTCAGTACACCCTGTACGGAGAAGGGCCGGGTCCAGCGCTTGCGGTCGGTTCTGACTGGTTCCCGGACAGAAGCTAGAGCCCTTGGCAAGACAACGTGTTTAATACACGGAGCTCGAGAGCACACAGACTTCAAGAGGATTGTTGAACCTCTGCCACAGCATGATACCGAACCTACACTACCAAAGAGAAAGAAAGAAAACACAAACAAGAAAGCAAAAGCATTCTAACAGCCAGCCAGCCGTGCTGCTTGGTGGGGGACTAATACATATTTCGTTGATTTATTGATTCATTTACTCACGGTCACATTGCTTGTTTCAGACACCCTAATATACATCAAGACGCATGCGACGGACGCGACAGGGCATAGTAGAATGGACAGGCCATTATACTTTCACAAGGTTAACAATAGCATCTCACTCTACGTATGAGAAATCGAATATAAAGTGTTGTATTCATAGTGTAATCAACGTCATGGCCTCTTACGACGACCTGCATCGCTCCCGGCCACTCATGTTTGCCGTGTAGGAACCTACCATCAAGTTTCAACTACTCCTTACGGTCTACGGCCGGCTCGGCCTTATGGTCTACGGCCGGCTCGGCCTTATGGTCTACGGCCGGCTCGGCCTTATGGTCTACGGCCGGCTCGGTGCGAAACCAATGCGAAGGGTGGGAAGTGTGGGGGCAGTTGTTGCAGTACCATGACACTTCCTCCCGGATGGTCGCCGGGTGGTCGAAGGCGCATGGGACACGACGCTGGCCAGCAGCCTCGCACCAGGCGTCGAGGCGGCGGGACCAGACAACCTCGCACTTCTTGCAGGTGAAGTAGGAGTATTTGCACATTTTGAAGTGAAAGGTGTAGAAGAGTGTAGAGTTTTGGTGGTGTTGATGGCTGGGTTGGTGTTGATGAGTTGATGATGTTGTCGAGGATGATATTACAAAATATTACATGATCGATCCTACTTATAGGCAAGGAAAGCTTGTATCCGTTCACCATCAACTGATCGTTCTTGTTCAATTCAACTTGATCTGTTCACTTGAAAGTGCCAAGCCCAACTCTTCATGCCTTTGTTAGGAGAACAAACGCTTTGCAACTGTTCATGCCTCTGTTCAGGAGAACAATCGCGACGCCACTGAACAAGTATAGCACCACTGAAAGTCTGTTTCGGCGTCCAGTGCTAAAAGTGTTGCAGCATTCGGGGCGAGATCGTTCGCGGTGCCCGCTCGATTCCAGCAGAAATTGACGCATCATCAGCTGCCTCGGCACGCCATCTTCCGTGTCTTCGTTGAGACGCTCTCGCCAGCCTGCCAGCAGAGACCAGGATATCGGTACCCGACAGCCGTGCCGACTCGTCCGGCGGTGGCTCATAAAAGTGCTTGTCAATAAGCCCTGTACGGAGGAGAGCCGGGTCCAGCGCTTCCGGCCGGTTCGGATTGATTCCCGGACAGAAGCTAGAGCCCTCGGCAAGACATTCTGTTTAATGCACGAAGCTCGAGAGCCCCCAGACCTCAAGAGGAATGGTGCACCTCTGCCACAGCATGAATAGAAACCTATACTACCAAAGAAAAGAAAAATTACAAGCAAGCAAAGCACTCCATAGCCGGCCGTGCTATGCTTACTTGGTGGGGGAATACACATCTTTTTTAGGGGACCACGGCTAACAATGGCCAATCACTGAGACAAGTGCGGGTTTAGTAACTTTTAGTGGGTATTCTGTGCGGCTGCGGATGCACTTGCGGAAAGACGACTGCCCAGCCAAAAGTATAAATAAGGACGTCCCCCCATGCTTTTGTCCCATGTGAAAGTTTGAATCTAAATGACGACGGCCACCGACAACAACAGACAACAGAGCTAGAGGAGAGATGAAGTTCGCAGCGCTTCAGTCTGTCCGAATACCAGACCCACTTTGACGACAACGAGTGTTGTTTACTAAGCTGCGCGCCACGCTCGATACGCCTACGATACGTCCCCGTCGCTCCTTCCTTCTCAAGACGACAACGACCGGTCGTTCCTTCCCTCTCAGAGCTTTACCTCTCGATGACCCACAGTGAATGGGCGCACCTGCCCATATAACCTGTTGTTATGCCTGTTTCTTTCAACGTCTAGGGACAGGTAGCCTAGTTGGATGAGGATGGTGTCGTTCGAGTGTTCCCCAGGTTCGCTGAGCTGCGGTTCGCTTTCCTGCGGACGCTTTCGCGCACTGTCCAACTCCGGCAAGGAAGGAGACAGGTGATTCCTTGAGCCGTTGGTGCCGTAACGGGTACGGTGTTCTCCTGAGTATCACGGCGAACATTCTTGGAGTTGCCACTGCCCCTAGACCTCGAAGCTTCATTTTTTTGCCATTTTAGGCAGGAAAGCAGGCCGAAGCAGAGAAGTTGAAAGCAGAAGGAACGACACAATAGGATGCTTAGAAAGAAAGCTCTTTTTACCAGCTATTGCAGCCACAGCCATCGTTTGCCAGTCTCAAATTCCATGACGAGAGCGTAGTGTGTTCTCTGAGCTACTTTGCGAGTGATTCACACGAGGGTGACGAGATCTACGGCCCTTGAGTCATCATCGTGATGGTGACATTGCGATGCTGGCAGCGCGATGCCGGCGGGACAGGTAGGTTCCTGCCTGTTCCTTCCGTTTTGATAGCACTCAAACAGTGCCAGCAACGTGCGAGCAGAAAGGGCAAACTGGCAAGGTCGTGTATTCGATTCCTGCTATTGCCTTTTATTGTCTTTTGCTTGTCTTCGGTTTACCTTTTTACCTTTTTACTTTTTGCTTCGAGTTTTCACATTTGCAGCCTCAGCGAATATGGCATCTGACGCATCGCGATTACGAGCTGTAATTATTTACGGACTAGCACACATGTCGATCTTGCAGGAATGGCGTCTTTAACGCCACCGCCGCTGAGGTAAAGCAGCAAGTGAGCCGACTGTTTGTCTCGTCTTCCACGGCAGACAAACATTGGATACGCTGCAGTCGATGAAAGGACAAGTCTAGGGCCTTGCGTCCTTTGTAAGACTGCGCCTTACCAGCGTCCATTATCAGCCAAAACGAACATCACTGACGCGTAGACGTAAATGTGTCAGCGGTGCAAGTTGTGCTGGCGCTGTCAAGCACCATCTTGACGAGATGACTGATACGACTTCTGGGGCTGCTTCATTGGCTCTTGGCTGGCGTCGCAGTAGCTTGCAGCGTTGTGTCGTATACTTATAGCTGGGCCATGCTTATCAAGAGACGAGAAAAGAATACGCAGTACTCGTGAAGCCGTCAGTTGCATAGCAGCATTGTCGCTTGTAAGATCTCTTCTTGTCAGCCGTAGCATATGCGTAGCAACATCGTGTGCCTGTAAGACTGCGCGATCAGCCGAGGTACTCCCACTCCTGACTCTCAGCTCCAGTTTCCCTTCCTCACAACTGAGAGTGCCATAATCACGATGCCGTATTCGCCGGACCTGCCGGACCGGTGCTCTCTCAGTCCGCCCCGGCTCTCAGCCCCCGTGCTGCTGGAGATATATACCCACATCCAACCTAAACTCATATCGAAAACGGGATCGTGGCGCAGTTGGCTAGCGCGTAAGTCTCATATCTATCTGATTTATCTTAAGGTCGTGAGTTCGAGCCTCACCGATCCCATTCTTTTTGCATTTTGGCAGTAGATATCAAGCAGTCAATGTTTCTATTTAATTGGATTTTTTTGGACTTACGACAAAGTCGCTCTCATGAAACCTCTGGCAACCCTATCTGATCTGAATGTTATGTTACGGAAATTACACGAAGAGCATAAGACGAAACAATTATCATCCACAATTACAGGATAATATTCTCTTTTTGTTCATACACATCAAGTAATATCAAACAGCAGAGCGGTTCATGACAGCCGTCAGCCACTGTTATAAAACATTCAACCTATATCGACAGATGCAAGCTGTTCTGTGTGGTATGCTGGGCTACTTTGCTTCAATAACGAGACATAGATTGCATCAAGGAGTGCAGCCACGGGATCAAGCAGACATTCTGAACCATGCCGCACATGCCACGGCATCAGGGACCACTAATCTTGATAACATGAAAACATTCGTGCAACTGGTCACTAGATATACAATCACATGACATCGACAACAACTTGCATTGAGCTATCTGACCTAGCTGCGCTTCATGTACGCCGCGCCAAACTTGTACATGCCGTACGTCGCGACCAGGCTCAGCATGACCGGCACCGGCTTGCGCAGACGGATCGCACGCGGCAACGACGAACCGCCGAGCACCATCGACGCGAGCAGGCTCAGCTCGACGCCATAGGCCTGGCGGTTCTGCTGGCGGTAGCCACCCAGGCCGTAGAGAAGACCGACGGCCAGGCCGGCAACGATGGAGGGCACTGAGCCGGTGCGCGCATAGCCGATGATGCCACCGGTGGCAGTCAGTGCGGCGAGGATGTAGGACTGGGAGTCGAGAGACTAGGCGAGTTAGACGACAGGCTTTCTTGGTGTGTGTGAGCGGCGACTTACCATGATGGAGATTCTGGGCTTATTGGAGTTGATCGGTTCTTTCTATGGCTGGGAGTTAAGTTGTAAGCTGTGATGCTGATATTGTAGCTTAGTCAGGTGGCTGGGCTTCAGGCGTCCTTCTCCGCCGAACGGCCAATGATAGCACGTGGCGATGGAAATATATTAGTCATCACGATGGACGACTACGAGCGGAATGTCGATTGTATTGTTTGTTCTATTATGATTATTTCTACAACTTGCCGTGATCTTACAACACACTACAGTTATCCGACAAGCGAACCGCCGCGGCTGCACATAATAGCCTTATTCCACCGCCTTTTCGCTAACGGCAAGGCCAAGGTAGTCCACGTTGGTGAGGCTGTGCACAGCCCCAAGTGCTGCGCTTTGCCCTGCCACAATCACGGCTGCACGTTGGAATTGGTTGATCGGATGAAGACAACAACATCCGAAATGACTGAGACGGAATAACAGCCGCACTGACTAGACGGAATAACAGCCGCAATATCTGAGACAACAGCACTAGCAACAACACTGACCGTAAGCTTCATCGGGTACTAGACTCGATGATACTGTCGGTGAGTCTCAAAGAAGCTACAACATCAGGAACCAGGCCGTTCCTTGTTTTGAGCATCCAGTAAAGTGCGGCTGATAAGATCATGAGAGTGACCGAGGACGTAAATGATAAGGATAGAGGATGACGAGCACACCGATGGCGGTTAGTGACGGCAACCAACACCAGTCAAGCAAGGACAGCCTCGTTTTAGAGCCGACTAGACCTCGGTGGACGATTCGGCTTACGTGCAGTAGTGCCGCTGAGCGATTGCTTGTTCATCAGCTCGAGCACAGACCGTACAGACCGTACAGCTCGTGGATCGACTATGACATCAGCATGTGAGACTGTACGCCGTCCAACTGTCCATCGGATTTCAGCTGAGAGTCTAATGTCCTGATTTCAGGAGCATGGAGTGACGGCTAGTTGGTACAAGGAGCATGGTAAAGAAGGCATATGGCACCATGATGACGGTGAATAGCCCAACATATGCTTTGCTGACTGCCGGTGCTTTCCCGCGTGATTCGGGGTTAATTCATGTAATCATGGAATCAAACAATCAAACAATCAAACATCAAACCAATAGAACCACAAGAATGCCGCTATCAGTATGCCTCGGAGGGTCAGGCCCGGGGCTGAGCGTTGCACTGCACCGTTGATCCAAGTACTTGATCAGCCACGCCCCGGTCTCACTCGCAATGCGCCTAGCCTGCCGAAATATGCCTTGTAGATGCACTAGAGCAACGGTCAGGTTTTAAGAGCTGTTATGAATAGATCTGTCACTACTCCGTATGACAGTCTGGGGATAGTACTCAGTGCCATGGATATTTCTTCCTCTCTGTTCTTCATCTTCTTCTTCTTTTCTTCTTCTCCTTAGTCTTCTTTTTCTTTTTTCCGTTTCTTCTATTTTTTATCTTCTCTTCTTCTATGTTTATCAACTACTTGATTCCCCCCCGTCTCCCAGAATAATCATATCGATTCTGCCTCGCCTGAATAATTAACCTTTGTTAATCCTCCCTTGAGACTGTGGCTTACACTAAACCAGTCCTTACTACTATGGCTCCTCACGACTGCTAATACTTGCACTGCAGATCCGCAGCTTCTTCTACTCCCCCTCTTGTAGGGCCATGCCGTTCCACCCTTCTCGCTTCCCCCTGCCACCAGCCCACTCAACCCACTCACACCTTTTGTCCACGGCTTGTAAACAGCCGCCAGGTCGCTGTTCATGCCATAGACACGTTTATGCCGTCACGAGTACGGATGGATCACTTGTACCTTTGTCCATCTGTCCGTCGTCCCACCCCCGGCGCCTAAAAGGATCTCCTGTCTTGTCTGCCATCTTCTACTCCGTACACTGTCGCAGCAAAGATCACTGTCATTAGGTCTTTGCACTTTTTGCTGCGTGTTAGCAGCCTAGGAACCGCGACTGCTCATGAAGCGTCTGCTCATTCATCATTTATCATTCTTACTGCTCGTTAATGCTTAAGCATACATACCCATCATATATCCCTTATTCCCTTTCTCTCACTCCCATAATCAAAGACATCCTGCAATCTCTCAATATCATCCCAATCTTCGGCTTCATACACTGCAACCACACTCTGCCCGTCCACTGTATGCTTACTCGACCGCTACGACACCCTGAAACACTCATCCACTGGCCTCATATCCCTTGCACGTTTTAAGCTTTGATTTCCCGCTGCGCCCGTCTGCCGCCAGACTGAACCCGCTTTGCCTTAGCCGCACTTCGAATTGCTCTTCCCATTCTCATGCCAGCAGATCAGTAGCACAAGGCATATCAGCACACCCCTCGTTGCTAAAACCAATACCCTCCTCTGCTCCTCTGCCTATTCCCGAACTCTACTCCGACACCACCACATCGGCCAACCACTCCAAGAAAAAAAGGAAAAAGGACAGGGATACCATTCCTGTCCCAGACAGTCCACCGTCGCTTTTCCAGCCGTTTCCCAGCCTGGACTATCCTCCGATCTACCAATCCCCAAAACGGGGCATTGTCTTGATCTCATCCCCTCCGTCTCTGCTGCGTCTGTGTCTTTCGTCTTTCATCTGTCTTTCCATATCCTGTTTCCTTAGACCTGCATTGTACTTCTTTCTCTCACAGCCCTACGCCTCCACACTCATCTCACTGACACCCGACTACCCATTCCGACCAGTATATCTATCAGGCTGACAACCACCCTCCTCTCTTCGTTCATATCAATATTCTATCAATATTCTATATCGATCTCCAATACCTACTCAAATACTCCAGATCGCATATATATATCCCCCCCCGTCCATAATCCATAATGGCATCCTATCCGTTCCCAGATCTCCCCTTGGACCTCACAGAAAACATCAACGATCGTGACGAGCAGCTACCACCTACACCTCATTTCTCACGACCCTTCGCGGCACCTCCAATGTCGCAATACGCTACCTCATCGCCCGCTCAGAACAACGCAAGCACGCCCGCAGAGTCTGTTCTCAGCATCCACTACCAGTCCAGCAATCACAGCGATCTTGCCCCAGACGAGGCTACCGACCAGCTGTTCAACGAGTTCTTCAGCGTCGCGGGGACGGCGCACCTGGACGGCAACGCCCCGCCCTTTCTTGGCCCGAACGCCGACTTTGACCTCTTTGGCCCCGCAGACCCTCTCGCTGCAACGGCCGTCAACACCACATACACCACGCCCGAGCCCATATTCAACACATACACCCACGCACCCGTGCATCCACATTCACAGTCACACTTGCACACACACTCCTTCACATACGCCAGCACCGGCGACTTCAAACCAACATATCCAATCAGCCCAGACCAGACCCCGTCTCTCAACGGCCCCTCTTCTCCAGATAACCTCCCCGGCAGTGTACTCACCACTCCGGGCTACAAGTTTGCTTCCCGGGACATCTCTGCCGTCTCTAGCTTCGAGGGTCTCGTGTCCCCAGAGCAGCTCACAAAGAGCGCACTTGATATATCGGGAACCGTCCCCTTCCCCAATCTGCAGGCCGTTGTCGTCAACGGCATCAGCGCAGCACAGCTTACCCCCGATAACACCAGCAGCGGTGGCAGCTTGGGCAACAACGACAACCGCAGTCTGTCTACAGACGGAGGCGCGATCACCACCACAACATCCCCAATGGCGAACATGAACCCGCACGTCACTGTCTCGCTCTATGGCAGGGAGAGCGGCCAGCATGAGGACAGCAGCTACCTCTCCTCTGGCAAGACCAAGACAGAGGGCACCGACTCCAACGATGGCCGTCGCGGCATCAGCCCGTCTGGCCGGCCGTCGACCGAGCTTGCGACGACTGTCAACGAAGACGCCGAGGCCCGCCAGGTTGAGACGCAGAACATGGCGGTGAGCAACTGGCTCAGCACGGCCGACGACCGCGCCGCGGATCCGGTGCCCGACTCGGCCTTTGTGGGCGTGTCGGACCGCGAGATCGCTCTCGGCCACGAGACCGAGAATGTGGAGCAGCCGGGCCGCACATACTTTACCGGCGGCAGCGGTGAGGCCACAGAGACCGACTATCAGCTCATGCTCAAGAGCAGCAGCGCCTGGGGCAGCGGCCCGAGCGTGCTGCGCATCCAAAACATCCAACAGGGCGGCGAGCGCCACCAGCCGCAGACATCACAAGCGGCCATTGACCGCTTTGAGAAGATGTACCGCGACAACGCATCCATGCTGTCGCGTGCCGCCACCTGGGGCACCCGGCGGCGCAGTCTTCCCAGCATTGCACCGAGCGTGGCGGACATGGAGGGTGTGACGAGCGGCAATTTTTTGAAGAAGCTTTCTCTTAGCCGCGACCCGCACTCGCGGCGGCCCAGCATCCTGGGCGGCCTGCGCGACCTGGTGCGCAAGAACAGCAGCAGCCAGCAGAACAAGCGGTCGCGTGCTGCGCCCGACGACGAGGCGCCCGAGGGCGACAGCAGCACATACGCGGCCGAGGACCCGCGGCGGGACAGCACCAACAGCCGGGGCAAGAACAAGCAGGCGACACCGAGCATCAATGCGGCACTCATTTCCATGGGCAACAACATGGCCTCGATTGGCGTGACACACACGTCGCGCAGCGGCTCTGTGAGCCAGCCAGGGGCCGGCAACCCCCTGAGCCCGAGCCCGCCGCTGACGTCGCCCAAGAGCCCGCTGCTGAAAGTGAGCAGCTCGATTCGGCGGCCGCGCAGCCGGTCCGATGCGCGGGGCGTGGTGCCCGACAACACACAGTCCAACCTGATTAGCATGCTGATGAAGACGGGCGGTCTGCCGGTGGCATCGCTGGCGCGGCCGTTTGGTCCCGTACACAGCAGCTCCAGTTCCACGGTGATGCCTGCACCGATCAAGATCCCTGCCACGCACACGGCCGTGATTGACCCCGACGAGGAGGACGACGACGATGAGGACGACGATGACGAGAACTTTGACGACGGCGACCTCGCGGCCGGGTCGAACGAGCTGATTGACAAGATCAACCCCGACTTTGACGGATTCAAGGAGCTCGTGCTGGGCCTGAACCCGCAACTGGCCGCGGGCAACACGTACCTGGTGGACCGGATCGCGCACCAGCAGATTGTGCGGTACAAGGGTCTTTTGAACAGCAAGATCCGGCACCTCGGCAAGGTCAGTGTCGGCGCGTGCGCCAACGGGACAAAGTGCATCGGGCAGGGCGGCGTGGCGGTGCTGTGCGACAGCAAGGGCAAGCCGCGGAGTTTGGACGCGTCGCTGTTGTCGACGGCGACGACGACAAAAAGGTATGAGGGTGACGATGTGGCGGACGACCTTGCGTCGCCGCTCGACGGTGCCATTAGCAGCGAGAGTTTCCCAAAGTACATTCCGCTGCCGCCGACGAGCTCGCTGCCGGCGCAGTTTGAGTGCCAGCTGTGCTTCCAGACGAAGCGGCCCAAGAAGCCGTCGGACTGGACAAAGCACGTGCACGAGGACGTGCAGCCGTTTACGTGCACGTGGGACCGGTGCCGCGACCCCAAAATGTTCAAGCGCAAGGCGGACTGGGTGCGGCACGAAAACGAGGGCCACCGCCACCTCGAGTGGTGGACGTGCGACGTCGACGAGTGCCGGCACACGTGCTACCGGCGCGACAATTTCCTGCAGCACCTCGTGCGCGAGCACAAGTTTCCCAAGCCCATGAACAAGACCAAGGCCGCCATCAAGCAGGGCGGCGCCCTGGAGCCGACGTGGCAGCACGTCGAGCTCTGCCGCTTCGAGACCGACAAGCGGCCGCAGGAGGAGCCGTGCCGCTTCTGCGACAAGACGTTTCCCACCTGGAAGAAACTCACCGTGCACCTGGCCAAGCACATGGAGCACATCAGCCTGCCCATCCTGCGGCTCGTGGAGCGCAAAGACGTCGATCCGGACACGCTGATCAGTCCCGTGCCGGACCCGCCGCCGCGCACATTTGTGCCCATGCCGACGTTCCCGCCAGCAGCGCCGGGCGACGACCTGCGCCACAGCGGCAGCGACTTTTCCGGCTACTATGTGCACCCCGGCATGGGCCAGCCTCCCATGGGCCAGCCGCCGATGGGCTACAACCACCCGCCAGTGGGCTTCGACCACCCGCGCTACGACCAGCCCCCCGGCGCGCAGCCGCAGGACCCCAACACGTATATATACCAGCCGGTGGTGACGCAGGACATGCCGTATGCGCCGGTGTACTACCCGCAGCCGCCGCCGCCGCCGCCGACACAGTTCGGCTACCTGGACCCGAGCGCGAACCAGTACGTGGGCAACGACGTCGGCTTCCACACGCCCTTCTCGTCGGCCAACGCGCTGGGCCTGCAGACGCCGCTTGTGGGCGGCGGGATGCACTATGACGGGCCAATGGATGCGTCGGGGGAGCACTACACGCCGCAGGGGTCGGTCACGCATGGATCGGTGTCACCCTTTGGGCACTCGCCGCACCTTGCGCAGGGACAATATTTCCCGTAAGACTATGTTTCTTTTCATTCGGATACTTTATCTAGATTGCACTGCTGCTTATGATGAACGATGATGACTTTCTTTCTCTCTATTTGTTTGTTCTTTGGTATTTAGATATCTTTATCAGCTCAAGACACACTTCTACTTGCATCTTGTCACGCAACACAAGTTTGATATAGTTTGATATAAAATTTTCAACTGGCGTATCCTACACGCATCCTTGCCCACCTCTGTCCATCTCTCGAACCTCGGCTCGTCTGTCGTGGGTATCGTCATATGTCGCATGCATGGCTGCGTGTTATACAGAGTTTCGATCTTCTGATCTTTTTACAGAGGGGGGTGTTTCGCCGATCTTTTCTCTTCTGTCGTCTGTCTTCTTTGTCGGGCTGCCGCCTACTGGTTCTCGTCAATGTCCTTCCACAAAGCACGGACCTTGGCACGCTTCTCCTGCGCGTCGGTGCGGTTGGCCACAACGCGCTTGCTGCGCTCGGCCTTGAGGCAGATGCTCAGCTTGTCCTTGGCCTCGTTGCACATGCCGGCGGCCTTCCAGAGGAAGCCCTTGGCGTGGCACTCTTCAAACGCGGCCATGACCTCGGCGCAGCCTGTTGGTGGTTGTCAGTGGGTGGGCGGGACGCGAACGGCTCGTACGGGACGGCTTACCCTGCTGTCTCTCGGCGTCCAGATGGGGATGCATTGTGCTAGAGAGTTTGTTGGTTGTCGACAGGGCGTGAATTGCCGTGATCGAAAAAGACGTATGACGAGCGCAGCGTCAGCCGACAGGCCATAAAAGGCTCAGCTGATTGGTGCGCTGTCCAGCGGCGAAAGACTGACCCGCTTTATTTTGCATGCTGTGCGTGAGAGAGAGGGGAGCTCCATCTCCTTTTCAAGCTGCCCCGCGACGACGACGACGACGAGAAGAGTGACGACGTTTGCAAAGAAAATGTCTTCAGCAGCATCGGCCCCGGCGCCAGCCAAGAGGCAGCAGGGTTCGTTTAAAGAAGAGGCGAGGAAGAGACGACACGACGACACTAACAAAACAGACCTCCAGACGCAGTACACAAACTACAAAAACGCACTACAGCAAATCGCCCAGAAAATCGGTGATGTCGAACAGGAAGCCGAAGAACACAAGCTCGTCCTCGAGACGCTCGTGCCGCTGCCGGCCGACCGCAAGTGCTTCCGCATGATCAACGGCGTGCTCGTGGAGCGCACGGTGGCCGATGTGGTGCCGGCGCTCAAGACGAACGCCGAGGGGCTGGGCAAGGTGCTGGAGGATCTGGTGAAGCAGTACAAGACGCGGCAGGAAGATTTGGACAAGTGGAAGAAGAAGAACAATGTGCAGGTTGTGCAGTCCTAGGGGGGTGAGCGGCGGCGGACGACACGGATGCGGACGGTAGACGGCAGACGGCAGACGACGGCAGATGACGGCAGACGACGGCAGGCAGACTCTTCGACACAGGACAGACGATAGGCGACAGACGGCAGACGACGACAGAGGCAGACAAACTCTACGAGACGGCAGACTACAAGACTGCATCCGACGCCCCGACTGGTGGCCAGCTGGCAGAGATGTGGCAGAGATGTGCAACATGGGGGCAACCGACAGGAGTTGTCTTGGGCTGGCACGGATGGCAGTAAAACGACAGAAGGGTGCAGCGCGGTTGGTGCTGATGCGTGATGCGTGATGCGTGATGCGTTGTCGCCACCCCATCGGCTGCCAACCAACAAGGGTGGGCAGGTGATGACGCTGCGGCCTTGTGCTCGTGGGTGGGCTGCCAACAGACTGCAGCCGTGTTTATGCCGTCTGTTGGTGTCGTCTGTTGTGTCGTCTTGTCGGTGTCTGCCGCCTGTCAAAGTCGAACCGGTCGGCATCGTCAAACATCGTCCAGCATCTACACAGAACAATCATGATACCAATTACATACTGCACCTTTTCCCTGAGTGCTTCGGTCCCGATGGCACACCTTGTCGCCGTCGATGCGTTGTTGACGGTTGCAGTGCTATTCGCTGTTGTGCATGCTGATGCCGGCGTCTGGGTGCCCAACCAACTGCCAGATTGGGCTGCCATACGTCATGAACACTACATTATGTGAGGCCACTGTGGCTGCCAATATACTGCCACAAGCCGCTAGCCAGCTGGCAAAGTGCATTATTTGCGTATGATTTATGTCAAGAAATATGATTGCTTCGTGTTTACAGACAAGAGAATGATGCCCATCTTTACTGCAGACAGTGACCGCCAACAGTGCCAAGGAGCAGCGCCGTCTTGCAAATACAGGGCTAGTGTTGCAGCGGTCCTTGCCATTGATGATTACTAAGATGCTTTGTCAGGCATGTTCAGAGTCTTTGTACAGTAGACGAGAAGTAAAGACAACGACGCCCAATAAGTCGAGTCGTCTTATTCCTGCCCAATGGCTGCAACAGTTGCTTAGCAGACTCCGTACAGCCCTACAGCCACAGGCGGTTAGGCAATTATGCAAAAGGCAGCAGCCACTGTAGATGCATAAGCAGCAATGCTCGTTTTGTTGACTATGATACTGTGATATGTGATACTGCAACTTTGATTTTTATTTTATTTTATTTACTTTTTCGTATATGTATTATTCAGTTCCGCATCCCAGCCCAGCTGATCACACCGAGTTCTTACCGCCTCGTCATCGTGCATCATTGAGTGCCAACCGAAGGTGAAGAATTTTCTTTTCGTCTTGCTTCCGACCTGTCTTTTCTCGTTTCTTCTTTTCCTTCTCTTTTCTTCTCCTCCTCTTCCTCCTTCTGTTCTCCTCCTCCTTCTTCTCTTCTTCTCCTCTTCTTCTCCGCACTTTAACAGCCTTCTGGTCACACCGCTTCGATGCAGAATGTGATTACTAAGCCAACAGGATCCTGCTCAACATACATCACATCACATCGAATCAAATCAAATCAAATAAGATAAAATGATGCTACTGTTGTTATATCATCATGTATTTCACAGCTTCCAGCCTCAGTGACAGCTCTGTAACTGTTTGTCTATTTGTCTGCAACTCTTGTTGTCTGTTGCTGTGAGCGTCGCTGCTGTCTGCTATGTATCTTACTTAGTCACCCAGACCCGCTTTCTTGCATGTTCAGCCCTTGTCCTCTCTGCGCTCTCTGCCCTCTGCCTCTGCCCTCTGTAGCCGTTCTAGTCTAGTCGTCGCAGCGCTGAAGCTCTCAACGCGTCTGCACCTTCTCTTTTTCATCCGCAACGTCAGTTCCGCAGAAAATCGCCGCTTTCCTTTGCTCGACGTATCCCAGCCGTCTTTGCTTACCTCACACGTACATCTGCACGTCTACGTCTGCCTCTCTTTACCTACTCGACCGTTTACTCGCTCTCCTGCACTACATACCCCACGTGCTGCAGCCCTGCATCAGTGTACGTTACCGTACCCAACCACAGCAAAGTATCCTCAATTGCGGCCCTCGCCGACTTGCTGGAAGCAACAAGCACAAAGGTACGTCGAGGTTTTTCTTTGTGTTGTTGTCGTCGTCGTTGTTGTTGTTGTTGTTGTCGTCTGTCGTGTCTGTCGTCGCCTATTGTTGTCTGTCGCCTGCCGTCGCCTGCTTTGTCTGTCTGCCATCTGCTGTCTATGCCATGGGCGCGTTGCCGTTCATTGGTGGCATCAACACAATTGCGCGTGTATCGCGGATGCGTCCTACCTCCAAAATAGCACCCTTGTCGGCGCATCGCATCTGCGCGCGCCGACTCGTTCTACGTCTGCCGCGTCTACTGTTCCGCGCGAAAAAGCCACCAGCCTCTTCATCGCGTCCGTTGCTTGTGCGACGTGTGGCTGGGCACCATGCAGGCCAGCCTCGGTCTGCAGATAACAGCCTCGCATCGAGCATGAAGGAACTCCGGAAGAACGCGACAGCAAGCGCCAAACAAACAACTACAGCCTAGCTCCAGCAAATCACCGCACACCGTTCCTGGTTCGCCACGCGCGCGCCGCCAGTCACATAGCTCCAGCAGCTCCAACAGTCCAGCCAGTCCCCATTCGCACCGGCGGTTATTGCTGGGGCCTCGCGCATCGAATCATCAGCATCAACACCGTCAGCGAATAATACACTGCACGCCCTCACGCTACGCCCACAGCTGGACCCGTTCCCCCGGGAGAGCACATCGTCGTGCATGCACTACTGAGCTGCTTTCTTATCTTGCTTGCTTTTTATTCTGTTTTATTGGACTGCCGCGGCTTTTTCACGAACAAGCGCGAACGATCCTGCACCTATCCATCCCAAGCCAGACAGACGGCACAACATCGTATTGGCAGAATGACAGACGGCGCAAACGATGCAGATGCAATAGTGTCTGTCGGCCTTTGCTAACCTACAGGGAATCAAAAGGTACAGCACACTCACCCACGCTCGGATACGCTTTTTTATTAGTCTCATCAGTCTCTCGAGCTACGGCAAAAGGTAAGCCGGAACAAGTTGCATCCCTATCTCTCCATGTCTCTATGTCTATGCCAAAAGATGGCGGCGCTGCATGTGCCTCGTTTTCCTGAGCCTCCAAAAAGACCCGCGGACACTCCCACCCTACCATACTACCACCTCCACCTCCATTCCTCATTCCTCGTACACCTTGCCTCTTTACACACAAGGCCATCAGGCGTGCATGAGACTAGAAAGTCGGCTGTGGACCATAAACTACAGGCTGCATGCTACAAACTGTAAAATGGAAATGAGGACGGGAATGGAAATAGAAATGGAAAATATCATTGGAGACTGGAGAAATTGGGCCGCATGTCTGCCGCTTTTGCACGCCCCGCGGCCCAAACAAAAATCAATAAATAGCTAACAATTTAGAGGCATTTTCAAGGCGATCCAAGGCGATCCAGGAAGATCCAGGGCAACTCCAGTTCCATAGCCTCCTGCAGCTGCCTGCACTGACACTATACTCTGCAACTGCAACGTGTCAGGGACACATCACTCGACCCGACACTAACAGCTGCAGGCGCATCCCACTCACTCAAGCCAATACAAGAAGCAGCTCGCTCGCTGCCAGTCGCCAGCATGTCCGACTCTCCGCAATCCAACTCCAAGGATGTCGAGCAAGGTGCCCAGTCTCCAGACGAGGAACAGGATATGAATGACCCCCAAGACCTCCACGTCGGTGGCTATGAATTTGATGTCAAGGAGCAAGACCGGTGGCTGCCCATTGCCAATGGTGAGTTACTGACAGACATGAGATGAGAGATGACGAGTGATGAAGACGAGAGATGAGAGACGAGACGAGAGACAAGAATGAAGACGAGAAAAACACAAACACCAAACGAAAATACTGTGAAACGGCATCGCCATCGAGACGGCACTCCACCAGCACATGCACAACCGCGCACAGCAGCACAGACAACGAGGCATGTCGTGATGGTGTGCTCATATTGGGTGATCATGGGGACAGCATCGACAACAGGATGAAAGAAAAAGGAAACACGGCAAGGGCCGGTTGACGACACAAGACCGCTCGTGCACATGCACGGTACGAGTCAGAGAGAAGAACCGGCACAACAAGAGCACAGCATGACACTGTGAGATTCACAGAGGCACGATGCCGTGACGGTCATACGCAATGCATGGCTGTCGGTATATTTAAGTACCAGTTTATATAACCTTGTGGCAACGGCCACTCGGCAGAGACCACCATCGCCTGGGTACACAGCACAGAGAACGCACACACGCGCACACAAGCATGCATGCTTGCAGAAGAAGCATGCCAGAGCTGTGCCAATGGATCGCGGCTTTTGTTGAGACGGACACTGCGGCACTGCTGGTGCCCGTCACCCCAGCATGGTCGAACCAGCCTCTGAGACACGCGCTCTGTCGAACGAACCATACGACTGCCGGCATACTCTAGCTTGGTCTCTGGTCGTTTCTGGTTTCTGGTCTCTGGCTCTGGTCCTCTTGCATCTATTCTGATCTTGCATCTATTTGCATCTGCGTTGTGAACGAAGCGGCTTCTCTCGACCTTTCCCATTCGCATCTACCTCTTTTCGTCTGCAGATCTCTTGTACACTGCCTTGCATATCGCCGTGCTGTTACGTCCTTCTTTCTCTCTCTTACTTCTCTCTCTTCTCTGTCTTCTCTATCTTTATCATCTTACTCTTCTCTCCCCATGTCTCAACAAAGCTCGTCTCCTTGCCGTTCGCCCAGCGGCCAACACGGCGGGTCTGCCAGAGCCGACAAACACGATGTCTACGATGCTAACATTCGAAACTTTGCACCAGTCGCTCGCATCATGAAGCACGCCCTCCCTGAAAATGCAAAGATTGCTAAAGAGGCAAAGGAGTGCATGCAGGAGTGCGTCAGCGAGTTCATCTCGTTTATCACCAGCGAAGGTCAGCCACCTCCATCACCATACCACCATCACCAGTCGACTAACCGTACAGCCTCGGAGAAGTGCCAGCAGGAAAAGAGAAAGACGGTCAACGGCGAGGATATCCTGTTTGCCATGACCTCGCTCGGATTCGAAAACTACGCCGAAGCCCTCAAGATCTACCTGTCCAAGTACCGCGAAGTGAGTCATCCTACAAACGTACAAACGCTGAGGGCCATCTCATGCTGACAAACAGTCGCAATCAAATCGCGGCGAGCAGCAGCAGCAGCCCGGCCGTCCGGCAAGCCAGGGCTACGCTGCTGGCAGCTCTGCTGCCGGTGGCGTTGTTGCCGGCTTCAATGCCGGCGGCGACCTTGCGAGCCAGCCTGCCGAGGGCAGCGCCGACACGTCCTACATGTACCAGACCGGACACAACGGCTCTGCTGGCGGCGATGCCTACTAGAGCTTTGGTGCTCAGCCTCGCTAGCCGTATTCCAACGTCGCCACACTCGACTGGATTGGTTTCCTGTTTCTTGGTGTATTCTGGTATGGTCTGTATGGGTTTTTGTTTTGTTGTATTTTCCTTGTCTCCTTCTTGTCTTGACTCTTGTCGTCTCTTGTCTGTCTTGTTTTTGTGTCTGTCTCTTGTCCATCCCTTGTCTTGACTCTTGTATCGTCTTTCTTGTCTCTTGTCTTATTGTCCTCTGTATGTCTATCCCTTCGTCTGTATATTATACATTTGGAGCTGGTTGGCTATCCCGCGCCAGAGACTGCTGGTGATGCTGACGCCTGCCACTGGCCATCTGTCTAGCTTTTCCACCACAGCCTCTCGCTCTTCTTGTTGTTTTGGGCACCCCCTTCCCCCCGGCTTATATTCCTCTGCTTTGCTTTTCCTCACGGATCCTTGTTTCCATGGCATCATTATGATGGCTCCAGTCTTCAGTTTCTTGTCAATAATACAGATTGCTTTCTACTTCTCGTCTTCTCCGTCGGGCACAACCGCCGTCTCGTACATGCACCCTGCCGTTGTCTCGCTTCTCTTCTTTATTTTCTCTTCTCTTTTTCTCCCGTCGTCTGTGTTCCGCTGGCTTGTGCAACAAACAAGTAGATACACCGTAGACAGTGAACTCTGGATGCGGGAGACGACAGGCAGGGCATGCATGACAGGCACCGTGCAGCGCTCGCTAATTGCTACCAAAAAGATAGTATTTTGATGACTAAGCATTAAATGACTAATGAACCATTAGTAGACCCACGTTATCACATGACAGCATCTCCCCGCCTAGACGCCTCTAATTGCCCCACTAAAATTTCCATCTATTCTGCCTGCAAAATTGGCAAAATTTGTCTTGCTTCGACGTTTGTCTTGCATCACCAGCCTTGCGCACCACATCCAACTTAATTCTTTTGTATCCTCTATATACCTCCTAATACCAGCCTGTCGTCTTCCACCATTAATGAATGATCTCTGCGACCTGAACGTCGATCGATCCACCACCCAGAATCGACATTGCCAACATCACCAACACCACCAACACCACCGACACCACGACGGCGACGACGACGAGCACACGCCATCACCATTGGCTTGACCGTTGCGACACCCTTATTTCGTTGCTCACATACACCATAAGCATACACAGCCAACCAATGAACCGGACGACTCGGTAGCGTGTGGCACAAACAGCGTCCTCCCCCTCCCCCCCACGAGACCTCGAGCCTCGACGCACGCGACACCTCGCCTCTCTACCAGCACAGCTCAACCCATGTCCCCGGCAACGCTGATGACGTCAAATTCGATACGGATGGCGCGGCCATTGTCGGTCAATGCGGACGCGGCCCGCAGTTCAAATGGTGCAAATAGTGCAAATGGAGCGGCCACGGCACCTTTGAAACCGCCGTACAAATCGATCCTGCTCAAGCGCAAGCTCGAGGACCGCCCAGACTCGGACGACCGCGCAGATGCTGACAAGCGGCGCCGTGTTGCGTCCGGCCACAGCTGCGACTACCAAGAGATGGGCCACGACGAGTTGGGCAATATCCTCAGCTCGAGCGACCTCGACGAGAGCATCGGCAGCAGCAACACCACGACGCGACGCCCCAAGACGGTGCACTTTGATATGAACCTCAACATCACGACCGAGGTCGGCCGCCGCACGCTCGACGAGACCAAGGTTTCGGTGCGCCGCGCCCTGCAGAGCCACAGCATTGCCGCCGGCCGCCCGGGGCACGACGACCAGGACTACATTGAGCTCGTCGATGTCTTTTCGCACGACCGGGAGCCATACAAGGGCGGCGGCGCGGCAGCACACGGTGCAGGCAGCCCGGGCCGGGCGCGGCGAAAGCAAAAGCAAAAGCGCACCGCACGCGGAGCAGCGCACGACAGCGGCGACGACGACGACAGTGGCGCCGACAGCGACGCCGACGACGGCAACCAAGTGCGACCTGACGATCTTGTGCTGTACGTTGTGGCGCTGTCGGGCTGTGCGCCGATGCTGAACAAGTCGTGCATCAGTTTGGTGCGCAAGCTGCTTGCGTGTTCGTGGGTCGGTCGCGACGACAAGTTTGTGCGCGCCTATGTTCAGTGTATGTCTTCTCTTCTCCCCCGTACTTAATATACACCGATGTTCCCCCCGCTAACAAACAGTCTTGTCTGCCCTCGTTAGCGCTCAGGGAGGCCACCTCCGGTCGGTCCTCGAGATGATTGTCGACTGGTTCAAGGAGGCGACCCCATCGTCGTGGGCTGTGCCCGATTTCCCCCCTGTTTCGGCGGCCACGGTGCAGAGCCGGCTGCACTTTGCGCTGCGGCACATGCTGCGGCTGTTCCCGGCGTCGCGCATGATTGTGTGCAAGCTGCTGGGCCAAAAGTTCCCGTTCCCTGGCGATTCGAAGCGCGAGCACATGCACTACGTCGACAACATGCTCAAGCTGCGCGAGTACGCGCCGAGCATGGCGGCGGATATTTTGGAGACGATTACGAGCCACCTGGTCAAGATCGACACTGAGTTCCAGCTCGACCTGTCGGACATGGACGACGACCTGGTATCGCGGGTCATGTTCCAGCTGGCGCGCGCTGACTTGAGAAAGGCGAGGAGCACGTACCCGTTACACGACAAGGACAAGGGCTACGCGCGCGACAACGAGGGCGCATCATCGGTGAGCGACGAGGATGAAGAGGAGGCGGATGAGGATGAGGAGGATGGGGATGATGATGACGAAGACGAGGACGACGAAGACGATGACGACGATGACGATGACGACGTGCCCCAGATCGGCGAGCCGGGCTACGACGAAGAGGTGGCGCGCATCGACAAGTCGACCAAGCTCGTGCAGAAGCTCGATTTCATCCTGGACCGGCTGTTTGAGCTGTTTACGCCCGTATTCGAGGACCCCGACTCGGAGGCAGCGCGCGCGTGTCTGCAGGACATGATGTCGGACTTTGCCAATTTTGTGCTCACGGTGCCGAGTTCGCGGCACACGCAGTTTTTGATTTTCCATTTTAGTCAGAAGAGCCTGGCGCTGCAGGACATTTTCACGGGCACGCTGCTCAACCTCGGTTTCGAGTCGAACCGGCCGGCCGCGGTGCGCCAGTCGGCGGCGGCGTACTTGAGCAGCTACGTGGCGCGCGCGGCGCGGGTGCCGCGCGAGACGGTGCGCGATGTGGCGACGATCCTGTGCCACCGTATCGAGGCGTTCCGGCAGCGGCACGCGGACGCGTGTAGGGGGCCGGACCTGCGGCGGTACCAGGAGCTGTACGCCTGGGTGCAGGCGCTGCTGTATATTTTCTGCTTCCGGTGGCGCGACCTGATCGACCAGTACCCCGAGGACCTGGTGGACCCCGAGGACGCGGCGTCGTTTGTGGGCAAGGACCTGGACTGGATGACCGACCTGAAGCCGGCGCTGTCCAACATTATCCACAGCAAGTTCAACCCGCTCATGGTGTGCTCGCCGCCGATTGTGGCCGAGTTTGCCAAGCTGGCGCACTCGCTGCGGTTCATGTACGTGTTCCCACGCATTGCGAGCAACAAGAGCGTGCACCTGTCGCAGTTTGCGTCGGGGCGGTATATGCACGGCGACGCGCTGCGCGAGGACGCGGGCTATGCCGGGGCAGACGACGAGGCCAAATGGCTGCAGCTCGAGGGCAACTTTCCGTTTGATCCGTACAATTTGCCGGTGAGCAAGCGCTGGCTCGAGGGCGACTATGTGGCGTGGACGCCGATCCCGGGCATTGGCGACGACGACGACGACAGCGACAGCAGCGATGACGACGACGACGACGCGCCGGAGATTGACGACGACATATCCGAGGATGATGAAGTGTAGTGTCTGTTATGTGTTATCTTGTTCTTTTTCTCTCTCTTTCTTTCTTTGATTCATTGGAGCTTTCTCTCTCTTTCAGGATTTGGAGCGGTCTATACCTTGGGTCTTGTCATTTTGATTGTTTGATAACTACATAGCGGGCGTTCCAAAAGTCTTTAGCTCTTTAGCCTTTATCTGGCCGGCGTGCCTATACACTATACACTCGATTACCAAGTCTCCTTCAACAACTAGCACAGATTCAACATGACGCGGGCCTCGTCCTGCGCACACGCGCCGTCGTCCTCCTCGACCATGCTCGGAATGGGCACGTTGGCCAGCGGCGTCAGACGGAACGCGTGCCGCCGCCCGCCGGCCTCGTAGTCGAGCGTCTGCGAGTGCTGCGTGCAGCGCTGGTCCCAGACCACGACGGTGCCGGGCTCGTAGCGCACGCGGCACGCAAAGTCCTGCCCGCGGTTGACGTGGTCAAAGAGGAACCGCAGCATCATGTCCGACTCCTCGTCGTCCCAGCCGCTGATGCGCTGCGTGTACGACGAGTTGACAAACAGCGCTTTGCGGCCCGTCACCGGGTGCACCTGCACGACCGGGTGCACGGCCTTGGTAATGGGCCGCCGCAGCACGGCCAGGTCGCCATTGTCGCGCAGCTCCCGCGCAATCGGGTTCGCCGTCGTGTGCAGCGCCGTCAGGCCCTCGAGCCGCTTGCGGAACGACGGCGACAGACGCTCAAACGCGCGGCACATGTTACTTATAATCGTGTCGCCGCCCGACCCGGGGGGCGACTCGAGCATACAGAAAAAGGTCAGGCCCGGCGGCTGCGTCTCGGGCGACTGGTCCACGTGGAACTGGATCGGGCTCTTGCGTGCCCACGACTTCCGGATGCGCAGGTCGTCCTTGCTGTCGTACACAATGACAAACTCGGGCGGTCCGTTCTCCGGGTGCGGCATCCAGCCGTGCTTGTGCAGCGGGCCAAAGTGCGATGCAATGCGCTTCTGCGCCTCGAAACCGATATCCCCGAAAGACTGGTCGCGGAACACGAGACAGCCGCGCTCGGCGCACAGGTAGGCCATCTCGTCGAGACCGGCGGCCGACAGCTCGGCAATCTGCACGCCCTGGATCTCCGTGCCGCAGTGCGGGCTGAGCTCAAACGTCTTGGTGGCGCCGCGCAGCAGGTTGGGACAGGCGCGGTCGGCGCGCAGGCCGGGCTCGTCGTGGACAAAAGGGCCGACGGGCTCGACGGACTCGAGGGGGTCATAGTGGGCTGGGGGTCAGTGGTCAGTGGGAGTTGAGTGCAGTTATGGGAGTGGTACATACGGAGGTAGTCGGGATACAGGGGGGCGCCCATCTCGCTGGGGGTGACTTTGGAGATCATGATGTGTCTTGTCTTCTGTTTCTGTTGTCTGTCTCTGTCTATCTGTGGTCTGCTGTCCTGTCTCTCTCTTCTGCTGTCTGCTTTCATTTATATCTCCTACACATCATCATCGCGGCCAGTCCTCGTCCCGTGAATATTCTGCAGCCTCGCCCTCTTGCTCTGGCCGCGCCCTTCATTATCGGATGCGATACCACGCGACACTATCAAGTGCCGATCCTAGGGCTGGCCGCACTACAACCGCGGCCAACACTAGGCCGCCTTGGACTTGGCCGCGCCGCCAGGGTATCTGCTATCGGCCTCCTTAGCTCGCGGCAGCCTTCCATGTGTCCATGCTTTCGCGTGGCATTTCGCCCCATCTCCCATCTCGCCCCATCACGCTTATCATAGCGGCTCGCGTTCATCCGTTGCCAGCATCGAATCTCTATCTCTATCTCGACATTACGACAGGCTGATTGGAAGACGCCAGATTGGCTGGCCGGTCCGAGCGAGTGTTATCAGTCAGCCTTGACGGATGGAGCATGGATCATTGAGCATGGATCATGGATGCTATCACCAACGCACGACAAGTATAATATAGACAGCTCCGTCCACCTCCTCTGGCTGTTCAGATGACTCCTTTCCGCCAACGCACGACCCATCTGAATCTCAACCTGCAGCATGGCCACCATCACTCCGACCAGCGACGAACCCAAGGTTCCCATTGAGCAGATGACCACACAGGCCTTTGAGCCGGCCGTCAAGGCTGTCAAGGCCGGTCATGGTCGGGACATTGACATTGCCGCGCAGATCCTGGCCAACTATGCCGACACCAATGGTCCGGAGGACTGGACCAAGGAGGAGGAGAAGAAGCTGATCCGCAAGGTTGATCTGTGGCTAGTACCGATTGTATGTACTTCGTAATGGCTTTGAAGTTTTATCCTCCCTCCAACGCTCACACTCTAGCTCTTCGTCTGCGCCACGCTGTCCGGCCTCGACAAGACGGCCATCTCGGCTGCCGCCATCTACAATATCAAGGGTGATCTCCACCTCACCGGCGACCAGTACTCGTGGGTCGGCTCCGCGCCCTTTTTCGGCGGCCTCGTCTTCATGGGCCCGTCCGCCTACTTCCTCCAGCGTATGCCCACCATCACCTTTTTTTCCTTCAATGTCCTGTGCTGGGGCATCACCGAGATGTGCATGGCCGCCTGCACAAACTTTGCCGGCCTGTTCGTCTGTCGCTTCCTGCTCGGCGGCTTCGAGGCCCTGCTCATCCCCGCCGTCACCCTGATCGTGTCCATGTGGTACCGTCCCGAGGAGCAGCCCAAGCGCAACAGCATCATTCTCAATGTCGTCGCCCCCATCATCAACGGCTTCCTCGCCTGGGTCGTCGGCTACTACGAGGGCTCCTTTGCCACGTGGAAGATTATTTTCCTGCTCGTCGGCGCCTTCACCGCCGTCTGGGCCGGCGTCGTCTTCTGGTTTCTGCCCGAGAACCCCCTCGTGGCCACACGCTTCTCCGCGCGCGAAAAGTACATTCTCATCCAGCGCAAGGCCAGCGACAACACCGGCGTCGAGACCAAGACAATCAAAAAGGACCAGATCATCGAGGCCTTTACCGACCCCAAGACCTGGCTCATCTGGTTCGCCGTCATGGCCCTGCAGGTGCCCAACGGCGGCCTCACCACCTTTAACACGCTCATCATCTCGGGCCTCGGCTTCGACTCGCTGCACACCTCACTGCTGGCCATGCCGCCTGGCGCCATGAGCACCATCTCCGGCATCCTGCTGTCCTACTTTGCCGCCACCACGCGCCGGTACCGCACCGCCATTGTGACGACCTCCATCCTGCTGCCGCTGCTGGGCGCCCTGCTCTGCTACAACCTGCCGCGCAGCAACCTCGCCGGCCAGCTCGTCGGTCTATAGTATGTTTTTTCTTCTATTTCGTTCTCTCGTTCTTTCTCTCTCGTTGTCTAGTTCTCTTTCTCTCGCTCTCTCACTCTCTCGATACTAACCAACAGCATCCTGTACACCTACTGGGCCCCGTACATCACACTGGTCTCCATCTACCAGGCCAACATCGCCGGCCACACCAAAAAGATTGTGCTCTATGCCTGGTTCTACGTCGCCTGGGCCACTGGCAACATCATCGGCCCGCAGACCTTCCGCGCCGACCAGGCCCCGGCCTACACAGGCGGCACCGTTGCCATGATTGTGTGCTACGTCGTTGCCATGGTCTGCATCGCCGGCTACGGCTACCTGTGCCACGCGCACAACCGCCGTCGGGCTGCTGCGGCCGAGAGCAGCACTGTGGCCGACTGCGATTGGTTGGACATTTCGGATTTGAAGAATGAGAGTTTCAAGTATACCACGTAGATATAGATATAGATTATAATAAGCGATTATATTCACTGTATTGAACCGTCTAGACACTACTTTATTCTTAGTCAACCACACTACATATTACTTTTCGTCCAGCTCGCCCAGCTCGCCATACTCGCCCAGAAACGTCTCGACCCGCAGCAGCATCAGATTCGTCAGCCCCTTGGCCCCCGCCGCGCCGTTGACCGACACACGGCTCGCCCACCGCCACCGCCGGATCCACGACAGCAGCTCGCGGTACTCGTCGGCAAGGCCCGGCCGCGTGCCCGCCTGCATCTTCATCTGTGCCGTCACGATGCGCAGCAGATAGACCATGAACGAGCCCGCCATGGCAAAGTTGGCCCGGCTCCAGCCGTGCCAAAAGGCGTTCCACTGCGTCGGCGACAGCGCCTCGACAAACTCGACAAACTCGCAGACGCACAGCAGCGCGCCCTTGGTCACGGCACGGTCGCGCACGCTGCCAGTGCCGTCATCGTCCTGGCCGCTGCTGTCGTCGCGCGGCGCGCCGTCGAGCGGCCGCAGCAGCGCGCGGAACAGCATCATGTGCGTGACAATGTACGACAGGTGAAGCGACGCGTTGCCGTCGAGTGTGCGCTGCTGCTGTTGTGCAGTCGCGTTGCCGTCGAGTGTGCGCTGATTCTGTACCGCCGCACTGCCGTCACCATCCTCCAGCATGGAGCTGACGGCGGGCGGCGACGCCTGCTCGTCGCCTGCCGGCTGTTCGGACGCGCGGTTGCGGAAGCGCAGACCGGCTGGCAGCGCGTCGCGCCACGCCTGCAGCCGGGCGCGCAGCGGCCTGCCAATCTCCATGGCCACGGCCAGGTGGCGCGCGGTGCGGCGTGCGGCGCGCAGCGTGTAGTAGGATCGCTGGATGTCGGCCAGAATCGTGGTGAGGTGGACCAGATGAAAAAGGTGGTGCGGCGCGAGGCCGCGGCACGCGTGCCATGACAGGGCGTCGCCGCGCGCCGTGTCGGCGTGGCTGAGCGGCTCGACGTCGGCGTCTTCGTCATCGGCACCGGCCGGCGCCAGACGGCTGGGCATGCCGCGCGCCAGCGCCACCCATTTTTCTGTCGCCCACAACGTCCACCAGAGGCGGCGGCGCAGACGGCGCTCCCACGCGGGGACGCCGGTCCAGCCAGCCGGGTCGCGGTGCAGGCCCAACGTCTGGGCGACCGACACGGCCGTGGCCATGAGCGACCAGGCGAAAGCGGTGTCGTGCAGATATAGGTTAGTAGGTAAGCGCTGCTGCATGAGCAGACAGGCCTGCAGCGTGCCGAGGTTGGGCGCGTGCAGCTCGTGCGAGATGCCGAGCCAGCAGAGCCGGTACAGCTCGTCGCTCGACGGCGGCCGCAGCAGCAGCGGGTACAGCGAGCGGTCGTGCACGACAAACGGCAGCGCCGCGGCGCACAGTGCCGTCAGCAGCGCCAGCGATAGGCAGCCGCCGTTTTTGTCATTCTTCTCGCTTAAACCCGCAGCACCTTGTGGCGGCATCTGCTGCGCGGCGACAATGGGAAAGTACGGGTCGACAAAGCGCGTGTACAGCTTGACCAGGCTCCATGCCGTCGGCGCATCGAGCATGCGCCACAGCGCGGCCCAGGCGTCCTGCAGCGCCGACGCGCCCGGCTTGGGCTCGGCCTTGTGCAGCAGCGCGTGGTCGGTAATGCCAAACAGCACGGCACTAGCGGCGTCCGCGTCTCCATCAAAACTCGACACGCACCGGTACTGCAGACCCTTGACCGTCGCAGGCGCCACGCCGCCGTCGCCGTAGGCCTCTTTTTGTAAAAGCAGCGTGTCGGCAACGCCCGTAGGCCCGATATAAAAACTAAAGGCGCCCGACAGCACTTGCAACGACCCGTCCGTGCTGAAGCGCTCGTGGCCCGCGGCCGGGCTCGCCGTCTCCTCCGTCTCTCGTTGTTGTCCGTGGCCCGCTGCAGACGACGCGTTGCTCGACGGCAAGGCACTGTGGTCCGACAGCGAGTCGTCCGGGCTGGGCGCGTCGCCGCTGGCACGGCCGGACAGGGCTGGATCGAGGCTATACGCAAACGACGGCGCGTCGGCATCGCACCCGCCAGACTGAGACATGGGCACCCTGCCGTCCACAGCCATGTCGGCGGTCGTCCACAGGGCATCGATGCTGTCGGCGTGGTGGTAGCCCGGGGTGCGCAGCGAGGAAAAGTCGGCGGCGGACCAGTCAAAGGCCAGCTCGCGCAGCTCCTCGCGCGGCGTGGGCGTCGACAGCAGGGCGACGGGCGGCGAGGCTGGTGGCGGCGGCAGCGGCAGCGGCAGCGGCAGTGGCAGCGGCAATAAACTCCGTGCCGGCCTCTTGCGCTTGCCGGGCCCCTGCTCAAAGGTGCATCCGAGATCTTTGCCGCAGCATCGCTGGCACGGCGGCCCCGAGGGCATGTGGCACGTCACCTTGCGCCGGCGGCAGGCATCGCAGGGACGGGCTTTTCGCGACTTGTAGAAACGGCCGGCGATGGCGGTGCGGCGTTGAGCGTTGTTGGTCTCGGGGGGATCGCCAGTGGGAAAGACGTCCATCGGGCTGGTGTATGCTTATGTGTACGAGGAATGTGTACTGAATCAAAGTGTATTAAAGCGGATGAAGAGGATGTATTATTAGATCAAGTACGATAAAAGACAAGGCTAGACGATAGCCGGGGGGGGGGGGGCGGGGGAAATCAATAACAGGAAGACTGCAGGGCTTGGCTACGAGATAGTGATCGGGTCCGCGGTGGGCCGTGATAAGGATAGCTATTCCCGGCCAGCCGACGAAGACTAACTTTTCTAAATCAATAGCACTACAGCAGACAGGATATAGTCGAAAAACAAGAATGCTAGCGGTGTATTTCAAATCGCTTTATAGACATACGGAGTACAGCAAAACCCCCCCCCCTCTCCCCCTCCCTCTCAGACCATCGTCTTCTCCATCTCCAGCAGCTGGCTGAGATACTCGTGCGCAAACATGGGCGCCGCCTCGTCGTCCGCCATGGGCAGCAGCGGTCGTCGTGGCAGGGCGCTGTAGCCAAACTGCCGATGCAGCAGCTTCTTCATGCCGGGGATGCCGACCTTGAGCTGGATGCCGTCGGCCAGCGATACAAGATTTTGCAGCTGCTGGGCTTCCCTATAACTGGCGGCGTCGTCGACGTGCTGGCACAGCTCCCACAGACGCACACACACGCGCGGAGCCAGGTTCGGCAGGCCGCTGATGGCACCGGCCGACCCCGAAGCAATAGACGGCAGCAGAAAGTCAATGAAGCCGTCAATGACCTGGAAGGCGTCGCTGCCAAAGCTGCGCGGGAAGGCAGCCTGGAAGTCGGCGCTCTGCACCTGGGCGGTGATGCGTGTGAGCTTGCCGACATTGCCGCACGTCAGCTTGGCGCCGCACACGTTGGGCGCCGCGCGCACAATGTCGACAATGACGTCGCTGTCCATGTCGATGCCGCCAGAAACGCCGGGGAAATTGTAGATGATGACGGGCACGGGCGACGCGGCGGCAATGTCAATGTAGAACTGCTTGACGGCGGCCATCTTGTTGGCCATCAGGCTGCCGGCATAGTAGCCCGGTGGGATGGCGAGGACAAAGTCGGCACCGGCCGCGGCGGCGTCGCGTGCGAGCAGGATAGACTCGCGCGTGCTTGCGGCACCGGCGCCGGCCACGACAGGCATCTTGTCCAGGCCATGCTCGTCGAGAACCGCACGGGTCGTCTGTACCAGCTTGATGCGCTCTTCACGGGACTGGCCGGTTAGTTCATCATACCACGTATGTTAGAACTCGGAAGACTGACCAGGTGGACGGCCTCGCCGGCGGTGCCCGAGACAACGGGAATGGTGCCGGCCTTGCTGGTGACTGGAGGTCAGTAAGAGTAAGCATTCATGTCAGAGGTTCAGGGCAACGTACAGAGGACGTGTTTTCCAAAAGCGTCGTAGTCTGTTTGTTAGTTTATAGTAGTGCATAGCAGCAGCATGGCTATAGCAGCACGGCTATCATCAGCACGGCACACGCACCGACGTCCTCGGACGCGTCAAAGAAGCATGGAAGCGGCGTGTAGATGCCACGCGGCAATTGGAGAGACCTCGTCATTGTAGACTGATTGACCGTGATGAATCTGAGTAGGTGACAAAGTCTAGAACGAGAGCGTGTTAAACAGACTATACTCGGTACACTCAGACCGCGGCCAACTAGCGGCCAAGACGCGGCCAACGATTATCATAGCGGGCATCATAAATGTCGGATGCTATCCGATAGCTACAGCTCACTGCGCCGCCTTCCTCGACGACTACGCTCGGCGTTCGCCTCATTGTCGTTATCAGAAAAGAGAGAGACTGCGCTCTTGTTTTAGAGCATCAGCTAGACTCGTAAATGGTGGGCGGACATGACTGCGCCCGGACGTGGAGGGCTACTTGGCGACACGCGGCATGTGATTGCCAACCTGCTGCGTGTATGGCCGCGCTATGGGAGCACACCCAGTGCAAGCAGTGTTGTGTGGCTGCGGTTGACTTGCAAGAATACGGGCAGGACCCTAGCCGTGTAGTAACGGTCAGCGTCATGTCGTAGAGCGTCAGAGCTTCGATGCCTGCCGAGATGCGCTCTTCAAGATGACTCGGCTCTCAATGCCTGATCATATGTGTCTCACATTGGACTTGGAGGAGCCGGTAGTCCAGTTAATACTGCAGTGTGCTGATATCCAAAAAATCAAATAGTATCCAATTACGATTATTCAAATTAGTAGCCAAAACCGCCAACGCCGTCCGTATCGATCCCATAACGCCATCCCTATGCAAGTATGCTATCCAAAACAACACAGCTACGGGTAGTCCTTGAAGCCGGCAGAGTCACCGTCACGGTTGAGCAGGTACCGGAACCGCTCCGGCTGCGTCAGCAGGTACGGCGGCACGTCCGTGTTGGCATCAATGCGGTCGTACTTCTCGCTCTCGCGGTCCCACAGATCCAGGCCAAGACGCACGTGGTGTGCTGCACGCTCAGGGTTGCGGAAGTAGTCCTGGTTCATCCACGTGTGCGACACACTCTCCAGCTTATGCATGAGCTCACCCATGGTCGCATAGCACGACGAGCAGTGCCAGCCAGCATTGGGCATCTCGGCCTTGTCGTGACTGCGCACCAGCGTCGTGACTGGAAGCGTGATCAAGCTCGCGAGCTTCGCAAAGAGACTGCCACCCGTGCCAAAGAAGAGGCCGCGCCCGCCATCACCGTTGCGCAGGTGCACGGGCCGCACGGTGCTATCAGTGCCGTCGTAAAATGTGGCCTGCGGGTGCTGCCATGCGGGGCCGCGGTGGCGGAACTGGAAGCTGTAGTAGTAGAACTCGCTGGCCAGCGTGAGCCGACGCGGGAACTCGCACAAACGCAGCGCACGTAGCGTGTCCGGCCGCGGGATCTCGTCGACATCGGCCACGACGAGCACATCGCCCTGCTGCGGTGTGACCGCGTCCTGGTCGATACGCGCCGACGCGTCGGTGCCGGTCGGCGTGGCTCCGGGTGCAAGCACCTGCATCAGCATGGCATCGCGCTGCAAGTCCTCGCGGTCCCAGGCCCGCGGCGGGTTGAAGTTGGGCGGGTACTGTAGCTGGTGGTAGATCATCTTGGCGTGGAAGGGCGCAAACTTGCTCCAATTGTCGCGGATCGTCAGAGGCTTGTCGAGGCCGGTAAAGGTGAGTGGCGCCTCGACAATGACGTAGTAGTCGACCTCATCGTATGTGGTGTTGAGGCGCACCTCGAGCCAGTCAAGCTCGTCGTTGACCATGATAAGGTCATAGACGCGACGCGCCCGGGCAGCAGACGCCGGCAGGGAAAACGGCTGCCAGCCGTGGGCGGCACATACTGAGTAGGCCGAGCTGCTCTGCTCGCCAGCAGCAGCGTCGTGGACGGCACCGATGGGGTGCGGTACAGTGGCGACGGTTCCTGACCAGGTAAGCCAGGTGACGGTGAGGACAGCGGTGGCGATGATATAGGTGCGGAGGGCGCGCATTGGCCCCAGCGGGAGCAGGCGCATGATGTAGATGAAGAGAAGAGTAGAGAAGAACTAGAGAAGGTATAGATGAGAAGAGACAGAGAGGAAGAGAGATGGATAGAGCTGTTGCAGAGATGATGCAGAGATGATGCCGAGATGATGGCACGTCGGACCAAAATGCATCAAAATGATCGATAAAGTTCGAGGAAGCTCGATGAGCTCACGATGCCAAGACACATGTATCCAACGAGATGGTCAATGCGAGGGCCCAAAGATAATGAACAAAACGATGAATTCAAACGATGAATTTATAAGACAAAGACGTAAACAAGGCGACGGCAAAAAGCACAATCTCGTGTTGGTGATATAGAGACAATCGTCGTTACCAGCTGGAAAGACAGCGGCTCTTAGCGCCAAGAGCCCCGTAAGCCAAGCAAAGCTTACACCTGCCAGGTACCCGAATAAGGGACACAAGCATCGATTACGGGGTTGTTACAGTGGATTAGAACGTGCTCGTAAGGCAGATAAACCCCTTATCAAGTAAGATTATAGCGGGGCGGTGATCATTGTACGGAAGAGACGATCCTGTATTATGTAATCGATAGCTGTCGTTTAGAACAACGAAGAAAAGAGCGAGCTTCCAGAGTGGGGGCGCCAAATATGTAGGCGTCACAATCTGGAATAAGAAGCTCGGCCACACATAACGTTCTACAAGTACAATATGTAACGGATATTCCGGCTGTATGCGGCTGATTGCATAAAGCGTGCTGTACTCGTGGTGTTGAAGAGCCATGACGATCTGCCAAGCAGAAGACTGTTCGCTTCGACCGTGCTCATGGCTCTTGGTGGGGAATCACTTATCTGTTTTAGTGAACCACGCTAAATTTGACCAATCAGTGGCAGAGACAAATACGGGCCTGGTAGCTTTTAGTGGGTATCTTGTGCGGCTGCGGGTGCACGTGCGGAAAGACAACTGTCCAGCCCAAAAGTATAAATAAGGACATCCCCCCATGCTTTGAGTAATGTGAGAGTTTGAATGTGAACGACGACGGCACCGACAACAACAGACAGCAGAGCTGGCGGAGAGATGAAATTTGCTGCGCTTCAGTCTGTCCGAATATCAGACCCACTTTGACGACAACGAGTGTTTACTAAGCTGCGCGCGACGCCACACGCCCACGATGCGTCCCCATCGCTCCTTCCTTCTCAAGACTACAACGACCGGTCGCTCCTTCCCTCCCAAGGACTTCACCCATCGACGGCCCACAGTGAATGGGCGCGCACCTGCCCTTATAACCTGTTGTTATGCCTGTTTCTTTCAACGTCTAGGGGCAGGTAGCCTAGTTGGATGAGGACGGTGTCGTTCGAGTGTTCCCCAGGTTCGCTGAGCTGCGGTTCGCTTTCCTGCGGACGCTTTCACGCACTGTCCAACTCCGGTAATGAAGGAGACAGGTGATTCCTTGAGCCGTTGGTGCCGTAACGGGTACGGTGTTCTCCTGAGTATCACGGCGAGCATTCTTGGAGTTGCCACTGCCCCTAGACCTCGAAGCTTCATTTTTTTGCCATTTTGGGCAGGAAACCAGGCCGAAGCAGAGCAGCTGAAAGCAGAAGGAACGACGCAATAGGATGCTTAGAAAGAAAGCTCTTTCTACCAGCCAATGCAGACACGGCCATCGTTTTTTTAACCCTCATCTTTATATGACGAGAGCGTAGTGCTTTCTCTGAGCTACTTGCAAGTGGTTCACGCAAGGGTGACGAGATCTACAGCCCCCGAGTCATCATCGTGATGGTGACATTGCGATGCTGGCAGCGCGATGCCGACGGAACAGGTGGGTTCCTGCCTGTTCCTTCCGTTTTGATAGCACTCAGACAGTGCCAGCAACGTGCGAGCAGAAAGGGCAAACTGGCAAGGTCGTAAGTTCGATTACTGCTACTGCTTTTTTGTTGCCTTTTGCTTGTCTTTTTCACATTTGCAGCCTCGCGAATATGGCATCTGACGCATCGCGATTACGAGCTGTAATTATTTACGGACTAGCACGCACGTCGATCTTGCAGGAATGGCGTCTACAACGCCACCACCGCTGAGGCAAAGCAGCAAGTGAGCCGACTGCTTGTCTCGTCTGTCACGGCGGACAAGCATCGGGTACACTGCAGCCGATGAAAGGACAGGTCTAGATCCTTGCGCCCATTGTAAGACTGCGCCTATCCAGTGCCCATTATCAGACAAAACGAACATCAATGTCGGGTGGATGTAAATGTGTCAGCGGTAAGTTGCGCTGTCACTGTCGTGCGCCATCCGACAATGTATGATCTCTGTTTCCGTAGTATATGCGTAGCAGCATCGTGTGCCTGTAAAACTGTGTGATAGGCCGTGGCACTCCCGACAGCAAGAATCACCAGCCTTGAGTTTGCCTCGTGTTTTGTTATCTGTTGTGGGTTGACTTAGCAAGGTATTGAATGATCAAGCAGAAGATTGTATTTGTGAGGTCGCTGTTGACACTGTTACCGTCAGACCGAGCACTCCTTTAGGCGGGATGCAAAGATCTTCTTGTAACTTGGTCTTGTCCTTCTTCTAATCTGAGATGCAGGGCGCCTGCGCCCTGTCTACTTATACCCCATGGGTGGCCATGCGCGAAGCTTCCATTCTGAGGCCAACCCTACTCTCATGCCGTTTGTTCCTCCTTCCATCGTTTGTCCCTCCCTCATGTCGTTTGTCTGAGGCCACCGTTCATTCATGCCGTTTGTTAGGGCTCCAAACCACTTCGTGGTTTTACGCCCATCACAGTTACGTGAATAATGAACCGACATCTGTATCCTTTTTCACATATTGTATCTTTTCCTACAGAGGTTTTTTTCTACATCAAGTGGCTTTTAATACCAGTTTATTTTCTAGTACTTTAATTCGTTAATTCCAACAAATCCATGCTGCACTTTTTTATTGATTCTAGAAAATGTACAAACTAGAATACCTGTCTTCCAGAACTCTCAATCCATACTACAGATTACTCTTCTTCGCCTACACACAAGTGATGTACGGATATTCTTGACATTCACTAATTAGTAAGATCGAGACATCACCTTATCACCACGCTAACTGATTAGTAAGACAGCTTACGTAACACTACGATAAAAGCTCGACGGGTTGAATGTTTGGTCACAGTGATTGATCAAGCACGGAACATGCACCCAACAGTCCGAAGCGTGTGCCGTTGGAGGCTGGCGGCCACGAAAGGTATCTATCTTCATCTATCTTTTACAGGACGTGATAAGAGTGGACTGCTGACTCGCTAGTGGCACCCACCGCGCGTCTTATCACCGGTGAGTCAATGAATGAACTGAGATCCGGGCTTCTGATATCCGGCTTCCTGTCAGCTTCATTCGTCTCGCACTCTTCTCGCTTCTGTTTACTGACAATCTACCGCGACAGCCCGCTCATACTCTTCCACTCGTACAATGGCTGCTCCCGCTACTCGATGGGTCGGCAGTGCCGGCGCCGGCGGCCGTGACATGCGCAGCGACGTGATGACGACGCCTACAGCCAGCATGCTCGCGGCCATACAGAACTGTACGCTGCTCGACGACGTGTTCCGCGAAGACCGGACCACGCTCGACCTCGAGGCGCACTGCGCAAAGCTGTCCGGCAAAGAGGCCGGCCTGCTCGTGCTGTCGGGCACCATGGGCAACCAGATCGCGCTGCGCTCGCTCCTCACCCAGCCGCCACAGGCCGTGCTGTGCGACAGGCGCTCCCACATCTTTACGTACGAGGCCGGCGGCGTGTCGGCGCTGACTGGCGCCATGCTGCAGACGGTGATGCCCAGCAACGGCATCTACCTGACGCTGGACGATGTCAAGGCCAATGTGGTGCTGGGCGACGACGTGCATGCGTGCCCGACGCGCGTCATCAGCCTCGAGAACACGATTAATGGCGTCATCATGCCGCTGGACGAGGTGCGCCGCATCAGCGAGTTTGCCCGTGCCAACGACATCAAGATGCACTGCGACGGCGCGCGGCTGTGGGAGGCTGTGGCTGCCGGCGCCGGCCGCCTCGACGAGTTTGCCGCGTGCTTCGACACGCTGTCGCTTTGTTTCTCCAAAGGCCTGGGCGCGCCCATTGGCAGCGTGATTGTCGGCCCGGCGCGGATCATCAAGCACGCCACATGGATCCGCAAGTCGCTCGGCGGCGGCCTGCGCCAGGCCGGTGTTGTGGCGGCGCCGGCACGCGTCGCCGTGGACGAGACGTTTGGCACCGACGCCAGCGGCACCGACGGCGTCCTGAAGCACACGCACACGCTGGCCCGCGAGATTGCCAAGCTATGGACCGATGCCGGCGGACGGCTGTTGTACCCGGTGGACACCAACATGGTCTGGGTCGACCTGGCGGCCTCGGGCGTCGAGCCGGGCGTGCTGGACAATCTGACGGCCGAGGAAGGTCTGCGGCTGTCTGGCAACCGCATGGTGATCCACTACCAGATCTACGAGAACCGCCAGCAGGTGCTGCCGCAGCTGCAGCGCGTCTTTAGCAAAGCGCTGGCCAATGCACCCGGCGATATCGATACGACGCCGACGGCACTCAAGGATGACAAGGTGGTTGGCCAGCAGCCGTCACAGTACAAGCAGTAGTCTACTATTTAGATAGATAGAGTCTTCTGTCATACAAAAACAACAAATACCAAGCATTACACCGTACGACATGGTTGTATGCATGTGTACTGTTCAGCATTGAGGTTAACCTCATGCACCGATCAGAACAGGTTCTCGTTCTGTCGATCGGATTAGTCATTGGCCAGCCGGAAAGACAAAAGTGTGGAGTTCTCCACTCCCTCCTCCTCCATTTGCGGGGAAATACAAGCTGCGGCAAAGACCGTTCGTTAGCTTACTTGTATTACTTGGTGATCAACTCTCACAACATTGTTTTACAGCTTCGAAGTATTCGTAGCACGGAGTACAGGCTCTGTTTATGATCAACTTCTACCCAGCTTGCAAGCTCAACATGCGTGCCTGTCCTTCTCAATGGCGCCATCGCGTCTTTCTGTCTACCTCATAGCTAGTCACTCGTTGTCTGGTGCTGATCCTATCACCGCCGCTCCACGGCATTCCTCCTTTCGATCCTTTCAGTCTTTTGGATCCGAATCCTATTTGTTAGTTTGGTAATGCCAATGCCTTGTTCGGCCCTTTTATTTCTCTCACTGCTTCTCCTCTCGTCCAACGTGACCAGCCAGGCCCTGGACACCGAGCTCGTCTATCGGCAACCAATATAATTAGCCATTGTATATTGATATGATCAACGTGATTAACCAGCTCTCAATAACCTCTTGGCCAGTCTTGTTTTGTTTTTCCTTGGTCAGATGTTACGGCGCATATAGAATACCCGCGCTTTGAAAGCCAGAGCTGTCTCCGAGCTGTCTCCGTTGCTCCTTCCTATTCTCGTCCAATCCGTTTCTTGTCCTCCCCCCGACGACATCCCGTGGTCAGCTCATGCAAAGCTGGCGTCCTTCATCCTCATCACTGCCACCATCATCCATTGCCGACCACAGCATCACCACACTCAGTCTTACCCATCTATTCCTTTTACTCCCCGCACACATGCCAGAGATGCCAGCCCTCGGCCTTGTCTCTCGCAACTCTGCAGCACTCTTCTCACGGACCGCCTCGGCCGTTGTCGCCCTCGTCCTTCTCGCCAGCCCGGCCGCCGCCATCTTCAACAATGGCTCCATCATTGCGCCCTGTGACTCGGCCCTCTATTGCTACGGCGACATCCTCCAGAGCATCGAGCTGGCCGCGCCTTTTGCCGACTCAAAGACGTTTGTGGACATGCCCACGGTCCGTCCGCTCGACGAAGTCGTGGCCGCATTCAACAACCTGACCAAGCCCATTACAAACAACACGGAGCTCAACGACTTCTTGAGTACCTACTTTGCGCCGGCCGGCGGCGAGCTCGAGAGCGTGCCTGTTGACCAGCTGACGACCAATGCCACTTTTCTGTCCAAACTAAACGACACCGTCATCCACGAGTTTGTGAAAAAGGTCATTGGCGTCTGGCCCGACCTTACGCGCCAGTACACGGGCAACACCGGCGACTCTGGCTGTGTGGGCTGCCAGTCGAGCTTTGTGCCCGTCAACCGCAGCTTTGTCGTGGCCGGCGGCCGCTTCCGTGAGCCTTACTACTGGGACTCGTACTGGATCATCGAGGGCTTGCTACGCACCGGTGGCAGTTTTGTCACCATCTCGCGCAACATTATCGAGAACTTTTTGGATCTCGTCCAAGAGTTTGGCTTTGTGCCAAACGGCGCCCGTCTTTACTACCTCAACCGTTCGCAGCCGCCGCTCCTGTCGCAGATGGTGCGTGTCTACCTCGAGCACACGGGCGACTTGAGCATTCTCGAGCGGGCACTCCCCATCCTCATCCAAGAGCACGAGTTTTGGACGGTCAACCGCTCCGTCACCGTGAGGGCTCCCAACAAAAAGATGTACACCTTGAATCAGTACGTTTTGTGCACTCTTGGGCAATCTTGACACTCTTGACACATACTAACATCGACAGCTACTCCGTGGCCAACAACCAGCCGCGTCCCGAGTCCTTCCTCGAAGACTACATCACTGCAACGAACCAGTCGTACTATGCCACAGACGGCTCCGTGTACCCTGACACGGCTCCGCTCAATAACACGGTGCAGCAGGCTCTGTATGCGCAGCTGGCAAGCGGCGCCGAGTCGGGCTGGGACTATGGCGCACGTTGGCTGGCCCGTCCTAATGATTCGGCCAGCGGCACCTACTTCCCGCTGCGCTCGCTCAACATCAATAGCCTGCTGCCCGTCGACCTGAACTCCATCCTGTACTGGAACGAAGTGACCATTGGCGGCTTCCTAGAGTGCACGGGCAACGTGACGGCCGCCAAGAAATGGGCCAAGGCCGCCAGCCAGCGCAGCGAGGCCATGCACGAGCTGATGTGGAACGAGACGCTGTTCAGCTACTTTGACTACAACCTGACGTCCCAGGCCCAGAATCTGTTTTTCCCGCACGACAACACATCGTCCAGTGCCGACACGGCGGGTGCGCCGGAGGGTTACCAGGTCGCGTTCCATGTGGCCCAGCTATACCCATTCTGGACGGGCGCGGCGCCGGCCAAGCTCAAGAACAGCCCGCGGGCTGTCAAGCGGGCATACGCGCACGTAAATGCATACCTGGACAATTACGCGGGTGGCATTCCGGCCACAAATATGCAGACAGGCCAGCAATGGGACACGCCCAATGTGTGGCCGCCCCTGCAGCACATCCTCATCCAAGGTCTCTTGAACACGCCTGCTACGCCTGCTACGCCTGGCACTCGAGAAGCCGACTGTGATACCGACTATGAGGACCTGCAAACGATGGCGCAGCGCCTGGCGCAGCGATACCTGGACTCGTCCTTCTGTACATGGTACGCGACGGGCGGTTCGACGTCCGCGACACCACAGCTCACCGGTTTTACGTCGGCCGACAATGGCACCATGTTTGAAAAGTACACGTACAACTCGACCAACGGCGCCGGCAGCGGTGGCGAGTACACGGTGGTCGAGGGCTTTGGCTGGTCCAACGGCGTCCTAATTTGGGTGGCGGATACATTTAGCGACACGCTTGTGCGTCCTGACTGCGGCAACATTACGGCAGCTCAGATCACGCCCGGCAAGCGTAAGCGAAATGAGCAAACAGTGGAAAGACGGGACGAGGTGGTCGACATTACCGGCCGACGGGCGCGACCGCCAAGCGCAGTGCAGCTGGACCCGTATGACGCCGCATTTGTCAAAAAGTTTGGGCGTGTCTAGGCCGGTTGTCGGGTCTGCTAGTGTTCTGCAAGGTGCTGCGGCTGCCATGAGACGTTTTGTATATAGCATCGCTTAGTTACGCTTTCTGTACAAAGTATATGAGCATCTTGTTCCTTGATGATCGTCCTCCGTGATGTCGGCCGTGTCGACATCTGCCTGCACAGGCCAAACATGATGATGTCGTCCTGGCACGCACGCCCTTGCGCACAAACCCGGCACGCGCCAACGCACGAACCAGCTTGTGCGTCGAGGCTGTTGCTGCGCAGGCTCAGGCCGCCGGCAAACGAGCCGTCGTGCAGGCAGTTGGCCAGGTGCAGCTCGGGCGTCCCGCGCGTGTTCGGCTGGGGCAAACGTCGTGCATGAACCGAGGCATGGCCGGGTCGTCGGCGGCGGAAGTGATAGCACAATCCATATAGCCGCAGCCCTGCCGAGCTAATCCTGTGCGGCTCAAGCATCTTCCCCAGCGGCATTCTGCAGCTCGAAATAAATAGACCCAATAAATACAGCGGACATCCGCTAAAGAATCACTCGACGCCCTAAAATACAGGGGTCAGCACTGCGCTCGTACCCGGCTTTCCAATACGGAGTACTCCATTCTACAGCATTAAACCGTGAGGTGGCCTTTTTGCACAGCAGGGTCCACTCTTTCCACGACCTGTCTCGACTTGCGTGTCTCTTCTGTCTCTCCAGCCCCTTGCGAACGTCGACTCTTTTGTTCTGTACATACTACATATACATATACTTGCAATGATTTGAACTCGACCTCGCAAGAGTACAGAGTACCGACACCTTTCGAACTTTATCAACTGCTAGGCGTTCCTTGCTCAGCGGCTGGTCCTCGTCTCTCGACTCCTCGACACTCCCGCTCCTCGACGACGCCGATCGTCGCACGCTGTCGGCATAGACACCATCTACACACGTGTAGTACAACCAGGATCGTTCTAGCTGCAGCTCACCCTACCCGCGTCATCATGTCTGGCAAGTCTCGCTTTACCAAGCTCGATGCCTTTACCAAGACGGTCGAGGATGCGCGCATCCGCACGACGTCGGGCGGCATCGTCACGATTGTGTCGCTGATTGTCGTGCTGTACCTGGCCTGGGGCGAGTGGCTCGACTACCGCCGCATCATTGTGCACCCGGAGCTCATTGTGGACAAGGGCCGCGGCGAGCGCATGGAGATCCACCTCAACATTACCTTCCCGCGCATTCCCTGCGAGCTGCTGTCGCTCGATGTCATGGACGTGTCGGGCGAGCAGCAGCACGGTGTCCAGCACGGCGTGCGCAAGGTGCGTCTGCGGCCGGCGGCGGACGGCGGTGCTGAAATTGAGGCCAAGGATCTGAAGATTCACGCCGACGAGGACAGCGCGACACACCTGAGCCCCGACTACTGCGGCGCCTGCTACGGCGCGCCGGCCCCGTCGAACGCGGCCAAGGCGGGCTGCTGCAACACGTGCGACGAGGTGCGCGAGGCGTATGCGAGTGCGTCGTGGGCGTTTGGGCGCGGCGAGAACGTGGAGCAGTGCCAGCGCGAGCACTTTGCGGAGCGGCTGGACGAGCAGCGGCACGAGGGGTGCCGCATTGAGGGCGGTCTGCGGGTGAACAAGGTGGTGGGCAACTTCCACATTGCGCCGGGCCGGAGTTTCAGCAATGGCAACATGCACGTGCACGACCTCAAGAACTACTGGGACATGCCGATTCCGTCGATGCACTCCTTTACGCACACGGTGCACTCGCTGCGGTTTGGCCCGCAGATTCCCGAGGAGATTTCGAAGCGCATCAGCATGAGCGGCAGCGGCGGCGGCGCGGCGGGCGCGGCGCCGTGGACGAACCACCACGTGAACCCGCTGGACGGCACGAAGCAGGAGACGATGGACCCCAACTACAACTACATGTACTTTGTCAAGATTGTGCCGACGTCGTACCTGGCGCTGGGCTGGGAGAAGACGTTCAAGGGCTACGTGCAGCAGGAGGACCACGCGGCCGAGATGGGGGCGTTTGGCCTGCTGGCGGACGGCAGCGTGGAGACGCACCAGTACTCGGTGACGAGCCACAAGCGCAGCCTGCAGGGCGGCGACGACGCGGCCGAGGGCCACAAGGAGCGGCTGCACGCGCGCGGCGGCATCCCCGGCGTGTTTTTCAGCTATGACATCTCGCCCATGAAGGTGGTCAACCGCGAGGCGCGCTCCAAGACGTTTACGGGCTTCCTCGCGGGCCTCTGCGCCATTATCGGCGGCACGCTGACGGTCGCTGCGGCCGTCGACCGGACGGTCTTTGAGGGTGCCACGCGTCTGCGGAAGCTGCGGAACAAGGATCTGTAGATGGTTGCCCTGGGTGGATGGATGGCAAAGTGTTTGTTTATTTGTTAATGTCTTGTTTATCCATTTGATTTATTTTGACTTGGCTATCTGTCTTTGCTAGATACATTCCCCGAGGAGTTATGGACAGGTTTTTGTCGTCATGTAAATATCTTTGATGAGTACCTGCAAGAGTGATTTTCTGCTTATAATGGGACAGTCTGGCGGAACGATATGGGCCAGCAGAAACAGAAAGATGAAAACCATGTCGAGATGAATTAACTGAACGAGAGCCATCGCATTAATTCCAGTCTGTTTGTCTGCGAGTATGATGGATGTGGTGAACAGATCCTGTCAGTTGATGACTAATCACAACGTTGCATGTTTCTTCAGTAATAAGCTCTCACAATCTCCCGGCCTTGTTTACCCAACGACCCCTGCCCGGCTCCTCATCATAATATCCCGTTACTGACGTAGCGTCTCCGTAGATAACTGCCACTTGCAAGGGCCTCGTGTAAGAGACGTCGTACTGTATCGAATACTCTCCGTACTTGACAGAAAAGTACGACGTGACAACATGTTTCACGAGTGTGAGCTCTGACAATGACAGCTCTGGTTCATGTGGAACAGCTGTCAGTACTTTTCAGCACAAATGCAAGTACTTTGAGATGTCTTTGCTCTGCAGGTCTCTTTGGCTCGGTATCTTACCCCTGCTTTCACACATTGACGGCTGTCTGACCACCACGCAAATATCAGAGATTGTCACTTATGCTTCTCTATTCGACGGCAACGTACCCCGTAGCAGTATTATGTTTTTCTACCCCGTATTTCGGGCCATTGTGGTCGTTGTCCTCGTGGCCATAATCAAATAAACAACATTGCGACGTAAACAACATTAGACAATATTGTCTATATTAGATAGAGGCTCAATTATATAAGCATGCTTACCTTATGCTTATTCCCTCCACACATCGTACCATTGCCCAAATTGCACTGCACAAGAAGACCACCGCCATTCCTCTTTGAGCCTGTGACTATTACAGCTATGGGTGCGTTCTGTGTGACATGGCACGCCGTCCAATGATGAAGCGTCAAAGTCTTATTTGCTTGGCTCCCACTCGGCTCAAGATTAAGTTCATCTCATCGTGGTTTTAACGCCTCACTTGTATGCTTACTGCGATCTGTAGCATATTCATCGGTAGTTGCAGAGTCGCCTCTTTTTGATAGAGTGTTTCTTTGTTATTCTACAGAGTTTTTGTTGAAGAGTGCCTCTTTTCATCCCGCCAAGTGCTGCATGACAGTGTCACAGCTTTGCGGCTCTGGGCTCTGTTTCAGCATGGCAACAGTAGCGTATATATATGTAGGGCCCTATATACATACATAGTACCTATATGTACACCATATGTACTCGTAATGAGCTAGTCTAGCACCTCTATCCTCTGCAGTGATTGCATATTTGAGTGCTGGACTCACTTACTCCGTACAGGCGCCCACTCACTATATTTAGGTCTCCACTCTCTTTCTCCATTTGCTACAATTGCTACAGCGTTTGCAGTGCCCCTCTTTCTTTCAAACTGTTCTATAATTATCTTTTTGCCCCTTTTTCGTGTTCGTTGCCGTTTCCCAATTGTCTGGCTAGCCACTAAGCAGAGGCACTGAAGCGAACTGAAGCGAAGCACTAAAGCAAGCACTGACACTGAAGCCACTAAAGCCCTAAATCCCTAAAGCCCTAAAGCCACTGAAGCTGTCGCCTTCTTGACATTTGCCTCACGGCCTCGCCCGCAGCATCAGCCTCAGGGGCGATGTTTCTTACTTTCTTATTCCTAATTCTTAATTCTTAATTCTTCTTAATTAATAAACATATCTTCATTGATCGGAAAGATGTCATCCCATTGTACTTCTCCCCGTCATCAAGTCCCTGCATGCATCTGCATCTGCCTGCAAGCCACATGCCGGGTGCATCTTTTGTCTTGATCTCATCCAAACGTACTACGTAACGTAAGCATACACATACATATATGTATGCTTAGTCTATCGTCTTTGCAGGGCTCAACTCCCACACCCTGTTATTCTCCTCGCCGAACCGTTGCCGAGCCCAGTCTGCACCGATTTACTCTACAGAATACGTATGACTACTCCGACTGCTAGTAATTCGCCCTTGTTCTCAGTCTCCGCAAGGCTCCGTATTTCATTGCGCCGGTCCAAATTACCGTTCTCCAAACTCATGATGTACGGAGTAATCCGTGAAATCTTTCTTCAAAGAACATTTCTTTGTCTTGAAGTGTATTTACCAATGTGTTCAAATGCGGTCCTCTCCCGTTAATCGTCTTTTCTTCTGCGCCTAATCAGTTCTGCATTTTATTTGATGTATTTTACTTTGTATATCCTTCTTTGATCCCTTTGATCCCTTTTTGGCTAGGCCCCCGGGTCGCTCTTTCCTGTTGTGATCGCCGCCCTTCCCCTCTCGTCATTGTCCTTCCTTCCCTGTTTGTCTGTTGCTTGTCCCTGTCCCCTCGTCCTTGTCTTTTTCTTCTGTTTACACAAATGTATTTCCTCACTCCGGCTCGTCGTCGAAAGAATATGGACCTTGATAACATTCTGAAAACTTCTGATAACCATTCTCCATTTACAAGTACGAGTACGTCGTAAAATATAAGCATACGTAGAGAGCTCAGCCTCCAGCTCTGTGCTGGCCCGAGCTTACTCCGTAGAATGCGTCTGTTCGCTCTTCCCTTGTCTCCTCGTTCGCCTCCTCGTTCGTCATGGTCGCACCTTCCTCTCCCCTTCGTGCTCCTGCCCCTCGTCTTGTCCTTCCTTCTGTATTTGCTTCTTCTCCCGTCTTTATGTACTTCCCATTCTAACGCGCTCCTTCCCTATGTAGACCCCTGTGCCTCCCCGTTATTATCATATTACGTACGTTCCTCCCCTTTTCAAACGGTTCTTCTTCCATTGCTCCTTCCCGCACCCTACAAGGACCTTCTGCACTAATTTGTTCCAAAGAGGAAAGAAGAAAAACACACTGTCCCCAGTTTCTCATCACTGTCTCGTGTCGCTTCTTCTTCTTTTTCCCTTTCTACTTTCTACTTTCTACCTTTTACCATTCTACTTGTACGGAGTACTCCCTTCTCTCTATTCAACATCCTCGTCATTCGTCACACACACACTCTGATCTCTCTCTCTCTGCCATATCTCCTCTTCTCCTCTCCCCTCATCCTCCCTCACCATCACTGTACCATCACTGTATTATTCTCATTTCCTTAATCCTTCTCTCATTTCGCATACTCCCACTTCGCATATGCTTACTCCCACCCGCGTCTCTCATTCGCCCGCTCTCGTCGCAACCCCAATTGCTTTCGACACCAGCATTCATTTGTTGGCTCTCAGACCCCCTACTCCCTGTCTCTTGACTGTCTGCCCGCCTGCCTGCCTGTCTCTCTTTATCTCGCCATCGCCCTCGCATTCAGCCGTTTCTACCAGCTTACTCGCTGCCGTCTCTCTTTTCGCCTCCCGCTGCGCCTTCACATCCTACAACGCACAGCTTGTCACCCACTTCGTCAGCCAAACTGTCTCTCGTTTGACTTGAACTGTCACTCCTTTCAAAATAAAGACTCGCCTACGCGCACGGCCAAGCAACTGGCTTTTTAGATCGACATACAGACCAGACGACACTACGGTGCCAACTGTACTTTCGACCTTTCGACCCTCCCTCTCTCTCGTATTTCACAGCCTACCGAGCCCACTCTGTCTTTCTCGCTTCCTACTTTCTTCGTTTCCTCATTCCGACCGGTCGCGCAATCCGCCTTGCGAGCTCAGAACGTGCAAACGACGCCACAACTAGACATATCTCTCACCAAGCAAGCCACTGTTGGGTGGTCTCGACCTCGATTGCCATCCTTGCATTATCAGCTGCACTTCCTATGCATCATTGCATTTCGGCTTCCTTTTTGTCTTCGTCTCTCATCCTTCCGCCTCTTTATACCTCCTCCAGCCACTACTTGGGGGCCTCCCCTTTTGCATCCTCCTCAATTGCGCCCCCGTGGACGGCTGCGCATCCTCTTTGACACAGCCGTCGCTAGTGTTGGCCTGGACTGCTTGCTATAGGACGCTTTCAGCACAGTCTCGCAGACAACTGCAGTATCCTCTGCTTAAAATAGATAGGGCGCCACAGCCCTTTTCATCCATTTCGCCAGATCAAGCCGCCAGGTTTTTGTTGGAGTGTCAAGGTTCTGGCAAAAACGTCATAACACCGCTTGCATACCAATCGCTGCCGACCGTTTTCACTCTTCAAAAGTCCCAATGTTTTGAGACCTCTGGGAAATACTCAGTTTTCGGCAAACATCTCATCCGTCACGTTGCAACCCTCTCGCCAAATTAACATCACAACAACTTACGCACACACATCACAATGACAGCACCACGACCAAACTTCCTCGACTTGCAGTCGCATTCGCAGACGTCGGTCCCTCGCCCTCTCAAGTCGCCGCGTCTCCATGTCGCCGGTGATGTTCCCCCGGAGCTGTCGCCTCTTGACGCATTTGCCCTGCAGAGCCGTCTGCTGGCAAAGCAGCTCGAGGAGAGTGCCAAGGGCGATAACAGAGTCAGTCGTCTGCCACCTCTGACCACCTCCAGTCCTCTTGTAGTCCAGGGTCGCTCAGACTACTTCCGCTCGTTATCACACGATTCAAACTCTGGCGACGAGCATGGCGAGTCACCAAACCGAGCAAATCAGTCAACTTCCTCTCCCACCTCACAGCCTCTCACGCCAACAAACTTCAAGGTTGAAGTACCCCTTGTGCGACCCAAGTCTATGCATCCGCTCATGAGCCATATCCCACCAACGCCTGATGACGATGAGCCTTTGCCGCCACCTGTACCTTCGTTTGATCACTTCCGGCGGCTGTCTACCATTGACAACGAGAATGAGGAAGAGGCCAGTATATTTGGTGCACGCAGAGAGCGCTCGCCGTCGCCAATGTTCAATGACACCATATTGCAGCACCGCGAAGGGAACGATGCCTCAGATGCAGGGTCGAGAGCTTCTCATGTGGTAGCATATAGCCTCGACGAGACCTCGACCCAATCGCAGCAGAAGCAAAACCAGCAACGGCCGCCGCTGAAGGCGCTTCACCGACAGTCATATCAACCCCAGTACCAGATGCCCACGTCTCAGGCCACACCGCAGTCGCCTTACTTCCCCCAGACCTCAACATCGCCTTACGTTGGCTCTTCCAACCTTAATCCCTTCTCGCAGTCCCCCGAAAAGGCCGCTGGCAAGAGCTCACTCGATCTCGGGGGTGGCAACCTGGCACCGCCTCGGTCTATGTTTCCCAAGCGGTCTTCGAGCATCATGTCATCGCCGCTTGACCCACCAGACGAAGACAGCCACAGCGTTATGTCCTCGTCATTCCATTCTGTCGGCGCGCCCCGGAAGCTGTCCAACAGCAGCGGGATGGTGTCTCCCGGTTTCGGGTCGTTCCAGAGAACGTCTTCGTTCAGTTCCGACATGTCTGCGCCCCTGCCCCGTCCGTCCTTCAACTTCTCACGCCCTCTGAGCCGCGTTGGTACCCCTGGCCTCGAGAGTCCGGCTCGCCAAGCGTCATCCGACAGCCACACTTCATACAGCCAGTCTTCTCTTCTCCTCACAGACGACGCTGCAAACACGCCTGTCAGCATGCACAGCGAAGGATTCCCTGACTCGTCTTCTGCGGCAGCTACACCGTCAGTTGCAGGCAATGAGTCGTCACCCTATGTCTACTCCACGTACGCGCTCCCGCGTGGCAAGATGCTGCAGCGGGATGGTCCGCAGTCCCCTGACATGGCAGCCGGCTCCAGCCAGTGGGAGCAACCGGTGATGCAGTCTAGTATGGGCGGCCAGGCCCCTCCGTCTCCGCCGACACGTCCATCCAGCTCCAGTGGCGCCTCTTTTGCACGTCCATCTATGGAACGCACAAAGCTGAGCACCGAGATTCTTGCATCCAACACTTATCCGTCAACCAACTCCAGCCGGCCTTCTATTGACGGTGGTCACTCATTCGAGGAAGTACGTGGCCGCGCGATAGTGCCGAATGCCCAAGAACCGCCATCGCGTGGACGCACACCCATGTCGGTTTCTACAACACATACTAGCACAACGAGTGACTCGGCCAGCACGATCAAGGCCCCCCGGTCGATCAACACCATTGCAACGGCGACTGAGATACCCGCTGACGAGCATGTTGAAAAGGCCGTCGCTCTGCACGAGGCTGGCAAGCTCAACGAGTCGACGTACCATCTTCGTCACGCTGCGCGCCAAGGTCACCCGACGGGAATGCTTTTGTATGCTTTGGCTTGTCGCCATGGTTGGGGGATGCGTGCCAACCCCCGCGAGGGTGCTGAGTGGTTGCGCAAGGCAGCCGATTGTGCGAGTATTGAGATCGCCGACGACGAAGCTCTGATCAAGGAGGGCAAGAATGTCGACTCGGTTGATCGCAAGACACGCAAGGCACAGTTTGCTCTGAGTATCTACGAGTTGGGTGTCAGCTACATGAACGGCTGGGGCATTGAGCAGGACAAGGCGCTTGCTCTGCGCTGTTTTGAGATTGCCGGATGTGAGTACCTCTCTACTTCTTGATTGCTTTACTTTATATAAACGATACTAACTATGCAGCCTGGGGAGACGTTGATGCACTGGCCGAGGCCGGTTTCTGCTACGCTCAAGGTGTCGGCTGCAAGAAGAACTTGAAGAAGAGTGCCAAGTTCTACCGGCAGGCCGAGGCGAAGGGCATGAGCATGCCTGGCAACAGCTGGATCCACAAGTCCAAATACAACGACGAGGACGAGAAGATGTCGTCGCCCAAGGGCCCGAGCGACAAGACTCGCTCCAAGTCACGCAGCCGCCACATGTTTGGCATGAAGCACTGATGCGACTTCCTTTCTTACATACATTTTTCTACCTTTACTTCGTCACGTTCTTTTTACCATATTTCTTTTACAGAGTCTGCAGACTCTTATTCACCCATACCCCATTGTCACATTTATTCACATATTCTGTTGCCGGCAATTTACGATCTCGAGATGTCCCATTTATGTTTCTTTTCTCGCGATTTGTAAAAGAACCGTTTCGCGTTACGGTCTGTCTATTTTTTTTTTCTATTTTTCTGATACTATAACGTTTTTGTTTTACGCAACCTGCGTCGTCTTTTTCACTTATTTAGCTGAACTGTTTTATCTTCATGGAGGGGTTTTAATATCATTCTTTATGGGCAAGCCACCAGGCGGCCTAACATTCCATGCACCTTCCACTATGTCTTTGCTTGTGATTCTGATCGGGATGTAGTGCACCGCCAAAAAAGAATAACTTCCATGCCAAAGAAAACCATCACAACGAATGCAAGAACCACAAACAGGCAAAAATGCAAAAGAAATGGTCCCGGAGGGGCTCGAACCCTCGACTTTCGCATATTAATGATTCATTCAGAGAAGGAAATATTAGTACGATGCGCTAACCAACTGCACCACGGAACCGCTGCTATCCAATCGAATAGAGGGATCAGGACTTGAATGGAAAACGGCAGCTTGTCGGGCTATAAGTAGGGTGCGAGGCGGCTGCGGCGCCACGCAACATGGCAGTTGGGCCGTCTTCTTCACTCACTCGAGCATGGCGTCTTCATGTCTTTGCATATCGCTCCATTCTGATGCTATGATCTATTTGTATGCCCCTCGTCCTACCCCGCAGCCGTTTCTTGCCAACGCACTCATGGGTCGACCTCCATCGTCTCGGTCTCTTCGGCCTGCTCCGTGAGGTCGTGCACGGTGACAAACTGGCCCAGGTCCTCCTTGCGGATCGTCACCTTCTCGTTCAGCACGGCCGTCGTGCCCCGGGGAAAGACGTAGTTGCGCAGCTTCGGCACCCGCTGGTTCGGCTGGATGTGGTTCCGCATCAGCGTCGTTTTGTCGGCCGTGATCACGGCGACGTCCACGTTGCTGCCCGATCCCAGATCGTTAAAGATACCCGCCATAATGGCCTCGCTGCACAGGTCCACGGCCTCTTGGCGCGACAGCGACTCCGGCTTCCACTTGGTCTCAAACACGGACATGGCCGCCAGCGAGCCAGAGCCCATGGTGACGTACGGCAGCTTGTCGGTCGAGCCGTGTGCGTGGACAGTAAAAAGGTGTGTGCCCGTGGGGTCGACGCCGGCGACGACCAGGTAGGCGCCAATGTGGCCCTGGTAGCGGAACAGGTGCTGCTTGAGCATGGTCATGCAGGTAACGACACGCGGCTTGCGGCCCGTCGACAGCGAGTGCAGCTCGAGCTGCGACGAGATAATGGCCGTCGTGAACTCTGTGTCGGCAGCCGTGCCGGCACCGGCACACCAGATCTGAGGGGCAATGTAGTGCAGCTTCTCGCAGTTCTTGTCGGCAACAATGGGGCCGGACGTGGCACGGGTATCGGCGGCAATCTACAGAGTTAGATTATGTTTTAGATAAAGGGACCGCACAGGAGCTCGCCATAGGAGCTCGCATAGGAGCTCAGAGCAGATCAAGAGATGACGCACCACAACGCCGCCGTCAAAGATGCAGCCGACAATGGTTGTGCCTGTACTTGTGGCCTTGGGCAGCGGGACACCGCGGGCGTGCAGCGCCGCATTGCGGTTGTAGTTGGAGAAGTCGAAGCCGGGCATTGTGAATGTGGGGGAATATCGTAGTTGTTGTCGTCGGCCAGGGGTTTGGGAGAGGTCGATAAAGCTGGCTAATGCGTCAATGGAGCCGTTCGCAGGTGAGGATGGCGTGTTGGCGTGTTGGTGACGTGGGAGGTGGTGGTGGATGTGAGGATGCGAGGATGCGAGAATGCTGGGATGCTGGGGCTCTCACTGTGGGGATGACGAGGCTAAAAAGCTGCCTTCTTACACCGTACGCTCCTGCTTCATACGTATTCAGTGGCTGTCTTGCCTGAAGCTCTCTTTGCTTTGGCTGTCTGCGATCTGATTGGTTCAATATGTTATTGGACCCATAAACTGCTAGCTCACTCCACGTGATGCGTCACATGTCTCTGTTTACCACCAACGCACCTACGGAGCGTTGCAACAATCCTGCAAGGGACGCATTCGGCGAATCAATGGTTAGCTCAGGAGCTCTCTTAGACCTGTCGCTGGGGCCTTCTCCTAGTCGTCGCGCCGCGTAAATACTAGGGGCAAAAAGCTGACGATATCTTATTTTTTGCGGAAGGCGCGAGCGACAACACACGCAATCAACAATCGCGAAAAGACAAGAACGGCTGGTTGCTCTTTCCTCTTATTAATCATTATTTAGTCAGCCAACTTGCTACTCTTCGACTTCTTCCCTTTCTATCAACCTCTCCCTTCCATCGCCATACATCTCATCGCAACAAAACAAACTCAAACAAACTGACGAGACTCCCCGAGGAGCGCATCAACATCCATCTCTTGTTGACCGTCACCACTTCTCCATCTCATTCGACTCGGCGCAACGGTTGCACATATACCACGACTTTATTCTCGAAAACTACCTCCTCCTCCCCCCTCCCCCTGGGCTGCTAACCAGCGTCCAACCTTCGCTTCCAGATGGCCTTTGGCTTTAGCAACGTTGCCGGCGGCGGCGCTGGCGCAAATGTGTCCTTGGGCTCCGAGCTGGAGACGATCCAGACCGAGGGTCTCGGCTTCCTCAACCTCGCCGGTGAAACAAAATTACAGTTTGTCTCCAAATGGACCGAGCCACCACTGGACACGGCGTCGCTCGTCAGCATTGCCTCTCGCAAGGGTCTCGTGGCTGCTGCTGGCCCAGATGCCATCCATATTGCAACGACCGACTCTGTACGCAAGGCTATCACCTCTGAAGACACCAGCCAAGATGACGACAGCAACGTCCGACCCTTCACCCCTCAGATCAAGATCCCAATGCCCATGCGCGTGTCACAGCTGGCTTTTACTGCCGACGAGAACTACTTGGTTCTGTCTGCCGAGTCCGGTGGCGGTCTGGCTGTGTACAAAGTCCAGGATCTCCTGAGTGGCGCCGAGCCCAAGTCTGCCTTTGAGCTGTCCACCAACGGCGAGACTGTGCGCTCGCTTATTGTCAACCCCATGGCCGACAAGGCTGAGCTGTGTGCTCTTGTCACGTCCAATGGAAATCTGCTCATGGCCGATCTCCAGCAGCGCTCGCTGCGCAATGGTCCCAGCGGCCAGCCGGTCCTGCGCTCGCAGGTCAGCAGCGCCGCCTGGAGCAGCAAAGGCAAGCAGCTCGTGGCCGGCTGTGCCGACGGCTCGGTCTACCAGATGACCCCTGACGGCCAGGAAAAGGCACACATCCCCAAGCCGCCGTCAGTGGGCGACTTTTACGTAGCCTCTATTTCATGGCTCGAGAACGACGTCTTTCTTGTCGTGCACAACCCCACGACACCCGGCGATCCGTCTGCCTACCACATCATCACTCGCAACTCTAAAGCGAGCCCGCCCGAGCTCGTCTTCCAGAAGCTCAACGACCCCGTCGAGCCCTTTGGCGACAAGGCACCCCATCACACTATCCTGCGTCTGCGCGATTTCCCGCCAAACCTGCAGGATGTACTGCTCGTCGCATCTACAGCTGTCGAGAATGTCGGCCTGCTGACGCGGTCCAAATCTCCCCTGGCCTCAAATGTTCCTGCAGACAAGATCACCAACGTCTTCACAACTACCGAGCTTGCCGATGATTCTAGACGCGCACAGCTGCCAATGTCTGCCGACTACAGCGAGACGTACCCCGTCGGTGCAGCTTTGGATCTGTCCAGCACGGACAAAGTGCCAAAGCCGATCCCCACAGACGAGATGGACGAGTCGCCGGGCCCACTGCCCGGTATGTGGGTGCTGAACAATGAGGGTGTGCTGCTGGCTTGGTGGGTGGTGTACAACGAGTCCATCCGCGAGGGCACTACATTCCCTGGCCTCGTTGCTGTAGATGGAGGTGCCCCTGCTGCTGCGGCTGTTACCCCTGCACCCGCTCTCAGCAGTGGCGCTTTTGCATCCCCCAAGCCTGCCGCGTCGGCTTTTGGTGCCAGTGCCACGCCGGCCAGTCCTGCACCTGCTTTTGGTGCTTCCGCATGGGGCCAGTCTGCTTCTGCTGCTGCTGCGTCTCCTTCTAGTGCGCCGGCTTTTGGCGCACCCTCTGTGCTCGGTGGCGCGGCGTTTGGTGCACCAAGCGGTTTCGCTGCTGCAAAGCCTTCTGTCTGGAGCACGAATGCAAAGACAACCGCCGGCCCGGCTTTTGGTCAGACGAGCTTAGGCACGCCGACTGCCAGTGCATTCTCATCCTTTGCCAGCAATTCCGGGGCCTCGCCTTTTGGCAGTGCTGCTGCGGCAACATCTCCCGACAAGGCAGCGGGAGCCAGCCCCTTTGGTGCATTTGGCAAAGCTGGCGAGAGCGGCTTCGCCTCCTTGTCTACGCCCAAGGCCAACGGTAGCATCTTTGGTTCGGGCGCGGCGAGCAACAAGCCATTCGGGTCTGCTAGCACCGGCTCAAGTGCATTCGGCGCAGCTACTACGAGTGGCTCAGCTTTTGGAACCCCCAGCACAGGTGGTTCGGCCTTTGGTGCCCCCAGCACTGGTGGCTCTATATTCGGAGCTTCCAGCACGAGTGGTTCGGCGTTCGGAGCTGCTAGCACGAGCAGTTCAGCATTCGGCGCTGCTAGCACAGGCGACTCGATCTTCTCCAAGCCAGCTGCCGCGGCGCCCTTTGGCTCGACGCCGTTTGTCCTGGGTACCACCTTCAAGGCCGACCCCAAGACGGCCAATGACAACGAAAAGGTCTCCGAGAAGGACAGTGGCGGTGGCATGTTCGGCGGTGGATTCGGTCTCTCTCTTGCAGATGCCGAAAAGAAGGAGCCCGCTCCCGCTCCCGCTCCCGATGCCACCGCCAAGGTGGAGGACATGGATGCGACAACCCCTACCCAGCCCGCCAGGACTCAGTCAGCTGCGCCAACACCATCATCATTTACCCCGGCAGCCAACCTAGAGTCAACAACGCCCACAACAACCCCGGCGCCCGCTGGCTCTCGCTTCTTCGACACACTGCCTAGCAACGAGGAGGCCGCCACGCCAGCTGGCAACCCATCTACGACCCTGTTTGGTAGCACTACGACCACCCCGACCCCGAATCCGTTTACTGGATTCAAGAAGCCTTCTGAAGACTCTACTCCGACGGCAGCCCCGTCGCTTTTTGGCAATAAGACGCCGGGTAGCACCCCTACTGCGTCGATTTTCGGCAAGCCTTTGAGCGAGGGCGCATCTTTCTTTGGCAAGCCGTCCGGGACGGCCGGGCAGTCGATCTTTGGGAAGTCCTCTGGTAGCGGTTCTGCGGCTCCATCTCTGTTTGACAAGTCCTCTACTGGCAAGGGTCTTTTCGGCCAGTCTTCGTCTGGATCCGGCATGTTCAGCGGCTTTGGAAAGCCGTCCGGACCGGCCAAGCAGGAGCAGACGAAGCAAGCAAACGATGCACCTCTTCCTCCAGATACCACCAGTAAGGCCCCTTTTTCTCTCGACTCGTCATCTTCGAACACACCCTCGTCCCGCTTATCTATACAATCAGCACGCTCTGAATCCCCTCCCACAATCGGCCCTCCTAACATTGATACAGAAACTCCGAACCCATTCAGTAGCTCCAAGTCAGCCGCACCGGCAGTCAGCTCAGAATCTCCTCCGCCGCCCAACCCCTTTGCCAAGCCCAAGAAGGAGACCACTGCTGTGCCAGACGCTCCTCTGCCTCCTGACCCATTCGCCAAGCCCAAGAGCAAGAGCGCAAAAGACAGTGCAGCTGCCACGGCGGTTCCTATCCCAGATGCGCCATTGCCTCCGGCCCCAGGGGCGAAGTCCAAGGCGGAAGGAAAGCCAGCAGCAGCTCCCGGCCTATTTTCATCGTTCGGCTCGTCTTCCAAGCCTGCCGGCTCAAACTCCAAGCCGTTTTCCATCTTCTCGTCCGGAGCCACCTCCACCGATGATAGCGGCATGACAAACCCATTTGCAAACCTGCCCAAGGAGCCGCTCTCTCCCAGTAGTGGTGGATCAGACGAATTCTCCGAGGGTGATGAGGAGGGCGATCAGGGCGAGGAGGAGGAGGAGGAAGAGGAAGAAGAAGATCAGGAGGATGAAGAGGAGGAGGAGGAAGAGGAGCTTGAGGAAGAAGAAGACGATGACGAAGGCAGTGGCACAGACATTGGCAAGGATGTGTCGCAGTCGCCCACCGACTTTGTCAAGACGCCGAGCTACGCCACGCAGAGCTCATTTAGTACTGTGAGCGGCATTGATGCTAGCGTCACGTCGGGCTTCTCGCACATTGAGCCCTCGAGATCTCAGATCTTTGGTGGCCCCCCGGATTTGCGTCCTCCTCGGCAGCAGGAGACCAGCCCTCGGTCACCGAGCCCGCAGCGCCCGCAGCGCCCGCGTGCCAAGCCCAATGCAGGCATCTCTGCGGGCCACCTGTTCCGCGAAGAGTCGCAGCGTTCATTCAGCGCGCCTGGTATGGCCTCGCAACTGCTGCGCGACTCTCGCCAGGGCCGTCTTCCTGGCAACGCGGCGTCCCAAGCCGGAGGCCAAGGTGGCCTGTTTACCGGGGGCCGCCGTACCGCACGCGATGCCAACCTGGAAGAGCAGCGCAAGGCAGACGAGGCCCGCGTCAAGGCCGAGGCCGAGGAGGTTCCGGAGGAGGACAGCTACGACATTATGGAGAGAGAGCTGGACCAGCCTCTGCCGCCGACTCTGCAGTTGGCCGAGTGTCTCTACATTCTCGACTCGGACATTGCCGGCGGTGACACTGTGGCGTCGCAGGTCGAGGCAGTCTACCGGGACATTAACCGCATGGTGCTTGTGCTGAAGCTCAACAGCCGCAACATTGACGCATTCCTGCGCGGCCACTCGCAGTCGGACCGCAAGACGGAAGACGACCTCGACGACGCCGATGGCTGGGTTCTCTGTGACGTTGACGCGCTGGGTGCGATTGTCAGCCGTGATCTGCCGACGAAGCTGCGCCAGTCGCGCGTCAAGGGCGAGAGCGAGATTCTCGCCGACTCGGAGGCTCTTCTCCGTGAGGGCAGCCGTCTGCAGGTGATGCATGATGACATGGTGCGCGTTATCCGGTCGCAGGACAGCCCCGACCAGATGGCAGCTGCACGGTCTTTGCCCCTAAGCGCAGAGCAGGCGACCCAGCAGAGCGATCTGCGCCGCGCCTTTACCAAGTTCATGGAGCGTCTGGTCGAGGCCGAGCAGCAGCTTGTGCTGCTGCGCACCAAGGTGGCCACGGTGGCGGCTGCTTCCAGTGCGGCATCGGGCACAAACTCAATCGGCGGCGGCAAGGCACCCCCTGTGCCGACCGTGGACGCCGTCATGCGCACGATTGCACGCATGACGGCCATGGCCGAGAAGCGCAGCGGCGACATTGACGTCCTCGAGGCACAGATCCGCAAGATGAACCTCGGCGCGAGCCTGGCTGCCAGCACTGGTGCAGGTACACCCGCCAAAAACTCGCCGCGCCGCGAGGGCTCGCCTTTCTCGACGCCGCAAAAGTTTCACCAGAAACGGTCGTCGGTCATGTTTGCGCCGGGCAGCAGCACCCACCGGTCTGGTGGCGGACAACGGTCGTCGGCCATGTACGCCACTTCGCCGGGCCCTTTGGCTGGTGCCATTACACCGACACGCAGAAAGATCACGGGCTATACGGACCAGGAAAAGGACCAGCTGCGGCAGAAGCGTGCCGGGCGCCAGCGGACACTCGACCGGCTGCAAAAGGTGCAGCAGTCCGAGGGGCCGCGGTACATGCCAATGGACGAGTAGGGATGGTACAGAGGGGAATTGTGATTGTTGATTGTTGATGATACGAGAACTGTGCTGGATGAACAAACTAATAAGCAAAGTAGCAATTATGTTGAGTGTATTTTACTGTCGCATTGTGTTGTATTCTAGCTATTGACCGGATTCTTATTCTTGCAGCCTTTATATGATCGAAAGTGTTCTTTTTGTGATATCTCAAGTGGCGAGTGGCTTATCAAAAATACATGTAAAAGATCAAGCGAGATGTAAATTTCCAGAAAACAGAGAGAGAGCGTCAAGAAAAACAAAAGAAAATAACAAATTCAAGTAAACAGATCCAGAGCAAAGAGGTATTAGGTATAGGAGAAAATAAAGCGTAAATGTCAAATAATACAAGAGGCGATGGGCCGTCCACAGTTGGCGGCTTGTTATCGTAACGTTGTGATATCACATAAACGACAGGAAAGATTTGCGCTTGTTGACTTTCTTGGTCGCGTCGGCGTCGGCGTCGATGCTGTTGAGGATCGAGTCAAAGGTGCTCTCCGAGTTGAACGTGACACCAGGAACCGTCAGACTACCCGGGCTGCTAAGCATGGCAGAGCCACGTCTCTGGCGATTGCTGGTGCAGTTGGCCTTGCCACTCATGTCGGTCAAGACCTGCAGGTTGCCAGTCGATGCAATACGACGTGCGTTGGCAAAGGGGGCATAGACCGGCTCCTGGAAGCCGTTTTGCTGGTCCTGGTCGCTTTCTAGAAATACTGGCTCCAGGGCCCAGCCGATGCTTGCATGGCGCAGGTTCGCGCGCTCCTGCAGCTGGTGATAGTTTTCACGGCGCTGAGGTTGGGGGTACTGCGGTGGTGTCTGCGGCTCCTGTGTGAGAGACAAGGCCGGCACAGGCTGTCCCATCTGGTTGACCGGCACAAGTGCCGGCGAGTACTGAGTCTGTGAAGCCGGCAACGAGACCGATGGGCCTTCCAGCTGATAGTCTGCAAGAATAGTGCCATCCTTGTTGAGCGTTGGGACCATGTGCGGCGAAGAGTTCGTAGTAGATAGGGTCGACTGGGATGGGTTGGACGCGGACCCCAAAGACGTAAGACCCAGAGCAGAAGCAGAACCACCAGATCCAGACTCGCTGGGGAGGTCTGCCAATGTGACAGACGTGCTACCACCAATGGAGTCGTTGCGCGTAGATGTGACGGCTGGTGTCACAGCTTGATGTGACGGGGCCTTCTCTGAATCCCACTTCTTTGCCACAAGCCAGCAGTGTGAGCGATGATATGTTGCTTCGACAGAGTACAGTAGCACATCTGCCGAAAGTTCGACCAAGGGACCTGCACCACCTGCAGTCTGGAACCATGCCTTGCGTACCTCGCCAGCGTCCTCGACCCATGGCGCACGACCCTGAGGGGGCTCGCACAGAAAATACTCAACACCTTCCGTGTACCGCAGGTCGGGTGCATCAATGACAAGCATGGGCATGGACTGCAGCACAACATAGAGGAAGAGCCAGTGGCCGATTCTCATCTCGGCCAGCTCGGCCTCAGTTCTGTGGTTTTTGGCTTCGCGAAGCTCAAACGCCGCGAATGCGGACAGGAAGGGTGACCCATGCGGCCGCTCGTCGTCGATATTGTGCGAGCTAGCCAATATTGTTTGCAACTCGGCTGAGTGGATGCTTCGCTGGAAGCGTGCTTGATCTTTGGGCGACATATCGTGGAATTTATCGCTGATCGCGGACATTGTCGGCAGCCTGGGCACATCAAACGGAACAGGCGGGAGGACTGGAGGCGACGACTCGTCAAACTCGGAAAGAATCTGGCGTAAAGCCCGAATCGAGGCTTCGGATAGGGGCAGAGGTGCAGTGGCGATGTAGGACGGGCCGGCGATGGTCTGTGCGGATCCATCTTCTCCAGAACGTGTCGTGAGGGAGGTGCGGTTCACAAGCAAGTCGTACACCGAGCACAGGTCGTCATACACTGTCTTGAGAACCATACGGTTCAAACCGCTTTCTGAAAATGGGTTGCGGCGGCTGCTTGCCTTGGGTGGCCAGCTTCCAAACTGCATCTTATAGAATTTGAGAACAAATGCGCGCATATCAGAGAAAGAAGCGCGCCAGTTCTTGAAACGGACATTGCGATATTCGGTGTGGGACGTCGAGTTGGCAACACCGGCGAATAGGCTGGGAAAGTCAAACTGCTCAAGACGTGAGTTGACGCTGTTCTGGCGATTTATGAGATCAAGGTGGGCACGCTCCAGGCGTTGCAGGGTGTTGTGTGAGACCTTGCTCCAGAGGGGAGAAGTATTGAGATCGAGCAGTGTGGGATACTTGCCGACAGCGTGACAGAACGCCTCGTTGTACAAAGGCCAGAAGCGAAGCTGCTCACCAAGAACAAGAGCCTCGAGAGTCTTCTCACGACTGAAGCGCACATCAGAGAGGCCATTCTGGTTGACATAGAAGACGAGGCTGATATTAACAGCGTCGCCGAACGAGTTGTCATTGCCAGTAGCGAAGCCAAACTCAAACTCATGGAGCAGCTCGACCACCTGAAGCAGAACAGAGCACATAGTCGAGCAGCCATGTGTTGCAACCAGGGGCTGGCCTGTCAACAGAGCAAACAGATTGCGCAGGGAAATCAAGCGCTCCAGCTCAGGCTTACCATCCGCACCACAGCCGACAGGCAGGTAGAGGTGAGAATTGCTGTCACGCAGCAACGGCGGTGATGTGGGCGGCGAGCTAGTCTGATGAGCATCGGCAGCAGTAGGCGAGTCCCGGCTGCCGAAACTAGGAGCGCGGGAGCCGGCACTGGACGACGATGCCATCTGGATCTGTGATAGGCTGCTAAGAACGCGGGACTGCTCAATGATGGATGGGCGGATCTTGAAGGACGCCTCTTTCCCACTGTTAGGCGGTGAGAGGTAGACATAGAGACTGCCATTGTCGTCCCAAAGCTCAGGGACCTGTTTGATTAGCACTTGTCTTCACAATGCAATTATAGCTTGGTGGAACAGAACACACCTTTGCACAGTTGATTAGATAGTCGACGTTGTAGTCAGCATGTGAGTCGGAAGACAGAATCCATGCCTTTGAGCATGGGTCGGTTGATGGCTCTTGCGACTTTGACCGACGGATACCAAGACTGGGCATCCAGCTCTTTCTCTTTTCTCCGCGTGACGCGGCCGAATGTGGGCTGAGCGAAGACTCGCTCGAGTTTAAAGTATGTGAAGGCAAAGTCTTATGGCCCGTGCCCTGGACTTCAAGACTCCGGCTATATCTGTGATGCGGCTGCCGAGGCTGTTGGCGACCATCAGATATTTCCGGGACAGGTCTCACTGGTGGGCATGAGGAAGGGTCGAGATAGCAGATTGAGATGTCAGAGGCCGGGGGTTGTGACGAGACGCTGCGGCCACGGGGGAGATCGGGAGCTGATGGCAAGAGACTGGAAGGCTGCCGTCTCTTTAGGTGCGCAGGCATGGAAACCGCATATTGCTTGACAGGCACTGGTGCAGGCCATTGTTGTCGAGGAGGGTCATCGTGTGGCCGGGCTCTGGTCTTTTTGAGCGTAGTCGGCGGTAGAGCTGATTTGTTCTTGGGGACCTTTGGCTGTGAGGAAGAGGCGAAGAAGAACATGCTGCTGTCGTCACCCTCGCGCTGGGTCTCGTACTCGTCCTCGTCCTCGGAAACGGAGATGGGCGACAAAGATGGTGAGACTGAAGACTGCTCGTCTATCTCGGTGACGTTTACTGTGGGAGGATTGTTGGCGTCGACAGTCTGGCTCGGGTCCGAGGTAGGCGGAAGAGGAGGAAGATTATAAGGTGCAGGAGGTCCAGATGCCGACAGATTGTCGTAGTCTGAAGGAGGCGCTTCTGCCTTGTCAGACCCAGCAGGAGGTGACAGCGGCGGCTTGGGGTCAAGGAGAGACTCGCTGTAGACTGGATGAGAGGCGTTTTGGACTGCCAGTGCTTGCGATCTCAGGTCATTCAAGCTGTCAGAATTATTAGATTGAGAGACTGGCAGCTGTTGAGGCGGAAACGATGGGTGTGCGGGCGGCGCCTCGGTGGGAGCTGTGACTGGAACTGGAGTTAGTATGGAAACGGGGACACGAATAGAATACAGAGAACAATAAATAGAAAGCGGTAGATGAAATAGTAGACAAGCACAGAGACAGTGGATCCGAGAGACAGGCCAAGTCAGGCCAGAGACACGAGGCTTGCGAGACGGAACATATTTGTGTATCTAGAGAATCAAAGGATGGAAATTTGGTAATAGAATCAGACAAGTCAGGGAGGACAAGGCTGCAGCCAAGGCAAGAGACTGGAAGAGTAGAGATGAAATTGGAGGAGATTAGGAGGTCAGAGGAGAGTCGATATTGGAGCTGATTTGAGAAAGTTCTGGGAGCAGGCGGAGATATCGAGATATTGGAAGCCACTGGAAGATGTCTGAGATGAGAAGAGCAGGTCTGGCAGTATTGACATCTAGTTTAGGTGGAGGGAGGGAGTACGAGGCAGCACAAAGAAGCACAAAGAAGCCACCGGGGGTTGTGTGAAGAACGGAAATGAAGGGGGAGATTCTCTTTGATCGTGATCTTTCCGTAAAGGGGATCAGAATGGTCACGGGAAAGTCAAGACGGCGGTCAAGGTGGTGATTGCAGTGGTTGGAGCATCTACTTCGCGGGATGGATTCTGGCCAGCTGGAAGAGGCATTGGTTGTTGTGCCTGGTGACTTGTGTACTACAGTCCATCATGCAGTTGGTCGAGACATGTTTTGGTCTTCGGATGGCCAAGTGCGGCAGAATGCAGAACAGAAAGAGAATCAAGGCAAGGCAAAATCACGATAGATTGAGAAGTGGAAAGAGAGAAGATGAAAGGGCACTCACTGGATGAAGCCATGATGACCGGATGCTGAGATCAGATCAAGAGATTTTTTTGACAGAGATGGAGACACAGGTGATGCACTTTGAATTGCTGTCTGAGACGCTCGATGGGACCGGATGTCTTGGGCTTTGGGCGGTGAATGGGCTCAGAGACAAAACACAAGACACGGGATACAAGGCACAAGGTGAAGGTCGAGGGCGGCAGCCGTTTGAGACGTTGAGGGCGTACAGGCGGGGGAGTTGGACGGGAGTTGGCGGTAGATGGCAGATGCGTACTTTGCAGAGACCAGGACCAGGTGGTGGTCAAGCAAAGCGAAGTAGGAGACAACAGGGTGTTGGCAACACGGGATGTAACTCTGTAAGATGGAGATGTCTAAGATGGTGGAGGACGAGAGAGGAGGACGAGAGAGGAGGACGAGAGAGGAGGACGAGAGAGGAGGTCGAGAGACACGGATAAGTCTGTGGTGTGCTGAGTAGTGGCTTTGTACTTTATGAGGATGGCATCTGAAACAGACGGATGGGGGCAGATGATATAAGAGTGGTGTTGGTACGGGTGGCGATGGACGGTATCCGAGTTGAGGTTGAAGATGGAGGAGGATGCTGAGAGAAGAGGCTGAGATGGAAATTGAAGAGGGGAGAGAGGAAGAGTGATATGAGAGATATGGGAAGGAGGGTGTGGTTTTGTATGACAATGGGATGACAAGGGAAAGGAAGGAACGAGGGACGAAAAGAAAAGAAAGGCAAGAAGGCTGTTCACTCTTGCCGCGTGAATTACGTACATGAATAGAATAACTAATTAATGCGGTCCATCACTCCATACTCTGTGGCGGACTGGGAGCATTGCTACTGGTACGAAGGGGTGCCAACCTGTGTGCAGAGCGGAGGAAATGACTGGATTGATTACAACTATGAGACAGCAGATTATTTTAAGTTAATGAATGTTGTTTATGTGATTTTTTGTATTTGTGTATCATCATGTGAAAGTTCCCAGAAGAGCAAGAGCACGACGTCAGCCATGAAACAGACGGAGCGAGCGGGACAGAACGCAAAAGGAAAGTGTCAAGTACAAGAGGAAAGAGCGAGTGACATGCTCCACGAGTACACGCACACCTGCCGGGAAGGCGCGGCTGAAGCCCACTGCCGGTGGAAATAACAGCAGTTTAGGAAGGAGTACTGGGTGGGACGATGCTGATGGCAAGAGATGTGTAAGAGCTAAATCGGGAAAGAGGGAAGAGCGGTAGTGCGAGTCGGAGTTGGCAAAACTTATGGAGCTGAGTCAGGAGTGCAGATCGATGCAGCTCGGTACGTGGGAGAGAGGTACCATGGGAGAGACAGAGAAGGGAGAAGAAGAGGAGGAGAGAGGGGAGAAGAAGAGGAAGAGAATAATAACAAAAGGGAGCAAAAAAAGTGCTCTGAAAGGAGACGTCATGATCGATGCTCGTGACAGAAAACCCGGCCAAATGCCGAGAATGCCTCGAGCAACTCGGAATACTACTCTGTACGGAGTAACTGTAACAGCCTAGAAGTTAAGACCGACGCTAGAAGCTACTGGCAAGCTAAGCGGCAGCAAATGAAAAAGATGGGCACTCAACGTGCCGGCATTCCGCGTCTGCCAAGTGGACATGGGGTGCGAGGCATCCTCAAGTACGGAGTAAAGACAAGGATCAAGACAAAGAACAAGTCAAGACGAGAAGGAACAAGCGACGGCATGCAGTCAGCATACGTATTGCAGGACGTATTTCGGGAGTTTGTTGGGCTTGTGTCTGGGTAACCTTCCCAGGACGAATACGTCGCATCTGCCTCGACGGAGACCGCCGATCGTCACGAGGGTGAGTGCATAAGCATACTGCAGAGTTTAATTTGTGATACCAGACATGATTAGAGTGATCTTAGTTGCAGTTCGTGTCTGTAGGTAGTAGAATAGAATATATGCAGGTCGTTGAAATATAGGATACACATGCACAAGTACAAAGGGGGACAGACAAGCATGGCTTGATAAATTTGACTTGTTAGGTCACGAGAACTATGTGTACGCAGTATACGGAGTACGAGGAGCATAAGATGGAAGAGCTACAGTACAGAAAGATCAAGTTGAATGATGGATATAAAAAGGAAGCCAAGACAAACAGACAAACAAACAGACAAACCCCAAGACACAAACAAGCAAGCAACAAACAGACAAACAAACAACAAACAACCCCGGATCAAACAGGTCCAGTTGAAACGGACTGATCCACACGTTTGGAATGCAAGTCAGCTCGGCTGTTCTCTTTCGTTTCTCTCTTGGATCAGCTTATTATCATCGACGTGTACTCCGTACTGCATCCTGCGCCTTGGGCACTCAGCCTTATCCTGTTCGCTGGCCGTCTTTGATAGCCTTCGTATCCGAGCTGCTGCACCTCTGACGTCTACTTGTGCAGTTAGTTGTTCTATTTTGAGGCTCTTGGCCCAACGTGCTGAAGCTGTGGTGGCTGTGCTTCACTAGCAGCTGCAGCGGCTAGCCAGTAAGAAGGGAAAAGAGAATAGGAAAAGAAAATAAAACGAATCTCCTTCAGCAATCTCACTACAATCGTATCCGTCGTACCTGGATGTGGTGAGTACGTACGTACGCAAGATATCCGTGCTCGCATCCCCGACTGCACCGAATCATCAGCACAGCTGAAAAAGACTACCAGCTGACCCCGTCACACCCGCTACTCAAGCGATCGTTCCGCGCGGACGGGAGACTGGCCAGCAAAGCATGTATAAAAAGTCAGGGCTAGGCACATCTATCATGTCGTGGTGTCTACGGAGTACTCTGTAGAATACATTCCCGTCTGCATGCTCCATCTGTGTAGGATCACGGCCAAGCTGTGGAACGGAATGTCAACAGTATGGCGAGAGAGATGTTTCAGAGAATATTCCAGAAGGAACCAAGTAGAATGAAAGAGATGGAGAAAGAAAATAGTTGATTTGGAAACATTAGGGATTCGTCATCATGTTACTGAAGACCGCTCCGTGCACAGCCTCTTCAGCCGCTTCTGCGTGAGGCAACATCACTGAGAAGACTGGTGGCACGATAGCATCCTGGCGCAAGACTTGCTGTGGTCTGTAATATGATTATCATACGCAGCTGATCACATATACCAGTGATGTAGTGACAGATTAAACAGAGCCCAGCTTTGCTATAATCTTCGTAGTATTCAGTACAAATTTGTATTATTGAACTGGCAAGGAGGCAGTAATGCTATCAAATTGATGTTTTTTTTAAAAATAAAAAAAACAATATAGTGGATAATTTTTTATCATGGATTAGAGCAAAAAAAAGTGCCGCTCGAAGAACCAAAGACCCTCGCCGACGTAGACTTTTAACTTCCACCTTCATATTGATCTGTAATATGATATTATCATGACATGGCAGCTGACATCATGAATCAAGTTTGTGGCGAGGAGGATTAAACAGGGCAGCTTCGCCACGGTCTTCAAAGTACTCGGTACAAATTGGATCATGAACTGGTAAGGAGGTATAATTCTAAAAAAAAAAAAAAAACTACAGACCCTCCCCGTACACTTTCACCTTCAACTTGAACCGGTCCTTGTGCTGCTTGCCAACAGTGTCAAAGCATCCCGCAATCGTGGCGCCCGATAGCCCGGCCGCCCGCGCCGGTGCCACATGCACGCCCAGCTCCATCACACGCCGCTCCTTTTTCGTATGCACCGTCGGCGTAAACTGGATCGCCGACAGCTGCGCGCGCGTCGGCCGTGCCGGAAAGACGGCCGCCAGTGCCGCCGCCACGCCGCCCACATACTCGGCCCAGAACACAAGATCGTCGCCCGCCTCTTTGCCCAGCAGCTGCCGCAGCCCGCCCAACAGGGCCACGTCGGCCGGCGCCACGCCGCCGCCCCAGCGCGTCCAGAGCCCGACGGCCAGGATCGCGCGCGCCTCGTGCGTGAGGCCGGGCGTGCTGGGGTCGCGCACGACGGCATTGTGCAGCACGTATGCCGCGTTGGACGCCGCGTCCACGCCCAGCCGCTCCCAGATGTGGCTGCTGAGTAGGGGTAAGGTGCTGTCGAGGCGCGCGGCCTCGGCCGGCAGTGCGCTTTTAAGCGCGGCCGTCACCGCGCCCTCTTCGTCGTCCGGGCCGGCGGTGGTGGCCAGCACCCGCAGTGGATCGCTCTCGCGCACGCTCGTCGGCAGCCGCATCATGAGCGCGCCCTCGCGGTTGCCGCCCTGGCAAAAGGTGACGCTGCGGATGCGCGCGTGGCCATTGCGCGCGAGCGCCGCCACGAGTGCGTCGACCACGGCCGTAATGGCCGCAAACTGCTGCCGCCGCCGCTTCGACATGCCAAACACTTTGTTGGAAGTACCCAGCGCGTGGTTCGTCGCGCGCATGGCGTGCGTGTTCTGAAAGGTCGCGCCGTCCACGCGGTAGCCGCCCATCAGCGGTACCGGGTACGGCTGGATGGCGTCGGTGTGCATCAGCATGCTGCCGTAGCCGCGGAAGCCGCCGCCGCACAGGTAGATGTCGATGCCGTCGCTCGCACCCGTGGCCTGGGCCGCCTGCAGAGCGCGCAGACTGGCAAACGCGCCGTGCAGACGCTCGAGCGCGGCCGCCATGTCGTCGGCCAGGCGCGGAGCAGCCGCTGCTGTCGCCCGGACGTCGGCGTGCGCTTTGGCTTGAGCCGACGTGCTGGCACTGGCGACGCCGGCGGCCTCGTCGCCCGGTCGGTGCGCCTCGGCCGCGCGTGTCAGCCGTGCCGCGCCGTAGGGCATGCTCTGGCCGGCGTGTGCGGCGGCCACTTCGTATCCCGAGCCCAGCTCCGGGTCGACATAGGACATTTGTACGCTGCCGCCGCCGAGGTCGAGCATGAGCCCGCCCGTTGCAGGGTCGGCATCGCCACCACCATCCGCACCAAGCGAGAAGAAGCCGGCGCGCGCACCAATCGAGCCAAACAGTGTTTCCACGGCGGGCGCCAAGACATACACGGCGAGGCCGGGCGCCTGTGCAGCAATAGCGTCGAGCAGGGCGCCTGCATTGGCGGCGCGGCGCATGGCCTCGGTCGCAAACACGGCGACGTGCGCGGGGGCGACGCCAAAGTCGTCGAGGGCGATGCGCTGAAACCGCGCGAGTGTGGCGGCGACCAACTCGATTGTGGCTGCCGGCAGCTCCATGGCGCCCGCATCGTTATCATCGGCGCCTTCAAGGAGTGCATCAAACAGCGAGATGCCCGCACGCTCGCGGTAGATGCAGGGCAGCAGGCGTGTGCGCGGTGGCGACAGGTCGGAGATGGAGAAGCGAATGCCGTTGCTGCCCATGTCCACGAGAGCATGCAGCTGGCACGTGTCGTCGGGGCTCCATTGCGGCAGCTTGTGTGCAAAGTTGTCGAGCGTGATGACGTCGACAGCCGGCGCCATTGTCGTGGTATTAGTGGTGGTGATGGAAGCGATGACGCTGGTTACGTCAGCGGTGATAGCGGGGTGTAAGTGGACTGTGGCGAGGAGGAGACCGAGGACGAGCGTGAGGATCGCAAGACAGTGTCGACGAGGAGCGAGAGATGCAAGTGGCATGAAGAGCAGAGATGTTTATGAGAGGAGTGAGATGCTGACCATAAAGGCTGAACATAAAACCCAACGGACTGATATTGCTGCCCGAGGTTTGGGTCCCACCTACCGCCGTAGTAGCGACAAACGTAGCGACATACCAACGGTGGCAGCTGAAAGAGGATTTTAGAAATTCAAAATAAAAATAAAATAAAGGCAGTGCTCGAGAATATGATGATTATAGAATTGATATGATAGTACAGTAGATCCAGATCTCCAGCAAAAGACAGCCTCCAAACTCCAGAACAAGACGAGATACAACTTAAGAGATACAAAACAGTAATCGATCACGGCCAGATGGACCGGCGCAGCTCGTCGCCGACACTATCCTTGCCGTAGATCGTTGAGTACTGGTTGAACCAGCGCACAGGACCGGTGAGATGCGACGCGTTCTGCGCGCCCTCTTCGCCAAAGGCAAACTCGCGGCGCAGGCCGACGTTCCACGCAAAGCTCGACTGGCCGTTGCCCACAAAGAGGCCCGACCGCAGCGCCACTTCGTAGTCAACCAAAAACCGCTCGTCGTACGACAGCTGGCTCAGCAGAGAGGCGTCGGCGCCGTCAACCAGCTCGTCCTTGGTCACGACCGTCAGGTTAAAGTCGCGCGCGCGCTCCACAAACGCCTTTGCGTCCTCGGGCTGCGCGCCCTCGGTCAGGTACAGGTGCGTTGCGTTGCTGGCGGCGGCAAAGGAGAGCGCGTCCGACGCCTGCACGGCGTAGGACGGGAACTTGCGCGGGTCGTTTTGCGTGCGCAGCTCGACGGCGATGAAGGCGTCAATGTCGATGCCCTTGCGCGGGTCGATGGCGACGCCGAGCGCCTTTTGCAAATTAAACAGCACCGCGGCGGCCAGGGCGCGCAGATCGGGACGCACCTGCACGATGCGGCCAAAGTAGTTGCGCACCCGCGGGTTGTCGGAAAACGCCGGCAGCGCATACGACGGCGTGGGCCGCAGCTCGACGTGGAACGGGTACTTGCGGTCGCGGCGCGGCGCCCTGCTGTCGAGCATCCCGAGAATCATCCGGCCGAAATCCTCCAGCTTGCCCTCGATGACTTTGCCCTCACTGCCCTTGAGGTTGCTCGCAACCTGGACGCCCGGCACCTTGTAGATGTCAACGAGAAACGGCGTCTGCATGCTCGGCTCGTTGGCAAACGCGTCCAGGGACGCGTGCACCTTGAGCTGCGGGCACGCATCGGCCAGCGTGTTGACGAGGTGCGCGCGGTCAAAGAACTGGTCGAGCGGCACGCCGCGGCGCGGGCCCACGTCGTGCGGCGTGACAATGCCGAGGTCCATGGTGGACCGCAGCACAACGTTGGGCAGAACCAGCTCGGCGCCCATTTCCATGGCGATGCGGATACACGTGAGCATGCCGTTCTTGACGTCGGCAATGTTGCCGGGGACGGCGTCGCACGTCAGCACGAGCCCGGGGGTCCAGCGCCTGCCGCCGCATAGGTCAATGATGCCGTCGCCCTTGAAGCGGCCGTTGACATCGTGGCTCAGGAAATCTTCGACAAAGACGGCGCGCTGATCACGGAACTGGCGAAAGAGAGCGGCATAGTGGTTGCCGTTGTCGCCGCCGCCGGCAAAGTGGACAAAGAGCCAGATGAAGACGAGGGCGACGGAGCTGATGCGGAGGTAGTGGACGAGCCGCAGCTTGTCCAGCATTTTGGAGGTGGCGTCTGGGGGATGTTGTGGACGGTTGGCGCTGAAGGAATGACTGTCGTGGGTAAAGCAATCGGCGTCGAAAGAGCGTGGTTGATTTTATGAGCGTGATAGCTGGATAGATGAGGATATATACGCGCAGTCCTGACGATTGACTAGCAGGATAAGAACCCGAAGATGGTTTGATTGAAATAGTGGCAGAAGGACAAAGGGGACGAATACGACGGCAAGGGAGTGCAAACCTCAGGCTAGCTATTCTAGTACATACAGCCTGTACAGGTGAGAACAGCCAAGGGAGAAGGGAGGAGTATCAATTTTATCAAGACGGCAGCAAGGCAGAACAAGGCAGAGCATTTGAGACAACAGGGGCCAGCAGTATCTCTGCCCTCTACTGCGGCTGCTCTTGCAAGAAGTTGGAAGACACTGCGGAGTACTAGAAATTGATACTAATGGCAAGCGAGCCAAGACAAGCAAGCATAAGCAGAAGAACATTCGGGGATCTTTTTTGTGGAAAAGCACGGTTGACAGTCGGGGATCTTCTATGCTTATTGTAACAGAATAAGCTATGACCAGCACAGCCAGTATCGTCTCGAGAATGCTTCTTCTGGAAGAACTCATTGTTTCTAAATCAAACGAAGACGAAGACGAGAAGATGAAGGACGTGCGTCGGCTGAGACGAGGTACCGAGACAACCTTATTTACATTAGAGAACTGGAGCCGATGATCTAGTGCTCGGTATTTTACTCGCTTCGTCTTTTCGGTCTTTGTTCCTCCTGTTCTTCTTCTGTCTTCTTCTGATTCTTCTGATTCGTCTTTGATTTTTCTTTTGATTCTTCCTTTCCCCCTCCTCTTCTTCTATTTCTTCTGCTGCCTTTCTCTGCCTCTCTATATACTCCGTACATCGATAACAACCGATGAACCGCTGCAAGCTAGATGCTAATACCGAATTTACTGCATCCAACTCGCCACAAGTAGTGTAGAGCAAGATAACAGCCAGTTCAGAGAGCAAGACTATATCCCTCTTCTCCAACAGTACATCAACAGTGAGTGTCTAACACTGATTGTATGCTAAGCTTGTCTCTACATAGTGACACAAAGCCATACATTCTTCCACCATCACTCCAGTCAGAAATCGACCACCATATTCAATCAATCAATCAATCAGTATGAAGCCATTGTCATCATGGCCGCCAAGTATAGTTGCTTCAATATGCTTACGTAATACACACATTTGCTGACTTCATCATGTGCTGCCCTGGATCACACTTCAACGCAACACAGCTCATCGCTTTATGCATACATTAGACTCTTCCTCACGCACTCTGATCCTGTGACAATCGCCCCTTGCATGCTCACCAAGCAGTAATTCGACTGTTACGACTGGCCGCGGCCTCTGCATCATCCTGATGGTCGCTTCGCCGGCCGCTTTCCATCTCCTGTCACTTATTTGCCGCCGGTCGGTAAGGTCGCACAGGCCATTGGGTATTATGAAGCAATTGAATTGAAGCCTTGAATAAATGTGTACACATATCAGTTAAGCAGCTCTGGTAATATCCTGAAGCCATCATTGGATTAAATCACATTGCATTATGCTCATTCAACGTGCCCCACACGTCTGTGCACTCTGACTGGCCAATGGAACGACACGTAACGCGTCAATTACGCGCGCGTTCTTAACGCGAAAAATCGCGTCTTACGTGGGGTTGCTTTGGACGACGAGGGGTGTGTTTGGTTATGCGCTGCATCGCTCTTTCCCTTGTCATCTCGTCATCGTACGAGCAAGGTGCACATTGTACGGAGTATGCTTAAGCACGCAGCATCTGTAAACAGCAGCTGCGACCTTGTAAGATTAGCCTCAGGAAAGAGTACTAAGCATAGTAGGAATAGCATCGGAAAGAGCGACCGGCCACATGCTAGCTGTGTATTTGGACACATCGTCTTCTTCACTTCTGACTTGTCCTTTTTCAACCTCACCTTGCCTTTCCAGTCCTATGAACTTATGCCGTCTTATCTTTGTCTCCTCTTTCTCACCGCGTCGCGTCTCTGCCATGCCACGTTGCACCACGACGTACTGGCGCGTTGTTGACTTTTGGTTGACTCTATTGACTTGTCTTACCGCCGATTGTCCCGTCGGCTCCTCGCCTCTCGTCTCCGTTTACGCCAAACCCATCCAGACTTTATGCTACCTTGTGCGGAGTCTGCATATCTGCATGTTTGCTGTACGGAGTACTGCACACTGCACTGCACTGCACTGCACTGCACCCAAGCCGCACTGCATTATCCCCCGTCCGGGACCCTCTGCTAAGCAAGCTAGATTCTCAGCTAGCAAGGGCAAAGAGGAGACGACAAGAGAAATAAAAAAGAGTCCAACAGAAACGAGATAAACGAAGAAACTCACCGCTCTTCGAGATCAATGCACCTGCAGTGGGCCAGTCCCTTGATCCGGCTCTTGCTAGTCTCGCCATGCGATCTTGCTCGTCTCGTTTCCATCTAAGGTTTCCATATAAGCGTTTCCATCTAAGCTACTCCGTACAAACTCCGTACGCCCCTTGGTCGTCACGACGCCCTCACTCCACAGAGGCTGCTCGCATAAACACATCTTTGCCATCTCGGCACATCCTCGACATATAACCAGCACGATAGCGCAGCTTGCCATTGCAGACCAAGCCCAAGCTGCACCAATGTGAAAGCCACGCTGCAATTGGAATATATCCTGTATCGACGGTATCACAGGCTCCTCTTCCCTGCTGTTTCGCTTGCTCTTGCTTCTTGCTTCTTGCTTCTTGCGTCCTGCGTCCTCCGCTCCTCCGCCTCTCGTCTCCTCATCACTGCAGAAGAGCCAGGTTCCATCGCATTTGACTGTCCACGGTTGGAGGTAGATGACATACTGTATTGACGAGACATCTGCTCCGGCTGCCCGCACAAAACATCTGCTTGCTAATACCTTGCTCTTTTGCCTTGTCTGTCCAGTCGTTGGCGATCTGGTTGCTTTGTCTTGATCTTGCTGTTCTTTGTGCTGTTGTTTGTGTTGTTGTTTGTGCCGTTCTTTGTGTTGTTGTTTGTGCTGTTGTTTGTGCTGTCTTGCTCTGCCGTGCTTCTATCTGCCGTCTTGCCGTGCCTTGTATGCATTTAAACCCCCGGCATCTCATTGTCTCACTGCCACTGCTCATTGTCTGCTCTGTCTGCTCTGCTGCCCCATCACGCCATCTCGGCCAACCAACCGAGACTACACCCACTTCTGCTCCTCGCCTTACTCCACGCTTCACAGCTCAGCTCACAGGCGCGGACTGCAGTCGACACACCACATTGCAGACGCGTTCCTGCTGCATATGCGGCCACGCACATGCACCTGCTTCTGAACAGCAGGAAGAGGCCTAACTGAGACAGCCACTTGGGACGTATGTTGGGCCCAGTTTACACCGTGTTGGGCTCACCTCTGTTTGGCAGCTCCATTGTCTTGTCTAGATGACGACCTAGGACATCGCCAACTTCTCGTCAGCTCCATCAACTTTTGGAAAAGTACGTCGTATTATTCAAACCAACTCCGTCAAGAGTCCTCCGCCAAAGTCCTCCGCCAAACCCCTCCCCCCAGGCCCATTGATATTCACTCACTATCACGGAGCTTAGCATCGACCATTTCCACTTTGGGCCAGTCCACTCCTGAACCAGGACCACCACTATCACTCGAACCGCAAGGACCAGGACCAGGGGCGCATTCGTCCACTTGCATCGTCTATCTTCTCTTGACGTCCCAGGTCTTGTGTGTACTTGTACAGTCACTATCTACCCCCACACGCCGTTGCAACGACACCCAAGACCCTGTCTACATACTACTTGTATCCGTTGCGCCTGCTCCCCAGCCGCTGGTCGCGCCCTCCAACCACGACGCGACGTCCCTCGTTCCAGTGGCGCTCTCCCCTCTCGCTGCTCTCTCATCTTGCTGGTCAATGCCTCTTTGATCCTGCTGTAGTGGACTCTTGCTGCGCTGGCCACCTCGCTGTCCACGTCTATTCCGTCGTCTATTCTGTCGCTTCGAATATACTGTACCTACATATACATATGTACGGCTACTCGACCACGCTTGCGACCACCTCGACCCCGGCATCTCTTTTCTCTTCGCGCCCTCGTCGCTTCTCTTTATTATACATAGCGTACGTCCTCACACGCTTTCCTGCATCTCCCCTTCTTCATTTCCCTCTTCTCTGTCTTCTCTGCCTTCTCTACCTTCTCTCTACCCTCTTTTCGCCTTTCCTCTTCCCCCATCACCCGACATCCATTCATTTCTTTTCTTTTGTATCGTGATCTTTGCATTCTCACCACGTCACCTGCCAATCTCTGCCGCATCATATCACTCATGCCTTAGAAGACACGAAACGATTCATGACCACCGACGCAACTCACAATTCATAATCCAATATCCCCGCCAGCAGCCGCACATTACAATACGGCAGCCAACTCAAAAACAAAGAAAAAAATCCCAGTACTTACAAGTGCCTCATTCTAGCACTCCCATCTGCCACTCTACCGCGAACAGTACACGCTCAGATCACCCAGAATATCTTTACGAATACCGCGACGCCACGACTGCTTACGATTCTTTCTATTTTGCTTTTTCGTCTTGTTATTTCACTCTTGTTGTCTGATGATCTTTTTTTCTCTTTTCTCTCTTATCACTCTAATGCCTATTATTCAACTTTGTCTTAGTGATTAAGACCACCTATTCCTAACTTGGCCGTGGTCCCGCCAGCCCCCAGCCACCGCATATTCCAATCCATCCCCCTATTTCGCCATTTTACACCTCTTACAACCGCTACACTATCGCGCGGCACCGGTTCCTTGCTCGTCGCATACAGCGCTCCAGTTCGACTGTTGCGCCCTTTTCAATAAGATTGACCCAACGGTTTCCTTTCCCGTCGTGAAGATATTCGCATCACAGATTCCTTTTCTTTACACCTTCTCCAATTGGCACCTCTGCATTCTTAATTCATCGCCAGCTCGTTCTTTAGCCGTCGCGTCGCTTCTATTACGACGTGCTCCTCCCTTGCGACCGACCCCCTTTTCTCTCTCCACCTCAAAACAAACACGCTTTCTTGCGACTGCGACAACAACAACATCTCAGCTCACTCATGCAACGCGTTCTCCAACGAATCTACCTGCGCTGAACAGGCGACAAACCAATTAAAGACAAAACGACATAATATTTCCCTTCTCGACAAAAACGCATCCTCACAATGTCGACGCCCTTCCCTCGCCTGTCTGCAGGCTTCTCGGCAGGCGCGCCGCGCACTCCAGAGCCAGGCGCGCCTTTTGCGACCGCCGGCAACAATGCGCCACCACTCTCGCCACCATCACCACCGCGCCGGATGCGCCTTAAACGACGCGCCGCACCCCGTCTCTCTGCGCCGACACAAAACTTCCTGGCCTCCGTCGCAGCAGCCGACGTCCCTATCCCCAGCATCGAAGTCCCCGACCACGACGGACAATCTACAGGCATGCTGGGCTTCCAATCGTACCCGCAGCAGCCACAGCAGCACACTATGGGCCAAGGCCTGTTCGCATTTGACAACACCGACACCAACTTTTTGAGTGTCAAGGGTCGCGCATTCTCGCCCCCAAAGACACCAGCACCTGAAGTTGCGCCGTCCGCCTTATCGCCACTATCGCGCTACCCTGACTGGTCAATTGGCTCTGCCTTTTCCAGCTCGCCCGAATCCAGTCCAGACCCGGAATGCGGATCGTCCAGCCGCCCATCCACAGCGCGCTCTACACAGACCAGCTCTTCTTCTCTATACAGCCGCTTTTCGCAACTCTCCGACGACGATCACTGCCTCAGCCCTGGCGAAGATGCGCCAACCAAGTTCAGCTTTGGCTCGACGAGCCGCCTGCACGAGCTGCGTCGCAACTCTGCCTTGGGTGGCCCATTTTCCACTAGCAATCGTACAGTTACTGAAGGCGACAACGCGTCGTCCAATCAACGAAGACGCGCGAGAAAGCCTACACTGACAAAGGCTATGAGCGCGCATCTTTGGGCAACGTACATTCTGTACCTGCAGGATCCCAAGGTCACACCGTTTCGCATGGGCAAGAGTTGTGTCCCGCCACACGGTGTTCTCATGCGCGTTGCACGCGAAGCCAAGCGCAGCTGGAAGGGTGCAAAGGCCGTGGCAACAGCTGGCAGCCATAACAGCAAAGAAGCCAGTGTCACCATGCAAGACATGCAGGCCGCATCTGGCGACGCGCCTGTGGTGACAGACTGCAGCGGCCAAAGCACGGAGGCTGTTGCTGCCGCCAGCACCAAGAGCGGAAGCAGCACGCCGACGGCGACGGACAGCGCTGCAAACGGCACGTACATGGAGTGGCCTTTTACCAACGCAGCTACCCGGGCTCATTTGCGCGAGCTCTGCCGGCAAAAGGCTGCAACTCCTGGAAGTGGCGCACGTGGCTTGCAGTACCTGTCGCGGAGCTCAACGCCACTTGCACAGACTGCTGCTGCTGCTACCCATCAGCGCAGTGCTCGTGCGACACTGGATGCATCATTCAATGCACCATTTAATGCACCATTCAATGCACCTATGAATGCGACAGCCAATGCGCCTGTGCCCGCTCCCTCGAATAGAGACTCCGGTCTGACAGCATTCCCGTCAGCGAGTTTCGGCACAAAGGACATGACCATGTCGCTTGTGCTCAGCACCTCGGAGGCGATGCAGCCGCACGGGCCTCTGGCGCAGATGACGCGCGTCGGTCGTGATCGTGCCTACAGCTCAATCAATGCCAGCAATGCGTACATCTCACAGACCCCGCGCATCTCGCACCGTTCGCACAAGTCTCTGGGCTCTCACCTGTACCACCCCAGCGGTCCGCCGCCGAGCATCGATGTCAGCCTGGCAGCAGCAATGAGCAACATGGCATCGTCGGCGGCCAAGACCGATATGTTCGCCCCAATCCCGGGCCCACCGCCGCCCGCTGCGGCTACCGATGCGTCTGGGGACCCGTCCTTTGCTGAGCGCCGTCGGCTAGGGTCGCCGTTTACTGCACGCAGCTATGGCCCTAGCTCGTCGAGCTCTCTTGCCGCGGTGCTCGGCTTGCCGGCGATCAATACCCGCCTGCCACACACGGTCGGTCCTCGCCGGTCGCTTCAGTCGCCCGTGCGCATCAGCCGGACGAACACGCAGAAGACGCGGCGCACCAAGCACCTGAGCCAGGACTTGCGCAGCCGTCCTGGCCTCGACACAGACTTTTTTACTGAGCCGTCGAGTTTTTCTAGCTTTGGGTTCCCATTGAGTGCGAACCAGGACGGCTCAAGCAGTGCCGCGATGGCATACGACGACGACCAATTCAGCCCCAGAACCGAGAAAATGCCGTCGCTGACCTCGTCGTCGTCTGCACCGCAGCTCTCGCTGGCTGCCACGCGTGCGTCCGAGGCGATGATGGACGGATCAGAGACCGCGGCAGCCGATGCCACCCTCACTGCTGCGCCCACGATGCGTAGCCTGAGCGACTTGAACATGAGCAGCGTCCCTGACCCATTTGGTGGTGATCTTTTGTGCTCGTCGGCCCAGGCCCCCGCACGCCTGGGCTCGCCCTTTGCCCTGCCGGAGACCAATGCGACCAGCTTTAGCTTTCCCAACCGCCTGTTCTCGTCCACTGCTGACCTGGACATGGCGTCTGTGAGCCGGCCGTTTGCCACCGTGCAGCGTGTCGCACAGCCCAAGTCGACTGCGGGCCGCCCTGACCTGGCATCGCGCCTGGCCTACCTGGACCAGCGCTTGCGTGAGATCAACGGCCGTGGCAGCACCACGCACCCCGACTCTCCGGCATGATGAACAACAAGGTGACCGCTTTGATACCCCCTCAAAATGTAGCTTTTTTTTCTCGCCCTGCTTCTACTTTACGACCTGTTTTCTCGACTACGTTCCTTATTATTCTACTACTTGATACGTTTCTTTCTACGAAAACTCACGACAAACGACAAACGACATGACGACCAGATTTAGATGAACCTGCTGGGATGCTTTCTTGTTTGCTTTTGCTTTAGCCTTTACATCTTCTCTTCATTCCTTCGTTTCTCGATTCTTTCCAGTTATTACCTTTCTTGCCTGGCCAACTTTGCTTGCCCAGGCGCGCCATGTCGCCAATTCTATAATTCACGACTTCGACTTCTTTCTCTTTTCCTTCTTGCATATACAGCACGATCACATCAACGCATGTTCCTTCACTGGAATCTCGGGTTTGGGCTTTTGCTTCTATCGATTTTATCTCTATTTCATCTACACTCCATATATCAGCCTCGCCAGCTCCCCGAGGATGCGAGAACAGCGTCTCTCCTCAGCATTTGGATGCCACTTTCTTTTACCATTTTCATTTGTCTTTCTACTACTGCCAGACAGCTCGGATCTCCCGGTTGCGGTGTTCTCTTTTTACTTCTTCTTTTCTTCTCCAATAGCCATTTATTTTCCACACCTTTATTGATCGATCACTCTGTGACTACCTGGACTTGAGGACTATTGGATCTTTTTTATTTTGGTTACAGCCATCAGCTGATTGACGATTGATAATACATTGGTGCTCTGACTGGTTAATTAATTCATCTTGGTGAATGTGATTGGGAACTTGGTGTCGTGGCAGCAAGTAAGCTTAAACAAGCTTGTGATAGCAGCGAATGACCGAGCTCGGCTCCAACGACAGGTAGTGCTAATCGCTAACTGGACAATTGCGGGGTGATACTCTAAATTATGGTTGTTATTCCTTAGCTCGGCTGCTTACTGCTTATTACTGGCGGGAGGAACCCACAGTAAGCTAACAGACGACGTCGCATTCGGATCCATTCCTGTCTCCGTCCACTGTCCAGCTTCCATCTCTCAATCTCAATGCATACGTTTACTTGCTTGCTCTTGTCCTCTCTCCACCGCCGGTTCACCACGCCCCCGGACAAGACGGCTCTTTAGCTTTACTTTAGCTCTTACCACAACGACACCGACGACAGCTACGCCGACAGCGCAACCACGGAAGGGTCACGCGAATAGGGGGTTCATCGGCGCTGGCTGTGGTCGTGCATCTCTACTTTGTCGTTCAGCCTCACTTTAGTTACCGACATCCTTCATCGGCGCTGGCTGTCTATTCGTGCATCTCTACCTCGTCGTTTGGCCTCACTTTATTTACCGAGACATCCATCTTAGCAAAATTCTACCGACATTCATACCGCCCCGCACAGCATGGCAAAGTACAGCGTATGGCCGCGCAGACCGGCCGGCGCATTACTCTCGCTGGCCGCGCTCTTGCTCGTGCTCGCTATTGTGCCCGCCGTGTCGGCCTCTGTGGGCGACCGCCTGCCCGAGTTCCACGAGTGCATGACAGTGTGCCAGCAGGAGAACTGTGGCTCGAGCAAGCCAGCCACTCCGATCCCCCTCCATCTCCGCCTCCTCTTGTGGGACTGCCACGGCGAGTGCGACCAGACGTGCCAGCGCATCGTGTCGAGCCAGCGCCTGGCGAGCGGCTTCAACCTCGTGCAGTTCCACGGCAAGTGGCCCTTTTACCGCCTGCTCGGCATCCAGGAGCCGGCGTCCGTGGCGTTTTCGCTCGGCAACCTCTGGGCGCACGTGGCCGGGCTGCGGCGGCTCCGGCGCGCCGTGCCGGCGTCGTACTCGCTGCGGCCCTGGTACATTGGCTTTGGCACCGTGGGCATGTCCTCGTGGATCTTTAGCTCGCTCTTCCACACGCGCGACTTTGTGCTGACGGAGCGGCTCGACTACTTTGCCGCGGGCGCGTCGGTGCTGTACGGACTGTACTTTAGCGCGGTACGCGTGTTCCGGCTCGACCGCGCGGCACAGGCACAGGCGCGGTCCGTGTGGACGGCCGTGTGCCTGTGCCTGTACGCGGCGCACGTGGCCTTTTTGACGCTGGTGCGCTGGGACTACGGGTACAACATGCTGGCCAACGTGGTGTGCGGCGTGCTGCAGAACACGCTGTGGAGCTGGTTCTCGTACCGGACGTTTGTGCGCACGCGGCGGTTCTGGGCGGTGTGGCCGGGCATTGCCGTGGCGTGGGTGATGCTGGCCATGAGCTTGGAGCTGTTTGACTTTCCGCCCGCGTACGGCGTCTTTGACGCGCACTCGCTCTGGCACCTGGGCACCATTGGGCCGACTATTTTGTGGTACAAGTAGGTTTTTTCGATTCTCTCTTCTTTCTAATCTTTCACTAACAAAAAAGCTTCCTCATCAAGGACGCCCTCGACGACATTGCTAGCAAGGATCGATCAAAAGACTAGAGGTCGTACTGATCGCAGCCGACGGGCTTGTCACTTTAAAAAGTATAAAATAAACGACGGCGTTGAGCGTGGGATGACGTGCTGCTGCTTTTGCTTCTTGGATAGCGCACTACCAGTCTTATTGGATATCAAATCGATTCAGCTTATGGTGTTGTGATCACTCGCGTTTGTGTTCATCTACTCGTCTTGGTCTGTGTAAATGTCTGTATTATCAGAGATATTCTCATACGTGGTAAACTATACGAACGGTGACGGCCATGGAAATTAAATGGCAAACAAATAGGAGACAACAGGCGAGCAATGCTCAGTCCCGCACTGCAGCATCAAATCAGATCGAATCGGTCGGTGACAGCGCCCCAGCGCGGCAGCTCCTCTGCACTCCCTGGCACCTGGACACGCGAGCTCGCTATCGTGATATGCAGTCCAGGCACGTCTCGTGGCGCAACCTCGGTGCCGCTCGATGTCACGACGCCGCAGTGCAAGTACTGGCGCAGATACGGCTCGACGTCACCAGGCTCGAGGCTCGCCAGGTCCCCATTGGCCACCTGCTGCGCCACGGCCGATGTCAGTGGCACCGCACCCGACATATGGTGGCCGCCGCCACGCATATCCATGCCGGCCATGGCCAGGCCGCTCGGCGACGCGAACACGCTCATGGTGCCGACAAGGGTCGGCGCATACGCCCAGTCAGACGGGTCACCCGCCGGTACTTGGTCGCCGCCCAGGAACAAGTCGACAAAGAACGTGCTGTGGAGTGCCTGCTTTGGTACGTGGATATTGGCCACCCACTCGCGGTACTCGTTGTTCACCACCACCGACGCCGGTGCACGGGGCGGCTCAGCGAGGCCCAGCCGACTGGAAGGGCTAGAGGACTTGGAGCGCTTGGCGTTGTCGCTCGTAATGATTCCCAAGGTGGCAGGGCTCGATGCGCCGTAGAGACGGTTGATGAGCGCGCCGACCTGTCCCCGTGTCGTCGTGTTGAGAGCAAGCAGACTCGAACGCGGAAACTCCACCATGTCGTCGTAGGTGTAGCCAAAGACGCCCATGTCCCGGACATCCTCCGACGTCCAAAAGGTGCCGTTGGCAGACTTGAAGAACGGCGTCAACGGGGTCTGTGCGTCCTGCACCTCGCCTTCGGCTGTCGTGTAGCTGGCCAGCGTGGCTTTGGTCGGCAAGACGTACGAGTCGGGATTCAGAATCTGCCACAGGGCAAACACACGGTCGACCATGCAGTGGTGCAAGAAAAAGATGGGGTCAAAGGATGAAAACGGGATCCATGACATGTGTCCCTGCAGGCCGGCGAGGGCGTGGATGGTATCGTGGAGCGACTCGAGCGAGTCGTAGTCACCGCTCGAAGACGTCGGGATCCAGGCCTCGTTGCTAAAAGTACTAAAGTTTTGATAGTTGGAGAAGAGCGTGTACAAGCGCTGTTGGATAGACGGGAAGTTCTGGTTTAGGGCAAGCGACACGGCAGTGTTGTTGGATCCAGCCGACGAGTCTTGGGCTGTCGGCGACCGGACCGTGGTAACCCAGAGATCATACTAGATTGTCAGCACGCCGTGTCATGATGCGTAAAATAGTGGCCTCTCGTAGCGTACCGGATCTTGAATAAACATGGTGGTGTTGAGAGGCTTGAACAGGTACGTGTACAGCGGGTTGGCGATCCGTTGCATGCCGTTGGGGCCCGGGACTCTGACGTATGGACTCGCACCGACACAGCCGGGCAGCACGCTCTCACCGGTCGGCGGCTGGGCGGCCCAGTCCATGTAAGGGATGCGAAACTGCTTGGCAGCCGCCTGGTACCGGGCCCGGTCCGTCTCATTTTTGTAGAGAGTCGCGATATACTCGACAAGGGAAAACAATACCTGCTCGTAGAGAGCAAGGTACGGTCGGTGCCAGGGAAGAAAGAGCTCCGAGATGTGGGTGCAGTAGCCCGTGTTCTCGCTGCCTGGCTTGGGTGAGACGCCGTTCCAGTCAATCCATGGCACGCCGTGGATTCCAGCAATCTGGTAGTAGGACAGCAGCTGAGACTGGGGGGTGTACTGCATCATGTTGAGGCCCAGTATATACAAGGTCCACAGATCCGTGTTCTTCTCCATCTGCCGCACCTCTTGGCGCGGATATACCAGGGGCTTGCTGGTGTTGTAGCGGGTGCTGTTGCTGGTGCTAACGATGGTGCTGCTGCTGGCAATGCCATTGACAACAAATGGAGCTTGGGGATTGCGGGAGTTGAGCGAACGTTGAGAGAAATGCTCATGCACGTCAAAGCCATAGTCGTAGGGTGCTGGCTCTGCAGCCAGGACGCCCGAGACAAGAGTAGATGCAAAGACTGTAGCAAAAGATAGAAGCCTGGCCGTCGACAAGGGCCAGGACGCATATTGGTGTGCCATTGACGCTGGTGTTGATAAAGATGTGGAGGCGAGGTGTCGAGAGGGGTTGTGTGAAGAAGCGACGAAGAGAGTGATGGCGTGAGAGAATGAGGCCAGAACGGCAGTATTAGAAATATATATTAATTATTATTATCAATGGATGACAAACGCGGGCCGATGAACAGGAGGTGTAAACGGGAAGGAGCGACTGTCTTGTTTTTGCAAGGGAAAGAGCGACTGACGACCGCAGAAGTGGAAGGAGCATATGGAAAGGAACGTGTATATCCGAAGGAAGGAGCATGGGGATGGCAGCAAGATATATACCAGTAGATAGGCTTACGTGAGAGGGCTGCAACGAGGAGGGAGACATCAGAGAAAGAAGACTCAGACGGAACGAAGACGGATATTAGAGATGAGATAGATGAAAGGACTTCACCGGGGTAGTTAGTACAGCCCAGCCACTGTTTTGTTTTCGCCTTTGTTTATCCGGAACCTGATTGCAGCTGAAGGGAGACGGAAGACGGAAGACGGGATCCGGAAAGACGCAGAAATATGAGGACACGGGAGGTGACAGGACAGGGAGTATGGGAGAAGCCTGGACGGGAAAGCCAGGACAAGGAGTATGGGAGAGGGCGGGACGGAAAGCCATTGGCATCCACCAGCAGAGACATGACAGGACAGGCCGCTCGACCTAGACCCGAGACACCGATAGTCTCGTGGTGTCTGATGATGTTGATGATGTCTGATGTCTAATCTTGGAGCCGATGTGGATGTCTGTGCGTAATGATGATGTTGCTCTGTCCGGTCAGATGTTTGGCCGGTTTATATGTACACGCGAGACGAGCAAGACACCATGGCCGGGTACTAAAGACCGGACCGGCAGCGATGCTGACAGCGATTTTTTGCAGGGCGGATTGCTTCAGACTGGTTGTCTCGGAAGATCGGTAGAGAGAAGAGGGCCGTGATGGCGTGGCTGCTGGCAAGCGCTGAACTGACAAGACATTGGCGACCGTCACTGGCGGTGCTGCTGAGCGTTGAACGACAAGACCTGGTGGCTGTCGTGTCAAGCCGGAGGCACTGCTGCGCGTCATATTCTGTGCATCCAGCCTGCAGCTGCTGTAGTCTGACGCGACATGATGTAGTATGCTGTAGAACCTGCACCCTGCATCCTGGACCTGCATCTGCCCAAACACTTGTGGTCAGCTCTTGTGCTGCGCAACGCACAGAGACACATGCAGAGAGACAGACGGGACTTGAGACATGGTGGTGGTAGATGACAAGACAGAGAGAGGCAACACTCTCACAAGCCTCAAGTCCGGAACGGCTGTCTGCAGGAAGAGTGTTGAGGTGACCGAGAGTGAGAGACCAGCCGTCAACCGTCCAAACCGTAGCCGTCGGCAGCGACACGACCCCCCAAACAAGGAGACCAGCAAGACAGTAGTTGCCATGCCACTGCCATTAACAGACAGACACATTGCGGCCTTCAAATCTAAACAGGAGCCATCGTCTGGTTCGGTCGTACGCTCACACTTTGCCGAGCGAGGAGAGACATGTGTGAGCTGTGTGGGTAGTACCTAGAGTAGAGTGCTGACAGGGCAGACACTGTATCTCGATACATCAGGCGGAGTTGAGGTGATGAAAAGGCAGAAGAACAGGATTGGGCGACAAGACACCAATATTGGTCACAAGAGTTGGCGAATGCTATTTTTAGGCCAAACATATCAGGTATAAGTAGATCAAAATAGGATATCACTGTAGAAGATGCTTATACAAGATGACCAAGAAAAAGAGCTGTCACAACCGGTAACACAAATGTTCCAGAATGTGGTCGTTGTAGATATAAGAGGTAAAAGTATAGACAAAGTACAAAATGAGAACAATGAAAAGGGTATAACTCCGTTATACAATGTAATGGCTGCATCTAAAAACTCCAGAAATGTGCATTGAAAGACAAAAGAAAAAAGACAACGGGAACGGAGACAACCATAAACGCCATGCACCAAACCGAGCAGTACCCAAGAATAAGATAACCAAGATCATGCATAAGATGGGTTCGAATCTCTAGATCCTACATCATCTATCCCCGGTACGCCTGGAAGCCGGGGTGCGCAGGGCGGTCTGGCTGTGGCTGGGCCAGTGGTGGTGGGTTAGTGTTGTTACTCATCATAGGCCGGCCGTTGTAGCCGCCATTGTTGCCGCCGAATCCGCTGCCACCAGTGTTGTTGTAGCCATTGTTGCCACTGTTAAAACCGTTGGGGCTGGTCACAGCCGGGGCCTCCAGGGCCGGTGACCGGCTGAAGCCAGAGCTGAAATCGAAGCCGGCGTTGTTCTGCAGCACCGGCGAGCCGCCGTAGTTGCCGTTGTTGTTGCTGTTGTTGTTATTGTTGTTGTTGAAGCTAGGCCCGCCAGGTCCGCTGGGTCCGCTGCTGTTGTCAGGGAACTGGCGTTGCGGTGGAGGGCGGTTGTTCATCATCGGCTGGCCGTTGTTGTTGGCGGGTGTGTTGGGGCTGCCGGGGCCGAATGGGCTAGGGCTAAAGTTGGGAGTCGGGTTGACGAACCGGACAGGGCTGCCCGGACCACCTGGGCCTCCGGGGCCACCCTGAGATCCAGGACCACGAGGGCTGCCCGGGCCGCCCGGACCGCCGAAGCCACCTTGAGATGCAGCACCACGAGGGCTACCCGGGCCGCCTGGACCGCCAAAGCCACCTTGAGATCCCGGACCACGAGGACTGCCCGGACCACCCGGACCGCCGAAGCCACCTTGAGATCCCGGACCACGAGGGCTATCCATGGAACCACCCTGGGGACCGGGACCACGAGGACCATCCAAGGTAGCACTTTGGGGAGTCGCGAATCTGGAAACAGGGCTGGCGCTCAATTGAACGTCACCGCCACCGAGCTCTGAGATAATTGGTTTGTTTATGCCAAAGCTTGGTGTGGTACTAACGCTGCCATTACCAAGCTCTGGGATGGTCGGCTGCTTTACGTCAAAGCCCGTTGCAGTAGTAATGCTGCCATCACCAAGCTCTGGGATTGCCGGTTGTTTTACGCCAAAGCCCGTTGCAGTAGTAATGCTGCCATCACCGAGCTCTGGGATGGACGGTTGCTGTATGGCAAAGCCAGATGAGGGACCGACGCTACCATCACCAAGCTCTGGGATGGTCGGCTCCTTGGTGCCATAACCTGGTATAGAGCCATCACCAAGCTCTGGGATAGTTGGGGCGCGGTTGTTCAAGTCTGGGATAGTGGGGGTGCGGTTGTCCATGTCTGGGATGGTGGGTTTGCGGTTGTCCAAATCGAGGCCGCCGGGGGTGTTGTTGTTGCGGGGAGGCATGGGCCCTCTGTTGCCGTTCATGGCGTTCATGTTGTTGCCGTTCATGCCGGGGCCGTTCGGGCCAGGGCCGTTCATTCCTGGGCCGTTCATACCAGGGCCGGTCATACCGCGATTCATGTTGCCCATAGCACTCATATTGTTCATGCCAGGTCCGCCCATACCAGGGCCGTTCATGCCGGGGCCGTTCATACCAGGTCCGCCCATGCCGGGGCCATTCATACCAGGTCCGCCCATGCCGGGGCCGTTCGGGCCTGGGCCGGTCATGCTGCGATTCATGTTACCCATAGCATTCATGTTGTTCATGCCCGGTCCGCCCATTCCAGGGCCGTTCATGCCAGGGCCGTTCATGCCGGGGCCGTTCATGCCAGGGCCGTTCGGGCCAGGGCCAGTCATGCTGCGATTCATGTTGCCCATAGCACTCATGTTGTTCATGCCAGGTCCGTTCATGCCCGGTCCGTTCATTCCCGGACCATTCATACCAGGCCCGCCCATGCCCGGTCCATTCATACCAGGCCCGCCCATGCCAGGTCCGTTCATGCCGGGGCCGTTCATGCCCGGACCGTTCATGCCGGGGCCGTTAGGGCCAGGGCCGGTCATGCTGCGGTTCATGTTGCCCATAGCACTCATATTATTCATGCCAGGTCCGTTCATTCCCGGTCCGCCCATGCCAGGGCCGTTCATGCCGGGGCCGTTCATACCAGGGCCGCCCATACCAGGTCCGCCCATGCCGGGGCCGTTCGGGCCAGGGCCGGTCATGCTGCGATTCATGTTGCCCATGGCACTCATATTGTTCATACCCGGTCCGCCCATGCCAGGGCCGTTCATGCCGGGGCCGCCCATACCTGGCCCGCCCATACCTGGCCTGTTCATACCGGGACCATTCATACCGGGACCATTCATGCCAGGTCCGTTCATGCCCGGCCCGTTCATCCCAGGTCCGCCCATGCCAGGCCTGTTCATGCCTGGGCCATTCATGCCGGGGTTCATACCAGGTCCGCCCATGCCAGGTCTGTTCATGCCAGGGCCGTTCATACCCCCGTTCATGCCGGGGTTCATGCCGGGGCTCATGCCAGGAGCTTGCATACCATTGACAGGTGAATGGCCAAAAGTGTTGGCAGATGGGGACCGGCCATAAGGACTGCTGGGGAAGTTGCCGTTGCCCAAGGGGCTTGGGCTGTTGAGAGGGCTGGGGCTGGAAGGACCGGGACCCGGCGAGGGCGTCTTCATATCGAGGAGTGGCGAGACGGCTCTGGTGGTATCGGACCGTCTGAGGTTGTTCATCTCGACCTCCTCCTCGAGGTAGACCTTTTTGCTGTTGGCCTTCTCCCATGAGGGCATAACGGGGAGAGCATCTTCGTGGCCGGAGGACTTGGTGACGTCAAATGTGGCAAACTGTGGTTTATGATCGTGGACAGGCGGCCTGTAGACCGGGGCGGGTGCGGGTGCGGGAGCGGGAGCGTAGACGGGAGCAGGAGCAGGAGCCGGTGGCGGGATGGCCGGGGCAGCCATGGGCGGCTCGTTGCGGTATTGCTGGTGAGAACCGCCTTGGTGGGGAGGGATGTAGGGCTCGTCGAGGTACTTGTCCTTGTTCCTGCCGCGGCGCGGTGGGTCGCAGCAGCCCATGCAGCTGCCGCAGCACTTGAGGCAGTAGCAGCACTCACAGCAGCACGACAGGCCACAGCAGATGCAGCGGGCGCAGCACCAGATGGTGGAGACGAGAATAAGACCGCCGATGATGATGACGCCAATGACGGGCCATTTGCAGTAGACGGCTTTCATGCAGTTGTCCCAGCTTGAGAAGGCGGTCCTGACGTCTGTGATTTGGTCGCCGACTTCGGAGAGGGAGGAGATATCGCGGCCGTAGATGACGGGCTGCATGGCGCGGGCAAAGACGTCGAAGAGGGAGCGCCTTATGGCGACGCTCTGGGCCATGGCGACGTCGATAGTAGGCATGTTGAGGGAGGGTCGAGTATGTCGAGTATGTATGGGTGGTGATAAGATGTGTAGAAGAAGAATAAAGGGCACGGCGCTGCCGTTTGGATGCAGATGCAGATGCAAGGTCGCAGTCGAGATAAGGGCGAGGGTGAGAGCGAGGCCGAGAGCGAGGGCGAGGTCGATGCGGCGATTATGCTATCTGGCGAGTAGCAAGAGGTGAGGGGAGGGGGAAGAACGATGTCTATTCAGACCCCATTGTTGACGAGCAATATGTAATGTTCAACGATGTAATGTTCGAACCAGGGCGCTGCGGTGGAATAGAGGCGAGGGTCGGTGGGCGTTGGCGATCGAGTCGATGTGACGATAGTAGAGAGAAAGAACAGGTCCAGGTGTTGAAAAGGGAGGAAGAACAGGTGTTGAACTGATGGCCAAGAGTAAAGAACGTCGATGAAAGAATGTGAATGAAAGAGAACTGAAAAGAGAGTGGCCAGAGAGCAGAACTAAAGAAAGTGGCCAGACGAGGAATGAGATTGAGAGATTAAGCAAAAAGAGGCTGAGAAACAAGAAAACGAGTTGAAAATAGAAAATAGAAAAGATAAACAGCGCTTCGGAAACAGGGAAACGGGGAGGGAAAGGTAAGATTCGCAATGGAGAAAAGAGTCGGATCGACAACTGGAATAGGAGTTCTGGAAAGAAAGAAGAAGAGGGAAATTGATAGAGGAGAAGAGGAGAAATGGTGGGAAAGTGAGGCGAAAGAGTGCGGCAAAGAGACGGCAGCACATTTCAGGGGTTCGATGCACATAGCCCTAGAAAACAGACGATATGCAGGTACTAGCGGGTTTAGTGGATAAGTCGGTGCTTTAGTGCATTTGGTGATGGAATTTGATGTGTTTAGTGTGTTTAGTGTGTTTAGTGCGTTTTAGTGCAGCGGTGCGTGACAACCAACCACTATAAAAAGGCGCTATTAAGGTAGGGCCCTGGAATATCTGGTCCTTAATATGGGCACTGTTAACAGGCCAGGCGTTTTATGTGGTTGTTGGAGATATCTAAGCATATGTGTACGGAGTAACCGGTATGATGAGGAGAGGTAGCGGAGTATTTGATAAGAATAATAGCAGTGCATACTGCATAGCAGTAGCTATGCGAGCAAATGACTCGGTCAAGTGGTTCGTCTATTTACGTATCTCCGTAGGTGCATGTGATAGATCACACAGAGATTACAGCACATGCAAAGTGCGTACGTAAGCAGACGCCGGTACTCCACGAAAGGATACGCATTACAGCGCGGTTTTCCGAAAACAGCCAAGCCGCACGAGCGACCAAGAACGGCACAGGACACGAGATATTACCAAATAGAAACAAACAAACAGACGCTTCGACCAATTTCTCGTAAATTTAGATGACGCGCGCATAAGCAAGTGATATCGTGCTGTTGGTCGCAGACGGGTGCTACCGTGATTGTGATGGCTGCGATAAAGGCTGTGCTGATTAATGTATACGTAATGCAATGAGCGACTCGACTGTTTCAGGTTGTTCTTTTGTCTGGCGCCGAATGACAGCGGGAACAACCTGCTGTATTGATGAATGACAGCCGACAAACCTGCGTATCAATGTATGACAGAACAAACCTGCTATTGAATGACGCCTCCAAACCTGTTAAATTAGACGCTGACCCCTGATCCCGAATTGCACTTTGCGATGACGTAAGCAGATCTAATCCTCACCGGCGGCCTCCCAAAGTGCACAACTTTCTATATGTATGCTTAGGATGAGCGCACTTAACCTTAAGCTAATTGCCGGGCCGGCGGTAAAGGCGTTCACGTTGTCGTCGGGCCTCTTAACTCTTGACCTGGTCGCAGGCTGAATCTGCAGACATAAATAGAAGTCTCGGCCAACAGTCCAAACATGTACATCAGAGTAAGCTTACTGTTGTTTCAGTGGCGATCCGGTATGACACATCCGACACAGTGTGCAAATGACAGAGATATACGCGTATAGACAGAGACAGCAGAGACTAGACAGAGACACGGCAGAGACACGGCAGAGACACGCAGAGACACGCAGAGACACGCAGAGACACGCAGAGACACGCAGAGACACGGCAGAGACACGCAGAGACTCGCAGAGACACGCAGAGACACGCAGAGACACGCAGACACAGCAAGACACAGTGAGACATAGGTAGTTGGTGATTAGATTCGTGAATGCACTCCAAGGCGTTATCAGTCTTGCCCACCGATACGCACATCCCAAACGCCATGGTAGCAAACAAGTAAACAGAAGAAAACATAACGGCGTAAAGAACATGATATCAAACGAGGAGACAGTAGGAAATGTTAAAAGAACAAAGCATTAAAATAGACAACAAAGAGACCTTGTCATCACACGTCTAGTGCTTCGTAGGCGGCGGGCCCTCGGGAGGCGCATAGTCGTCGGCCGCACCGCCGCGCGTCGGGTAGTATGCCTGGCTCGGCTGCTGCAGCTGGATGTCGTTGGCGCCCTGGCCATTGTTGGCCGTGCCGTAGTAGCCCTGGTTGCTGTCGTAGGTCGTGCCCGTGTGCTGGGCCTCGGGCTTGTACGGCTGCTGGTAGCCGGCCGAGGGCTGCTGCGAGTACTCGGGCGGCGGCGGTGCCGTCGCATAGTTGTTGCCGTACTGCGGCACGCCCTGGTTCTGGTTTTGGTTGTGGCCGCCGAAGCGGCCGCCCATCCAGCCGGAGCCCTGCGCGGGAATGGTGTTGCGCCGGCGCCGACGGCGGCAAGCCAGCAGCATGAGGAGGAGCAAAAAGAAGACGATGATGACGCCAGTCAAGACCCAGCGGCCGAACCGATTCCAACCGGAGCGGTAGTAGCAGTAGCCGTTGCGGTAGTAGTAGTGATTCGGACAGTTTACATAGCTGTTTGGTCAGTAGCGCTCAGTACAGGGGGGGGGAGCGAAGGACATACCGAACGGCAATGTCAGCCATGTCGGCTATGGCTATGACAGTGGGTGCCATTTTGAGGTAGTTGTATGGCTGAAAATGTGATGTGATAGTTCTGTAAGAGACGGTGACGCTTCAGTTGAAAAGGCCGATGAGCAATCTATGAGCGAAAAGTGATTGATAAACTGATTTTGTTTGTTGTAAGAAGGAGGAGAGATGGCGTAAAATAGGAATGGGAATGGAATGGAATGAGATGCGAACAGAACAGCAGACGGGACAAAGACATAATAACTAAAGTCGAGGGGCGACGGATGCGCTCAGATGACAAATTATGGGGCGTCTCTGTCGCTGCTGATCAGAGCTCTGTTGGTGCGCTTTAGTGGGTAGATTAGACTTTTAGCTCTTCTAGCCATTGGTCCGAGCTGTTTTTAGTGCCTAACAGCAGCTAGTTTTATGACGACGTAGGGATCACAAAGGTTGTTTGTTGGGGACCAACTGGCCAAGATACCGATCGATGTATATGTAGTGTAAATTACGTGTTTGCTAGTTGACCAAGACCGACCGATTCTTACTGGCGACCAAGAAACCCGATGTGCTAGTTGGCACCAAGACCGACCATGCTTATTGGCGACCGTACACCGACCGCTTGGCCATGAGGCAAGTAAGCATACGTAAGCATACTCCAGGCCGTGCCGTCATACAACGTGACCACAAGGTTTGAGGGCTGGATCACACGCCAGCACTGCCTCTTTGGAAACATTTACAGAGTAGAAATACTAGCTGCAGACGGAACGACTGGAGTTTTGACTTTTAACGGGTGTAAATAGTAAATACAAACGCATGGTGACGTTTGCCAACGTGCGACTCGGCACCCCTGGATGAAACGACGGATGTCGTTGCAGGTATCCGGTGCCGGTTTGTGAGTTGTGTTCCAGCAGTTTGCTCCGCAAGGAGTCTAAGCTATGTAAATACAGGAGATGTCTGAGTTGGTCATGTTGAGCTTCAATTCCTTACGCACACATAGACAACAAAAGAGGGGATGTCTCACAGGGCTCATCTTGCCGCTCTTCCACTTGGAATATTGGCTAAGGCTTGTCTAGCCCATGGCTGAGTCGGCGTCTTTCGTCACCGGCCGATCTTCCATCCTTTCTGGTGTCTTTTTCATGTCCGTACCGTGCTTAGTCATCGTATCTTACCACTAAGGTATTCCAGTAACTGCATTCTACAACGCTTCTGTGGCTGTGTTCTTGGCTCTTGGCGGACACGACTGCTCGTACGAATGCAGTGCGCAGTCGGTGAGATGAAAGATTCCATTCTGTAGTTGACAAAAGTTGACAAATACTGCCATCGCAGAATGAATAATCCACGGAGTAAAATGATTTAACGTCGATAATGACTAAGCAGGTAAATAAACGTTACGACACCCCACCAGCTATCCGATAAAAACTAGTCATCGTCATGGTCAATTGACGCGACCCCCGCCGTCATCCCCGGAGCCTTGTCTGACACTTTTTCCAATTCAACCTCACGTACCGCACTTTAAACAAAATGTCTGCACAGAAGCAAGTCTGTATTGCCATTATTGGTGAGTACTTTTTCATATAAAAATATAAAAATAAACTGCCAACAAAAACACTAACAAATAGGCGCCGGTGGTGTTGGCAAGTGCTTCCTGGGCCAGCTGGCCGCCCTCGCTACCCGCCGCCCGGCCGTCCGCCTGAGCCTGTGCTACATCACCACCAGCAAAAAGGCCCTGTACTCGGCCGACTACGCCGATATCAGCATTACTGGCGCCACGGCCGCGCTCGCCAGCTCCACCACCAAGCCCCTCGCACTGCCCGCACTCGTCGACTACCTCGCCGCCGCACCCAGCAAGGTCGTCCTGGTCGACAACACATCGTCCCAGGACGTCGCCGACGCCTACCCCCAGTTCCTGCGCCGCGGAATCAGCATCGTGACGCCCAACAAGAAGGCCTTTACCGGCTCCTACGCGCTGTGGCAGGACATCTTTGCGTCCGCCGCCGCGTCTGGCGCCAAGGTCTACCACGAGGCCTCGTGCGGTGCCGGCCTGCCCCTGATCTCGACGGTCAACGACCTCGTCGACACGGGCGACGAAATCACCAAGATTGAGGGTATCTTCAGCGGCACGCTGTCCTTCTTGTTCAACTCGTTTGCACCGGCCAACCCGGCGCCGGGCGTCGCCGCCGGCAAGTGGTCCGCCGAGGTCAGCAAGGCCAAGGAGCTCGGCTACACCGAGCCCGACCCGCGCGACGACCTCAACGGCATGGATGTGGCCCGCAAGCTGACCATCCTGGCGCGTCTGTCGGGCATCCCCGTGGCGTTGCCCACATCGTTTCCCGTCGAGAGCCTGATCCCGGCCGCGCTGGAGTCGGCCGCGAGCGGCGACGAGTACCTCGAGAAGCTGCCGCAGTACGACGACGAGATGGAGCAGGTCAAGGCCGCCGCCGAAAAGGAGGGCAAGGTCGTGCGGTATGTGGGCAGCGTCGACGTCACGACCCAGACGCTCAAGGTCGGCCTGCAGACCTTTGACAAGTCGCACCCATTTGCCGCGCTCAAGGGCAGCGACAACATCTTTAGCCTGTACACCAAGCGGTACGGCGCGAACCCGCTCATCATCCAGGGCGCGGGTGCCGGCGGCGAGGTCACGGCCATGGGTGTGACGGCCGATCTGATCAAGGTCCTCAACCAGATTGTATAAACAAAAAGAATGTTTCTGGATAGAATACAGCAAACAATATGGGAGACAATAAAAAGGTCGCAAGGGCTGCGGCCATATCTGTATTTGTACTAGGTCGGTCCCGGTCGTGTATAGTGATGATTGTAATGGATGTATGCAGGCTGCTACTGCCGGCGTGTCGCTGTTGCCGTTTCCGTGGCTGTTGTCGCTGCTGTCGTCGTTGTCGCTGTTGCTTTGCCCTTGGCCAGCCCCTCGCGCAGCTTCTGCAAGTCCTGCTGCTGTTGGACCCTCCGCTTCAGGATCTGCTGTTGTTGCTGCTGCCGGCGCTCCCGCTGTTCCCGCTGCTCCTCGCGCAGCAGCCGCTGGCGTCGCCGGAACGCATTACGGCTCAGCGAGTAGAGGCGCCACAGCCAGAGGCCAATGTCAAAGGCGATGAGGGAGACGATGGGGGCGAGAAAGGCGATGCCCAGAGTGATCTGTATTCAGTAATTAGTAATTAGTAATTAGTAGGGAAGACGGCGGTTCAAGACGAGACAAGAAAACACCTACAAAGATGCCCGAGATGATGCGCACAATGACGCCCGAGGGGAAGAAGACGGGCGCCAGGAGCACCGGGAGCCAGGAGCCCAAGGTGTCCAAGGCAATGGCCATTGTATGGTCGGGTCGGTGTTTGCAAAAGAGAAAAGGGAAAAGGGGTCGTCGGGTTACAAGGCGTGGAGGGAGGCGATGACGGGCCGCTGCTAACGGCTTTGTCTGTACAAAGAGTAGTGGTTTGGCAGCCTAGCGAGCCGGTGGGCGAGGGATATCGCAATTGTCTTGCTTGTGTCTGTGTCTGCTTGCGTCTGCTTTCTGGCGAGGGCAGAGTAGATAAGACAAGAAGAAGCGCGGAATGCTCGGACGGGTAGTGCGTCGCGGAGAGGTCAATATACCGTGATTAGTGAATAAACGGATGATGAACGTCGGTTATTAAGCAATTAGAGTTGAGTGGGTACGGGGCACGACGTGCTGGAGCCTCAGCAATAGTGCGTATCAGGGCGAGGCAGTGATTGCGAGGGGAAGGTGCCAGGCAATAACGCGATCACATGAAAATAAGTACGCGTAGGATAGAGTTGGTTGTATGTTATGTACCATTACTTGCTTGTAATGAGGCTTACAATGTAGATTGTATAGCGTCTGATCAGGATCACCAAAACATTAATCATATGATTTACTTTGAAGATCACCAGTTAAACAGAAGACAACAGTCGTTATGTAATACGGAATAAATGAGATTGCATTTAGATGATTAATGAATAAATGGCCAAAAATCTAGTAATAAGAACAATAAAATAAAATAAAAGACAAATGACAAAAGACAAAAGACAAATAAAACACTAAGCATAAAACAAACTAACCAGGATCATTAAACTATGACGATGCGTTGGCAGTCGGGCAGTGGACTCTGATATCTTGCTGCACGCACGCCTCTAGTCGAGCCGGCTACGTGGCAAGTGTCACTCGGACTGTAGCATGCAGTGACAGAAGCCAGCTGGCGCATGACAGCAAAGCAGCACAAGTATAAATACGAGGCCTGCTGCTGTTTGTCGAGGCGACGAATATAATGGAGGGACGCCGTCAACATTGCTGTATTAGCAGCCGTCGCCTGACGTCTTTCCGCCTTGAACAAGGCTGAGTCATCAAAGTGGCAGATACAACAGACAAACGACATACAGACAAACAGATATACAGACATACATACAGACAGAGAAGAGAAACTAAGACAAGATCAATACGACAGCATGACATGCAGCAACGGACCAACTGGAGGCGACAAAATGTGGCAGACAAAAGACAACACGCAAAGCGACACAACAGCCTTGACAGTCATCCAGAACGAGAACATGATATTGGGGGAATAAAAACAGGATGAACGACACAGCAGACAGAACACAGAAGACAACACACACACACACACACCACGGCTATCTTTGACTTGCGCGGTTCACGAGCCACGACAACACCGCTTCTAGGTTCGTCTCCTCCTTGGCACTGATGCCATAGCACGATACCTCGCGGTGCTCAATGCTCTTGAGATCGAGCGTGTCAATCAGTTCGTCAACCGACAGCTTTTCTGGCAGATCCGACTTGTTGCCCAGCACGAGCAGCGGAATGCCCTCGAGCGACGGCTGGTCCATGATGGCGTGCAGCTCGTCGCGCGCCGCCTGCAGCTTCTCCATGTCGGCAATGTCCACGACAAACAGAATGGCATTGACGCCGCGACAGTAGCGCTCCCACATTGGCCGGAAGCGCGGCTGGCCGCCAATGTCCCAGCACTTCATTGCGACGTTGTTCCTCTGCACGCGCTTCATGTTGAAGCCAACCGTAGGGATTGTACTGATTGTTAGTTGGGTTGACTTGGACGGCCGAGTTTACTTGATCGGCATCACTGCGACACGACGGACTCACTCGTAGGTAAATTCACCACCCTAGATGCGTTAGCAAAAGACCAGATAAACGTTACAGACAAAGACGGGACGCACCGATAATACATTGAGCAGACACGTCTTGCCGGCATTCTGAAGACCGAGCATCGTGACATCCATTTCCGTAGCCCTGTGGCACAACTAGTGTTAGCAGCGGCAGCCGTTGGTAGGGGCTTCCAAGCGCCAAGGAAACGCACCAAAATGTCCGCAAATACCACTCGTACACCTTTCTTATGATTGTCGCCATGATGCCTACAGCGTCGCCCGAGGCGGAGTGTCTCGATCGCGACGGTGCCAGAGTGTCAGAGGGGACAGATGCGGAGGTGGCAGATGTGGAGGACGGGAGCGTCGAGGACACTGCAACGCTGGACGACTGGCGCGGCATACGAATGGCGTCGAGGAGGCCGTGGGATGAGGGCGAGCAATCTAGTCTGTACCGAAGCGGACGCAGGGGAGAGGAGGAGGTCGAGAGTAGAATAGAGTCGGATAATGAGATTGACGAGACGAAAAAGCGAGAGGCAATAGATCTGGCAAATGGAGCTCAAGTTGTCGAGTTGGTCGAGGTCAGTAGTGCTGTGGTTGGTCGAGTAGTAGATGTTGATCAAGTGTGTGAAGTGTGTGGTGATGATCTAGTGGTTGTAATGTTGACAGTCACTATGGCTCAGCAAGTAGTAGGTAGGTACAGCTGGGTAGGTATGGGTGGAGACAGAAGCAAAGCAGAGGCGTGAATAAAAAAGGTGTCGAGGACAAACAAGAGCGCTCGAGGCTGGTCGGCTGAGGCTGCGATGGAGCTGATGGAGCAAAAGACGTCAGATAGCAGATAGCAGAACAGAGGGGACGATAACTGTCGGTGGCGGCTGGCGCGAGTCGAGCGAGATTGCAGTCTTGCAGAGGTGGAGGTGGAGAGACCTAGGTAAAGTGACGCTGAAGGGCTGCATCACAGAGAACTACGGGACGCCTCTACCTGCCACCCACCCAAAACGTTGATTTTACACTCTATCTCTACCTTAGAACTTCGCGTTCATTTTCCAATAATTACCATTCACCCAAATCCTAACCGTTCACCCTAATCCTAACCCTGATCCTAACTAACCATTAAACTAATCAAAACTAACTAAAACTAATCCTAACCGTGCAAGCAGGCGATGTGCCAGATCACGTACAAATGTTAAGAAAGAAGGGCTTCCAAAATCCAGCGACTAAATAGTGGAGACATCACAGGGGTCAAGGAGGAAATTCAACGTTTTGGGTGGGTGGCAGGTAGAGCGTTCGAACTACGGAGTAAGAGACCGACCGGTGGGCTCCCCACTTGGCGCATCTGGCAGGGGACCCATTCTGGCAAAGTGTTGTTAACGTGCTGAGGCTGAGTTAGCGCATATGCTGAATAAGCGCCGTCGATCTGTCTCTAAGCATATGAGTTTGTTTTCTTGTGTCTACATAATAAAGGTGTTGTTTCTTTACTTTTCATTACTTACCGCTACAAGACTCCCGCTGCGGCGCTAGACCTCGTCGTCTGGCTACCAGACTTTTCTGCAAGGAAAGATACTCTGCAAGGAACAAAGCTTGCAGGATGAGAGAAGCGAGGCGCGGAGGCATGGAGAGGTGTCTCGTACCAGGGGAGGAAAACTTAAAACACCCGCGCGGGAGAGCAGAGGTCCAAGCTCTGTGACGAGATTGGAATAGTTGACGAGTACACAGTGTTGGTTGATAACTGCTACGTCGTTGTACAGTATGCATCTTCCTTTCATATAACAAGGCTGAGCGTGTCGTCGCCGTTGACAAGTGACGAGTAGGGTAGCAAGCAGCATGTCAAAAATAACCAAAGAAAGAATATAAAAGGTAGCTTCGAAAAGGTATCTCCGAATAGAAGTTATTTACGTCTCGGTAAAGTTTGTAAGTGCCCTGCTACCAGTGCCTGCTACAGCGCTTCCTCCACTACCCGGCGCTTGACCACTAGCCCGCTATAAGCGCGCTCGTTGGTGGCCCGGCTTTTCACCCCATCTTCACCACCGCAACCACATGCAAACCACCCGGCAGTTTCACCGGCAATAAATCCAGTGCATACTGAATTCACGTCAACACACATGTCCGGTCCCTCGTTTGCTGGCCTGCGACGGGCCGCTGACCAGATCAAAGGCAGCCAGCTCCCGGCACACTCGACGGCGACCACGTCCCTGTCCAAGCGTGCGTGCCTGTACAAGTGCTGCTGCACCGGCCGATCAACTAACAGACCAGACATACCCGACGCCTTTACATGGTCAGATTTGGCCACCGAGTTGGCCCAGCCAGATGATCAAGTGCGTAATCTCATCTGGTCTCTTCTCATCTGCTCTCATCTTGCAGTAACGATTACATAATACTTACATAATACTCCGACAGGACAACGCAGGCCGCGTTCTCGCCATCCGAGCCTGTCTAGATGCCGACCCGAGCCGGCTACAAGAGTCGGACGGCACAGAGAGCGCAGATGTCACTGCTAAAGAACAGATCCGCAGGTATGTAGCCCGTGTCCTGGCGCCCGTCATCGTCCGCGAAGATGGCGACGACGACGACCTCGCACACGGCGACGACCTCGCCGAGCGCCGCGACAAGGCCGTGCGCAAATGCAAGGCCTACGCCAGCACCGGTCTTGCAGTCCTGAGCCGCGTCGGACTGCCCGCGATGAAGACACCACAAAAAAAAGTCCAGGAGGCGGTCGACGGCGACGACGCACAGGTCGTGTACACGCTGATCGCGCTCGCCGACGTCGGCCAGCCATGGACGACAGACGCCGCAGCCGCGTGCGCAGCGGACCTTGTTGCTCGTCTGTTTTCGAGTGATTCAGACGACGGCGCGGCCAAGACGCTCTGGATCGTCGACGGCATCCTCAAGCAGTACCTGCGGCCGTTGTTTGCCCGGTCCCGGCCAGCCACCGTGACCGAGTCGGGACGGAAAACGGCGTATAGCACCGGTGCCGGCGGTGGAGCCACAACCGACATTGCCAGCTCCGAGTCGCCCCGGAACAAGCCGTGGAAGTATGTCGACCTGCGCGCCATTTCCGTCTTTGCATGGGCCATCCACGCATCTGATGTACGTTTCGTACGCGACGTTTCTCATTCTCTCCCTACTAAGAAGTAGGCCGATCTCATTCGCGCACACTCTTTACTGACAACTAACAATAGGCCGACCTCATTCGCGCACACTGGCCGCTATTCATCCCCGTCCTGCTGGCGCTCGTCGACGACCCGACCACGGCCGTGCGCGCGCGCGGGCTGGTGCTGCTGCGCACCTTTGTCGACGCCGTCCCGCGCCAGCGCGCCACTAATAGCACCAATGGCAATAACGACGACACCAGCCTGCTGCAGGCCACCGGGCTCATCAGCGTCCTCGCCGATGCCATCTTTCCAACGCTGCTCTTTTTGCCACGGCTGACGCCCGAGACCGAGTCGCTGCAGCTCCTGGCGCCGGCGTACGAGGCACTGCTGAGCCTCGCTGCCGCCGCCGACACGCGCGACACACGCGACACGAGCCAGGCCCAGCCCCAACCCCGGCTGCTGTCGCCACCGGCGGCTGACCTGCTGGACCGTGTGCTCCGCGACGGCATCTACACGGGCTACTTTCACGCGCGCGACCACATCCGCATTGTCGAGGAGCTGGCGCGCCAGGCCGGACACCTTGTGCAGGCCATGGGCATCCACGCCGTGAAGCATCTCAAGGACCTGCTCCCCCTCTATGCCGGCATCATGACCGACCCGTTTGCCATGCGCTACATCCCCGGCGTCGCTGCTGCCGTAGACGCTCTCCAGACGACGATTGCGACGTGCTGGCCGCGCCTGGCCAACACGCCGTGGCAGGAGGAGACGCTCAAGATGCTGATGCTGTGCTGGCTCAATGCCGAGGAGGACACGACGGGCGGTGCCGATGCCAGCACCGGCCGCGCCGACCTGCAGGCGCGCCTCCTTGCGACGGCCGACACGCAGCTGGCGGTCATGCGCGCCAGCAAGGTCGACCTGGACGCCACGGTCGGGCCCCTCATTGCGCAGGAACCACGGCTCAAAGCGCTCTTTAGGGTAGATGGCACGTTATGATCGGGTATTCGGGTATATTAAACGAGTCATAAACGAGTCATATACAAAATAAATCAAAATAAATCAAGCACCACAAACGTAAACAAAGAACTGGGTATATTTATTAACGACTATGACCACCAACACCAACAATCAACCCTACGCATCCACCATGTGCTGCTTAAACAGCGACTTGCCGCGCAGCCACTTGCGGTATGCCTTGTAGCGCTTCTTCTGTGCATCGCCCTCCGTCACCGTCAGCGGGTTCTCCGGCACCCGCAGCAGCTCGCCGTACAGCTCGTCCTCGTACGACAGCGCCGCCCCTTGACCCGTTTCACTCAGACGCAGCCCCAGCCCGTCCGTCTTCCAGCTGCCGCTGACGTACTCCTGGTACTCTAAATTGCTCGCCGCACTGACGCCGCCCGCCTCCGACTCTACATCGGCCGCATCCGTCGACACCACAATCTGCAGGTTCTGTGGATGGCTCAGGTACTGCTCGTAGTCGTCCGTCTCCTTGACCGACGGGTTCAGCGAGTCCTGCACCATCTTGGCAAACGTCAGCTGCGCCTGCCGCGACTTTTCATACGCCGACTGCTTCGGCTTGTTGTGCCCGCCGCTGTCGCCGTCAAAGAGCAGCCCGCCGTACGACACCATGGTCGTGTCCAGCGTCGACGACACCCCGTCGCCAGCTCCGGCTCGACTGTAACTATACCCGCTGCCCCGACGGCGCCCGTCGCTTTTAGAAGTGCCGTGGCCCGTCTGCGATGATGCGCCGCCGTCTGCGTAGCCGCTTCGGATGCCGAGCCCCGTGCTGCTGCCCGCAGACGCGCGCGACGGCGACGACGTCACCAGGGCGGCCGTCGTGGCCGTCGTCGTGGCCGACATGCTTGCCGTGGTGCCGTGCATGGATGCGACAGCCGGCGACGACACGGACCGCGTATGGCCGTGGCCGTGGCCATGGCCGTGGCTGCCGCCACCAGAACTGCCTCCACCCAGCCCCGTGGCCGGCCCGTTGTTGCCGGGAAAAGCCCCCTTCTCGGCCAGGCCATGGAACGCGTGCTGCTGGCCGCCATTCGGCGAGGCGCCGTCCGACACCGGGCTGAGCCAGTTCCGCAGGCTTGCTGACTGGCCCGAAGCGATGGATGCCGTGTCTTGGTGCTTTTCGTGTTTTTCGTATTTTTCGTGTTTTTCGTACTTTTCATGTCGGCGCCGGTCGTGTCGATCATGCCGGTCGTAGCGGTCGTGCCGGTCGTGCCGGTCGTACTTTTCATTCTCGTTCCGCTCGGCCTTTTCATTGATATCGGCGAGGCCGTGGGCATCGAGGGGCGGCAGACGCGCGCTCGCGACGTCTTGCGGCGTGACAAAGGAGACTTCCTTCTTGTGCCCGGCGCCGCGGCGTCGGCTGGTGCTGCCGCTTGCCGTCGACTCGCCGTCACCCACGCTGCTGCTGTGGTGGTGGTGCTGGTGGTGCGCCACCTCGCTGCGTACCTTGAACGGGCTCAGGTCATACTGGCCTTCGCGCGTGGACTTGATGGGAATGTACTTCATGGTCGACTTGATCTTGAACGTAAACATCTTGGCAAATGACGAGAGAAAGTACGGCCGGTAGAACTCGAGCCAGTAGTCGTCAAAGTACGACAGCGGCTTGCTGCTCATGGTGGCCGACAGCGTCATTGCGTTCGTGCTACTGCTGCTGCGGCCCGTGCTGCTGCGCTTGATCTTGGGGTGCCCGCTGCGCTTGCGCTTGCGCTGCTTCTGGTTCTGGTGCTCCTGCAGCAGCTGCTGCCGCCGCGCCGCCACAAGCGCGGCCAGACTCGGTCCTACGGGCGTAATGGCCGGCAGCGGCGGCAGCGTGCGCCGGCGCAGATTCTCGGGCGTGAACCAGTGGATGTAGTCGCGCCGCTTGCCGTCGTCCTTGCGGCGGCGCGGGTCGGCATGGTGCAGATAGTAGTCGGTCGGCAGGTCCCAGAGCAGCGGCTGGCCGGGCGTGTAGATGTAGTTGCCCAAGAACAAGTTGTACGCCTCCTGGCGCTGGCCGTCGAGGAACGAGTTGTTGTAGTACCGCTTCAGCGTTTCCAGCATGTCGCGCGAGTGGCTCGTCCACTGGTTGATCTTGCGGTACGTCTCCATCGTGTTGACCAGCTGCGAGCCGCCGTACTGCACGGCAATCGTGTCGCCGTGGTCGTGGTACATGTGCGTAAACAGGTTGACGGCGTCTGTCTCCCACGCCAGCGACGGATGCTCGAGAATGCCCAGCGCATGCAGCTGGTGGCCCAGCGCACACTTGCCAATCACAAACTGCGCTGCGTTGGTGCGGTCCAGGCAGTCAATGCAGTTTGTCCGTGCAATGCCGTTTTGGACGCGTGTCCGCTGGATGTTCTCTGTACTGTCCTTGCCCTCTTTGCCGTCGCCTTGGCCATTCCGAAAGAAGCCCGTTGTGGCCACCACCGTCTCGGCAATCTCCTCCAGCACGCCAATGACGCTCACATCGCGACTCTTGTTGGCCCGCGACATGTCCCACGCGTGATGGATAATCTTCTTGTCGTCGGGCAAAAACTGGTTGAGGTACTTGATACAGCGTGTAAACTCCTCCAGCAGCTTCGACTCGCGCGGCGTCGACTCGCGCGCCTTGACGAGATCCAGCACGTAGATCGGCGCCCCGTACCGCTCAAACATGTTGTCAAAGTGCTTGGCGGCCGCGCTGTAGAACGGGTCGACCAGGTTGAGCTCGATGGGCGGCTTGGGCGTGACGCCCGTGTTCTCCTGCGTCCAATAGAGCGGGATGCTGCCACGGTGCTGCACATACGACGTGTACTGCGGGTTGGCAAACAGCCGCCGGCCCGGCGAGTGGAACGACGTCGTGCTCGCCTCCGACACAATCTGCTCCGTCTCGACATCGTTGGCCACATAGCCCATGTCGTTGGCACCGCGCTTCAGGAAGCGTGCGCCGGCAAAGTACCGCGACCGCCGCGCAATAATGGTCACGTACGCCGTGCGGCCGTAGACGGAGATGGACGCCTGGTCAATGTAGCCGTGCGTGATGGGCCGGCACCAGTCAAAGGGCGATGCCAGCGAGTCCGAATCCATGGCCGGCTGCAGCAGGTGGCTGTTCCATACAAACATGGAGTTGTGGCCCTCGTCACACAGCCACCGCCGCCCCTCGGCCAGCGCGGCCCGCTCCTGCGTGATGTTGTGCTGCAGCGTGTTGGTGATGTCGTACGAGTAGCTAAAGTAAAACGACTGCGTGAGGTTGACGTGGTTGAGGATCGCCAAGAAGCGCGCTTCGTCTGCTTGTGTGCTGTACCCGGCCGCGTGATGGTGGCTTGCGTCACTGCTGCTGTTACCGGCTGCCCCGGCATTGCTGCCGCCGCCACCGGCACCCCCGCCTACAGTATCGGCCCCGCGACCCGGCGTCAGCGGAATCAGCTCGGTGCCCGTCACCTGGTAGACCACATGGCCGCCGATCACGGCCACTGTCGACCGCTTGGTGATGAGCATCATATAGTAGGGACCGGTGAAGCGGATAAAGCCCAGCAGCCCCCATGTCGTGCAGCGCACCTTGATGCCGCCAGTGCCGCGGTTGCCATCGTCAATGGTATCGAGCAGTTGGACCATTTCCTTTTGGCTGTACACAATCTTGTCGTCTGTGATGCTCAGCTCGGGGTCGTCGGCCGTCGTTGTGCGGTCGATCTTGAGCACGCGGAAACGCCGCCCGGTGACGTCCTCGCCGACAATGTAGTATCGGCTCGCCGTTTCGTAGAGCGTGTACTTGTGCATCTTGTGGCCCATCCGCTCGTGCGCGGCCGAGACGCGTGCGGAGCGCGCATAGCGGCCAGATCGCACGCGCGTGCTCGCCTTTCTTTCGCCGCCGGCCTTGCTCGTACCTGCCACCTTGGCCTTTCCGCTGCTGACGCCACCGGCGCCGCCGCCGGCGCCTGCATCGGGCACTATATCTTTTGCCACGTCCTCGCCGTCTCCGGCAAACGTCTCGTCATCATCGACGTCGTCTTCGGTCGCGAGCTTCTTGTCCAGATCATCCTCGTCATCATCGTCTTCATCATCGTCATCCTCCTCATCATCGTCGTCGTCGTCGCCCCTGTGTGAGCTTTCGGTCCCGGACCGTGATGGGCCATTGTCGGGGCTGGCGGTGCGTAGAAAGGGCCGTGCTACCGCCACGTCTTCGTCGTCGTCGTTGTCATCGCCAGCTGCTGAAGCGCCCACATCCGCCGTCTTTGCCGACTTGGATGTCTTGGATGCTGTCCCCGTAGCTTGCGCGGCGGCATCGGCATCGAGATCGCTATCGGCCTCGGCGTTGTTTTGAAGCTGCGGAAATGGCTGGTTGGCGGGGATGCTGCTGATCGCGTCACCGGCCTGGAGCGTGACCGTACTGTGGCTACTTGCTAGACTGGCAGCATCGGCCGTGCTTTCAATGACAGGGTTCAGCACAGCCATTTCGAGTGCATGTGGTTGAGGTTGTTGAGATGCGATCTACAGCTACGTCAGGAGCTTATATCAGATACCCCACTTAATATCACTAAATGCACTGTATTTATAGCATATAGCATGGCTGTTATAGTGAATCTACTGCTTATATAGTGCATTTAGCTGAGGGAAGAGGCAGAGCGAGTGCAAGGTAACATTTTATTCGAATCAGATCATTAACAAATCAAAACTCCAATATTCCAACAAATTCCAAACAAGTCCAATCTAAGTATACAAAACCAAACAATCAAGCAATGAAATAAAGGAATACAACCTAAGCGGCTGCAGCCACAGGCAGAGGACCCTCGGGCAGATAGCTGGCGGCAATGTTGCACTGCCGGAACAGACGAACCTCCTCGGGCGCAAAGGCACCGACGACGGAGTGAATGACACCGCGGTTGTGGAAGAGAACCAAGTCGCCCTCCTTCCAGTCGTGGGCGTAGATCAGATCAGGGGCAATGCCCGGGCGCTGCAGACGGTGGACGGTCTCGCGCACCTCGGCCAGGTCTTCAATGACCGTACCGTCGGCCAGATGCAGACGACGGATGGCGCTCGGATGCACCTGGAGGGCCAGCTTGCCGGTCTCGGGGTTGCGCCAGCACATGGGCAGGATCTGGATCTTGTCCTGCTCAATGGGAGGCAGCTCCTCGGGCGTCAGCTCGCGGCCCTCGGACACCATGCCCAGGCCGTCGGAGCGCGACTTGGCACCGCTCATCCAGATGTAGGGGTGGGCAGCGTACTCGACACGCGTCGTGCGGACAAACTCCTGGTCCGCGGGGCTCAGAATGTCATACATGGTCTCGCCCGAGGCGAACGCCGTCGTGCCCAGGGGCACATCGAGCACGTCGCCGGTGCCGTCATCGTAGCGGCAGGTCTGGCGACGGCCGCCCGGGACCTTGACGGCCAGCAGGGTCGTGGCAATGGGAGGCGCCAGGCCGTAGAGGGCGGCGTCAATGTGCCAGCGGTAGAAGCGCGTAAAGTCCAGGTCCTCCTCGTCGGGGATGGTGGTGGCGTGGAAGGTCCGGTGGTGAGGGTGGCGAAGCTGAGCGTTCTTGAGGCCCTCGTACTCCTCGACAAAGCCGTTGCCAATGACCTGGACCTGCGGCTGGTGCGGAATGGTCTTGAGGTCGGGGTGCAGAACAGACTTCTTGGCATCGAGGGTCTTGCCGTGACCGTACGAGCTGCCGGCCGGGTCGAAGCGCTGCGTGAGCTCAAACTGCTTCTTGGGCGAGACGTGGCTCTGGCCGGGAAAGACGAGAACCTGGTTCTCGAACAGGGCCTTGCGGACGACGTCAAAGTCGGTGTCTGGCCATGTTAGCACACCGTGATTTTGTCACACAAGTCAGATCAACAAGAGAGTGGTATCTTACCGGGAGGTTACCGATTTCACGGGTATTCTCCCAAGGTTTGCCAGGGTGCAGTCCACCGACAAGACGCAAGGATGTATGATAAATAGCAGAAGAGCAGAGATGGAGGTTTATTCTCTGTCTGCAGTCGCCCATCGATTACTTACCCGTGAGGTTCTCGATGTCGATGCCGGAGACAACGGCGCCGATCTTGGCCCGCGAGCCCTCGGCGTGCTGAAGGGGGGCGATCTTGATGGAGGACATGCTGTTATGTAGGGAGTAGATGGAGTAGTTGGAGTAGACGGAACAGTTGGGAGTAGTTGATGAGTTGTAGAGATTGTGTGCTTGGGTGAGGTCAAAGTTGAGGATGATGAGATGAGTTGGATGGAAACAGATGTTGATGAGGCAAGAGGACTGCATTTATATATACAACCAGTTGCTCCTTATTATCCTGACTAATATATCGGAGGCGGCCGAGTTATCGGAACTTCTTACAAGAGAGAATTTCTAAAAGACACAGTTCTGAGCATCGAGGTCAATGTGCGGGCGTATCACTGTACTCACCCGCACTAAAAGGCACTAATACAATGGACCTAGAGAGCTATGACGCAAGTGCTAGCTCGATCTTCACCACTCTTCTTTGAACGTTTACAAGTAACGCATACAAGATAACAGCTATGCTGCGGGGGACTTTCAACAGTCGATCAGCGCCACCTCCACAGAACGGAAGCCTCCGAGAACCGTCTTTGGTGACTAATCACAAGACGGCGGCGTTGGACGAGGCTTGCGTTCCTTTGATTGTTTAGTCATCAGATGGCCATAATGCAAAGCAAGACTCGCATCGATCGGGCCGTCACCCCAGACATTGCCTGGTGTAGTACAGTTCATTAATCATTATTGATGCATGTCTCGTAAGTCTATTGTCGATCTAGCGTGCTGGTATATCGTGTCGGAGAACAAATCTCATGCAAAGACACGCTTTAAAACAATCACACTTGATCAAAGCCGGCCCCCTTCTGCGCATCGACACCCGCCTCGGCCGCCGTAGACTGACTCCGTAGTGGTGCCGTCTCCAGCCCGGCTTGGCCGGCACCGCTGCCGCCCATCAAACTGTTCCCCCGCGAGCGTCGACGCGCAACCTTGAGGCTTGTCTCGTCGACGAGCAGCTCGAGCTCTTCCTCGACACTGCCAGCCGCGTCGCCTGCACGCTCGCCATGATGAGCAGCACTTGTGTCTTTATCGGTGGCGGCTACCGGTACTGCTTTTTCTTCTGCATCTGTTTTTGCTTCAGCTTCAGCTTCTGCATCTTTTTCTGCATCTGCTTTGGCTTCCGCATCGTCGGCGCCCACAACCAGCAGCCCCTGCTTGATCTGCGCCTGCAGGCCCTGCATGAAATCGCGCGCGCGCGCAAACCCGTCAACACCGTCGTCGCTCTGCAGCTGCGAGTACATTTTGCGCGCCTCGTTGAGACAGCGCTGTGCCTGGATGAATTTTTTTTGTGATACCCATGCCTCGGCGGCCAGCACGCTCCAGAATGCCGACTTGCGCCGCCAGCTGCCCCATGCGGCCGTGCCGCGCCCGGCACGCGTCGCACAGCACACGGCCATGCGCTCGCGCAGCAGCGCGTCGCCAATGATGCCGACGAGGCGCGCCTCGAGCAGCCGCGTGCCCCAGCGCACAGACTCGTCCACGGCCGGCCCGCCGCGCAGGCGCTGCAGCTCGAGGCCGAGCGCGACGATGCGCACGGCGCCGTAGGCGTTGCCGCAGCGCGTGTGGTACGAGTAGAAGCCCTGCTCGAGCATGCTGTTGATCGACTCGGGCTTGGTGCGCGACGACAGGCTCGGCTGCATCACCAGCAGCGACAGCGCACACATCTCGTTGGCCGCCGCGTGGTACTTCCACGCCTTGTCCGTCGTGTAGTCGGCGCGCAGAATGTCGTACGTCGACATGGCCAGCTTCCAGTCGCGCAGCATAAACGCATAGTCGGCCAGCTTGCGCAAAATCGCCTCGCTCGCTTCCGCGTTGTAGTAGCCGTGCACCGCGTCGTAGTTGGAGTTGCCGCCGCCGCCGCCGCCACCCAGACCGCTGCGGCCGCTGCTGCCCGCGCTACTGCCGCCACCGCCAAACCCACCCCAGCGCTTCGACAGGCTCACGAGGCGGCCGCTGATGCCCTTGCGCTTGGACGCAACCTGGTCGTTCCACACCGACACGCTGCGCTCCATTGTCGGCACGAGCGACTGCGTCACGAGTTCGCGCACAAATGTGCGGATGGCCGTCGCGTCCGACTCGAAAATGTAGCGTGTGGGGTCGTACAAGCCGTCATTGTCCTCTGCTGCTGCTGCTGCTGCTCCCGTTGGCTCCTGTTCGTAGGCTTCGCTGCGCGACAGGTCACTGTACTCCTCGACGGCCGTCATCCAGTCGCTGCGCGGCAGCATGAGACTGTCGTCGTCCGTCTCTGCACTCGGTGAGCTGCGCAGCCGCAGCAAATGGCAGTGCAGGCCTAGGCTGCGCTTCATCTTCTCAAACAGGGCCATGGACTGTGCAATGTCGCCGTTTTCCTCGTCGTGCACGAGCACATAGTACCGCAGAAAGTCGCCGTCTACCCATGGCGGCAGCCGCCGGTCGCCCTGGCTGATGTCGCGGTAGAGCTCCTGGAACGTCTGGATCGGTGCCGTGTTGCGCGAGCTGATAGCAATGACGCAGGCAACCGGGTGCGCAAACGTCTCATGGCACGCCAGTGGGAGCCCCGAAAGCATGCGCCGCAGGTAGAGGCCGTAGTACGGCGATGTGCTGCCGACATCAAGCAGACCCGCCGCCGTGCCATGCTGCATCGGGTTCTGGTGTGTTGGTGTTGGCAGGCCGGAAAAGGAATGCTCCGCATACGCCAGGTGCTTTTCGACAACAGCCTCGACAAGGGGGATTCGCACTGATGTGGCATTGCTGCGTGCTGCATCGGCGTCTTGTGAAACGCCTTCCGTCTGTTTTGTCAGTTCGGCGCTGTCGCTTGCGCTGACCAGACGGCCGTTGACTAGCTGCGGCGGCGGGCTGATGGGCGGCTGGATAATGCCCTGCGCAGACTCTGGCGGCTCGACATTGTCGCCAAAGTTGACAAAGCGCACGGAAAAGTCGTCCCACGGCCGCGGCGCACCGTTACTGTCGCGCACCTGGACACGCCCGGACACGCACTCGCCAAACGGCCGCAGCAGCTCGCACAGCCCGTTCGCAAAGCCCTTTTCACGCACCAGGTCATCTGTGTCTTGGGACGAGTAGACAGCGACATGGGGCACAAAGGCCTTGAGCATCAGGCTCAGCGGATCACCCGGGTTTTCAACGGCCGGGCTGTCGAGTAGGGAGCGTGTAAAGGCGGTGCCGGGTGGTAATGATGACAGAGATCCTCTGCGGGAACCTGTGCCTATTGTAGAAGAGGGAAGGCCTCCTGATGTTCCCGGCCTGGCTGTTGTGACGGAGCTTGTGGTGGATGTCAAGGACATGGTGCGCGTAGCGGGAGATGCGATGCGGCCGAGGCCAACGGGCGACATGGACCGGGAGCCCGGCGGTGTGAGGGTCGAGGCATAGAGGGAGGCGGCATTGGCCGGTGCTCCGCGGCGCAGTGGTAGATTGATGTCGGACTGGGACACCGGCATGGTGCGTGAGGTGCGCAACGGCAGGTCGCTGGTGTGGCCGGGAAGTGCCTGGCCGGCGGGCAATGGGCGCATCGTGGACGGCCCTATGGACGCGGCCGGGGGCAGCGATTGTATCGACTTGGGAGAAAGCGGTGCATCTTCTGGAGACGGCATGGGGGCTGTGGGTCTGTATAGGTGTGTCGTCGACGGTGGCGCAGAGATATATCGAGAGTAGCTCAAGGAGGGGAGAGGAGAGGAGGGGGAGGAGGGGGAGGAAGAGGGGTGGCCGGCGTACAGGGCCTGACAGTGAGTACGTCGATGATGATAAACCAGTGCCGAGGGTGTCGTGGGAAAAGAGACGAGACTCTTGTTTGCCGTGGCCGTAGTATTGAAGCTGGGAGTCAGATTGACATGTGTCGTGAGCCTGTAATGCCGGGCCCGGTGAAAGAGGCCGTTAGGGGTCGTCTTATCGGTATCAGTCACGTCACGTGCACGTCATTGAGTCTACCCCACTGTCTCGTCATCCCCTCGACGCCACAGCCTAATGGACAACAACTCGGCGATGAAATATTTGGCGTGGGCACAAACGTCCGCAATCGCCACAATTTCCTCCCACATGGTGCTCCGCGACCTTTTCGACATAAGCGTCACCGTGCCGGAGTACATAGCACGGATCTCGCGCCCGCGATCTCGTGCCCGCAGACGGGCTGAGGAAGGTCTTGGTCGCATCAGCCACGGCAAAGATTTTTTCTGCGCTCCTCGTCATCTTCTCTGTCATGACAGCCTCGGCCGTTTTGCTGATATCACTTCTCTCGGCAAGGTGGTGGAGGCTGTGATGACGGAAGATGACGAGGGTCGCAGAAGAAGCGAGGATTCAACCCCTCAAACTGCTTGGGAGCCGAGCGGCATGACTGACGGAGCTGGCAGCCCAAACTGTCAGCGAGACGGCCCGAGCAGCTTGGTTCCACAGGATGTCGTGCTCCATGCTACAGCTGGACCTGAAGGGAGCGTTTGACCGAGTCCACCACGGCTGGCTGATCACCACACTGCAAGATCAAGGCTGGCCTAGGTAAGTGACAAACTGGCTAGCAACGCTCCTCGAGGAGCTCCGCAAAGTCAAGGGAATAGGAACGGTAGGGTTTGCCGATGACACAAACAAATTTAGTTGCAGTCGGCGGCAATGTGCGGCAATTCGCTACAAGAGGGCCGGGATACCTGCAGCAGATGGGCCAAGTCGAAAGACATGGTGGCCACGCACAACAAGGACAGGGTGGGCACGGCTCTGGAACTGGCGGTTGCTGTGTGTCGAGCACTTGTCAACCGCATGTCCAAGAAGCCCCTGCCAGGCCGCAAGTGCTTAATTTGCGGCAAGGAAGGTCACTTTATGAATCTCCCGGAGCCAGCACCCGCCTACATCACCACGCCAATATCAATTATGCTCCCATTCGACAAAAATTCACTTTACGATCGGTCTTGAGATTCTTCATTATTGATCTATCGTTTTCTTAATTTGCGTTACAGCTTCTCTACATCATATTCAGCAACCATCAAGTACAAGATCATGCGCAAGAAATCCCTTTAATGCCGTGAATAGCCCCTCCGGCTGCGCCCGCGGCGTGCCCCCGCACGCTGGAAGATGGGCATGGCGAAGCCTCTGATGATGTGCTCGGCGACCCGGCGCATCGCGGTGTGGCGGATGCCGTCGTATCGAGAGGGAAGTTTCTTGCTCATGTAGGTGTCGACGAGTGCGGAGCAGAGAGCAGCTGTGGCGACTTCTGAGCCCTTTGCGCCCAGCCAGTTGCCGTGGCTTGAGGAGATGTGGATGGCGGCTATGCTGCCGGCTTTGAGAGCGTGCATGGCGGCCTTTTTGAGGGTCGACTTTGTCGCGCTGTGCCGCGACCTGTCTCTGTCGTTGCGGCTTGCAGAGCGCTCGCGACTGAAGAGCACTCGCGACGGCGACGGCCGGCAAACGCCACGGCCCCTGGTGTCGACGTCATCGTGATCGTCGTCATAATACCTGACATCGCTGTAGCCGTCGCTGTCATAGCCGTCATCCATCCAGCGAGACTGCCTCGGCCTACCGGTGATGCTGCGGCCTCTTCTGTCGCTGCTGCTGCGACCTCTTCTGCGGCTGCTGCTGCGTCCGCGTCTGTCGTCCGAGCCGACGAAACGACGCAGCCATGAGCGGAAACCGCGCACGGACGAGGTGTCCCGGCCTGCAGGGCCGTCGTGTACACGTGAAACGGACCGGCTGCGGCGTATCTCATGTTGGAACTCGTGTTCACGGTAATGCGGGCTATGCGGACGGTGAGTGTCGTCTACCACGCGGTATCTAACGTGCGAGCCATATGCGTCTCGGGCGGGAGATGGGCTGTATGTCGAAACTCGGATGTAGGTTTCTCGGTCATAGTCTATGTCTCGGTCTCGGCTTGGGTACCGGTATCGGCCTCTGTCCCAATCTCTGTCGTCCTCGTCCGGGCTGTGTCTTTGACGTAGAGGCATTCTGACCCAGTGTGTGCTCATTTTGTGAGAAAGAAGATGAAGATTTTGGACAAAATTGAGTGTTTATGCTTGAGGCTGTGAGTAAATTAGCACATAGCGCCCAGAGTTCACCTTGTGTGACTCTACTCTACATATATACACAAGGTGACGGGATCATGACATGAGATAAACTTTGAGAATCACTTCACTGTCCCGCGAAATGGCCCCCATGATAACACACACCCTCTGGACCCTCTTGGCTCACTCGATCTTCTTGGTCGACGCATACTAAATATCCGTTCCGTCTATTAGTCTTTTAAAAAGTGGAGTTTATGGCCTCTATTTCGGGCCTGTGAAGATCAGGATCAGTAAAGACGTGACATTACGTGACACTATCTCAGACAACACGCAGCTCCCAACGTCGATGAGCCGCAGAACAAGATCCAGACCCTATATCTCCTCTCGATAATACAGAGATATGCAGTCATCACAATAACGGCCCAAACCTGGGCCCGTTTACTAAACCTTATACGTGTAAGTGCCAGTGGGCCTGAAAACAAGTGGGGATTTCAAACAACCGCGAGACCCAAGAGGAGGAGTTCTAAGCGCCGTTGTACTCGAGTGTTTACGAGAACCATTTCCAACAATTTGCTCACCAGGGAGCATTTCGGTTCAAGATAACGCGGCTGTGCATATGTCCGGAATAGTGCAGCAGTGGTTGCGTCATTGGGATGAAGAGCATAGCGTTGAAATCGTAGTCCCGACTTGAACCCCATCGAAAACGTGGAAGCTCTTGAAAGAGATATTATGGCGGCTCAACGCGGAGGGAACTGTATGTTTCTCAGTCTGGTTCTGGCTAAACAGGCGGCAAGGTTCAAGGAGAGGCAGCGGAAGAAGGAAGAAAATGGCGAGAGACATGGGACAGGTCGAAGAAGCTGATCGCGGACGCCAGGCGATTCCGGGGGAGAGGAGCGACTGATATCCCCGACCCAATGAGGCATTGTCACGAGTGGAGGGGAGTTTTCGGCCTTGTAGGGTTTCTTGAACAAGCCGACGACGGAGTACTGTGACATTGGTGTTGTCTGGATGTTGGCGAGATCGTCAGGGTGCTGTCTGATCAATGTGTCACTAGTCGTGTGCAATAGAATTGGGAGCTGCACAAAGGTAACACGTTGACTCTATGTTATTGAATACTAGAGAGTCAAAAGCTATGGTAGCTGGTCACGGAACATTGTCTAACTATATAATTGTGGTGGCCAGGTATGGGCTTGTGTCGATCCTGAGATAGGGTGCATGCCGTGATAGGCTGCGTAGAAAAGGGAAATTCCGGTGTAGATTCCGGAAAACCGTCCGTGGGCGTAACAAGTACCTGCACAATCTCTCGTCCACCCTGACGGCTCTGGAACTGGCGGTTGCTGTGCGAGAGAAGTTTGCTGGCGAATATCTTTTCGATCAATGAGAAAGAGCATGGCAGACCATAAACGCCTGGGTGGTGGAAGGGGCCACCTCTTCATCGAGGATCTGCTTGTCGACCGCACATTCAAGATGCCCATCTGCGACAAGGAGACTACTTGTTGAATCTCCAGGAGCCAGCACTCGACAGCACCACGTTTTAATATCATTTATGCTCCCATTCGACAAGAAGTATTTTACAATGGCATTATGATCCTTCATTATTGATATATTGTTTATTCTATTTGCGATACAGCTTCTCTACATCATTGAAGGCTGAGTGAAGCAACCACAAGTACAAAATCATGCAGAAGAATCCCTCTAATGCCGTGAATAGCCCCTCCGGCTGTGATCGCGGTTCCCCCCCGCACGCTGGAAGATGGGCGTGGCCAAGCTTCTGATGGTGTGCTCGGCGACCTGGCGCATGGCGGTGTGACGGATGCCGTTGGCTGGAAATGGATGTTTCTGGCTCATAAAGGTGTCGACGAGTGCGGCGCACAATGCAGCTGTAGCGACGTTTGTGCCCTTTGCGCCCACCCAGCTGCCGGGCCTTGCGGAATTTCTGATCGCGGCCAGGGTGCCGGCTTTGAGAGCGCGCATAGCGGCCTTTTTGAGGGTCGACGATCTCGCGCCGTACTGCGACCCGTCTCTGTCGTCGCGGCCCGTAGACTTGGAGCGCTCGCGACCTGAAGAGTAAGACCGCCCGCGACCTGAAGAGCTCTGTTGACGATGACGGCTGGCGCCTCGTCTGGCTGGCGACGGTCGGTCCTCTGGGTGGTAGTAATCGCCACGGCCCCGGCTATCGACATCGTAACGCCTGTCGTGGCTGCTGCTGCGGTCTCTTCTACTGCTGATGCTGCGGCCTCTTCTGTCGCTGCTGCTGCGGCCACGTCTGCGGCTGCTGCCGTCAAAATCGAGAAAACGACGCAGCCATGAGGTGAAAGCACGCAGGGGCGAAGTGTCCCGGCCTGTCCGGCCATCGTGTGAAAATGAATCGGACCGGCTGCGGTGCCGAGCGTGCAACCCAGATGCCAGCTTGTCGGCATGTCGGCCTCGGACAGGAGATGGGCTGTATGTTGGAAAGCGGCTGTAGGTGTCTCGGTCAGAGTAGGCTAGGTATCGGTCTCGGTCTCGGCTTGGCTCCCGGTATCGGCCTCTGTCTTGGTATATCCCTCTATCTCTGACATCCTGGTCCAGGCTGTGTCGTTCGTGTCTTGGCCGTTGAGGCCTTCTGTGTGTGGTCATTGTGTGTGAAAGAGGATGCAGATTTGGATATGGTTGAGAAGTTTGCTTGAAGCTGTGATATATATTTTTTAAAAAAAATCTAGCGCTCAGCGTCACCTTGAGTCACTCCAAGTATACGGAGTACATATACAAGGACGATAGCATGATATGATAAATTTTGAGATCTTTAAGCATACTGTCCCGCGAAAAAAATCCACAAAATCCCACTTTTAGTTTAAAAGATGCATACTAAAGGTCCGTGCCGTCGAACAGTCTTCAAAAAAGTGGAGTTTATGAGTTCTATTTCAAGATATAAGTAAAGTAATTTTTCGAGCGCACGCCCCTCAAAGTTTTCCTCTTTCCTTTTCTGTCTGTTCAACGACAGCCCATCTTGTGTTCCTGCAGCTCTTGCAAGCTCACCGATTCTCTTGTTTCCACATGACACTATCTCAGACAACACGCAGCTCCCAACATCGATGAGCCGTAGCCCAAGATCCACGCCCAACGTTTCCTCTCGAGAATAAAGAGATATGCACTTTGCAGAATCACGGCCAAGATCTGGACCCGTCTCTTAGTATGCTAAACCTTAAACAAGTGTACATTTCTGTCATCGAAGTATCAGTGGGTCAGTAAATTAAATGTGGTGATATAAAAAAAACCAAAAAACCCGCGAGACCCGGATTCTGCAGAGGCGGAGATACAGGCGCCGTTGTACTCGAGTGTTTACAACAAACATTTCCAACAATTTGCTCACCAGGGAGCATTTTGGTTCAAGCTAACGCCACTTTTCATACGTCCGGAACAGTGCAGCGGTGGTTGCGTGATTGGGCTGAAGAGCATGGCGTTGAAATCGTGGGATTGGCCTCCATACAGACCCGACTTGACCTTGGCACGAGAGTGGAGGAGAGAAAGATTAAGTATGAACTACATATTAGTGGTGAAGCTGACGACGAGTATCTCACAATTTGAATTCTTCTACATATACGGCTGACACGCAAGGACAGGGTAGACACTGTCTGGAACTGGCGGTTGCTGTGCAAGAGGAGCTCTCTGGCGAGGATCTGTTTGATCACTGAGAAAGAACATGGCAGGACATCAACCTTTGTGGCTACCGCCCAGGCGTTTATGGTGGAAGAAGCCACCTCTTCATCCAGCATCTGCTTGTCGACCGCACGTTCAATAAGCCCCTGCCGGGCTGGAAGTGCTTCATCTGTGGCAAGGGGGGCCACTTTATGAATAACCAGGACCAGCACCTGATTAATTCGGCACTGGCACCCATATATCACCACGCCAATATATCATTATGCTCCCATTCGACAACAGTCAGTACTCTACGATCGGCGTATAAAAATTCAGTATTATTGATCTAATTTGTTTTATGTGCGATACAGCTTCTCTACATCATAGCAAGCAACCATCAAATACATTCATGCAGAACTTCAACCAATACCATCAATAGCGAAAGCCCCCCCGGCCGTGCTCGCGGTTCTCTGCCGCACGCAGAAAGATGGGCTCGGTCACGCTCTTGATGGTGCGCTCGGCGACCTGGCGCATCGCGGTGTGGCGGATGCCGTTGACTCGAGACGGATGTCTATGGCTCATGTAGGTGTCGACAAGAGCGGCGCCGAGAGCAGCCGTAGCGACGCGCGATCCCTTTTCGCCCAGCCAGTCGCCGGGACTTGTGGAACTGCTCATCGCGGCCATGGCGCCGGCTTTGAGAGCGTGCATCGCGGCATCCGTGAGGGTCGACGATCTCACGCCGTGCTGCGTCCTGTGTCTGTCGTCGCGGCCTGCAGAGCGCTCGCGATGGTGACGGCCGGCGACGTGTCTGGCATGCGACCGGCGGGCGTGCGGGTGGTAGTAACTTTCGCGGTCCCAGCTATCGACATCGTCATGATCGTCGTCATAATACATGTCGTCGCCGTGATCGCCGTGGCCATCACCATCATCACTGCCATCCATCCAACGAGACTGCCTCGGCCTACTGTGCTGGCGTCTTCTGTCGTGGCTGCTGCTGCTGCGGCCACGTCTGCCGCCGTTATCGTCCACGATGAGGAGACGACGCAGCCATGAGCTGAGAGCGAGCAGGGGCGAGGTATCCCGGCCGTCGCGTGCAAGTGCATCGGGTCGGCTGCGGTGTCTGTCATGCCTGGACTTGTGGCCACGGTAATGCGGGCCATGCGGACGGCGAGTGTCATCTGCCAGGTGGTGTCTAGCGTGAAAGTCCGATGCCAGCTTGTCGGCATGTCTGTCTCGGACAGGAGATGGACTGTATGTCGAAACACGGCTGTAGGTGTCTCGGTCAGAGTAGTCTCGGTCTTGGTCTCTGTCTCGGTCTCGGCTTCGGTCTCGGTCTCGGTATCTATCCATATCTCTGGCGTCCTGGTCCAGGCTGTGCCTGCCGTGTCTGTTGTGTCTGCTGTGTCTGTGGTGTCTGTCGTGCCTGTTGTGTGGAGAGTGTGGTGGCGAGCGAGATTCACGGACATGGTTCATGCTTGCCTCGATGGCCTGCTCGTCTTCTTCGGTGCTGGTGTTGTCCATGCCTAGGCAAAGCATCTTCTGGTGCTGGACCTGCTCATGTGTGTGTTTTGATGGGACGGTATAGCGGCGTACAATGTACCGACCATGGTGCTCAATGGTGCCTGTCTCTGGACGTTGAGGCTCTTTGTCCCAGTGCGTGGTCATTGTGTGTGAAAGAGGATGAAGAGTTTGGATATGCTCAGAAGTTTATGCTTGCGGCTGTGATATATATAGGGGCCGGCGTTCACCTCGTGGCATGATACCGTCACTTTGTAGAGTTGTACAAATATAGCCTTTTTTCCCTTCCCTTCGCTTTCCTTACACACCCAGCAGCTGAGTATCTGTTCAACGACAGTCCATCTTGTGTTCCTGCAGCTCTCGCAAGCTCACCCACCCTCTTTGTCTCCATGTGACACTACCTCAGACAACACGCAGTTCTCAACATTACAGATGATTGAGACAGGCATCGACGAGCCGCAGCACAGGCTCCACGCCCAACGTTTCCTCTCGCCGAGCCTCTTGTGCGTGCAACTCTATCCACGTCGAGCGGCGGCACACGACAGCAGCCATGACATGTCATGTCGCACAAGCTCACCAAGAAGCTGTTTGTCTGCAGCTGGCCACGGAAAATGACGAGGACCCAGCCGAGGAACCAAGACGAAAAACAAAAACTGTCTCGCCTACCCCGTTATACCGCGCTTCGACAGTGGACATCACATCACATTGTGCAATACGACTAGTCGTATCGGCCGAGTGACAACAGCCCATGTTAATGTTACGCATACTGTGCACTGTTGCATTCTTGACGACTTGGTTCATATTCATTCTTGATTGTCAAACAGTAAGCATACATACACACCACCACTATGCTGCACGCCTCTCGCGCCCGCTGATCAGGTAGATGGCCGCACGCACGTCGATCAGCGGATCCGCCGAGGGCTCGATGCCGTCCACGCGCGGCACCGGGTCGAATATCATGTGCTTCTGCTGCGCCGCATCCGTCGCGCTGTCGGGACTGAGCAGCGCGTCCAGCGACACGAGCCCGAGATCGACCAGCGCCCGCGCGTCCGCGCCCTCCTCGGGCCAGTGTACCGTATTGTCGTCCGTCACGTCGCCGGGCTGCGCCACCTGCACGACGAGGCGGTACTGGATCGGGTTTCTTTCTTTCCTGTCCTTCTTGTCGACGCCCAGCTGCGTGCGCACACCGTCAAACAGAAAGTCGGGCTTCTGCGCCGCGGCCACGGCGTCGTCGAGGTGGTCGACGCCCGCGACCGGCAGAATGCGGTAGCGCACAAATGTCGCGTCGCCGGCAGCGTTGACGAGCTTGAACGCGTTGACGCCGAAAAAGGCCTCGCGCGAAAATGCCGATGGCGTCGGCTTGGGCGCGCCAACAAATGCCTGGGCCGCCGGGTGCGCGGCAATGTGGGCGCCGAGCGCGTCGGGGTTGGTGCCGGCACCGGCGACGGCCTGGAAGAAGGCGAGCGTCTCGTCGGGCGTGGCGGCCGGGAAAAAGGGCACGCTATGTGCGACAATGTCGGTGTGTTTGCGGACGGGCGTCTCGGCAAGGACAAAGCGCAGGGCAAAGCCGCGGGGGTTGCCGTTGGCGTCGGTATCGGGCAGCTGCGGGATGCCGGTGGACGACGAGAAGCGGGCCACGATGGGTGTGGATGGGTTGGTCAAGTGCGGCGCCCTGGACAGAGCGGCAGCGGCCGGCGTCGGCGTGAACGTGCCCGTGGCCAGCAGTCCCTTGGCATGAGCTTGTCTGTCAGTAGCGGTCTTGATAGCAGAGATGGGTGTGGTGTACCTGGACGGAAGCCGGGGTGCGGGCCGGAGAGGCCCTTGAGGACACTGATGATCTCCTTGCCTGTGTCGACGACGTGTGAATCTTTAGGGAGAGGCATTCTGTTCGTTGTTACTGGGTGTGCTGTGGTTGCTGGGTGTACTGGTAGGTGTTTGGAAGGGGTGGCTTATCATCGAGCGGTGCTTCTCTCTTCTCTTTATACGTACTCTTCCACTCACGCAACGATACCCCCTCACTTATACGCACACTACATGTCCCTCTACATTTCCATCCAACGAGATGCCGTACCACCCGCGATGGTGAGGAATCAACGAGTGCCGATTGGTCCGTATGAAGAGTGTAAGATGTTAGTGAGATGGAAGCGTCAGCAGTAGCCTGAATGGTCATTGTTCCTGTATGATGAGTGATCATGTATTTGTAAAAGAACCACACCACCGTCTGAGATACAACAGACAAAGAAAAAGAAAGAAGCACAACAACTGAAGAAAAGCAGCGAATGATAGACAGTAAACCTTAGATATCACCGTCTGCCAGCTGCTTCAAAAGTTTGGCCATCTTTACGGATACCTCTGTTGTCCGTGGAATGTCGTGTCCGCCCTTGTGGTCGTACATCACCCGCTGGCGACACGTGTAGGCCAGCTGCATCGCCGACGTGTACCGCGGGTCCCGGATACCGTACACATTCACCACCGGCAGCGTAATAAGTATGTCCTGGGGAAACCCCGTCGCGTAGTTCATGCCAAATACGTCGTCGTCCGTCGGCAGCGGCGCCTCGACGTCGTGCACAAGGTCGGACACGTCGTCCCACAGCCCGACGCCGCGCTGGATTTGGTCTGGGTTGTGCGCGTAATTCTTAAACTGCGCCGTCTTCTTGTGCAGCACCGTCACCGACCGCCGCTCAATGTCCAGCGCCGCCGCCGGCACATCAACTCCCAAGCTCTCGAGCGACCGAAACGACAGTCCGCCGCAGATGAACATGACGCCCCGGAACGGCGCCGGCACGTTGATGCGCGCCGCGGCCATGTCCTGCTGGCGGTGCATCAGGTAGCTGGCAATGAACAGACAGCCCTGCGAGAAGCACATGGCCAGATCGTAGGGGCCGTGGGCGGCGAGGTAGTCGTCCAGCCACACGTTGGCCGCCTGGATGGCCTCGACCGTGTCCGACTCCCACCAAGCATATGCGCCCGACTCGAACATCTTGTCGATACCCGGTGCTGACGGTGCCTTGAACGGGCCGTCTAAAAAGTCAAACTCCCACGAGCTGTCTAGTTTTGAGCGAAGAGCAGCTGCGTTGTCAGTCTTCTTCTTCTTCTGTTTTTCTCACATCTTCTTCTCGTTCATCTTCTCCCACTTTATACCCCTTACCTACCTGTCTGCGACTTCATGACATCGCCGCTGGCCCCGCGGCCGTGAAAACAAAGCACTCTCATTTTCTCAAAGATCAAAGAAAATTGTTGACTCTTACTGCCAAAGACGTTGCGATGCTGTTCTCGCGATGCTGCGATGCGTGTCGAGTCTGGCTGCTCACCGCTCTCTCCTTCCTTGGCGATCTACACCCTTAAGTAACAACACCTGTCCTCCTCGCATCTCAGCCCTATCGGGAGTCCGGTCTGGCGAGGTCCGGCTTCTCAGCGGACAGCATCGCACCACTTGCATCGTAACGTAAGCCGCGCTAGTCCCAACATGGACATACTTGGACGACAGTGACTGACTAAGCAGGAGTCTGTCGACAACAGCACGAAGTGTAATCTGGTGGCATAGTATCAAGGCAGAGCTCATCCTATAGTATCTCCTCTCATACTCTCAATAACTCACAAAGTGCAATAGACTAGTGGACCAACGCCTTGATATGCAATACACCTACTCTACACCAGCTCGGACTCGTCGTTCTGCAGTGTCATGTTGCGGAAACTCTTCGTCGTAATGTCCTCGAGCGCGGCGTCAATGTCCTCGGAGCTCGCCGGCTGAGGCACCTTGTCTGGGATCACCCCAGCCGCATCCAGCCGCCGCCGTGTCTCTTCTGCGGCTGCCTCTTGCGCAGCCTCTTTCGTGGCAGCCGCTTCGGCCATCGTTGTCTGCGCCACCGCTTCTGTCTTCTTCAGCTCCTGCTGCTCGAGTGCGGCCAGCTCGTCGTCGATGGCGCTCTCGTCAAGTACGCCAGAATGCGACGTCGGGCCTGCGTCGATAATGATCTGGCTGATCTCGTCCGCAGCCTCCATCTGGTCGCGCAGCCGGTCCACCACGCCCTCGACGCCCGCTGTGCCGCCCACCTGCTCATTCAAGAACTGGAGCGCGTCCGCGCTGGCGTTCATGGCTGCGACCACCTGCACCTGGTCCGACGCCTGCTCGAGCTTGGCCGCCGTGGCCTCGAGCTGCCCCAGTGTCGCGAACCGCGTCTCCAGGGCCGACTCGGCCTGCTTCTTCTGCTTGAGCGCGGCCAGCGCCGACACGCGGTTCTTGCGCACCACAGCATCCTTGGCCACCGCCGTCAGATCGTCAATACGCCGGCTGAGCACGGCCGTCTGGTGCGTCAGCGCGTCCATGAGCTCGCGCAGCTGGGCCACGGCGCGGTCCTCTTCGGTAATCACGTTGGCGCTGGCACTGCTCGCGCCGGGCGTGCGCAGCTTGACGACGTGACCGTCGTACACAACAACGTTCTTGTCGCGTGCGAGAAAGGCCAGCAGCACGTTGAGATCCATGTCCGACAGGCGCGGCTCTGCGACGGCCGAGCCCACGGGTAGGTGTGTCTCGTCGAGGATGGCGCCGGCGGCAGAGAATGTGCGCTTGAACTGCGCCACCGACCACACGCGCTCAAACGGCGACGACAGCGTGGCGTCGACGGCCGCCATCTTATCTGCAAACGCCGTCGCCGCCTCTTCCATGTTGGCTAGCACGACAAACTGGTTCGGCATCAGCCGGCCGTTAACACCATCGTAGTACGACACAGGCGCGCTCGCGGCACCGGCTGGATGGGCGCCGCCGTCCAGCACGCCGGCCTGCCGCAGACCCCACGACAGCGCATGCCACGGCAGGCTGACAGCGGTGCCGACAGCCCGCAACGCCCACGACGAACGGTTGTAGATGCTCTCTTTGGCGCGTAAAAAGTCATCGAGGGGTATGAGGTCGCGGTCCTGGACCGCCTCGCTGATGACGGCGTCGAGCGCGATCGGGCGCTTAAAGCGTTCGCTGTGCAGGGCGTCGAGGAGCGGCTCGCCGGCCGTCAGGATCAGAAAGTTGCGTGCCGCCGTCGATGCCGATGCCGATGCCGATGCAGATGATGTCTTGTCCTTGGCTGCCGGCACAGTCGACGATGCAGCCGGCAGCATGCCGCCTCGGACGAGTGCGGCGAGAGCGCGCCGCCACGCGGCTGCATTGATGGCATAGCTGTCGGGATTGCTTGCGCGCAGGCTGCGAAAGTCGGAGTAGAGTGCGGGTAGACGGGTCCTATGTAGTCAGTACCTACAAGGTCGGGCATGTGTGGGCGACTCGGAGGACAAGTCCTACCTGGTGAAGCCGTCCTCCTGGCCAATCAGGAACTGGATTCGCTGCGCGTTGGACGTCATGCTCTGCTGCGAGGCCGCTGGTCGGTATATAATCGGGTACTTGATTCGTTGCAGATGGAGATTGCAGACAGGGTCGGATATATAGCAGCGGACGCCCGACCGCGTTGCCTGTCAATGTGGTGATGTGCTGTCCCACGATGACGCAGGAAAGGTTGTGTTTACTCCAGGGCCCAGTGCGGCTGCAGCACTAGCAGGCCTAGACTGCAGCGTTAGTTAGCGTTGTAGGACCCCAAATTAGCGCCTAGTAAGCCTAATTACAGTGCACATCTTCATTTTGTGCCTGATTGTATAAATTATGCAAATGACTTTATTCAACTCCCAAGATATACCCCATGAATGCAAGACGTTTGTATCATGTCTGCCTGTAACCGAACTCCAAATGATGCCAACAAACGCAACAACAATCAATAATACCAAAACAGGAGAAGAGAGGGCGTAATAAATCACAGCTCGACAACCATGAATTCGTTCGGCTGGCTGCTGGGTCTGTGTGCACCGCAATCCGTGCTTGACCGCACAGCCGCCCCAAGAGCCTCTGTATCTGGTTCTGGTATAGGTGACGGTAGGTTCGAGTCGGGGATCGCGACGTCTGCTAAGGCGTCACCTGTCATGGGTGGTACTGGCGGTGCCGTCGGTGCTGCAGCCGCAGTCTCGGCCGCGCTGGCCACGCTGGCCACGCTGGGCTCCTGTGGCGGTTGCTGTGCCTTGGTCCGTGACATGCGCGCATTCGCAATGAGGTCCTGAAACGACGTGCTGTGCTTCTCCTGCCAGGCCGACGCATCAAAATTCTTGTCCTTGATCATCGCCGCCTGCTGTGTCGCTGCCATAATCGGCCTCGACGCCAGTGTCGCTGCGCCGCCGCCGACCACCACCAGCGCGCCCACGGTCCGTTCCCAGACGTCGAGGTCGCGCAGCAGTTCATGCTTGCGCTTGGGCCGTGCCGAGTCGCAGTTGGCGTTCCAGATCGTCAGCCACTCCTTGTGTCGGCGTTCGAGCAGCAGCCGTGGGCCGGACGACGACAGCCCGAGTGAAACCATCTTCTTGCGCAGCGCCGTATCCGTAAGAAGCGAGTAGCTAATGGACGGCAGCCGGTCGGGGGCCTTGATCGGTGCAGACCCCGCAAACATGGGCCTGTATGCTGTCGAGGATGCCATTGGTGCCGGCCTTGAATGTGACGGCCCTATCCCGGTGGTGCAGTTGCTGTCGAGGTGGCTGTTGATCAGTGTCATCTTGACGCGTGTCGCACAGATCGGGCACTCAATAAGGCCGTCGTCTATTATGTTAGCTTCGGACGCAGTCGTAGAGTGTGAGTGTATAAATGCGGCGTGTCGCCTACCTGGCTTGTAGTCTGCGTCGGCATCGGCACCGCCTCGGTTCTTTGGCGCATGCACCTCCACCACGTCGCTGTCGTAGTCCACTTCCTCGCCAGTCTCGTCCACCTCGTCTGCGGCTATACTTGCTACCGCCTCAGCCGCCCTGTTATTGCTTAGCCGCGCAGACGCCCGCGTTCGCTTTGCGCGCGGCTCGTCTTGCGACCCGTCCGACACCGGTCCAGACGGACTGTCGGCCTTGCGTTTTGCTGGCTGCTGCAGTGCCGGTGGCGGCGTGCGTGCCAGCTCCAGCACGGCCGACCGCGCCGCGACAAACGAGTCCACAGCATCGCGAAGAGCCCAGTTGCCGCGGAGCTTCGACTCCTGGTCGGTCGCACGGCATACCGGACACTTGCCCTCCACCGACAAGCACCTCCGGATGCACAGAGAGCAGAACGAGTGGCTACACGTCGTGATCATCGGCGAGTTGTAAAAGTCTTTGCACACATGGCATCGGAACGCGGCCTCGACAGGCATGAGGCAGGCCAGCGGCGTCCCGAGCCAGTCGGTCGAGTCGGACACATCGCCGTCGTCGTGTGTGGCCATCTTGGTGTCGACGAATCGGAGCGTAATATTCGAAAGAGTCTGGTGGCGCGATGTGTTTGTATTCGAGCGTTGCAGTAATCAGTAATAGCTATTACCGAGTCGGTACCAGGACGCGTTTATCGATTACCTAATCGGCCGATTGCCTCCAAGTTTAAATGGCTGTCCGATTCCACGTGATCACGCGCCGACCCAATTATCCCCTCCAGAAACACGCATTGCTTCTGTTATCACGAGCTTCAACTCTCCCTCTAAGCAAAAAGGCATACAAGGCGATCTATTCAAAATGGCTGAAATCGACGAGTTTCTGGCGAACGAGGTTCTCGTCGAGCAAAAAGTGGTATGGCTATTTGCGGAAACCCTTCAAGGTGGTGATCTTCAGCTGACAGCAACGCGTCTAGATCACATATCGATATGTGAGCAGGGCACTGAAAGTCAACGTCAACGTTGCAAAGCGGTACGCTTACTCGTATTCTGCTGATCGTTGCACGCCGCTAATGTTAACTCCCGATCAGAGCTCTGTTTGATTTTCACACGTCGCAGAATACAAAGAAAGCCGGCTCCCTGCACGCCACCTACCTCCTGTACGGCACAAAGCTAGAACAGGAGCCCAGCCAGGACGCAAGTGGCACTGTCGAGGACGAAAAGAATGGCAATGCCGAGACCGACGTGGACATGGACGGCGAGATCCCGCACTACCTCGAGTCCGAGCAGGTCCCGACCGCTGTCATGACACTCGTTGCCGAGGCAAACCTTGAAGGTGAGAGCCCATGAGAAGGCCAGCGGCGGCGACATGGCTAACACGTTTGTATAGCGGCACTGGCCAAGTATGAAACTCTAGAAGCCATTCATGTGTACAGCATCTCGGCCGAGCCGATAGCAGTACGTCCGTTCCTAGACCGCCACTACAGGATGCATACTTACATACACTAGGATCTCCAGCTTCTGGCCGACTCATCTCGTCAGCTGCGCGAGCTGCGTGGCGCGGCGGCACCCGACGAAGACTGCAAGGCACTGGGCACCATTCCCAACTCACATGTCCGGCGGAGGCAGCGCAAGGGCCAGGCACCCGTAACAGTTCCCCATCGTGCCGCCGCCGCAACGCCGGCCTCTGTGTTTGGCGCCAAGACGGCCAAGTCCAAGGAGGAGACAAAGGCCAAGCCTGTGTCGAAGTCGGCCGCAGCTGCCGACAAGTCCGGTCCCGGCTCATTATGGGGCAAGGCTGGTGCAAAGCCCGCTGCTACTGCGGCAGCATCGGCACCGCCATCGACATCAAGCAGCGCCGCCGCATCGCCCGCTCCCACTTCTGCCACTTCTGCTGCCCCGGCGCCGCAAAAGAAAGCGGCAGGCGGTATCATGCAGGCCTTTGCCAAGGGAGCCACTATGCCCAAGCCCAAGCCCAGGAAGAAGGAGGAGCCGAAGAAGGCCCCTGTAGAGGAAGACACGGCCATGTCTGACGACGGCAACGATGACGACGACGACGACATTCTCCCCAAGGCGAAGCAAGTTACGGGCGGCAAGTCTCACGAAGAGCGTATGCAGGAGCTGCGCAAGATGATGGAGGACGACGACGACGACGATTATTCCGATGACGATGACTTTATGGGTGCCAAGAAGGAAGACGACAGAGACGACTTGCCCATGGAGGATATCCAGGAGCCGGCACCCGAGGCGGTAGCTGTTACAGCCACCAAGTCCGAGGGGCCGAGCGAGATCTTGTCTGCGAGCTCGGGCGGCGGCCGTCGGCGCGGCAAGAAGCGCGTGATGATGAAGAAGATGATTGAAGACGAGAATGGGTATCTCGGTATGTTCATGTTTGTATAGGTTGCCTTTGATTTTTCTGCGCTAACAAATCAGTCACCATCCAGGAAGAGGGCTGGGAGTCGTTCTCGGAAGACGAGGCACCACCGCCCAAGGCTGCACCAGCTCCAGTACCAGCTCCGGCTGCTGCTGCTGCTGCTGCTGCATCCGCTGCTGCGCCGGCGGCACAGACAAAGGCCAAGAAGGGACCGCCAAAGAAGGGACAGGGTAACATCATGTCATTCTTTGGTAAGAAGTAGATGCGCCTGCATAGCATGGATTTAATTTTCTTTTCTTTTGTTCAACGATCGTTGTCAGTGCTGTCGTTGTATGATTATGTAATCATCACATGGGAGCTTAGTTCCGTATTACAGGGGCACAGGGCTTCTACAGGTACTTTTCAGCAGTCCCACCTCCAATCAGCCCTGTAGCCAAGCCCCTCTTCAATTCGGCGATTACTGTGCCCTGTGAAATCCATCTTGCAGTAACACCGACGACGACGATACGCGACAATCCTCTTTGTGAATGCGCCATATCTCTTCGCTCTCCGCAATCGATCTGTCTGCAGCTTGTCACACTGCAGTCGGCCGTCTGTTGTCAGTCTGTACAGTTCTGTGCTGGCGATATAACGGCCTGCCGTCGTCGTCGTTTGTCGTCCTCCTCGATTGAATCAGTGTGTTGAGCCAGCGACCATGGCTTTACGAATGATCGCGACATTGGCAATTGCCCTGTTCGTCCAGCAGGCTGTCGGCCAGCCTGAACAGATAGTCCTCGACACCGATGCCTGCCCCGACTACACACATTATGCCGCCTTTCCCCAGTATGTTGCTGCCGTCGCTTCTCGGAACCGCCATGAATAGCCGCCATGAACAAGACGAACTCTAACCCGTTGCCAGTCGACCACTCAGCAAAGGCCACATGGCCCTGCCATTCCAGCGGCCACACAAGAAGTGCCGGACGTTCCACTCGGACGCCATCGAGACTGTCATCCTTGACATGACGAAGCGCATGAAGCACCCCGATCTCGCGCGCCTTTTTGAAAACACGTTCCCCTCGACAACCGACACGACGGTCAAGTTCCACACCAACGGCTCCGACGACAATGTTGTCAGGCCGTACAAGAGCACTGCGCGCCACGCCGAGGGCAAGTGGCAGGGCGCACAGTCGTTTATCATCACCGGCGACATTATTGCCGAGTGGCTGCGCGACTCGACCAACCAGCTGGCACCGTACCAGCCACTGGCCAAGAAGGACCCGGCCATCCGCAACCTCATTCTCGGCGCCATCAACACGCAGTCCGAGTACGTCATCGAGAGCCCATACTGCAACGCGTTTCTGCCGCCGCCCATTGCCGGACTGAAGCCGAGCAGCAACGGCCAGGACGACCAAGTGCACCCGACCTATGAGCCGTCGGCTGTCTTTGAGTGCAAGTATGAGCTCGACAGCCTCGGTCACTTTCTGGCCCTGGCCAACGACTTCCACGAGCACTCGGGCGGGTCGACCGACTACATGACGCCGCGCTGGTACCATGCGCTCGCGGCCGTGCTGCGCTTGCTCGAGCAGCAGAGCCTGTCGACCTTTGAGCCCGAGACGGGCCGCTTCCGACGTAACCAGTACACCTTCCAGCGCTGGACCAACATGGGCACCGAGACGCTGAACCTGGCCGGCATCGGCAACCCACTCAACAGCGGCACGGGCCTGATCCGGTCGGCATTCCGCCCCAGCGACGACGCCACGATCTTTGGCTTCTTTATCCCGGCCAACGCCATGATCGCCGTCGAACTGAAGCGCACGGCCGCGGCGCTGCGCACACTGCCCGGCAAGGAGCAGCAGGCGCTGGCCACGACGGTCGACAGCTGGAGCAAGATGATCACAGAGGGCATCTGGAAGCACGGCGTTGTGAAGCACAAGGTGTACGGCGACGTGTTTGCCTACGAGGTGGACGGCTACGGCTCGCAATTGCTCATGGACGATGCCAACTATCCGTCGCTGCTGGCGCTGCCGTTGATGGGTTTTGTGCCGGTGACGGACCCGACATACCAGAACACGCGGCGCATGCTCCTCGACAAGGCGTCGAACCCGTACTACCTCCAGGGTCGCGACTTCAAGGGCATTGGCGGGCCGCACATTGGCCCGCAGAACGCGTGGCCCATGAGCCTGCTGATCCAGGCGCAGACGTCGGACGACGACAAGGAGATTGCCGAGTGCCTTTCACTGGTCCTGTCGGCATCCAAGCTCGGCCTCATCCACGAGAGTGTCGATGTCAACTACATTAGCAGCTACACACGTGAGCCCCCCTTTTTGTTATATACAGCTGACTCTTACTTTTGCTAACTCTTTCTAGGACCATGGTTTGCCTGTACGTTTATATCAGCCCGTGTTGGGTTCCGTTTGTTGTCTTGTTTTGTAGTGAGACTACATGCTAACTTTTCTAGGGGCCAACGGTGTGTTTGCCGCGACCATTCTCGACCTGGCCAAGCGGAAGCCGCACCTTGTTTTTGCGACTGCAGAGCCGTATGAGATCTGAGGATAGTATACCGTGATCTGGATGTTGCAGTACGTTAGAAGCATAGCTTTAACCAAGTAATAATAATTGTTTTTGATTGGATTGGATCGGAATAGGTATGCTAGCTTAAAAAGGTGTTCTATCAACAGCTCGCTCAGCAGCGAAAGTACCGCTTCTCAATCCAGCGCTCTTCGACATCCTCGACCAGGTGGCACACCACGACCGAGATCTGGGGGAAGCAGACGGTCAGGCGCTGCAGACCCATGCGGCCGGCCGAGTACGTGGCAAACACGATGCGGTCTTCGGCGACGCCGTGGTCTAGCAGCACCTGCACGGCCATAAGGGCAGATCCGCCCGACGACATCTGCGCATCCAGAAGCAGCACGGTCGAGTGTGTGTGAATGCTACTCGTCAGTTTCTGGTACCGCAGCTCCGGCTCGCCCGTGCGCACATTGGACTCTATCAGGATGTGACTCAGGCAGCAGTCGGGAATGACACGCTGCAGGCCTGTCAGCAGCGCCGCGCCGCCACGCTCCAGCACGACGGCGCTTACGAGGCCCTCGCCCTTGAGGCCCTTGTACTTGTAGCCCTGGGGCGTCTCGACCGTGTTCTCGGCAAAGCGCGCATTATTAAGTGCCAGCTCGGTCAGAAGCGCGGCGAGCCGGTCAAAGTAAAAGACAAAGTCGTCGCCCGTCGTCAATGCGTTGTGGATGATGGTGTTCATGCCGCGCAGCTGGGGCGTCTGCGGCAGGAAAGTCACACGCTCAGACAGGGTCTGTGTCTTTGCCTCGCGCTGCAGCCGTGTCAGGGTAGCCTGGTGCTGCTGTGACTTTTCCTTCAGCTTCTGCTTGATGTAGTGAACGACAGTAGCTGTTCTGTTAGCAGTTGCGGTGGGCAGACGATGGGCTGGGGGGACATACCGATCGCGACCTTATTCTCAACGCCACGGGGCACAATGATATCGGCGACCTTGCGTTGCGGGTCGACAAACTGGAGCACGTTAGCAGGTGCTCTTCCTCGAATGACAGCCTGTGTCCTGCACTGCCTACCTTGGTAAAGTTGGGCTTGACAAAAGCCAGCCACTGCTTGATAATGCCGTTAGCATCACGGCCACGCTCGTTGACGTCACGAATCACTGTATGTGTCAGTATGAGTCGATGAAACGGCTCGCCTCGGCTTGGGGCATCTCTTACGGCGTCGTGACAGACAGACATCGGCGTCCTCGTCACAGAAGATCTGTCATTGTCAGTATGCGTCCGTCTAAATGATGGAAGAGAGAGAACCAATACATACCCGCATGTCCAAAAGGTCCAGCACTCTCTGGTCGTGCAGGGCCAGAATACCCTCGAGGATGATGACGTGCGGGGAGTACAGCGACGTTGTTGTGTCGAGCCGCGCGTGTTTTGCAAATGAGTACATGGGGATCTCGGCACGCTGACTGTTTGTGTGAGTTGCGCTGTTCGCGTGGCCAGAGGCTATTCGCAACTTACCCTGCCTTGAGGTCCTTGAGGGTCTGCAGCAGTGCATCAAAGTCGATGGCCTAGACGGTCAGCAAGCAGGCCAGGCTAGATCGGTATACGGCGACAGACCTCTGGTGAATCAAAGTCATATTCGTTGCGAAACGCCTTCGCGGATGACGCGGCGTCAAGACTCTTGTAGTACGAGTCCATGGACAGGATGACCACCCACGGCAGGTTGAGGTGGTTCACGATGCTCCTAGCAACGCTTGACTTGCCCGAGCCCGAACTGCCAGCGATGCCAATGATGCTGACATCAGCCCATGGTGGCGCATAGTGTGCCTTGCTGGCAATAGCATTGCCCTGTGCGGTAGATGTAGAAGGCATGATGATCTTGGATGCGATCTGAGATGGATCGATGCGTCTTTGGCGATGAGAAGAATCAAAACGTTTGTTTTTGTGAAAAACAAGGCTTCTATCGCTTCTATCTCGGATGAAAACGATTACGCTGTTTTGATAGATATGTCGACAGCCCCTCCAAGCCAAGACTCTCGCGAGATCGAGTATAAGTAGTCACGACGAGGCCGGGCGAGTCGAAAAATCCCGGTGGCGATAATGATTAGTAGACTTTGTAGTAGACCTGAGCCCCCCAAAAGGTCCAAAATATCAAAAGAGTGTCATGAGCATCCAAAAAGAGAAACCGCCGTCGGGCCGAAACATGGGCGTCCTATCTCTGCTCTCACGACTTCTTCAGCCTCGCCCGCACCTGGGCTCCATGTCTACGGCACCCGTCGTGCTGCAGGATTAGCACCTACCCGATTAAGACGCTTATGTAATAACGGTGCAAATGCACAACAAAATCCAAACGCTGGCTCACCGCCCAGCGTTGATTGGCCGTTTGCTCATTGGAGGCCCACCAGAATACTGAAAGGCCCCGCATTTCTGGACCTGCTTTTTCTGCAGACGCGGCAGCTATTTTTTCCCTTCCGTATCGTGGACCTAGCCTCATTATAAAACTAGCAAATCTTGCGCCTTACTGCCTCTTCTCTTCTCACATCCCCAAAACCCGTTCCATCTCCCAGAACAACGGCCATCCCTCGACTGTCTACATTCTCGACACGTTTGTGATCAGAAACATCAAGAGGGGTGGTTTGATCGCAAATTACATTGACTGCATAAGTCATACGACAGACTCGCGCACTTTACTGTCGCCGTCGAGCTGTTCTCTCCCTTTCTCTCTCTTTGTCCTTCTTTGTCTCTCTCTTTCTCTCTTTTTCTCTCTTTTTCCTCCTCTCTACCTCTCTCTCTCTCTCTTTTCTCCCTATCACCCTCCCAAACCACACAATGGTGCGTTCAGTCTTCCCGTGTCGGATGGATGGAAAGATGGATTGTGGCATCTTGCAAGGATAGACGGATTCGTGGCAATGCTGGTGCAGTCTTGTTAACATGATTCTGTTCAGTCGTCGTCATCCACAGCCACGCCGCCGCGGCCGAGCTTCCATGCTCGCGTGAACATGGCCAAACCCCTCAAGAGGTGTGTACTCCCTTCCTTACCTACATCTACCCCGGCAAAATGATGATTACTTTAATGGGAATCTCTCTGAGAATTTCGTGCGGATACAAACAATGCTTTTCAAAAAGCCGTCTGATCTTGCCACCACATCTTCCTTGTTTTCATGAACGACACTCCATCCCAAGGACGTTTGCTAACAGTGGCACAGTGATATTAATTCGTTGATCCTTGATTACCTCACCATGGAAGGCTACCCCAAGGCTGCCGCCAATTTCTCTAGAGAAGCCAACCTGCAGCCGCACCAGGAAGGCTCCTTTGTCTTGACGCGTCAGCGGATTGTATCTTCGATCCACATGGGCGACATTGAGGCTGCTATCAATGCTATCAACAACTTCAACCCAGAGGTAAGCTCTCCTTCTATGCTAGCACTACCACCACACCTCCCCCCCATCGCTATGATTATAAACATTCATGCACCACGCATAGGCCTATGCGCCTTTGATGATACAAGAACCACACTGAAAATTATGAGCGACTTTATCCTTTATGGATTATTGTTATCCACGTCTTCACCTTCACAACAGTTGTATGCGAGAACGTCGACTAACATATCAGATCCTGGACCGCAATCCTTCATTGCACTTTGACCTGCTTCGCCTACAACTTGTCGAGCTCATCCGCGAGTCCAACCGCACTGGTTCTGACTACAAGCCTATCATCAAGTTTGCTCAGGACCAGCTTGCGCCTCGTGCATCCACCAGAAAGGAGTTTCTTGTTAGGCTCGAAGAGACGATGGTCATGCTGTTCTTTACTTCGGACAAGATGCCCGATGCCCAGAAGAAGCTGCTATCGGCTGATCTGCGTCGAGAGGTGGCAGAGAAGGTTAACAAAGCTATTCTTCTGCGGCACTGCGATCGGCGCGAGGCCGCGATCCGCAATCTAGTGCGGATGCGTGCCTGGGCCGAGAAGACGGCCCGCGACAGCGACCCAGAGTCTCTGCCGGCCGTTCTCGACATTGGCCTCGACAACAGCCGCGAGCACGACGCGATGGACACCAACTGATTTTCTGCTCTTTGTTTTACTGTACTATACCCAGCGTGCTTGTTTTTATTTTGTCGTTCGTACATCTCCCAAGTACGGCTTTTTACCAGGCGTTACGTTTTGAATACCACTAGGGATGTATCTCGCGCTGGGCGCGGCCATCCCATGCCCTGATGACATTGGAGGTTTACGTCTATCCTTCCTTTTCCAAGCAATACTATGAAGCTAGCCGTCATGGCTGGCATTACTGGAACATATTTTCTACTGCATGATCAACCTAAACTGTGACAACCTAATGATGTCCCTGGGAGATGACTGGCGTTGGCATTCGTATGTTTCGTAGGCCAGTTGTGATTAGTCATCATGTTGGATGATAACCAACGATGCGACCAACACAAGATATTTGATGAATAATGTTGATTGAAGTTTGAACAAAGAACTAGCATCGCCAGGAACCACATGTCCCGTATATACACAAACAAAAATGCAAAAGACAGCTTGTCGCTGTCTGCGTCTACTTCCTTCTCTCCCTCTGGTGCTCCTCATTTCGTGGACAGCGTATGGCCTACTTTGTCCGGATGTGCTTCAGCTTGTTGGCCGTGTACAAGAAGTTGTTGGCATAGGCCTTGGGCGAGATCTTGCGGGCCTGCGGCTCCTGCACGTAGTACTCGTAGCCCTGCTTGTTGGCAAAGGCAATGGCATCCTCCTTGGACTTGAAGTTGATGTGCGTGCCCTGCATGAAATCGCCCGACGACTGCCAGCCCATCAGCGGGTTCTCCCAGCGGTGACCCTTGGCCAGAACATCCCAGTCCATCCGCCATTTGCTGCCGCCCCAGGTGCCCGACTGTGTTGCCGGCTTTGTCGGCTGGTAGATTCTATTAGTGTTAGCATGCTGTCAACAACATGTCTACCGCGACAATGACCTACCGGACAGTTCTCGCCTCAAGCTCCATGGGGGCGCCGGACAGGACGGCGGCCGGGAGGGCATCGGTCGGCTCGCTGCCGTTCAGCACCCGCTTCGGAACAGGGGTAAAGTCTCTGTTGTCAAGTTAGTTTCGGTCGGCCTCGGTCGTCCACCGGCATGGACGTACGATGTCGCGCGGTCGGTCATGGCCGTGTAGTCGGGGGCGTTGTTCTTGGCCAGGGGCACAACGGGTGCGGCGGTCTGCACAGGCTTGTCCTCGGTTGTAGCGGGCGCCAGAGTGCTGTTGAAGCTGCGCATAGCCGGGGCAGCCGCTGCGGCGAGGGTCGGCCGGGCGGCGACGGGAGCGGCGGCACTCCGCATCAGCCGGGCGGCAGCAGAGGCAGTCGGGCGCATGGCAGCCATTGTGTGTAGGATATATCGGAGATTAAAAGTTGAATTGACTAGAGGGGTTGGTGGTCGTCGTTATCGTCGTCGTCGTCGTCACCCGAAACTGGCTCGCTCAGTTTTGCTGGATTGCTTCACTCTCCCGGGTGTCGTGCCAGGCTCGCGAATAGCAGGCAAGGTAAAATGTGGTAAGCAAATCGGCCTGTATCGGCGCTGTAGTTTTTGCGGTCCGGCCTTGTAAAGCGCCTGTTTAGGTCGTTTAGGCCTGTTTTGTTGTTTTTAGGGGCTCCGTATTTCACGTCGCCCGTTGCTCTTCAAAGTAGCGCAGTCTTCCCGCACGTGTGTATACACGTGATCATTTACCGGGAACAACCGCTAATCCGAGGAAAAGCTGTACAAGATTCCGTTCTCCTCATCGCGAAACCTCTTCAGCTAATCTCCCTCTACGACCGCTCTGCACCCCCCTCCTCCGCTTCCAACATACCAATTGTCGTCCGGTACCGCTTCGGATTCACGAGAAAGACTGCGCCGTGCTTCTTTCTCCCTCTTCCATCACCTCCTTTACCCGTTGATCTGTCGGTCACAAACTTCAGAATGAGCTACATCACTCGCCGGGCGCTCTCGACGCTCATCCCCCCCAAGGTATGTTGCTGTCACCACTTGCCAGCTATGGTTTTCTCGTTGCTAACATGTATTCAGGTTGCTTCGCCCAAGGTACGTTTGCATTGGAGATATCAGATGAGGGAATTGTGGAGGGACGGCTGTCCGACACGGGCCACGGCAAAACGCGCGACTTTTCTATATCCCGACCACATCGGCCCCGACGACCAATTGCAACCTCGGACGTTATGCAATGCGCTTTGCCAATGGCATATGGCAAGCTTGCTGTCTTCCGGAGCGAGGCTGTCGCTGAACCTGAGCTGGTCGGACTCGTCTCCGGTGACGCACCCCGATGGTCATGGGCAAGCACAACGGCAGCCGCCACCAGCCACCTACGACACGAACTGCAACATGGATGACGGCATGATTGCAACTGCCATGAGTACAGCAAATACTAACCTGGTCAGGCCCTTGGCGCTGCTCCCGATGCTGTCCGCATGCAGCGCGTTGTCAGCTTCTACGAGAAGCTTCCCCGTGGCCCGGCCCCCGAGGTCAAGGCCAAGGGCATCCTCGGCCGCTACCAGGCCAAGCACTTTGGCAAGAACCCTACTGCCAAGCGTACGTCCAACATTGCTGTCTCGTCCATTCCTGATGTTGTTTGCACTTGCTAACCTGTCCAGCCATTGTCCAGGTCATTACTGTCCTCATCCTGATCGGCTACGCCCAGCAGTACTACTTCCACCTGCGTATGTTATCCTCCACTCCGACAGCAGTCAGCTTTCGCAATGCATCACGAGAACATGTGCTAACTTGCTTCACAGGCCACCACAAGAACAACGCCCACTAAGCGACTACCACCCTCACAACTAAAATGGGGAAGGCTGGAGCTTGGATGTATCTGGGATAGCCATACACTGATCCAGTGATCGGTTCCGTTGTACATATACTGTGTTGCCGAATAGAAGTAGATCTCATCACAATGTGTACTTGGCACGAAGCAGCATACAATAAACTGAAAGAAATGAGCATGTTGTAATATGCAATCTCCGGCTATAGAATAAGGCACATGTTGTGGATGAAGCCTATCACTGCGTCCAATATGCTGAGTCATACGGCAGCCTTTGGTTCCGAGCATCAGAAGTATGCAGCTGTCGTGCAGCATTCTTGCATATTGCATTGCTGATTGGCTACAAGTACAGTAGCCGGGATACGGTAGAAACGGCATGCCTACCTGATGGTGGGGGTTGCCGTGATGCTCGTATGGAATTTGCGACGCCGTTAACGATGACCGATACGCCGTTATGGCCGATGTTTATTTCTATATTACTTGCTATTTTATTTTATTCCGAGGCGCTGCCCCAGTAAAGGCCAGGTGTCCGTCAACCAATCAACAGGTCCGACGGTGACCCTTCCCTGTTTGGAAGGAAGCCTCCTTCTATGCCAGTCGTACCTGCCACCTGCTGTCGCTGTGGTTTGTTGTTTAGTCAGAGAACAGCATCCAGCCCGCGCAGCCGCATTTTCGACATCGACATTCACGCTTCATCTTCCCTCCACACCACATCACGGGCTATCGCACCTCTATCCCCCAACCTCCGCAGCGCCCTTTTTCTTTCTTTTCGCTCATTGCGCCATTCTTACGCTTATCGTGCTACTGTAAATACCGCCACCTCCCGCGCCCAAGCTACTCTTCCGTCGCTAATTTTTCCTTTGGTCCACCTAGTCTTTTGTCCTTGTCCACTCTCTTGAGCAAAGTACAATAGAACGACCTAGTCTCAGTAAGGAATAACGAAACTCCTGCCCAGCTTGTCGCTTGGTCACTGGAAAACTTGGCGCTGGCTTTGATATCTGCTTCGCTCTCCGCACGTCAAGCCGCTTCACACAACTCACACGGTCCTCCTCTAGATCCTCACCTCGAGCTTACGACACCCTTGTCCCAGACGACAGCGTCCAAGCGCTCGGCTGCCAACAGTCTCACGAAAAAGAACCATACGAGGAGAAGAGACAAAGGCAGCTTTCCGCACCTAGCACCAACATCCAACCAACATCTCGCCCGATTGCACGACGCGCCTCACCAGCCTCCTGCTCGTCCGCCCACCAAGCGACCCCGACAGCGCTCAAGCATACGGCCTCTCCCCATCTGCCTTCGGCACACCCGACTCGAGCCAGGCGCATCGTATGATGGCTGCTGAGGTCAATGAACCTACATCCGTTGAAGCTCCCGCCATCTCCAGTTCCGACGCAGTATGTTTTACAATGCTACCTCTCAGATTCTCTCAGATTCTATTTGAGACACTTTGCTCGCATCGCATCTCTCTCTCTCTAACATGCCCCAGGTCCACAAGATCACCGACAATTCACAAAATGGCGGCTCCAGGCCTCCGTCTGTAACCGCCTCCGGCTCCCCAGATGATCTTGCAAACAAGCACATTGCCGATATTATTGACAATCTGGTCAACTCTGCAGAACCTAGCATTAGCGGGGGCTCGGATACAGAGACATCAAGACTCGACGCCAACAAGGGACGGGATGGAGAAGCAGGCCATGTGCGGGCGTCGTCCGCGGCCCGAAAGCCGGCTACATTCAAGACTGTGTCCGTCAACAAAACCTTTCTCGCCGCCAAGGCAGCTGCTGGCGCGTCCAGCGCGGCCAAGCCCGGCGACACCGCTTCACCTGTTCTCGGCAGTGCCTCTTTGTCAACCCCGTCGGTAGCAGGGTCAGCTCGGCCGCGGCTAGTTGCAAAGACAGGACTAGTTAAGGGCATCAATGCAAATGGACGGCCGGCTGCTGCGCCTGAGCCGAGCACTGTGTGGAACAAAAACCAACGTAAGCCAACGCCATATTTGCACCGTTACAAATCCATGCCCAGCCGTGACTAACATTCCCCAGCTGCCCCTCCTCCGGAGCCAAGAAAGCTCACGGACGAAGAGCTGAAGAAGTACGGAATCCATGTAGCTACTCGCCTGCAGCAAGACGACACCAAGGGGCAGGCCAATAACTGGGCCGACATTGACGATGACGACGAGGACTGGGCCCCCGAGGAGATTCGATGGACCGACGGTACAAAATCCACCATCCCGCATCACGAAGAGCATCAGCAGCTATCCCAGCAGCAGCACTCAACCGGCGGTCTCTACGAGATTCCCCGTCACCAAACCCAGGCCGGCCCTGTTCAGCCGTCGCCAATGGTTCCCAAGGCTGTCATCTCCAGAGATGCTGCTGCGGCTGCGATTGCGGCGGAGAAACCCAGATCGCCTGCACCCACTGGCATTCGGACTGGTGGTCTTCCCTCTGGCAAGGGCCTCATTTTTAAGAATGCCCCCGAGAAGCCAACGCTCGTTGCAAAGCCGCCTGCTCCGCCCACGCCGGTGAAATCACCATGGGCACAGTTGCCACCAGTGGATAGAGCACCACCTGTTGCCGCAGACGTGCCGCCATACAACTCCAATCCCCGCATGTCATACCAGCCGCCCCCGCAGCACTATCAGCACCACCAGCATCCGCACCGGGATGTGTACGGCGGTCCCCCGCGAGGCTCGACGCCCCCTCCTCGTCAATACAAGGAGATTGCGGCAGATGATTTCAGCCGAAGCGGTTTCCGCGACGGCCACGCATATCAGAACAGGGAGCTCTTCAACTCGCAGTCGGGGCGACTGGAGCCCGTGGGTGATCGGCGCAGCAGCTTCAGAAACGACAACATGCCCTTAAGGCAACCCCCGTCTAGCGTTCTCCAGCGAGCTTCTCACGGCCACACCATGGACCAGCAAGCAGAGCCGTCGTCGGTGTACCAGGCCCACCGGTCGAGCGGCCAAGAAGGCCCCTACGGCAGACGCCGTAACTCGTCCAATGTCAGCGGCGGAAGCGGCAGCTTCATGCGTATGGTACGGCCACACGACCAGCATGTCCCCACGGAGCTTCTCAGTGCTCGACGACCTTCGATGACGGGCAGAAGCGATAGCCCTGCTTCGCCCAATTTGTCTTCGTCCGGTCCGCAGGTGTGGCAGGCACGCAGCTCGCCCAATACGGCCTTTGCGGGACCATACTCCAACGCCCAGCAGGGAGTGCCTTCTCCGAACCCGATCCCCGTCGAAGCTGTGCCGGTGAATACTGCGAATGTGGCCGCGGTGCCTGCTGTGGACGATGTTGAGTACCAGAAGAAGCTGATGCGAGAACGACTCGAGGCGGCCAAGAAGAGGCGCGTTGAAGAGGATGAGCGCGAGGAGGCTGCAAGGCGCGAACGCATTCGGCTCAAGCTCGAGGCCATGGGACCCGCGCCTGAGAGGAAGAGCGCCAAGAAGGAGGCAGCAAAGAGCGACGCGTCTGCATCTGCTGCAGCGCCAAGGGCTGCTCCCATTACCCCTGCGCAGTCATTTTCAAAGCTCAACACTGGCGATCACACGCCCGAGCGTCCCGCAACCTCTGGCGTGTCTGCGCACGATGATGGCTCAGGTGGCGATGCAACGGGGCCCGAATCGCAGCAGCACGGTCAACAGACCACGCACGAGCAGCAGCAGCAGCCGTGGCAAGGATCGGCTCCGCGCCAGACGGAGCGCATTGCGTCCTGGGGCAGCTCGAACCAATCGATGAGAAATGTATGGGGCTCGCCGAACAACCGCAGTCTCGGTAACGGAACATTCATCACCGATCTTGGGCGGGCGAGCGACCCTTATGCACAGGGCGCACCAAAGGGAGGCCCGGGGCCTATTGGGCCTCCGCCGCCGGCTCCGATTGGTCCGCCTAAGATTGCTGCCCTGGTGTCTGCACCGACGGCTGGTCAGGGACCGAGAACGTCGCCTCCAACGGCAGCAGCTTCTGCCAACGTCACACGGAGTGCATGGGCCAATGCGGTCAAGGCCAACGACGAGAGCCTCCTTCTGCAGCAAAAGGCACACCGCGCAGAGCAACAACGCGAGGCAGAGTCGCGCGGCCTCACGCTTAACGACATCCGACCAACGATCAAGGACACGTGGATGCCGACGCGCCTGAATGAGGACGGCAGCCGTGTTGAGGATATGGCCAGCCAGTCTGTCGTGCATAGAAGCGGCACTACTGTTTCTGTGACCGCGGCCGGTCCGATCCATCCTCAGCAGGCCCGTCCTTCACGGTTCTTCCCGGCGCGCGATGCACGTGCAGATGACACTCATGTTTCAGGGTCACCTGTGGCGTCCAGCTCATCGATGCCTAGCAATGGAGCGCATGACAGGCACGGTTCGCCTTCGCCGCCGCCGCCCGACATGGACGGACACCCTGTATTTGACGGGGATGCATCGCACCCGCTTGTGTCGCTTCCCCGGCCCCAGATTGTGGTACGGCTGCCTCCAAAGGGCGGTTCGTCCTCGGGCAATGAGCCGCTGTATAGCCACCATGCGCAAACTCGTTTAACGGGACACGGCAGCTCGGAAGACGGACACTGGCAGGCCAAGTTTGACAGCCTGCTCAAATTGGGCTCGGGTGGAACGGGTGGAAAAACGGCAGCGAGCCCTGCGCGCCCCGATGTGCACTCGCGACACCCTATCGACATCACGTCGCCCACAAGGTCGCCCACAGCGCTATACACGGCACCCCGAGGACCGCATGTTCGAGATCTGCATACGAAAGCCACACCCAAAGAGCCAATTATGACGCGGCTCATGGCAGAGGAGTGCTTTGAGAGGCAAGAGATGGGCTCGCTGCCGCCGGTTCACCTCCCCAACAAAGCACCGGAGCTTGCATGGACGCCAGCACCTGCTCCCAAGTCTGTCCCGCGCCGGTTCCAGGTTGCAGCCATGACCAGCACCGACTATGAGTCTGTTGTCCAGGACCTGTTTAGCCCGCCGCATTCAGTCAACATTCATTTGCCCGGTATGGCTGGCAATGGCAAGGTTGTATCGCTGCCCACCCCGCGCTCGCTTAGCAACCGGTCGCTTAGCAACTCACGCCGGTCGGGATACAGTCGCAGTGGAGGCAGATCGTCGCGCGGCGGTAGCAACAAGAGCCGCGGCGACACGGCTAGCACCCATTCGGGCTCGCACGGCAACGATAGCGGCCCGGCACCGGGCTCTAGCCACGGATCTAGTGGAGGCGGCCGGGGCCGTGGCGGCACGCGTCATCGGCTAGAGAACTGGTCGCGCGGCGGCAAGTCATCGTCGACATAGACGAGCACCCTCCTCGCCACGATGAGATGCAACTCAAAAGGACGCGGGATATATTTTGGGTTTCAGGCATGCTACGGCCTACCAGGACCGCCAGGCCTTCCGGGACTCCCGGGACTACTGGGACGAACAGAACGGACGAGCGCATAAACACTTGCATGCTGGGAAACAGGGTTATTTTGACTTTTTTTTGATTCTACTACTTGGCGATGGATCACCAACACTACCTATTACTCGATGGCTCGGGCAGACGGTGGACAGGAGATGCACCAAACGTGCCGGCACTCCACGATACGACGCACAATGCATCTTGCATCTTGCTATCCAGCGTAAGCCCCCTGACCGAGCACATCTTCCTTGATCACCCACTATTCTCTATTTCCAATGATGGACGAATGACAGCGCTCGTCAGAGGACACGATGTTCTCAAATGCAGCGGCAGGCCATGTCCGTCATCCTGTGTACGATTTTATTGTTTGCTCTGTTTGGTTCATTGGTTCAATTGATATTATTTCTAACATTTTATGTGACGATGCATGAGTGCTTGTATTTGTGTATTTGTATATGTAAATCGGTATTAGCGAGATATCATTTCGTTCATTCGTTGGTCCCGGCGGGCAAGTCGCGTTCCGATCCCGTTAAAACCCGGGTGAGTTTCTAAATATAATTTCATATTCAATGCTTTGGTTTCAGTCCTCTTCCTCCTTTTAACTTGACCTCCGCTTCCTGTCTCCTTATAACTCGACCTTTCCCTTCTTCTCTCGTTCTTTTTTCTTTCTTTTCTTTTCAAACTCAAGACTATCACCCATGAGACCTACACACACATCTACATCTTTTACAATTCACAGTCGCTGCACCCGATCACCGACGACGAAATCATTCTCTGTCTTTTGACCGCAGGTATGGTGCCCGACTTCTTGTTAATTTGTTACGACATATATTGACAAACTTCTAGAACAAATAGAGCGCCCATCAACCGCAACCCTTATCCCACCAAAACCACGCGCCATCGTCAACAGCAACAATGCTCTTCACACGCGCCATCCCCGTCACCAACTTTTGCATCGCATCTTCTGCGCTCGCCTTCCAGGTCTTTGTTCTGCATCCCTGGCACGATCAGCTGGATCAGGACTTTGAAGACTTGAAGACGCAGCATGTCCGCATCCTGCGCACAATGGCTGCTAAATCGATTGCGGCCCCAACTCCGGCGCCGGCGAACTAGGCCCGACTGACGTCGCATTTTAATGGAGGTGTCGCGCACCTCCCTTTAATTTTAGAGGGTTCGGCAGTTTAATCTCGCGATTTCGCGATTGGGGCGTGGTGTTTACCGCGAAAGTGGAATAGATAGCTTAAATAGAATTAGACATAGAGAACGACGAGCAATGACAAAGCATTTGGGGAGGCATCACGGCTGAACATGACAAAGATTTTAGATAAAAGTACGGCATGCCCATAGGACCCATCGCAGGTAACTATTGGTCAGGGACGTGCAGTACGCTCCTTCCAAAGTCGACGAGCACCTGGAAATCCCGACACTGCACGTCCCATTGTTTATTGTAAATCCTACCCAATAAGTGTCTACTACTAGAGCCGTGGTCCCCTAACAAATAACACGGAGCTGCGTACGTAAAATGGTTGCTGATGTGATACATGTAACATAATTCAGCGCGGCCAGTGCCGCCCGTGCAGGTGCTGCTGGACCACGGCGTCGCCGAAGACCGCATCGTGTTTGCCACGTACTAGTACTCCTTATATTCTCTTCACAAACACAGAACATCCCGCTGCCTTGATGAGATATCGTCTTTTCTATGCGCGTGATAATGCGCGTGATAATAACTCATGGAAAAAGACATTTTGCATTTACACATAAAAGTGATTGTGGCGTTGCGCTGGACCAGCACGTCACTTGTAAATATAAGCTTTATGCCTAGTAAAAGCTTCTTACCAAAAGGCCGCTGGGCACCGTAATGATTTGTCTTTCGAATAGTCTTTAGCACAACGAGCACTTTTCCACGGCACAGCATTCATTGACGAGAATACATCATTGACGAGAATACATCATTGACGAGAATACATCATTGACGAGAATACATCATTGACGAGAATACATATTGACGAGAATACATCATTGACGAGCATCATGTACACAGGAAAACTCCAATTGCCATCTTGCACGAAAAAACATTGAATGTGTCGAGTTGTTGTCATTTATCTGAATAATAGAACAATTACATACAGAAAGACCGAACATCTCACCTAGAACCATTCAAAGACATAAAAGTAAATCATAATTGACAAAAGACATAAAATTCATCTCGATAACATCAGATCCAAGGACTCCATAGACTCCTGCTCACCCGGACTCGTCTTCAGCCCTAGCCTTTCCCAAGTATATCATTTTTTTCTTTTACAAGTATTGCTCATGCTCAAAACTCCTCAAAAGCACAGTTGGGGTGCAGGACGTAGATGAGCTGCTGCTGGGCTGCCGACGACGACGACGCACCAGCCTCGTCCTCCGCGGTCATGCCCTGGCCCCGGATGGCCATGAGAATGTTCTCGCGCACCATCTTCTTGAGCACCATCTGCACGAGCGTCTTCTCGCGGTGGTAGTCCTCCTCCGTGTCCAGCTCGGCCTCTTGCTGCTCGAGGTACCAGTTGATCAGTGCGTCCGCCGCAATGCCCTCGCTCGGGCCCGACACCTCGTCTTCGCGCACGCGCTGCACCACCGCATTGACAATGGCAATGTACTTTTCGTACGTGATGGACACCTTGCCACGGGCACCACCAGCAGCAGCGACGCCGTCGGCATCCATGACAGCCTCGTCGGCGTGTGCTGCCTCAGCAGCAGCGTTGGCAGCCTCGGCGGCGGCCGCCAGCGCAGCGGCCTCGGCCTCTTCGTCCTCCTCCATTTCAATGTCGTCGTGCTCGACGGAGATGATGCTCTGGCGCAGCAGGTTGTACGCCTCGGTGACCATGTCGGGCGTGATCTCGTCGACGCAGTTGGCCTTGGCAATGGCCTCGCTCAGCCGGATCATGGACTCGAGCTGGCGCACCGTGATGCGGTACGAGTTCTTGCCCACGCCGCCCTGCGCGTCGTCGGCCCGCAGCTCGCGGTACCGCTCCACCAGCAGCTGCTTGGCCTCGTCCGTAAACTCGGGCTGGAACGTGCGCGCAAACTGGATGTAGCGCTGCAGCTGCTCCGTCGTAAACTCGGGCTGCACGGCCTCGTCGCGCAGCTGGTGCAGGCCGACAATGTGCTCGGCCAGCCGGCGGTCGACGCTCTCGTTGCACTCGTCCAAAATAACAAAAAACAAATCAAAACGCGACATGATGGGCGCCGACATGTTAATGTTGGACCGCAGCGTGGCCTTGCGGTTGTAGCGGCCGGCCACCGGGTTGGCTGCCGCCAAAATGGACGTCCGCGCATTCAGCGTCGCCTGGATGCCCGCCTTGGCAATCGAAATCGTCTGCTGCTCCATGGCTTCGTGGATGGCCACCTGATCGCCAATGTCCATCTTGTCAAACTCGTCAATACAGCAGATGCCGTTGTCCGCCAGCATCAGCGCACCCGCCTCAATCGTAAACTCGCCCGTCTCCTCGTCTTTCACTACGGCCGCAGTCAGACCCGCCGCCGACGACGCCTTGCCCGACGTGTACACGGCCCGCGGCGCAAAACTGCAGATATATTTGAGGAACTGCGACTTGGACGTCGACGGGTCGCCCACAATGCAAATGTTGAGGTCGCCACGCAGCTGCATGCCCTCGGCCGTCGCCTTGTGCACACCCGACACAAGCTGCAGCAGCAGCCCCTTCTTGACAACCTCGTGCCCGTAGACAGTGGGTGCCAGCGACTTGACGAGACGCGAGTAAATGTAGTCGCTGTGCACCATCTTGCGCAGATCGTCAATCTCCGTCTTGGTGTACGCGCCCAGCACCGCCTCCTGTGCCTCTTGCGACGACATGAAGCCGTTGGCCGCGTTGCCGCCCGCCGTGCCGTCGCGCACAGCCGCCTGCGTCAGCGCGGCCACAATGTCCGCACCCGACGTGTCGGGGCCGTTGGGGATGCTGCTGCCGCTGCCGAGGCTGGTGGTGTCGGGCATCACCATGCAGGCCAAAAACGCCATGCGGTACGTCAGATCACGCACACCCAGGGCCTTGAGGCCAGAAACGCCCGTGCCGCCTGCCGCATCCGAGCCGCCCGCGCGTGTGGCATTGCGGTCGTCGCGGATGGCCGTGGGCCGGACGCCCGGCAGACCCAGCTGGCTCACATCGGGCACGACCATGAGCATGCCGTTGAAGATGCACTTCTCGCCGGCCTTGGCTCGGTCGACCATCTCACCACGCAGAATAACATCCATTGTGCGCGGCATGCTGCCCGTCGGGATCTCGCTGCTGTTCTCCTGGATCCGCACCTTTTGCCAATCAATAAACGTGCTCTTGCCAATGTCCAGCTGCCACGACTGGCGGTTCTGGCATGTGCTGTTGGGGCACTGCGTGGGCTCGGTGTAGCGGAACGCCTGCTCGACATTGGGCACAACACTCATGCACGCCGAGCACGTAAAGGTGCCGAGGGACAGCTCGGGGCGGACCTCGGACGTACGCGTGACGGTGCCCGAAATACTGAGAAGCTGGCCAATGTTGGCCGCACGCAGAGCGCGGATGCGCGAAACGAGCGGCATGTTGTAGATGGCAACGGTAAAGATCTTGTCCGTCTGCTGGTTGCTCGTCTTGCTGCCCTGGTCGGCAGACTGCGAGGCCGAGCCGGCGTTGCTGCCGCCCGACGTGGTGCGGTTGGTGCTGGCCGTCGTCGACGTGAGCTGGCGATGCTCGCGGAAGTAGTGTGGCTCGTACTTTGCAATCATATTGTGCAGACCGGCATTGAGATAGGGCAGCAGACGGAAGTACATGCGCAGTGCCGCCTCGGACAGCACGCCGTTGTTCCACAGCGTGAGGTGCTTGAAGTCGACGTAAAAGGTCGATAGCTGATAGGTGCGCATGGCGTGGATCTGGGCCACGTAAAACTTGTCGGTGGCCGCGCTCGAGGGCATCTCACCAAAGGCAGCGGGTTCTTCGACAAAGTCTTCAATAAAAGACTCAAAGTACTGCTGGACAGCTAGACCGATCTTGTCCTCGACGCGCGGAATGGGCTCGTCGTTGGCCCGCCGTGACCGCGTGGGAACCTGGTCGTCTGCAAACCCCTCACCCTCGTCGTCACTGGGAGCACCGCCGAGACTCTCGGACGGAGGGCCACGGGGACGTGCAGAGGATGAGCTGAGGGAGTGGAAGGGCTGGCGTTGGCGAGGCGTTGCGGCCATGGACGACGGGGCCATGGACGGCGCGCGCGAAAAGGTGTCGGACATCGGATAGCCGACATCGCTGGAGGGTGTAGCCATGACGTCGCGGGTGTGTATCGTGGGGTGGTGATGAGAAGAGGGGGGGTGATGCCGTGAGAAAAGTCGTGATATCAACAAGCGGTGAGCAGAAAAGGTCGAGAGATGGACAACTGTATAGTCGGCCTGTAATGTCGAGAATGACCGTAGATACAACAAAGGAGGAATGACGAAACGAGTAATGTATCTTACGAAGAGGTCAAGTCTCGAGGGGTGGAATAGCGGGATGTATCGAGAGTGGGAAAACCGGGCTGCTTCTGTCAAGGAGACGCGATTTGCGGTCCCGCCCTATTCAGGCCAAACGCGTCAAGACGCGTCGTAGTGGATCCAATTACCAGATGTGATTGGCTCGACGCGAATTGTTTAAGTGGTTGCAGCACATAGTATTAGTCAGTCATAATGTCTATCACGACATGCTTTATGACATGCTTTACGACAAGGCCAACATCATTGTTATTGGCTCGTTCCTCAGTATGATAGAAAACAAATTAAAGTATCCAGAAGAAAGCAACCTTTGTAACGCCTGTCCAACGCCTGCCCATGCCTGTCCCAAATCTATCCAAGCAATGACTATTCGTACGCGTGAATCTAAAGAGTTAGCAATGAAATGGCTGGCAGAGCTGGTCCTAGAAAGTGCATACCTTGGCAGAGAGCGATAGCCACTCGTCCATACCGCGCACATAGGGGTCTGCTGTGGCATCAGCCGTGGCCTGGTGCCCCCAGACAACAAGCTCGTCAAACTCGGCCAGCACCTCCAGAGAGCCCGTGTCCAGCTGCTGTTGGTGTGCGTCCTGCTCGGCCCGCGTAGCGTCGACATCAATGGCATCGAGTGCTTGCAGCTCGTCTCCCGTGGTCTTTGCAGCAGCCTGCTCGCGCGGCGACTCGCGGCGCACACCGACTACGCCGCGGTACTCGGCCGGCAGCTTCACTGTTTGGCCGAGCAGCTTGCGGCCGCGGAAGTAGGCAACATTCTTTCCGTCTAGGCTGTTAGTATAGGTCCTAGAGAATAGCATTCTTCTTAAAGACGTACCCTCTTCTGTCGGCCGCCAAAAGGCGTCGGCCTCTGCAATGGGACCGTCATGGTCAATGCGGCACGGCAGCAGCTGTGGTGTGGTGTGTACCGTCTTGTCGTCCACCTTGGACTTGATCTCGAGCATTGGTTGTGACATTTTGTCGGTAATGTGTTTGTTGACGTTGCTGGAGCCAATCTCGTGATGATCAATACGCGTCGTTGTGAAGCTGCGCGATCCCCGTGCGTTGCATGTGATTAGTCATCGCAGCAAGATGACGCGAATTTTGGCGTTCTTTTCCCCATATATCTTTAAGTAACGCGTCGAACGCGACTCTCCACACTACGGTAAGATGATATGGTGGTGAGGCTTCGCTTTCGACTCTTTACATCTTCCTGATTCTGTTCCATATTCTCTATTCCTTAATTCTGAATCTACCGTCTAGCCATACCCTCTATTCTAATAGCCACTTGCTCAACACATCTCGACATTACTCACAACTAGAACCCCAGAAAAGAGGAAAGCGATCATCTTCCAACAAACAAACCTCGCCATCTCGACAATGGCGACTTTTTCGCGGACACCCTCACCCGCTGCCCGGTCGGGTTCGGATTCCGACTCGGTCGTGGCGACGCCCATGACACCGCGCACCAAGATGCGGCAGCTCTTTGCAACAATTGGCGGCGACGACGACAGCAGTGATTCAGACCGCGAGCGTGAAGGCGACGACAACAACCATACACCCAGCCGCAAGACAAAGAAGTCCCCTGCGAGCAAGACATCTGCCACAAAAGCACACAAGGCTACCAGCGCAGTCCCGCACACAAAATCTGCGACACGGTCAAGAACGACATCACCTCGCCTGGGTCCATTGAGTGCGTCCAGCGACGAGAGCGATGTTGAGGTGCGGCCGCGTGGCCGGCTTGCGGCCCGCATGCAGGCAAACAGCACAGCAACTGCCACAGCAACAGCTCCCAAGCCAGTCGAGCCATTGGCCGACAACGCCCGCGAACGCGTCAGACGCATGCTCCAGCTGCCGGCCAAGAGTGACAAGCCGGAGCCCGAACAGGCCACAGCCCAGAACCCCGAAGACACCAATGATGCCGAGGATGAGGAGGATGTGTCCCTTCCGGCCGCACGCCCACGCAAGCGGCTATCCAACATGCGCACGTCCCGGCGGAGCGCATCCGCATCGTCCCACGGTGCATCTCCTTCTCGTCAACTGACGCGAGAAGACTCCCCAGCCATGTTTATGTCTCCATCGAAGCGCACCGAGCGCGAGGACTCCCCAGACATGTTCATGTCGCCGACAAAAGCTGGCGACGACGGCACTGTTGAGGGTGCTAAGAAGCCGGGCCGCAACGCACGGTTCGAGGCACTGGTTGCCCGCAAACGCGAGCAGGCGCGGGCCCGCGAGGAAGCCGAAGAGGAGAAGCGCGCTGCTCGCCTGGCTGCCATGGCCGACGAAGACGAAGACGACGACTTGCTGATGGCCGATGCGGACGGCAATGTGTCGGACATTACAGACGACGATGGCGGCCGCCAGCTCTCGCAAAAGACGGGCGCGAGCCGCCCTCCCCGCAAAGCAAGCAAAAAGGCGCTTGAGGAGATGCACCGCGAGACGCAGCGCATGAGCCGCAACCTGCAGCTCGTGCACGAGGCCAAGACGAGAAAGAAGATTACCAAAGCCTCGCTCTTTGAGCGCTTCAACTTCAAGCCACAGGGCGCTGCCGCTGCTACTCCCGCGGAGCCTTCTGTGAAGGAAGCCACTGGATCCAGTCGTCCTGCGTCTCCGGCGTCCGAGGCCGAGGCCGAGGCGCACATCGACTCGGACACGCCACCAAGCTCGCCGCCTGTCCCTGAGGCCAAGGACGACGAGCCCTTTGCAAAGCCAGCCGACGTCGCGACAACCTCGGTCGACAAGGGCAAGGGCAAGGCTGTTGAAGTTGTTGAAACTGGCGAGCAGCCGCTCCAGGCCCAGCCCAAGCGCCAGGTTCGCGTTCGCATGCCTGTCTCTGCCACGGCCAACGTGGCCCTGGTCGACTCGGACGAGGATGTAGAGCTGGAGATTGTGCAGACGTCCAAGAGCAAGATCAACATGCTTTTCGACAGCGTTCCCCTGAAGCACGAGCAGGAGCCCCGTTCTATGATGACGTTGCGCCGCCTTGCACAGGTTGGCTCGCCCGGCCGAAAGTCCCGGCGCGCAGCCGCGACAGATAAGGCCGATCTCTCTCTGGGCGAGCTGCAGCAGAGCCTGCAGAGCCGTGCGCGTCTCCAGGCCAAGAAGGAGCGCGAGGAGCGGCTCGAGGCGCTTCGGGCCAAGGGTGTTCGCATCCTGACCGAGGAGGAGCGCGAGAAGGAGATGGAAGAGGTTGACGACATTGTCACGCGTGCTCGCCAGGAGGCCGAGGAGCTCATGCAGCGCGAGCGCGAAGAGGCCAAGGAGGCCAACAAGGACAAGAAGGGCAAGTCGGGCGATGCAGATGGCGAGGTCGACCCCCTTGACTGGGACGACAGTGACGATGAGGAGGACTACACACCCGAAGACGACGAAGAGGAAGCCAGGGACATTGAGCTGTCTGGCTCAGAGGACGACAATGCCGACGAGGGTGAGGAGGAGGGCGACGAGGAGGATGCTGTTATGGAGGGCGCTCTCATCGACGGCGAAGCCGAGTCTGCTGAGGAGGAGGAGGACGGCGAGGGCGAAGCCGCGGGTGAAGACGACACGGGCGCTGCCGACATCCTTCCTACTCCTACCCGAGCGCGCCCTTCCAAGCGCCGGGCCCTCATTGTCTCGGACGACGAAGACGAGGACAGCAGGCCTGCAACGGCTTCGGCAACGCCACCGGCACCCAAGACCGAGGCCAAGACGCCGGGTCCCAAGCCGAGGCTCACTGCCAACACACCGTCCGGCGTCAACTCAAAGGTCGACTCGCCTGCCGCCCCCACGTCGGTTCTGCGCTCGGCGACAAAGCCCTTTATCCCTGGCTTGCCTATCGCTGTTGGCGGGCCGGCCGGGCTGGGCCTGACACAGATCTTTGCCGGCACTTTAAACGACGACGACGACAGCCAGGCCATGGGCTCGAATTTTGGCTCACCCTCGCAGCTCATGCCCACCCTTGGCAACTTTGCTGAGCCAGTGTACTCGCAGACGGCGTTTGACAAGGCCTCGGGTGTGTTGGACAGCCAGCCGACGCAGGAGTGGCTAAAGAGAATGACCGGCAGCTCGCAGACTACGCAGAACCAAGAGAGCGGCACCAGCACGTCGATCAGCCAAATGGTCGACCTCAACTTTAGCCAGTCGCAAGTCCATGGCCTTGAGAGCCTCTTGCGGGAACCTGAGATGAGTCAGATGTCACAGATTTTGGGCCCCAGCCAGGACTTGGACAGCCAGTACACGCCGCTCAAAGTGCGCTTCATTGAACACCAGCCCAGCACCGCAGAGACTGTTGTCCTTGACAAGCCGACCCAGAAATTGGACCCGGCCCCAGAGGTTACAGCACAGGCGCCGGCCCGTCCGAGAGGCCGGCTTTTCCGCAAGGTGGACATGATCAAGGCCGTTGTCGAGGCAGAAGAGGAGGAGGACGAAGAGGAAGAAGAGGAAGATGAAGAAGACGAGGCGGAACGGGCTGCCGCAGAGGCTTCGGTCTTTGCTAAAATGAAGGAGGCGAGTGCGCTGGAGAAGAAGTTCCGCAAGAAGAGCAAGGCCAAGGAGATGGTGGAGGACCAGGCCGAGGAGTCGGAAGACGAGTACGCCGGCCTTGGTGGCGCGGACGGCGAAGACAGTGACGACGAGTCGCTGGCGTCTGTCAAGGACCTGATTGACGATCAAAAGGTCTCGTCCGAAGACAGCGCAAAGCTAGCCGCTTTCTATGCGGACCGCGAGCGCGCAAACGACGAGAAGCAGGTCGAGAAGCTGTTCCGTGATGTCACGACCGGCATGCTGCGGAGAAAGCGCGGTGCTGGCGGCGGCGGTGGCGGTGACTACGACCTGTCCGACTCGGACGACGGCGGCGAGGCGCGTCGCCGCATGAAGCGTCGCCAGTTTGCGCGTATGCAAAAGGCACTGTTTGCCGACGAGCGCGTGTCCAAGGTGGCCGAGAACCCGCGCAGCTCTGCGTTTATGCGCACCATTGAAGACCGCGGCAGCGACGACGAGATGGACTTTTTATTTGAGGGTTCGGCCGCTGCTGCTGCTGCTGCTGCTGCTGCCGTGTCTGTGGCAGGTGCAGGTGCAGGTGCAGACGCACCCCAGGGCGTCGCCATCCCCGACAGTCAGCCTGTGCCGACAGCGACCACAGAGGCGGCCGACAAGCCTGCGCTGGCGCTGGCACTCGGGCGCCGCCGCCGCACGTCAGCCACCTCGGGCAAGAAGCCGTCCAACCTGGGCGAGATCCGCGAGTCGCTGTCGAACCTGCTGGAGGACTACCAGCACACTGGCCGCGAGTCCAGCACGCTGTCCATGGTGGCCGATTCCGAGTTTGGCTCCGACCACGACGAAGAAGGAGACGACGACAACGATGGCGGCGACAACAGCCAGGCCAGCAACAAGGAGAACAACCCGCTCGCGACGGCGTCGTCGTTCCGTCGTCCTGGCGGCCGTGCACGCAATGTGCAGGTCGTCGACCGCATCAGCCTCAAGCGCAACAACAGCAGCGCGTCGTCGGCATCGGCGTCGTCCTTGTCCTCGACGTCGTCTGCCTCTGGTCCCACCGGTTTCCGCGTGCCGGCCCTGCTGCGCCGCGCCACGACCAACTCGCTGGCATCTACGAGTAGCAGCAGCCGCAGCGGTAGCGGGCGCAATGCCAATTTCAGCATGAGCACGACAAGAGGGCCGGCCGACACGGCGTCGTCTTCTTCGAGCAGCAACAGCAATGCACCCGACAGTGGCAAGATCAAGAAGAATGCGAGCAAGATGTCGGGCATCCACTACTTTGCACGCGAGAACGAGCGGCTGGCGACACTGGCGGAGAACGACAAGCGGCGGCAGGCCAAAAAGGTGCGGAGCGCCGAAGGCCGGAGTCGGGCCGTGGGTGGTCTGTTTGGTGCCGGCAAGTTTGAGTAGTTTTTTATGTTTCTGGTTTATGGATACTGCGTTTGGCGTTCTGGATACCACATTTGATATGATCATGGCCTGAATAGCAGGATAGCTTTGGCGTTGTCTGAATTTGATACTTTACTTTAAGGCTGCCGTCTTGTGATGTAAAGCTGTGACTTGGTGCTTGATGCAGTGATATTGAATATGAAACTGAAAATTAATTGATGAGATAAAGCAGCGTATGTAGGTGGAAATTACAAAGTAAACACTGAAAATAAACAAAATAAAAGAGCAGCTAGAAATCAAACTGAACAAACTTTTAAGCTACATAGATGAACCAGACTACAGCTGACCGTCCTGGCGCATAGCCTCGAGGATCTCTTCGTGGTTGGGCATCACTGTATCATCGGACCGGGCATCGGCATTGTCGTCGTCGTCAAGCACAGAGCTGTCGTCGTCATTGACATTGTCAAAGTCGTAAGCATCATCGTCTTCGGCTTGAATGCTGTTGTCCGTGGTTTCTGCGGCAGCTACATTGACCATAACAAACGAGCTCGCTGCGTCCGATGATGCGATTGTGTTGGTGTTGACCGAACGTGCTCCCTCAACAGATGAGATGCCACGGCGGGACTGTCGACCAGTAGATGACTGACTGAGATCCAAAGAGGCGCGGTCCCATGATGCTTCGCTGCCAGATGCTACGCTTGCGGCGCGCTCGGTTCCGGCATCACTCAGACGGAGATTGGCAAAGTCCTCGATACCGTCCATGCTGACAGAAGTGCTTGACGCACTGGCAGCGGTGTGGCCGGTGTGGTATGCCGGGCCGGGACCAGACGGACCCATCTGGGCCGACGGAGGATCGTCTTGGAACACAGCGCCGGTGTCGTCGTTGACGCCGCCAGCCCACATGGGCAAGAAGCGGAACTCGCCGGGGGTGAGAGACAGCATGAGATGTGGCGAATGCTGGAGTGCGTTCATCTCGATCTTGGGCGCGAACAAGGTGCGGTCATAGAGGCAGAAATAGGGCTCGACCAGGGCGGAAAAGACTTTGTCGTAGCGGAACAGTTCCCAGGCAGAGTCGGGTCCGGAGTCACGGCCGGGGGAAAAGCCGAGGCCCTGGAGGCGTAGTAAGAGACTGTGCTGCAGATCACGAATCTGTTTTCTTTTATCGCCGTCCACATCGTAATTGTTGAAGCCCGAGACAACTTTTGCGATCCTGTCGACCACGAAAGCGAGTGTCGTCCTGTACTCCCAACCTTTTGTCAACAATGTGTTGATTTCTCGGCGTGCTCCCGGCCAGAGGGACTTCCAGTACATTGTCGTCATGCACTTTTGATCGTCCGAGAGCTGCTTGTAGGCCGTGATCAGCCAGTCCTTTTCTTCCCCAGCCGATTTCCTCCTGTACAGGCTGATGTATCGGTTCGTATCCAGCCAGTTCATCAAGGGATCTTTGATATCCAATTCCTCAGATGTCCCGCGGTGTGCGCTCAATAGTTGCAAGGCGACATAGCGCAGCAAGTCTTGGGCCGTCTCAAAGGCCTCACGAACCTGTCTGCGGGCTGGGCAGCCCAACAAGATCTCCCGTTCTGCAGAGACAAAGCTCTCGAGAATGGCCGACACCTGGACCAAGGTAGCCACGGTACGAGTGGCTTGGCTGAATATGAGATCTTTGGCAAAATCGTAGGGAGGCCCGTCACGTCTGGGCTTGACATGCGTGGCCAGGTCATCTATTCCCTCGTCGGTGGCATCTCGGAGTCTTAGCAATCGTTGGATGAGCTCGCTGCTCGCGTGCTCCACAATGTTCTGCATGTCGTCGTCCAGCAGGCCGGACAGCTCACGGCCAAATGCAGTGACGCGACGAGACTGTGTCGAGCGTGGCCCGGCTCCAGTTTCCTGGGTGTTTAGCAGCGCAGTCTCGGCCACGATGATGCGAAACGCAGCACGGGTGACCGATGCCAGCTTGAGGTTCCAGGCGATAATGAAGCACTCCTCGGGCAAAATGTCAATGATTTTGGCATTCCGTGGCTGGTAGAACCAACACGACATCATGCCGCGGAAGCTGTTGGCAAAGGTAGCCTGGTCCACGATCATCGACAGCTCGCCATCGTAGAAGCCGTCACTGCTGGAAAGTGCAAACAGCTTGCAGAGGCCAGCCAGAGAGTAGACACGGGCAGCCGAAGTGAGACGCAAGCGGCGCCCAGCCATGGCCATGAGCAGCCGGATGACGTTGCAGATGTGGCGAATCTCACAGTAGTCGTCAATTTGATACTCGGGCGGGAGTTCACCGTCCCAGATGGAGCGTGGCATCGGGGCATCCTGAGGAAGACTGCTGCTCCGGTCCTTGCCCAGACGTTTCGCAGCGGGTGTGTTTGACTGGCCGTCCCCCACAGCTGCGTCGGGCACTGCCATTCCACCACCATCGGCGTCACTGACTGTGTGAGCGTCTTTCTCGTCTCTCTCGTCTTTTTCGTCTTTCTCGTCTTTTTCATCTTTGCTATCCGCTGCACACTTGACATCTCCGCTGCCAGGGCTTCCATGACCGCCATGGCCAAGACTTGCGGCCGCATCTCTGGCTAGTCTGAGCTGGAAACAGGAGCAAGCGTCGTCGTGGCCAGCAGCACAGGAGCGCGGAACGCTTTCATAGCCATTGTCGACCATGCTGCTGTACCGAATAATCCCGCGGGGCAACGTAAGGGCTTCGAGGTGTTCGGCGTGCAGCTCCGAGTCATCGGACGGGCCGAGATCCAGATAGAAGCGCTTCATCTTGGACGAGTCAGACAGGGGCAATATGCCACTCGCGACCAGCCGGCTGTAGGTGCGGTTCTGGTACCGTGAGTCGTCAAGGAGCTGAGCAAACTTTGCAAAGCCGCTCGTGCGGAGGGCAGCCGAGCTGTATGGAAGTAGCCAGGAAGACGGGAAGCAGATGCCAGTGCAGGTCATTTTGGCGGAGCTGTGCGCGTTGGGCACCTGAAGCCAGATGTATGTGTCAAGCTGGTCGGAGGGGAATAGAGTCTCAAACTCGTACGAGGCAGAGATGATCATGGCGATGTCGTTTTGGTGCTCGTCGGCCAAGTAGGTCTCAGACTCGCTGCCGTGCTCCTCGTGGTCTTGGGAAGCAGGCTGTTTCTGCGGCATCTCGTCCGCCTGTGTGCTGTCCTTATTGAGCTCGTCAGAGCGCATCTTTATCCATCTGCTAGTTGTTGAATGCACAATGTCGGGATACGTCTTGGGAAGAGATCGTTAGAAGACTGTAAATGATGAAATGGTTAGAACGGCACTGTACTTACGAGTGGTCCGGACATGGTTGCGATGGATCACTATCAAAAGGGTGTCGAGAGCTGAAGAAGTAGCAAAGTAGAAGAGATTAGAGTCGGCAACGAATAAGCTGGTGTTGGGCTTGACTTGTTGTAAGACGTGAACGTGGGAGGAAGAAAGCAGCTCTGAAGAAGAGGAGGGGAAGATAAAGGCTACCTCTGAACGAGCCTCGCCCACCACCCCGTCAGAGCAAACGAAAGAGGTCGCTGTCAAGGTGCAAACACGCAAGGTCTCAAGGTGGCGTTCTGGGCGCCACTGCATAGCCTTGAGCGTGAGAGAATATGCAGAAAAGAGACAGCCACTCAAATCACATCAGAAATGCAGAAGCGGTAGAATGAGCAGATGCCGGGGCAGATTCACCTCTTTGCTGGGTGAGGCTCAGAAGTGCGGTGAGGCCTGTCTATAATTTTGCTTCTGTAGTCGTCTATCTATCATTTCTTATCTGGTATTACTAAGACAGAGTGTGGTAAGGCAGCAAGCACCTTAACATGCTGACTGTGTCACAGCCTTGTCTATCATTCGGGACCTATTTGATGCCGAGCGGAACGTGGCGCAGGCAACGGCTCTGGTCATCATCGGTGGACTACAGTACGCCATCGAAACAAGCTCTTGTGATAGTGCTGCCACGGGACAGCATATGACCAAAAACCAAGTAGGACGTCACGCGAAGTCTGGAGTAAGTAGATGAAGTGATTAGGTCTCGGTACATGATGCTGGATCTGTTCAGGGCAGAGTCGAGGGGGATAGTGTTATGTATAAGCTTGCTCAAAGATGCACAAGGTCCATAATGAGACATGACAAGTACATAAGAATGCAGTGACACACTTGCACGAGGTCAAGAGAGAGGACAGGTGAGAGCGTCGCCAGTTTGGCAGACGTAATTACATTGCGGCATCCGGAAGAAGAGAGTCGACGGCTGACTCCGGTAGATGATGCCCGATCGTGTTGACAACTAGAATAATCATGCTCTTGCTTGGTGCAGGCCGAAGCAGAAAAGGGCAGACCACAAAAGAGCGTCGTTTTCCTCATAACAGAATAAGATGCCTGTGGGTTGAAGTCATCTTTAAAGTCACTTTCTTGCTTACGACTGCTCGGCTGTAGCTCTGGACCAACGCAAACTGCCAGCGAGTCACCTTAAGTATCATGAGAAACAATCAAATGCATTCCGGATACACTACCAAAACATAAATCTGTCGACACTCTCCAATAGAGGCGCTTCTCCCACCGAACCCTGGCCAAGATGAACAGAAAGCAAGTATAAACAAATGATATCGATGAGGAGATAAGAACAGAACGCCAACAGAAGATGCAAGAAGGAAATCGAAGCAAACGAACCGGTAAGCAGGCAAACAAGACAACCAGAGAAAGAATGAAAAAGAAAGAACAGGGAAACGAGCCATCCAAAGAAGAAGAGATAGAATGAAAAAGAAAGAACAGGCAAACGAGTAACAAAGAAAAGATCACCATGCTCGGAACTCGCCCTCGTCGTCCGTCACGACTGGGTCGCGCTCTACCTCTTTGCCCTTGGCTCGCCGCGGCATCCGGCTCTCGCTATCCCCGAAATCACTGACGCTGCCGACAGGCCGCGGCAAATTGCGCGGCGCCATATTACTGGCAATGCCCGCTCCCGACCCAATGGAGCTCACGCGGCCAAGCTGGCTCGGGCCCGACGGCGACGCCACGTTGGACACGCCGCTGAGAGTGGGAATGCGGCTGCCCGACGGGCTCTTTGGCGTTGTCGCCGCGCCGGGCAGTTGTGTCTGGGACACGGGCTGTGGTGTAGATGGTGGTGGTGCTGCTGGTGGTGGTGCAGATACCAGTGGTGGCGCCGCAACTGGTGGCACCGCTGTTGCGGCGCGTGTCGGTATTGGCGCCGGGGACAACACTGGCGATGGAGTCACGACGGTCGTGGGTGTCGATGCCAAAGACGGCCGCATCGTCTCCGGCGACGTTGCTGCAGCGGGTGCCGGCTTGGGCTGTGCGATCAGGGTCGGCACGGCAGCGGCAGCACGAGGAATGGCGGGTGTCTCTAGTGGGCGCAGCGGCTCAACAAGTCTTCGCCGTGTAGCCGCCGCCGTGGACGACGCCGATGACGCAGAGGTGGCAGTTGATTTGGCCGGTCCCGTCGGTCTCAGCCGACCACTCACTGACTGGGGCGCAGCGAGCGATGGCGCTTGCGCCGGGTGGTCACTGTTCTCGCCCTCGCCCTCGGAGCTCGACACAATAGCGCTCGTCATGCCGCTCGTCATGCCGCTGGCCATGGCCTCGCGGTGCTGCTCGTGCTGCTGCTGCTTCATGTGCCGCAGCTCGCGCACCACGTCCGTAAAGCTCTCCTCGAGCGTCTTCATGCGCGCCAGCACCAGCCGGCTCATGCGGTCACGGTCGTGGTCCGTCTCCCCGGTGGCGCGCGCATTGTTCATGGCCGTCACCAGTGCCATTTGCGACGTGAAGCTGCCCGGCAGAGCCACGCCGCCGTTAAAGGCGCCGTCGTCGCCGGCCAGCGTCGGGCCCACCACCGAACCCGACGCTGCCAGCAGTTCCGACGGCGCGTCCGACCCGGTATCGATATCAAACGACGACATGCGCCGCTGTGCCCGCCGCACGGGCGTATCAATCATGGCGGCAGCGTGGAAAATGGCCGCCGTACGACTCACCGCAGCCGATTTGCTGTGTTCGCGCGGCGGCATGATCGGGCGTGGACGCGACGCCGCCGCAGCACTGGCAGCAGCACTGGCAGCAGCACTGGCAGCAGCATTGGCAGCGACGGCAGCACCGATACCGCCAATCACCATGCCGCCTTGGCCTTGCGCACCCGACCTTCTCGGCGATCTCTGCCCGCTTGCCGTCGGCGTGGCGGGCGCTGTCGACGTGTTGTTTTGGCGGCTCGATTGCGGCCGCGAGCGTGGCGGCGGCGGCGGCGCAGGTGGCGGCTGCGGCAGCACGGCTTTGGGCGAGAGCGGCAAGAAGACTGCGCTCGCCGACTGGTTCGGTGCAATGTCGTCTTCGTCATCGTCGTCGTCGTCGTCGTCATCATTGTCGCTCGAGTCGGCGTGGGGTGGGTTGTAGAGTATCGTGTTGGTCGATAGAGCACGGCTGTGCATGGCACGGCGCGACGCGTTTTGCCGGGGCGGGCTCGTTGGGTGCGCAAAGGTGGCCATGCGTCGCGGGCTGATCGGCGTAACGTCAGCGTCGTCGCCGCCCATGAGAATGCCCGACTCGGGCGAGCGCGCCTGCAGGTTCACAAAGCGAGAGGCAATGGGCGTTGCAAAGAACGCGCCGTCGTCGTCGTCATCGTCGTCCCCGTCCTCGGTGCCCTCGGCAATGGTGCGCCCGGGCAGCGGCACGGGCGTCATGCCCCGCGTATTTGTCGTGGTTTCTTCGTCGTCGTCGTTGGTAACGAGCTCGTCGTCGCCCTCCGCATCGGTGTGGTCCTTGAAGGCCGCCTCGAACGGACTGCGTTGGTTTTCGCGCATGTCAAAGAAGCGCGGGTCGCGGGTCAGACCGGACGCCGCATGAAGAGACAGGAGATCAGCCGGATCACTGGCGGCCGAGCGCACTTCCGACATGTGGCGCAGCCGGTGCGAGCCAGAACGGTCCCAGTTCACGCTCATGCGGCGCTGCCACTCGTTTTCTCGTCGGTCAATGGTCGAGTAGTTGGAGTCCACCATGCCGTCGTTCTGGTCCATCCAGTTCCGGATGGCCGTCTGTGTCTTGCGGCGCTCGTTTCGCCGCTGTGTGCGCAACGTGGCAATGTCGGGTGTTCGCCGGAACACTTCGTCGAGGGCACGGTCCTTTTGGAAGCCGATCACCGACTCCTCGCGCAGCCGGATACTGGGGCTGAACAGCACGGGCCGGCCGCCCGGCTCGGCAAGAGAGATGCCGCGGTTGCGAGAACGTGTTGCGTTCTCCACCAGGTCCGTAGGCTCGTACATGGACGGCGCCAAAAAGAACTTTTCGTAAAAGAAGATGCCAAAGAGAAGGGGGAAATGCGTCGCCTTGATCACGTAGCGGTTGAGGGCCACAAAGTGGGCGAGGGGCATGCAGTAGCGCAAGGGCATCAGCATCCATGCAAAGATATTGGTCGGCGCCACATACGAGAACAACGCGTCGTTCTTGACCATGGAAATGGTGTTGATGGCGAAGAGGAACTGGTGCTCTTCGTTGGCATTGGACGCAATGGCCATGAAGGAGTTGGTCAGCACCGTAATCAGAATCGTCATGACGACAAAGTGACAGATAATCAGAAACAGCACCAGCAGCGTCTTGCCCAGGATGTTGTACGTAGGCCACACCTCCCAGGCAGCCGGCGTAAAGCCCATGAGAAGCTGAAAGATGCGGTACGCCGTATCGCTCGGGTCGTTGTCCGTGTGCGACAGCGTGAAAAAGACAAAGAAGCCCGAGCAGGAGACCAGGACGAGCACAAAGACGGCGGCCAGGTCCAGCGCCATCAGGCGGAATGCGATCAACAGCTGCGAAAAGTACTGGTAGTGGTCGAGAACACTAAAGATGCGCGGCAGCAGAAGAATGGCGTTGGCCGCAAGGATGTCGTAGGCGCTATCATTCCACTTTTGCGCGTCGGCAAGAAAGACGCCGCAGATGCGCAGGGAATAGTAAAAGATGAGCAGCACGAGGATGCCCAGATCAAAAATGTTCCAGAAGCTCATAATGTAGAGCGAGAAGCCCTGCTCGTTAAAGCCCACCAGCTCGTCGAGCATGAAGCCCGCACTCCAGAACCAGAAGAGCAGCTCCAGCGTGGTGATCCGGCTCGAGTGCTGCACCAAGACGGCCAAAAACAAACCGATGAGGACGGCCAGAGAGCATGTCGAGAAAAACTGGCGGTACCGCGGCACCCGGAGACGTGACAGCTTGAACAGCGAGGCATTCCGCGGATCGTAGAGCGTGACGGTTCGTCGGTGCAAGGGCTCCTGTATAGCGGACTGCGAGGTTGCCCGGGCCGGCTCCTCCTTGATGGACGACGGCTGGTGCACATGCTGGTGGCCGAGCAGCGGCGCACGCGGGTCATTGGGGCTGCTGCGACGACGAAACCCGCCGCGGTTGGCTCTCTGGTTCTGGTTCTGGTTGTGGTTTTGGTTCAGGTTGCGCGCACTGCTTCTTGCGCTTGCACTGCCAGCGGCCGACGAACCGGCACCGGGCACGTGTGTCTGCGTATGGCTGCGGTGCAGCGAGTCGGCAGACGAGTAGAAGCTAATGGCACCGTTCCAGATGGCCTCGAGCTGCTGGACGACGAGCGGATGGGCGAGAAAGTGCTTGGCCGAGGCCCGGATGGCAACCTCGACGGTGGAAATGCGAGCCGCAGGCCCGCCCACGATGTTGTGGCTGTACCGGCGATCGGGAGACAGCGCGCCCGAGGAGCCGGGCTGCGTGTTGGGCGCGCCGGGGATGCCCTGAAGCGGGTAAAAGTCGTAGGATAGAGCGTCGATCAGTTCGCGGGTAGAGTACTCCTTGAGCAGCTTAATGGCCAGCAGCTCGCACACTTTGGCGCGCGTGTTACTTGTGCCGGCGTTACCAGGGAAGAACTGGGCCTCCTTGGCAAACTGGAGGCAGTTTGCCATGAGGGCGTACAGGGTGGCACGAGAGAAATGCTGTGTGCGGATCTGTTGCAGCATGGGCTTCACAAGGAACTGGGACACCTGGGGCGACCTGAGCTGCTCCCATGTGAGAGTCGTCTCGGTGCGGGCCTGGACGATGATGCGTATGGCGTGTACTATGCTGTAGACGGGGAGTGAATCTGCAGGCAATTAGATGGTGCTCGGCATGGAGATGCTTATACGCGCAGAATGGTGTCATCTCAAATGCTGTGTATGGCGGTGCACTGTGTGGTACGTGGGTTTCCGTTGTGGTGTTGTGAATTGCCGAGTGTGCAGACATGTGACGTTGTGCAAACAAACGGTGCAGAGATTTATGGGAGCAGGTCGTCAAAAACGTAAGCACGAGTCGAGACAGACATACCGAGATGTGAGGCAGAAAATAAAGGGAGGACGTGGGACGACCGCGGGCCACCGTCCTCGTCCTCTGGCGTGTGCTCGTCCAGGCCATTGAAGGCGGCATTGAGGTGGTTGGCATCGTTTGATTCTTCGTCGTCTTCTGCTTCTGTAAAGTCGGCTGTTGCGTGACGGAGATGGGCATAGGGTGTGCCGTGGTGGACAGGTCCGGGGGATGCATCGTCGCCGTAGGCCATGTGGGGGAATGCCCGACTATCGTGGTCTTGCTCGCGGTCGGAGTCGATATCAGACGGCGATTCCTGGTCGATGGGCCGGTTGCGGCTCACGGCGCGCAGCAGCATGTTGAACATCTTGACGACGTGGTGATGCTTTGCGTATATCGTGTCTGGTAGCTGTAACGGCGTCTGGTTGGTGTCGTGGTCACCAGCGTTGCGCTCCTCTGCAACAATGTCTCGGTCGATGTTGGTGTGGCTTTGTGTGTGTGTTGCCGCTGATGTATCCGCGCCCTCGCCTTGTGTCTTTCAAGCTCGCAGCAGTTTCAGGAAACGTAATCCAAGGCGGTTGTTGTCAGGATCCAGGTTCCTCCCTCGCGTCCTGGCGCAATGCGTCGCCGGCGCTGTTTCCCAATTTTAAAGGGACATTGCTGCCTCTGGTGAAGATGGGGTGTGCTAAAGGTAAGGGGGAGGCGATTGTGCGGGAAGATGAGAGAACAGCAAGCGGAACAAAAGCAAAGTAAACAAAAGGTGAAGAACGATGCAAACAAACGTCCTCGAGAAATGACAGACTAAAACAGATGCGCAGCTAAGAACATGCAGTACACAGAAGTACGTACGAAGTAGAGCATGCGAAACGACCAGGGACGCGCGAGAAGCGCGCAGTAGTCGTAGTTGGGGGTTGCAGTAGCTCCTGTACAAGTATGCTTACTTTCAGCAAGGCATGTGTAAAATCGAGGCAGCGTTATCGAAATTAAAGACAAATGATAAGGTGAGGGAGGACTCAGGAGATGTTAGTGTTACCATGTCGTAGTGCAGTCTTTTGCGGAGACCCTGGCCAGGAGAGTGACGAAATGAATTATGGGTGGCGAGGACGATCTTCAGCTGCTACATATTTTGTGTGTATTTGATTTTGGGTCGTCTTTTATGCTGATGCTTCGTGCAAACGAATCCTATGTTTGCCGTCTCGCTGTTCTGCTTCTGTGTCGTTCTTTGATTTTTCCTCTTCCTGTTGATCTTTCTTGTTCACACGACCTGCAGCTATGTGCCGTTATTATCGATAGATTCGTTAGTGAGATGCCCGATGGAGGGCTGGGGTAAGGGAGCGAGACGAAGGGCGTGGCAAGAAGAAGAAAAAGGTAAAACGTACGGAGTACATGTACGGAGTAAAAGTGAGACTGCTGCGGAACAGGCTGAGGATCGATAAAGGCTACATTTAGTAAAGACATTCATACTACGGAGTAAGACATCACAAAAGGTCACCAGACGGATCCGATATGAGATCGGAAGGTTTTATTTCAGCTTCAGGACATGGCCGGTGGCACGCTGATTTGCCCCCTGCGTGTTCGGGTGCTCACTCCGTATCGCTGCTGATTTTGAGATTTTGATTTTGCTTGGCTGGCCTGTGCGTCACGACAGGCTGGGATTGTGATTTGTTTTGTTGTTTTGGCCAGCCTCAGCCCCTACATACTACTCGGACGCTGAAATCCATGCACTTGGCCTTTGCTGTCGTCTCTTCTCGTGTCGAGGCAGATAGAGACGCCAAATGTGCCATATGACCTGCAGGCTGCAGGATGCACGAAGCGGGCGCATGGTCTCGAGTATTCTCTGTGACGCCGTATCGTAAAGGTGGACGCCATCTGCAAGCCAGACTAGCTTCTTATTGGCACACCAGCACCCTAGCAGATGCACTATCAAAGCAGAGTGACGCCATGATTGGTAGGAGGGAAAGATGTAAGTGCATAGCAAGCACTACGTCGTAAGTGCGTACATATTGCAAGTAATATGTAGAGAATCGATCAAGTCTGGGTCTGGGGCGACTGGTCACCGCTGGTTTGATTATATGTGTATAAGCATACGTATGGAGGGGTGACAATGCCGAATGTTGTGCTGCTGTGTCTGGCTGTCTTTGGAATGGTTTGCCTTTGGCTCTCTTGATGTCCTCGTGGCTCTCCGACGACTCAACGTGAATGGACGCAATAAATTTGGCTACAGACTCCCCGTGGATAGTTGCCACCCTGCACAATAGTCACGATGCCCTCATTAATGGCCACCCTGGCAATACCATCATGTACAATGTATGCAGAGCAGAAGGGAAGAAAATCCAGCGTCGAAACGGGATTAGCGACGACAATAACTGCAGCGAAATGGAGAAGACTTGAAGAAAAGGAAGATGTAACCCGCAAAGGGTGTGCTGCCCACAGCCACGATTGGCCTACAACATCTCCAGCAGCTCAGCTTGTCTCGTATTGGTCCATCCGGCCTTTGGATCTGCTGCCTTGCATGGACAAACTGTCGGTGAGGAGGGAGCTAGAGCAGAGACGGAAACGAGACATTTGCCGCTGTGACTGGTCCGGCATGATGCAGAGGTGTGAGAGAAACATCACCCTGCTTGCGTAAAATGAGGAACAGCGCTTTCATAGGATGGCCGTGTGATGCGGCTGACTATGCTTATGCTTTGAGATTCTGGTGTGACTGGATAAGCTGAACACAGCATTCATACTGATAATGTTTGATTTTGACTGTTTATATCTGACTGACGTTTACTGACTTTGTACCGTACAGTTTCTTTCTCAATATTTTCACAATTTGATCAAAGCTCCTTGCAGCGTCAGTGACTTGATTTTATTATTTCATGATCAGCTTCCCAGTAAATCCTAACTATTGGCGACTACTGACAGAAACTCTGGATAAACTGTCGCTGGACTATGGCGTGATTTTAATAGGTGTAGTAGACCATAAGCCGACCATGAGCCTACTTGAAGAAAACAATAAAAAACAATGAAACAGCAAAAACAAACTAATCAAAGAAATGAGCGGTGGCATGTCGTCGTCTCACGCTGGCGTCAGTGACTTCTCTAGTTCCCTATGTGACGGTACTTGGGAGCGTCTCGCATGAATAAGCAGCGGAGCCAGAGTGACTTATTTGATAATACGGTTTCGTTATGTTACCGGCGACCACTACCGGTGACGTAATAGACGGAATAAGAGCCACGCTGTGGGAATACCTCACTGTACATGCATACTGTCTTCCTCAGATACAATATTTCAGCCCAACGTCTCACTTCAACTGTGTCTTCTGAACTTATATTTTAGCATCAACACTCTGGCTAAGAATGTTTACAAAGAATGTAATAAAGCAATATTCGTGTCGCTTAGTATTGGAGTGAGATTTCACAAAGCGGCCAGTACAGTGCACAATACAGTGCATATAAGCATGCATATATTGTACCCACTTTCACAAGCCGAGTCAAGTTCTGTTTTCCCGTCTATTTTTACTTCACCGCCTTCTGTTCCTGTCGTCCCCACTTTGAGCCCCGCCGCATCGGTGACCGCCCACGAATTGGCCAACCGCAGATGAGGGGCAGAGCTATGCTCGGTGTCGAAAGAAGAAAAGAAAGAAGAAAGAAAGAAGAAAAGAAAAGAGGAAAGAAAAGTTGAAAGAAGAAAAGAAACAATTACTGCTAGATACAGAAGCACTACCAACCGATCCGGCAGAGAAGTTAAATTATCCATCGTAAAGTTGCAGAATGCCATATTCTCTCAAAGCCGATGCCTGTAGACTTTCTCTTTTTGCCTTTCTTTTGCCTTAACAGAAAAGCCTTAATCGGCGACCCACATATGATGATCTCCGGCAGAAGCGCGCTATATCATTGGTCGAGGAAAAAAAGTTGTAAGAGAAAGTGCAAAAGAATATAATAAAATATCAACAAATATTGAGAAAATACTAGTAGAGTTTTTTGTTGAAATCTTTTCTCGACGACATCGTTACTTGTATTCTTCTTCTTTTCCCTCCTTCTCTCCTCCTCCCCCTCCTGTTCCTCCTATACCATTCTCTTCTTCAAAGGACTTTTCTGTGTCGTGAGATCATACACAGCTTGTCTGGCGAAGAAGCATTGGCACTAGAGAAACAGTGAGCTTTCGGTCCATCTCTCTCGACGACGACGTTGACTCACTCCGACCTCGAAGCCGCATCTCGCCTATCCGACATCTTTATCCCCTCTTCTCCTCCTTTTCTCCCCGCTACACATCCTCTTCTTTGGCATCCAGAGCCACTTCGGCCTGGACTTTGCCCCGGATTCTTTTGCTTCTAGTTCGATCTGCCACACCCCCCCCCCCCCTCTCTCGCAATGGCTCCCGTCTTCTACAGCCCGGCCTCGAGTCGCGTCACCGAGAGCACCGACGAGAAGCTTGTCAGCCTCGAACTCCACGATGGCTCTGTCTACCAGGGCTACAGTTTCGGTGCCAACAAGAGCATTGCCGGCGAGCTGGTCTTCCAGACCGGCATGGCCGGCTACCCCGAGTCTTTGACTGACCCCTCTTACCGCGGCCAGATCCTCGTCCTCACATTCCCCCTCATCGGCAACTATGGTGTGCCCTCGCGCGAGACCCTCGACTCGCTGCTGGGCGATCTGCCTGCCCACTTTGAGTCCTCCCAGATCCACGTTGCTGGTCTGGTTACCGCCTGCTACTCTGGCGAGGACTTCTCCCACTTTTTGGCCGAGTCCTCGCTAGGCACTTGGCTCAAGCAGCAGGGCATCCCCGCCATGCACGCCGTTGATACTCGCGAGCTCACCAAGCACATTCGTGAGACCGGTAGCTTGCTCGGTCGCATGCTGCTCGAAAAGGAGTCCAGCTCGGCTGCTGCTGGCCAGCTGACGGCCTACACTGCCCAGAACTGGAAGCAGCACTTTGAGACGCTTGAATGGAGCAACCCCAACGCCACCAACCTCGTTGCTGAGGGTAAGTCGAGATCGAGAACCGCATATATGGACAGCACGCTAACGGTACAGTCTCCATCAAGGCCCCCAAGCTCTACAAGCCTCCGTCGGGCGTTGAGCTTAAGCTGCACCCCTCGGGCCGTGCTCTTCGCATCCTGTGTCTCGATGTGGGTATGAAGTACAACCAGCTGCGCTGCTTTTTGAAGCGCGGCGTCGAGGTCCTTGTCTGCCCTTGGGACTACGATATTGTCAGCGCCTCCGAGGCCGACGAGTACGATGGTCTTTTTCTTTCAAACGGCCCCGGTGACCCGGCCGTCCTCGACAACACCGTCAAGAACATTGCCGCTGTCCTGGCCAAGAACAAGCTTCCTGTTTTTGGTATCTGCCTGGGCCACCAGCTGCTCGCCCGTGCTACCGGTGCCACCACTGCCAAGATGAAGTTTGGTAACCGTGGCCAGAACATTCCTTGCACCAGCTTGGTCACCGGCCGCTGTCACATTACCTCGCAGAACCACGGTTACGCCGTCGACACTGCCTCTCTCACCGAGGGCTGGCAGGAGCTGTTTGTCAATGCCAACGACGGTTCCAACGAGGGTATCATGCACAAGGCCCGCCCCTACTTCAGTGTGCAGTTCCATCCCGAGAGCACACCCGGTCCTCGCGACACCGAGTTCCTCTTTGACGTCTTTTTGGCTGCCGTCTCCGACTGCGCTGCTGATGCCAAGAACCTGTCGCTGCCCGTCAACTTCCCTGGCGGCACTGCTGAGGAGAACAACCTCAAGCACCCGCGCGTCCACGTCAAGAAGGTTCTGATTCTGGGCTCTGGCGGTCTGAGTATTGGCCAGGCCGGCGAGTTCGACTACTCTGGCAGTCAGGCCATCAAGGCTCTGAAGGAAGAGGGCATCTACACTGTGCTCATCAACCCCAACATTGCCACCATTCAGACCTCCAAGGGCCTGGCTGACAAGGTCTTCTTCATGCCTGTCAACACCGAGTTTGTCCGCAAGGTCATCATCTACGAGCGTCCCGACGCCATCTACTGCACATTTGGTGGCCAGACAGCTCTGCAGGTCGGCATACAGCTCAAGGACGAGTTCGAGGAGCTTGGCGTCAAGGTCCTGGGTACGCCCATCGACACGATCATCACAACCGAAGATCGTGAGCTCTTTGCTCGCAGCATGGAGTCTATTGGCGAGAAGTGCGCCAAGTCGGCCTCGGCCAACAACATTGAGGAGGCCATGCACGTTGTCAAGGACATTGGCTTCCCTGTCATTGTCCGCGCTGCCTACGCTCTGGGTGGTCTCGGTTCCGGTTTCGCCTACAACGAGGACGAGCTGCTCGCCCTGTGCAACAAGGCTTTTGCCGCCAGTCCCCAGGTGCTCATCGAGCGCTCCATGAAGGGCTGGAAGGAGATTGAGTATGAGGTTGTCCGTGATGCTCAGGACAACTGCATCACTGTCTGCAACATGGAGAATTTTGATCCTCTGGGAATCCACACTGGTGACTCTATCGTCGTCGCCCCCTCGCAGACGCTGTCCGATGAGGACTACAACATGCTGCGCACCACCGCTGTCAACGTCATCCGTCATCTGGGTGTCGTGGGTGAGTGCAACATCCAGTACGCTCTGAACCCCTTCTCGCGCGAGTACTGCATCATTGAGGTCAACGCCCGTCTGTCGCGTTCGTCCGCCCTGGCCTCCAAGGCGACCGGCTACCCTCTGGCCTTTATCGCTGCCAAGCTGGGTCTGGGCATCCCGCTCAAGGACATCAAGAACTCCGTCACCCGCGTCACCTGCGCCTGCTTTGAGCCCTCGCTCGACTACGTCGTCGTCAAGATGCCCCGCTGGGATCTGAAGAAGTTTACGCGCGTCTCTACTCAGCTCGGCTCTTCCATGAAGAGTATTGGCGAGGTCATGAGCATTGGTCGCACTTTCGAGGAGGCCATCCAAAAGGCCATCCGCTCCATCGACTTCCACAACCTCGGCTTCGGCGAGACCAAGGGCGCCCTGATCGGCATTGACGATGAGCTGCAGACCCCCTCTGACCAGCGCCTGTTTGCCATTGCCAACGCCATGGCCACGGGCTACTCGGTCGACAAGATCTGGGAGTTGACCAAGATTGACAAGTGGTTCCTCAACAAGCTCAAGGGCCTGAGCGACTTTGGTGCCCAGATGAGCGCCTTCACCACCAGCGACATTGCGACGCGCCCGGATCTTCTGCTCAAGGCCAAGCGCCTGGGTTTCTCGGACCGTCAGCTGGCACAGTTCTGGAGCTCCAATGAGATTGCCATCCGCCGTCTGCGCGACGAGGCCAACATCTATCCCTTTGTCAAGCAGATCGACACGGTTGCTGCCGAGTTCCCCGCCTTTACCAACTACCTGTACACCACGTACAACGCCACTGCGCACGATGTGACCTTTGACGACAAGGGTGTCATGGTTCTGGGCTCGGGTGTGTACCGCATTGGTTCCTCTGTCGAGTTCGACTGGTGCTCGGTCCGTGCTATCCGCACCCTGCGTGCCGGTGGCTTCAAGACCATCATGGTCAACAACAACCCGGAGACCGTGTCGACCGACTACGATGAGGCCGACAAGCTCTACTTTGAGGTGCTGTCGCTCGAGACCGTTCTCGACATCTACCAGCTCGAGGGCGCCAGCGGTATCCTGGGCGCCATGGGTGGTCAGACCCCCAACAACCTGGCTTTGCCCCTGCTGCGTGCGGGTGCCAAGATCCTCGGTACCTCTCCCGAGATGATCGACTCTGCCGAGAACCGTTACAAGTTCTCGCGCATGCTGGACCGCATCGGTGTCGATCAGCCTACCTGGAAGGAGCTGACGTCGTTTGAGGAGGCCCAGAAGTTCTGCCAGGCCGTGTCCTACCCGGTGCTGGTTCGTCCCTCGTACGTCCTGTCTGGTGCTGCCATGAACACTGTCTACTCCGAGGCCGATCTGGCTTCGTACCTTGACCAGGCCGCCGAGGTGTCGCGCGACCACCCTGTTGTCATCACCAAGTACATTGAGAACGCCAAGGAGATCGAGATGGATGCTGTTGCCAACAATGGTATCATGGTCGGCCATTTTATTTCCGAGCACGTTGAGAACGCTGGTGTGCACTCTGGTGACGCCACGCTCATCCTGCCTCCCCAGGATCTGGAGCCCACCACCATTGCCCGCATCGAGGAGGCCACGCGCAAGATTGGCGCGGCTCTGAACATTACCGGTCCCTTTAACATCCAGTTTATTGCCAAGGACAACGACATCAAGGTCATTGAGTGCAACGTGCGTGCTTCGCGTTCGTTCCCCTTTGTGTCCAAGGTCATGGGTGTTGATCTGATTGAGATGGCCACCAAGGCCATGCTCAATCTGCCTTTCGAGGAGTACCCGCCCACGGAGCTGGCTGCTGGCTGTGTCGGCGTCAAGGTCCCGCAGTTCTCCTTCTCGCGTCTGTCTGGCGCCGATCCCGTTCTGGGTGTCGAGATGGCCTCCACGGGTGAGGTTGCCAGCTTCGGTGCTGACAAGTACGAGGCCTACCTCAAGGCTCTCGTGTCGACTGGCTTCAAGATGCCGCGCAACAACATTTTGCTGTCCATTGGCTCGTACAAGGACAAGAAGGAGATGCTGCCGTCTATTGCCAAGCTACAGCAGATGGGCTACAAGCTGTTCGCCACCGCCGGTACTGCCTCGTACCTGCAGGAGCACAACATCCCTGTCCAGTACCTGGAGGTTCTCGGCGAGGACGATGACGAGGAGAACAAGGGCACGGCCAACAGCCAGAAGCACGAGTTCTCGCTGACGCAGCACCTGGCCAACAACATGATTGACCTGTACATCAACCTGCCGTCCAACAACAAGTACCGCCGCCCGGCCAACTACATGTCCAAGGGCTACCAGACTCGCCGCATGGCTGTTGACTACCAGGTTCCCCTCGTCACCAATGTCAAGAACGCCAAGATCCTCGTCGAGGCCCTTGCCCGCCACTACGGCCTCGAGGTCAGCACGCGCGATTTCAACACCAGCCACCGCACTGTTGTGCTGCCCGGTCTGGTCAACATTGCTGCCTTTGTTCCCGGCCTTGTGTCGACTACTGGCAGCCGCGATCTGCAGGCCGTGACCAAGGCGTCCATTGCCTCTGGTTTCAGCATGATCCGTGTCATGCCCGTGGGCGTCGACGGCGCCATTACGGATGTGCGCACGCTCAAGGCAGCCCAGCAGAACAGCCGCCGCGGCAGCGTCTACTGCGACTTCAACCTGTCTGTGACGGCGACGTCGACCAACGACAAGCAGATCAGCCAGGTTGTGACCGAGGTTGGCTCGCTCTTCATTCCGTTCAACCACCTGTCGGATAACATCAGCAAGGTTGCCGCTGTCACGGCGCACTTTGAGGCGTGGCCCACACACAAGCCCATCCTGACGGATGCCAAGACGACCGATCTGGCTTCGCTGCTGCTGCTTGCCAGCCTGCACAACCGCCGCATTCATGTGACCAACGTGACGACGCGCGACGACATCCACATCATTGCTCTGAGCAAGGAGAAGGGTCTGCAGGTCACATGCGATGTTTCCATCTACTCGCTGTACCTGTCACAAAAGGACTACCCCGGCTGCCAGCTTCTGCCCACGGCCGAGGACCAGGCGATCCTGTGGGAGCACATTAGCACCATTGACATCTTCTCGGTCGGCAGCCTGCCCTACCAGCTGGCTCACTGGCTCAAGAGCCAGCAGACCACGACCGAGACGGCCGCTGCTTCTTCTTCTTCCGAGGAGTCTGGACCGGACGTCGCTCTGGGCATTTCCGATGCTCTGCCCCTGCTGTTCACCTCGGTGGCCGAGGGCCGCCTGACTCTGGAGGACATCCGTGCGCGGATGCACGACAACCCGGTCCGCATCTTTGAGCTGCACGACCAGGTTGGCACGGCCGTCGAGATTGAGCTGAACCGCCCGTGCGTCGTGCCCTCGACGACCATTTCGCTCGGCAACGGCGTGTCGGTGAAGTCGCCTTTTGCTGGACGCACCATGCTGGGCGCCGTCCAGCGTGTCACGTTCCAGGATGTGACCGTCTGCCTTGACGGCGAGGTTCTGCCTCTGCCGGGCCGGGGCAAGGACATGTCCACGCACAATGCCATGCCCGCTGCTGTGCCGTCGCCTGCCTCGCCCCTGATCAAGGCGCAGCAGAACATCCCCGACAGCCCCCAGAGCAGCCGCCGCAAGTCGCACTTGCTGCCGAGCTCTCTGCGCGCGCGCATTGGTGCGGACCTGGGTGTGACGTCGTCGGCCCTGCTGCCTGCCAACGCGCTGGCGTCGACCGCGTCGCCTACGTCGGCCGGTCCCAACAAGGACAAGGACGAGTTTTCGATTCGGCACGCGTTTACGCCGGCCCCGGCTAGCGCGCTGGTGTTCCCCTCGGCGCTGCCTTCGCTGCTGTCGCAGGCGTCCGCGTTCAAGAACAAGCCGGTGCTGTCGGTGCTCGACTACGGACGCGCCGACCTGCACCTGCTCTTCACTGTTGCGCAGGAGATGCGCCTGGGTGTGCAGCGCGAGGGTGTGCTGGACGTGCTGCGCGGGCGTGTGCTGTGCACGCTGTTCTACGAGCCGTCGACGCGCACGTCGGCCTCGTTTGACGCGGCCATGCAGCGGCTGGGCGGCCGCACGATTGCGATTGCGACGTCGCAGTCGTCGGTGCAAAAGGGCGAGACGCTGCAGGACACGCTGCGCACGCTTGGCCAGTACGGCGATGCGGTTGTGCTCCGGCACCCCGACGAGGGCAGTGTCGATGTGGCGCGCCGCTACAGCCCGGTGCCCGTGATCAACGGCGGCAACGGCAGCCGCGAGCACCCGACACAGGCGTTTTTGGATCTGTTTACGATCCGCGAGGAGCTCGGTACCGTGCAGGGCCTGACGATTACGTTTTTGGGCGATCTGCGGTACGGCCGCCCTGTGCACTCGCTTGTGCACCTGCTGCGGCACTACCACGTGCAGGTGCAGCTTGTGAGCCCGGCGGGTCTTGAGCTGCCGGCGGAGCTGCGCGAGGAGCTCAAGGCGCGCGGCCAGCTGCTGTCGGAGTCGTCGACCCTGACGCCGGAGATTGTCGCACGCAGCGACGTGCTGTACTGCACGCGCGTGCAAAAGGAGCGCTTCGCGTCGGAGGCGGTCTACGAGTCGGTCAAGAACTCGTACCGCGTCGACAATGCGACTCTGAGCCACGCCAAGAGCAACATGATTGTCATGCACCCGCTGCCGCGCAACGAGGAGATTGCGGCCGAGGTCGACTTTGACCAGCGTGCAGCCTACTTCAGACAGGTGAGTTTTTTTTTTACAGTGAACATTGACAGCACAAGAACCGAACGAAAACTAACTTTGCAGATGCGCTATGGTCTGTACTGCCGCATGGCCTTGCTTGCCTTGGTCATGTCTTCGTCATGAGGAGGGGGACAGACTAGGGCGTGGTTCGCGTGTTGCTGATCTTTTGGCTACCATTTTCTATTTGCTTTTTGGAAACATCACAAGGTGAAAAGTTTGTTGTCTTTTTCTTTTTCATTTCATTGCCTTTTGCGTTATTAGCTACTTAAATCACGCCAACGGAGCGTAGACTACAAGGCATGGGGCCTGTGCATGGGTGAACGGTGTTTTATATGATTGGGGGCGTTTACTCTTTATTATGTATATCTAGGGGTTATGCGTTATGTACGTACGTTCCGTGCGTTTGGTGCGTTTGTTGCGTTTGGTGTGTTTGGCGTGTTTGGCGTGTTTTCGGCGTACTGTGTGTTTATGGGTTTTACGATTTATGTACGATAGTGTATAATATACGTTCAAGAGTGTTATTTGATCCGTTCGTTTGTGATCTGTGTTTGTTAAGATTTAAGAGCTCGCGTTTGATCTCGATTTCTACATAGACATGCTGCTCATCCACTACGGACTCAGTCGCTTAATGGTCCAGTCCTCGCCGCCGTCTCCTGCAGTCCGGTCGTACACGAAACGGTCGTGCAGTCTGTTCTGCCGGCCCTGCCAAAACTCGACACGCTCGGGGACAATGCGCAGCCCGCCCCAGAACGCGGGCACGGGGATCGGTGTGTCCTCGCCGTCCTTGTCCTTGGCGCCGAACTTTTGCTCGGCATCGGCCACCCAGGCCTCCAGCTGGGCACGGCCGTCGTCGTCGCCGTTGCCGTCGCCGTTGCCGCCATTATCCGCCGGTGCGAGAACGGCCGACTGCCGCGACGCCCATGCCCCGATGCGCGAGCCGCGCACGCGCGTGTCAAAGTAGACCTGCGACTCGGCAGGCGGCAGCCGCGATGCACGGCCTTCGACGCGGACCTGGCGCTCGAGCGCGGCCCACCAAAAGGTCAGCGAGGCCCAGGCGTTGCCCGGGTGGTCGGCAGACCCAAAAAGGTCGTCGGCCTTGCGCGAGGTGCCAAAGTTGCTGTAGAGTACAAAGCCCTCGTGGTCGAGCTCTTTGAGGTAGACCATGCGGGCGCTGACGCGGCCCGAGGGCAGGCTGGCCGTCGACAGCGTGCAGGTCTCCGGGTGGTTGTCACTGCCGGCGCCCGCCGACTTGGCGTCGGCAAACCAGGCGTGGAACTGCGTAATGGGCGAGTGCGCGTCGAGGTCGGCCTTGCGCAGGCCGCCGCGGGTCTCGCTCTTGGTAAACTGGCCGGCCTGCAGGGGCGCGGCGGCAGCGTCTGCCGACAGCGGCGCATCGGGCACTGGGGCGACTGTGCTGTCAGCTTATTTCTTTTTTTTTTCTTCTTCATTTCTCATTCAGGCAGGGCTACGGCGACTCACAGATGAGCTTCTCGTTCTTGCGCGCGCTGGCGCTCGATGTCTGGTCTGACGGTGGTGGATAGAGAGCCATGCTGGTCTGTCTCAACTGCAACGTTCGTGTGTGAGTGTAGATGTGTCTGTGTGGACGGATGACCGACACAATGGCGGATGCAGCGTCTTTTGAAGCTTTTGCTTTGATGGCCGTTTTGCAAGTGAGAAGCGCGAGTGGCGAGACGGCCATTCGTATTCCTACTGCAATAAGAGGGGCACGTGTACTTGTAGTGAAAAAGGCCCGCAATGTGAGGCGATGGTGGTCTGAGGTGTGCACGATCTTGCCGGATTGGAGTACACAACGAGGGGAAGACGTTGAAGATGGATGTTGAGATCACGAGACGATGAGTCAACGTCTTTCCTGCAAGCTATGACAGCGGTTCCTTCCGCGAAAAGCCGTTGTTAGTGACTTGTGATCTTGCACGTGATGCGATATCGAGTTTCTTGATACCCAAAGCCCTCAATCTGAATCTACTCTTTGATTGTAGATTAAACGAATGAACGTAATATTGATTAACTATTAAATCCATGGGACTTTGAATATGCTATGGGTATCGTCGAGCGATTGAAACGAAAAGAAAAGAAATGCAACAGAAAAGAGACAGAAAAAAGAAACAGAAACGCCCGAGAAACAGATGCAGACCAGAACCCTATGCTACATGATAAACGCCGTGCTATGATGGATGACAGGCCGCAATACGGATATAGAAGACAGGAGCAGCAACAAAACAAAACAAAACAATCAAAACAATCAAGAAAAGAATCAAGGGTCATAAGTGAAACGACCCAGACACTCAGAGTGGGAGGGAACATGGTGGCGTCGCTTCATGCTGGAGAGGGGAGTTTTGAGAGTGGCCAGTTGAGAGAGATGAGTGTGCGTGGCGTCGGTGTCGGAGACGCTGGGCACCACGACATCCTGTGCAGGCGGTGTTGGTGCCTGTGCCGTTGCCTCTTTCTGGGCGGCTCTCGCCTTTTGCGACCGCAGGGCCTGCACACCGGCGCGGCGCATGTCGGCACAGGCATCGGCCAGCAGTTCGTCGTCAAGCAGCGGCATGATGCGGTAGTTGAGGCTCTGCATGATGCAGCGCTCGGTGGCGGCGAGCTGGGCGCCGGTCCAGAGCGACGCGCCGCTGCTCCACGCGGTGCAGTAGGCCTGCGCGGGCTGCTGCGTAGCGTGGCGGTCATCGTCAAACTTGGCGGCGATGACGAGGGCGGCGAGGATGATAATCTCGGGGAAGACTGCGTCGATGTGCAGCAGACGCTGGTCGGCGGACGGGGCGGCGTCGAGGCTGAACGGGGGCGGCGTTAGCGTCAGCGGCGACGGCAGCGTATGGCGCTTTCCGGCGTTGGAGGGCGGCGATAGGGCTGATGGCGATGACGCGTGCGACAGCAAAGATGTCTGCGGCGTGGCAAGGGGACAGGTGAGGCGCCACGTGCGGGCAAAGCGCGAGTCAAGTGAGTCGAGGATGCAGACGGCGAGGGCGATGGTGTTGATGGGCAGCTGGGCGCGCGTGAGCATGGCCTGGACGAGCGGGACGGATGGCGTGACAAGGGAGCATGCCGACGGCAGCATGTTGACGAGGTGCACAGCGGGGCCTTTTGGTTAGTACCACAATAGAGTAGGATGTAATGATTCAAGACAAAAAGCATACCGAGGAGGGACGACTCGAGGGCATCATCGTGGTTGCTGGGAGACTGCACGAGAGACGACTGCGAGGAGGGCGGCGGTGTGGGCAGGTTGGAGAGCGGGCGGTATGTGGATGCAAAATAGTTATCGTCAAAATCGTCGTCGTCGTCGCCGGACAGCTTGTCGCCCAGGAAAAGGTCCTCGTCGTCGATTGCAGCGGTGTCAAACTTGGCCGGTGGTGTCTGCAGCGACGGGGGCTGAGACGGCGATGGTGCTGTGCGGACGTTCATGCTGCCGTAATGAAGATGATGCTCGGCGTGCGTATTGTATATGTAGCTGTTTGACTGGCCTGCTCGCGGCTCGGGCTTGGTTTTATACGAAAACGAAGCTATCTGGGTGAGCAGAGGTCGGCGGTACGCTGTTGCTGGTCATCGGTGACACGGTGGCACGGTGTGTGGCAGTTTGGGCTTATACCGAGGTAGTGCAGAGTGGTGTGTAAAGTCGGTGATGAGTGAAGCTGAGGTCCTGATATATATCGAAAGTATCTTGCACCCTCTATTTATATACCGTATGTATCGTATCCTCTTTTACATGGAGCTACATAATCTACTTCTGCCGTTCAGCCCGAAGGGGCACTTCCCTGCATCTGAGACTGTCTTGGCCGCTCTTTACTAATTCAGGATATCAATGCCGTTCCGGAGTAAAGGTACCTTGCCGTCAGGCTGACTGATATCAGCGAGGTGATATTGCTTTGTTCTCTTCATAGTTTGATGTTTTTATTTTCTCACCATCTCACCATCTCACTACTACAAAAATACTATCATGTTCATACGAGTAAATATACGCCCGCATCGCCATGGTCTCACAACAAGCTCACAACGGACTCTTTATTCAGACACTACCCCACCTGCTCCGCCTCACTTCACGGCCCTATTTCAACCTGCAGTCCTTACATATACATATGTATGTGTACATGTACAGAGTACTATGCTTACTCAATCTTCCCTGATTCAGCCTTGTCTAATCTCATCTCATTACAGCTGCAGCTCGACGTCTTATAGCCGATGAACCGGTATATCGTTGAAACCGTCTCTTTGTGTCTACCGTTTCTTCTCTTCTGCCTTTCGTACTACACGCACTCCTCCATAATGTACGTGTACACGCCTCTATCTCATTCTCTGTTCTTTACGCCGTGCGTATAAGCGTATGTATTTGTATCTCATAAGTATGCTTATGCTTATGCTTAGGCACCTCACCTGAAAACTATGGATCCTCTCAGGGGCATGGTCCGTGAGTTGCGGTCGTTTCTCGTTCCGGAGAATTTTTCTGGAGTCTTCTCTAGGAACGTTGTGGAACTGCAGCCCATTTTCGGCTGTTTAATACGATGGCGGCGGCATGGCGGAGCTTGGCCTCATGGTGAATCATGACGTCCAGCAACTCACTGTGTACCCGGCAACCGCAACAAGGATCTGCTACGATACGAGTACGAGGTGGCCCGTACACAGTATTTCATCCTGGCCTATGGACGAACCCGTCATACAAGGGGTGAGATCGGCCGATGCAACAAAAAAAGAAACACACGAATCGATGAAATCTAGCCAATAGACCATCAATCCAGGGTCGCCGATCCTGAGGCGAGAGCCCGAAATAGAGTAACTATCTATCCGCCCGATGTCTGTGCATCATTTGATACGTGCTCGTACATGTACTCCGTATGTATGCTTACGGAGTACATATTAGTCGTCAACAGCACGAGACATCATCCCACCCGGCGCGCATGTCGCACAATAGCAATATTGTATTTATTGTTGGTGTGTCAAAATTATTGCCGCCGCTGCCGCGAGGCTTTGTCCCCATTTGGAAGGAGTGACAAGGCTGGGCTTTATTGGAAGGGGCAAAACCCTGGCAAAGCACCGCACTGTTTACCATTGTGGCGATGAAGCATCAGACAGACAGCATTCTCCCGCAATTTTGTCGGTCCTCTATACCAAGAGCTAATGGCATCATCAGATGCGGAGAGAAATACCCCCACAAAGTGACCACCGCAAATCCAGCCGTGTCTCACACTTTGGGTAACGCACGACGTGTCGGCCGACTTGCCGCGGTCCGACTCGTCACGCACCAAACAGTACGCCCTGCGAGCGACTGATGGACACATCTCTCTACTTTGCTTTCTCGTTTCTTCCACATATGTATCGTGATTTAAGACGACGACCTTCCATGTCGCTTACACGCCATTTCCAGCTCATCTTCAAGGCCTGAGCAGAACATGCCGCTATCCATTTTTCAACATTGGGCGAATCGGCTGGCGATATTCTTGACCGGCAGCAATTGGAGGCTCCTGCTTCTGAGGCCAACGACACGGCATCCAAAAAGGTGCGTACATATAAGAAGATCATTTGAGGCTTGTGGCCATTTTACAGAAAATAACCAAATATCAGAATACCACAGAACCCAAGGCCAACCGAGGAAAATCACGTACATGAGTGTTGCCGTCCAGACTGGCCCGAGTGGTGTTTTGAAATCCCCGACGACATTCTACATGGCACTATCTACTACGTTCGCAAAGGGTCTTGGGCTGGCTTCGGGACAACGGCCCACATCGAAAACTCGCCAGACGGATACGCCATCAAGACGCCCAAGAGCAATCCGTACTGCCCACCAGAAGAGGAGGACAACCGACGAAACATGCGTATTGAGGCAAGCGTCTACCACAGAATCAGTCCTGGCTGTCCATACATTGCCAAGTTGATTGCATGGGACCCAGAGACGTGCTGCCTGACTCTCGAGTATCTCGAAAACGGCCAGCTCATACCACATAAGAGGTCGTAAACCACACGACTACGAAGAAGACAAGGCAAATCCTCCCTTTATCGAGAAAGCCCTTCGCCAGAGATGGGCCCTACAAGTTACCCGTGGTCTCATGGCCAACCACGACGCCGGCGTGATCCATAGCGACCTCCATCCTCGCAATCTGCTGCTCGATAGTGCTCTCAACGTCCGCTTGGCCGACTTTGCTGGCAGTAGTATCGACGGATCCGGCTACCAAGTCTGTGCCGGTGAGCGCTACATCGTGCCTGACTGGTCTTTCAATAAGACCCCTGAGGTTTCTGACGATTTGTTTATTCTCGGCGGCGTCCTCTACTTTATCATGACCAGTCGCGAACTACACCACGAAGTCGAAGATGAAATGGATGTGGCTAAGCTGTACGCGGCCGGTGCTTTTCCCGATACAATCAACATTGACTGTGGCTTGACCATTGAGGGTTGCTGGAAGCATACGTTTTTGTATCGTATCAAGACCCACTGTTTTTTCGCCTGTGATGGACGGGACGGAACACCACGAAGTGCTGTGAAGCTCTCGGGACGAGCGGGAGGAACTGCGACGTGTTCAGGACTGATGACGGATTGCCAGATTACCCCCCCTTTCCGGCTGTCAAGAGGGGGGTTGGGTACCCTCCTCAGAGAGAAGTAGGTAGGGCGCAGAGAAGGAGGACAAGACAAAATCACCAGCAGACTAGAGCATTCCGTACAAGGACGAAGACAATAAACATACAATACGATCTCCTCTGTATCTCTATGCATTGCTGCCAACCCCGTGGCAAACACGCAGTGGAGCATAAAATGGTTGTCTGGTCGTGTAAGCATACATACATTCCCGCACGCATGATGTGCGCCGACAGAGTCGATATCTTGCCTCATATTCCCTAGATATAATAAACTACTTAGGCCAGCGATACCAAAGCATCGTAGACTATATACAGTAAGTCACCTTAATAGGGGTAGAGGTGCCCTAGGTATAAAAGTCTGGAGACCGGTTTAGCTATATACCCATATTGTCCATCCCATTGGCGGCAGATGCCGATTTTCCTATGGCACATCGTCCTGTGGCAAGCTCCTAATCCTAATCCCAATCCCAGAGAGCAGTTGACCGGTCTGATGTGATTGTGGCAGACACTGGCCTTAGCAGATATTGTGATAGCCCCCAACATGGCAGCCGGGGCATGCATGTATGTTGCTCCCTGGCGAAGCAAACGTTATATTTTGCCTATGTTCACAGTGCACACCCTGTTGATGAGCTGATGTGCACATGAGAACAGTCCCAGGCTCGCTAGTATGGCCACAACCGCCAAACCAGCTCATCTGTGTAGAGATGACCCAGCACATGGTCGCTTTGAAGCAAAGTTAAAGTTTAGTAAGGTACTAAGTGAATAAAGAGTGTATTAGCGTAAAGAAATGGAAACAGAACTGTAAACATACATATTAAAGTAAGGTGAACATGATGACTTACAATCCTTTCGTTGTTGTTTTTTTGGGCTATGATGAATGATGAACTTGGTTGCGGTTTTACAACGAGTCCAACCTACAACCTGCCGGACACACGCCTTTTATATGTATTCTGCGCGATGTATGAAGAGCATCTTCACGCTGCACGGCCAGGTGCGGGGTAGAATGTAATTATAAACATAACTGTCGGTCAATCTAGTCAATCAAAAGGTAATGAACCTCATGATATCTATCATATGGTCCATCAGAAGGAGGGGGAAGACGCGAGATATCATATGGTTCATGTGCAACAGTCTTATCTCAACGGGAATTTAGGCTAATAGTGCACACATAACTGTAAACACGTCAATAGATTAATTGATAAATAATTAAAAAACCTCAACAGGAAGCTATGTTGAAATGCATCTTCTTCCGAGCATTCCGTATACATCGCCATCGAGTATATGCCTAATGGGTCTCGTGCATGGTATCATCACGACGGAGCTACGTGTGCGGGTGCTACTGCATGTCATCCATGCAGACCTTAAACCGACATGCCTACTCCTAGGCCAATCTCGACGTCCGCGTAGCCAACTTTGGGGGCTGCTCGCTTCTCGGACAAAAGCCGGACATCCTCGAGAGCGGCCCGTTCTATTTACCAGCCGAGTGGAGGGAGAATGACGAACGCGGATGTAACATCACTACTAATATATTTGCCCTTGGTTCGTGTAGCTTTCAGATTGCTACGGGAAAACAGCCATACGACGGAATGGAGGACGGGGACATTGGAAAGAAGTTTGCACGCGGAGAGTTTCCGTCGGTCCATGGGGTTCTCTTTGCCGATGATATGGCGAGGTCAGCTTGAGTCTGCGGAAGCGGTTATTGGCGCCCTTGTACCTGAGGCACCCTGAAGCACCGAGCTCATAATACAACAGTTTAGAGTTTATTTAACGGCAGTAATGACTCATCCAAGATGAAAGACGATATGCACAAAAATGTCAGCTCCTGCGAAACAACCACAGAAAACAAATGAGGCTCGACAGTGTTGATCACACAGTCCCACCGAGCTCGGCCGCTCAACAAAGACTGGAGAGCAAACTGTCTCGATCCGATAGTTCCCAAGTTGACTAGTTTAGAGATTGCGATATGCAACAGCTCACGTTACATCAGACCTCTGCAGCCAGTAGCAGCAACTTCCAACCACCCCTCATACACAGGACAGAGATCATAGCACTTTCACCGCACAGATACAGCATCTCCAAGAACCACCCTACAGAAGAAATGGCCCTCGCCGTCTTCATCATCGCATCGACAGAATGAGCTAGACGCCACACTCGAGACAATGAGAGCCTGCCCAGTTTACAGGCAGCCCAAGTATGTCTAGGAGCATCTCAGCGCGCTGTTCGTCTACAGCCGCAGCAACCAGTCAACGCGTTTTTCAAGGATGCCACACAAGAGCAAAGTGGCCGACACCGTATGGCTCATGCCGTCCAACGACAAGACCGTCGATGCTATCTTTGGATCTTGCGGCTACCACGCCCGCCAAGCTCGAGACAAGCTGTCTATCCAGACGTCACAGAGCGCGACGATATCCCGTTGCCCCGGGCAGTTGACACTCGACCGGTGGTCTTGTGCCATTGACTTGGCACGCAAGGATCTTGAACACCTGTAGCTGTCCGGAAACACGGCATGCTGCAGATTGTCCGCGTCGATGCCTACCTCTTGCAGGTCGAGGAGCGCGACGGCGAGACTAGCAATGCGGCGGCCATCTGCTCAATACTAAAAGCATGCCATTGCAAGTACAATCAGACGTTGCTTTCTTTGTTCCAAGCTTATGTCTCGGGATCGGCCTCTACAGTGCATTTAGTGTTAGCCGCATACTCGATCGCATAATCACACTATCCACTGCCTGCAGATATGCTAAGCTAAAGTACCGAATTGGGCGCACTAACAAGCCGATTAATGCTGTATGTACAGAGGGCACCCAGCGCGTTTCATTTCCTGGATCACGACGCCTCATTCTTCACCACTTTGCCCGGAAAACACGCATCACATTGTCTCCTGTCGGCATACCTTTGCCTTTGGCGGCAATTGGGTGACAGCGTCGATTCCTTTATTACACTCGTTATTTTTTGCCCTCGTACAAGAGATTGCTCTGCAGACTGTCTACGTCATCATCGGTCCACTTTCAATTCACGGCGCCGACATCAACAACGATGCTGCTCCGACTCCGGCTGCATCCCGGACGTGCCGGAGTGTGTGGTTCCGGTCATAGGATGCATACCAATGGCCCTTCGCGGACACTTCGTGGCGCACGGTGGCGCGCCTTGACACGACGGGGCATGGCCTCGGACTCTGCCCCGGACAAGGTGAGCAGCAGTGTGGCAATCCCAGCGAGGACCTCCGGGTCTTATGCTGCCATGACATCGCTCCTTGCCCTTGGTGGCCTTGCAGTCTTCTCACTATACCTCGGTGGTGATCAGCATATCCGGCTCGATGCCCACAACGACCAGCCAGAAGAGGCCAAGCCGGCATGGGTCCGGAACGGCGCAAAGCCGAACGCCGCAAAAGAAGCAGCCCCGTCCGACACAAAAGACAGCAGTGTCTTTCCAGCACCCATCACCGCTCCCATCGAAAACGCCAGCGCATGGTTCCGCGACGTTGCGACCGTCAACTGGAACACCTTCTCCGACCGTGTCACCGACCTCCTGCTGCCCGAGTGGACCAAGTCGCTCCCCGGGTTCGCGCGCAAGCTGCAGCGCGAGCTCGACTCGGCGCATGGCTCGCTTGCCCAAGAGATCTGGCGCGAAGCCCACGACCCAACCGTCCACCCCGAGATCCAGTATGCAGCGCGTGTGCGCGTGTCCGACGATCTATGCACGGAAGAAAAGACGTTCCGCGCCCAGCGAAAAAAGGTGACAGCCGCTGCCTTGGCCAGCTACCTGCAGCTGCCCGAGGGCGAAGTGGTGCACCCCGACGATGTGCCCGTCATTGCACTCTGCGGCTCCGGCGGCGGTCTGCGCGCGCTTGTGGCAGGCACCGGTTCGCTCATGGCCGTCGAGGATGCCGGGCTTTTTGACTGCATCACCTACACCGCCGGCGTCAGCGGCTCGTGCTGGCTGCAGTCGCTGTTCTTTGCATCCTTTACAAACCAGAACTTTCACAGTGTGGCCGAGCATCTGCGCCAGCGCCTCGGCATCCATATTGCATACCCGCCCGAGGCGATTACGCTGCTGACGTCCGCGCCGACCAACAAGTATCTACTGAGCGGCTCCGTCGAGCGCTTCAAAGCCGACCCCAACGCCAAGTTTGGCCTTGTCGACATCTACGGCACGCTCCTCGCCGCGCGGCTGCTTGTGCCGCGTGGCGAGCTGGGTGTGAGCCCGCTCGACTACAAGATTTCCAACCAGCGGCGGCACCTGACACGTGGCCAGAACCCAATGCCGATCTACACTGCCGTGCGCCACGAGATACCCGAGCTGGACATGGAGCGCGACGGCAGCAAGACGAAGAGCGATCAGCCTGGCGCAGCTCGTGACGAGGCAATCCCCGAAGAGAAGCTCCGCAGGGAGGAGGGCGCCGCCAAAAAGGCCTCGGCGAGCGACAAGGAGAGGGCCAAGAAGGAGGCCTGGTTCCAGTGGTTTGAGATCACGCCGTACGAGTTCTTTTGCGAGGAGTTCTCGGCCGGCATCCCGACGTGGGCCATGGGTCGCAAGTTCAAGAACGGGCTGGATGTGCTGCCACCGCCTGCCGCAGGGCCTCTTGGCGAAGAAGACAGCCAATACCACCTGCCCGAGGTCCGCATGCCTCTGATGCTGGGTATCTTTGGCAGTGCGTTCTGTGCCACGCTGAGCCACTATTACAAGGAGATCCGTCCGATCATCAAGAGCTTTGGCGGCATGGCCGGCCTGGACGAGATCATCTGGGGCCGCAACGACGACCTCAGCAAGGTGCACCCCATCGAGCCGGCCGAGCTGCCCAACCCTGTGTACGGCATGAAGGCGTCGCAGCTTCCCGATACAGTGCCTCCCGGCGTGCTCGACCGCGAGCATATCCAGCTCATGGACGCGGGCATGTCCAACAACCTGCCTCTGTACCCGTTCATGCGGCCAGGACGCGGTGTCGAGATCGTCCTCGTCTTTGACGCATCGGCCGACATCCGCGAGGACAACTGGCTCTATGTAGCCGACGGCTACGCCCGCAAGCGTGGCGTCAAGGGCTGGCCCATTGGTGTCGGCTGGCCGCAGCCGGGTGCAACCCCCGAGGAGGCCGTGCACGACCTGGAAGCAGCCAGTGCGGGCAGCACGTCGAGTGGGCCGGGTGCCAATACGCCCGATGCCAAACTGGCCCAGGCCCAAAAGAAGGCGGCAACAGAAAACGGAAAGAGCGGAAAGAGCCACAAGGTCGATGCCGGTACACCAGAGCACGATGCGGCCACGAACGGAAACGAGTCGGGCGGGTCTCCCGAAGCCGAGAGTGCAAAGAAGACGGCCAAGGAGCTGGGGTACTGCACCGTCTGGGTCGGCTCGACCGAGGAAAAGGTCTCGTCGGCCAAGACGGTAGCTGACGAGTCCACGTCTGCTTCTGCTTCGTCTTCGTCTTCGTCCGAGCCAGAGCTCGCGACGCCTCTGGACGAGTCGAGCCAGTGGCGTCTCTCGTCGCCCGATGCCGGCCTGACGTTGATTTATTTGCCCTACCTGGCCAACGAGGCCAAAGTCCCGGGCGTCAACCCGGCGACAAACGAGTACATGAGCACATGGAACTTTATCTACACGCCCGAGGAGGTGGACAAGTCGGTGGCCCTGGCCAAGGCCAACTTTGACGAGGGCGCCGAGCAGATCCGCGCAACGGTGCGTGCCGTCTACGAGCGCAAGAAGAAGCAGCGGCTCGAGGCGGCGGCAGAGGCCAAGAAGAGCCGGTACCGCCGGCTCGTGCAGCTGGGCAAGAACGATAAGCTTGACGGCGACCACTTTGATCCTTGAGGCTTCGTTTGAGCGTACGAGTACTGTCCATCGATGCAAAGATGAGAATAATGTCTAGATGAATATATATCGTGGTTGGTAATGTAATAGTACAGCAGTAAATGTGAATGGCCGTGTGCCATGTGCCAAGCCGGATACAAAAGAAGCAAAAGAAACAAAAAAGAAGAGAAAAGAAAACAGATCACCGCCATCTCCATCAACAAGGAGATTTTCCTTTGGACCGCCTGTCATGCCACTTTTATATACCCCATGTAGACTGTATACAGCTGTAGAAGATACCGCCCATCCCTGATGCTATTTCTTTTTCTTTGTGCTTTTTGCTTTGTGCTTTTGCCTTTTGGTTGTCCGTCTCATGATTTTGTGATTTATCTTTTATATTGTATGTTGTATTTTCGTCGACGCTTACAAGATCTCGCCAATGTCAACGTATGTCGGCTGCCAGGGCATGGCACGATCCGACAGCATGTCGCTCGGCACGCGCACGTTCTCGCCGGGGCTGTAGAGGTACCACGCCTTGACCGCGTTCATCGACGCCTTGGTCCGCGCCGCGTCCAGGCTGGACGCCGCACCCTCGCCCAGCTTGTCGTTGCCGCTGTAGATGCCCACCACAAACACAGGCGTGCGCGACTTGCGGCCCGTCTCCGACTCCAGCCGCGCCACCGGCGGCTCAAAGTTCTCGCGCGCGCACAGGTACGCCAGCTCACGCGTCGGCAGCTTGAAGCGGAACAGCGTCTCCAAGTCCAGCTGCCGCGACAAAATGTGCGCACGCACAAACGACCGCACGGCCTCGCGGCCGCTGTGTGCGTAAATGGCGCCGGCGACGGCGCGCACGGCGTTGGCATGTGCGTTCTCGGCGTGCGTCAGCTTGACCTCCGAGTCCATGCTGCCGCCCAGCTCCTTGGCCTCGGGCACCACCTCCTCAAAGGGCTCGCCGGCCATCTGCTGCTCGCCGGGCGTCAGCTTGTCGCCAAAGTCGTCGTCAAAGACGACACGGCTGCTGATACCGTGGCGCCACTTGTACTTGTTGATGTTGGCCGCCTCGGCACGCTCAAAACCCCAGCGCCGGATCACCTGGCGCGTGTTGGACAGCGAGAACTGCAGCAGGCCCGGGTCGACCTCGGCGCCAGGCGCCGCGGCCGTCTCCATACCCCACTGCTTTGCGACGTCGGCCAGCGCGGCAGAACCCGCGTACGCCTTCATGGCGCCGTAGATGATGACCATGGGCAGGCGCGGGTACTTGCACATCAGCCACTCGGCGACGTGGTAGTTGATGATGGAGTAGCCCAGGTACGAGAGGGTGCCATTATTAAATCGCGGGCTGGCGTCGGCCGAGGGGTCGACAAGCGCGCGCGCAAGCGTCTCGAGCGGCAGCCGCTGTGACAGGCCCAGACGCGCGTGCAGGGCCGCCAGCTTGGCCGACTTGTGCGCACGCTCGGGCAGCGGCGACGGGTATGCGGGCGAGCTGGCAGCATCGGGCGCCAGCTCGGGGAAGCGAGGGTCGGGCGGCAGCAGGAAAGCAGAGGGTGTGGAGGGGACGACCGGTTCGGTATTGACGTCCTCGTTGACCAAGTCGGCAATCTGGGCGGCATCGTCAGAGGCGTCGGCGTCGGCATCGGCATTTGTCGTTGTTGATAGTGGCCGGCGTTGGCGGAGGGGAAGGCTGGCATGGAGGCGGCGGGCGGGGGGGCATGAGGAGGTAAATGGTAAGCGACGAGATGCGGTGGGGTTTGCAGATGTGAGCGACGAGGTCGATATGGGCGAGGAGAACGAGGACAGCGAGGATGTGCCGTATGGCGCGGCCAGTGCAGAGGTGCACGATGCGCACGCGGACAGCAGGGCCGGGGACCGGACGGCCGACGGCGACAGCAATTGCCCCGCGAGCCGTTGCACCCGGACTCTCTTCATTGTCGGGGAGGTAGTGGGGGTGTGCTTCTGGGTCGGACCAGTCGCAGGGAGGGGAAAACAGGCGTCGTCGGGAGCAAGTGCAGGCTCGGCTCGGTCACGATGAGGCGATCCGAAAGCTTTGGCTTTGGTGATAGTTCAAGATTTTTTCCCACCCTAAGCCGACGGTCACTGTAGGCCCAATTAAGAGACGTCAGACGGGCCAATCGCAAGACTCAATGGAGGTGGACCCTTGTTGGATTATGTAATCACGAAGCAAGAGCCAATGAGCGGCTGCTGATTCTGGTCTAGGCGGGCCAATTGGCAAATGTGGATCCTTCGCCATCGTAGGAGCGAGGGAAACTTTGAGCATCGTGCCGAGCTCACGCATCGTTATCCCGGAGAACCGCGCGCAACACACATCCCACGCCAACTGAAGAACCTTATCAATCCTTTGAACTACCTCTACAATGGTATGTACATGCGCAGCTGCTGCACTTCTGGGAGATTGACTAACGAAGCTTAGGGTGCCGGTCCGAAGATTCCGTAAGATACTCCCCGATGGCGACGACGACGAGGCGATGAGGTGATGCCGACGAAACTAGCATGAAGATGTTCGGCTTGCGCATGAGACGATATACGGCGCATGATGCACGAGACACGATGCACGATGCATGGCAGCAGGGGGGACCTGATGCCGATACGGAGCGGATACAGCGGCATCATCTACACGTCTACGCCTATGTCTACACCTTCGCCTACGCCTACACCGCGCGACTGCTGAGCCCGTACATATGCTAACATCCCAGGTACCCCAAGCACGTCTGGTCGCCGTCGGGTGGCTGGTACGCCCAGCCTGCGAACTGGAAGCGCAACACGGCGATTGCCGGGCTGTCCATCTTTGGCATCATGGCCGTTGTGTTTAAGATTGACACGGAGCTCGAGTACCGCCACAAGATGCCCGAGCCAGGACGGTTCTTTCCCAGCAGATAGTAGGTTTCAGGCGGCAGAAGGCAGACGGCAGATGCAGACGGCGGACAGAATACTAACGTCACAGTTGGAGCCGGCAGATCATTGAGCACGAAAAGGCGCTCAAGGCAGCACAGGAGGGCTCGGCCGAGAGCAAATAAGCTATACCAAACGAAAGCATGGCAAGCCCATTGGATGTGTTTAGCAACCGGAGCGGATTTGGGTTTTTGATTTTTACGCGGTCTCGCATGTTAACATAGATGGCGCTGAATATACAAAGTGTTGAACATTTGTTTAAAGTCCAGGGCGTCGCCGTGTGGGAGACATTTGGTGGAAGATGTTCTCACCTTCACAGCCGTCTTCATACTCACGCTACAGTCACGTTTCGCTTTTGGACGAAAGGTGACTTTGGACGAAAGGGCAGCCATGTTCTTGGAGATAACCAATGGCAGTCCAGATCGGATGACTGCATATGCTTGCAGTTTATGCAGCATAGGCGGCCGCCCGGGGGCAAAGGAATACGGGTCCTTGGATACAAGGGTGGAGTTGGGACAGGGCAACGGCCCGTGTCAGCATGCACAGGCTATAATGTATGCTTACTGCTGTCCGCATAGTCAAGCTGGCCGAGAGTGGCATCAGCCCTATGCGTGGCCGTAAGACGCCATGCAGAAGAGCTTCTGTATATGTGGCCTCTGCATTCGACAATGGCTCACAGACGACTGTCGAGTTCATCGATGAATCTGTCTCCTCTTTTCGTCTGCAGATTCGCTTTCGTCTGTTGGAACTCCGTCTTTCGGCCGTGGGTTTATGTTGCATTGGAGTCGTTGCATCGTAGATAATGCTTAGTCAGCGGTTGAATGATATGTACATGTTATGTGTATGCTTACATGTTATGTACATGTTATGTGTACATGTTAATCTGTAATTGATTGATAATAGTAGACTATTGACTAGGAGCGACGGCTCGCGGGATAAGTGCCTTCCCGTAGCGAGGCAGTGTCGGTCTCCGATGGTAAGGAGAGGTGAGAGCGGTATGAAGCCGTCCTCCAGGAAGCTCGGTCACAGATCTGAGTAGTCTTATCACAGATTCGTTATTACCAGGTTCCATGCACGATGGTTTGATAGTTTAATGGAAGGAGTAATGATCAGATAACCGGACATCTTGGCAGGATGTAAGCATAAGTGACACTAAAGAAAATCAAACGAAATCAAACCAATCCAACAGCCCAATCCAACAAACCAAATCAACAGAATCAAACGAAAGCAATACAGAATCAAACAAAGCAATCAAGTCAAACATAAATCAAGCTGAATCATCAATAAATCAAACGGAATCAGAAAAGAGAATCAAACAACAAAAATATCAATTTACATCAGCCCAGAATCATGACCTAAAAACCAAAGAAAAGCACCTCCATCACCATCTAAAAATAGATTCTCTAGAGATCACCGCTGTACGACCTTGCACGGTTTAAGCTCAACGCTAACTGCTTTGACCTCAAGCTGCCTTGTTTTGTTTCTTCTTCCAATGTTTCTTTTCTCCCGTTGTTTCCCTTCGTCCCCCCCGTTTACCGTATATTCCACCCCAAGTCATGTTTCAATCTTCCCTCTTTTCTCTTATTTTACCATAAAAACCATGGCTACCCCTTAACTCCGTATTGATCTCGTTCTTCTCAGCCACCTCGTATCGGAGAATTGATTTCCCTTCCTTGCTCTCAACTGCCAGCCTCACTATTCATTAGTCAATACGAAGTCGGCGGCTTTACCTCTCCCATGTGGCTAGTCGTGTTCCAGCTCTTATCCCTGGCTGATAATGCTATTTTCTATTTTCTATTTTCATTACATATCTTCTGATACCTGTCGCAGCCCTACCTACGTACTACGTATCACAGCGACGCATTGCTGCAGCGTTGTATTCGCCATCAAGGGACTCCGTATAACATCCATCTCCTTCCTATTGTGTTTATAAGACATGATTACATAAGACACGGGATAACACCACTCCTGCAAGCAACGTCACATATCTGACCTCACTATTCCGTATATCGTTTCGCCGGGTTCGCATCATTGTGTATTGATATTGCTTGTTTGTTCTGGCCTGGCTCTGCTTGCTCTGCTGTGCACTGATGTGCTTACTCGCCTCTGCTTTTTCTGTCTACATGTGCGTAGTCTCGTATATCTAGACACCTCGTGATTGCCACGGCGTCGTGATCTAAATAAGGCTGAGTGAACTCAAAGGAGAGAAGAGGCAGGAATGAGCTATCTAGATGCATATAGAAGGTGATCGGATGTAAAGCTTCGTACTATTCACCAGGTACTACATACAATCAATGCTGACTCCTTAATGCCGTATATCAAACTAATGCCTCTAAACCAAAAATAAAACCAAACAAACTCTCGGCTCTATGCCATCGGACTAGCCCTCGTATGGCACCAGTGTGCACCAGTGATAGCCATAATGTCTCCTAAAGCCTGTCTAATGAAGTAAACGAAACACGCACAGCCTCCGCCGCTCTCAATGCTCGTTTGCTCTGCCACTGCAAAGACTTTATTTCTATTACTTTTGATTCTTTTGTCAAACGTGTACCTTTTTTCCAGTGTATTATCATTGTTTTTGATTAGTCCTGTTCTTCTTCTGTTTTTCTTCTCTCCTTGCCTCTTTTCTTCCTCTTATCGTTTACCATTTAGTTTTATCTGAAATTTTCATCCTTTTATTTTTCTTTATTTTTCTTTTCTACCCATCTATCTTTCTCATTGCTCCTCTACCGTTCGTATTCTTTCTTCGTACCTGGCCGCGCTCCGTTCCAATGGTACCTTGTTCCTATCTTCACCATCACTATGCTTCTTTGGTTTAAATTTCCACCCCCTTCCTCTCCGTATGCTCGTAATCATCCCCGTCTATTCCTCCGTACCCCATCTTGCTATTTTCTACCCAGTACTATTCTTACCTATTTATACTTTTTAAAAACTCCCGTCTGCTGTCCCTATCAGGTATGCTTATCACAGCCATGCCCACTCTTCCAGGCCGACCCCGTCTTCTTGCCCTCGTGTCGAGCTGGGTGTGCATCCGCTTTGCTCGTGTTAGTCTAATCGGGAAACGTTTGAGTGCAATGTACGGCGTATGCTTATGCTTATATTTTTTTGGGTTGGGTTTGTCGTGCTGCGGGATCGGTATAGAAGCTTGAACTTGAAAGGGCGTCTCCTCGGCATCGGGCTGTCTACCACCACTGGGATGTAGCTTCTATCGTTGATTCTTCAGACAGCTGTCCGCTGCGTCTGGCTCCGTCTTTACCTTGACCTCCAACTCTCTCCTACCTTTACCTACTCCGTATGCCGTCCGTACTTGTGCCGCCTTCGTCATCGCAGCCCCCTGTCGTCTTCTTTTTTCCACACGTCTTCTCCCGCTACCCTCCTTCAGCCTCCCGCCTCCACCCTCTACCTTTCCTCCCGGCTACTCGAGCCTCGTATTCATCCGTCAAGTCGGACTCACCTTGCATCAGAGCTGCTGCTGCTGCTTCTGGCTGATCGTCCTTCAAGGGTGCTTATGCTTACACTCACTACCGAGCCCCCTCTTTTTGCCCTTTTGGTATCCTCCCGTATTCTCGGCTCGTCTTCGTCTCTGTCCCCGTCTCTCTACGACGTATGCTTCTTTTGAACGTTGTTTCAACTGTGATCATCCAATGCTGCGGCTTTGTAGACACACTAAACCTCTTGTCTTTCTCTCTCCAGATCCCACCTATGATCCCACTCTCTTCCGATCAGACGATCATCCCGTATAGATGCAAGATAGCTTCGACGGGCCTGCAGCCCTCCGGCCATTTTTAGGCCCCGGCCTATATGCACCCCATGCCCTCCTCGCACATTCTTCTCTGTGTTGTTGATCGGACGATCGTCTCCCCAGTCCCGTCGTCTCCCCAAAAGCCCTACCTCTCTCTCTGTTCACGAGAACCAGAAATAGAACCCCAGCCTGCTGTGCCTCTTTTGTTTTTTTGCCGAATGAGGAACGGACCTCATCGCGAGTCCCGCGAAGCCACTTGTTTGGTTTTGAATGCTCTTGTTTTGTCTCTGCTTGGGGTCTTTCTTACTCATCTCCGTCTGGCTTTTATTCTCCGCGTGTGACTTGTCACCTGCATCCATCTCACTACAGCCCGTCTCTCCCCTTCCCCTTGTCATTCACATCCTCGTCTCCAACCCCGTCTTCATTGGAGTGATGACTGGACGCTCGTCCTCACCACCCCTGCCACCTCTTACACCTGCACTTGGACACATCGTCCTGGCCCACGTTGCCGGTAGACAAGCCCGCAGCCGCTGGGAGCGCAGGGCCCAGCTCCATGCCTTGCTCCTGTGTCTTACCCATCGCTCATCACTTCGAGATCAGACCAGATCCATCCGCACACACAACCACCCCTACCCTTACCCATACATATACAATCCCGCCTGTCCCTCCATTACGTACGAGATGTAAACACCATCATCAACTGCCACTTTGACACACACACACAAGACACACACGCATCCGCAATCGCACCGTCGGCTCCCAACGCACGCTTCTCACGCTACACCGCCCTCTGCATCCGCACCGAACCGCCCCGATCCGCCTCGACACACAGCCTGCCACACCCGACCTCGTCCCACACACACCGCAGTCATGGCCCCCCAAAGCGTGAGTCTTCCCCCCCCCCTCGCCGCTGCACCTTTTTGCCGTTCCTAATAACGTGACAGGACGAGGCAAATCTTGCCCGCATCCGTGACAACCAGCGCCGCTCGCGGGCCCGCCGCAAGGAGTACCAGCAGGAGCTCGAGCAGCGTGTGCGCGTATTCGAAGAGCTCGGTGTCGAGGCGTCGACCGAGGTCCAGCAGGCCGCGCGCCGTGTCGCCGACGAGAACAGGAAGTTGCGCGCGCTGCTACAGAGCAGCGGCATCAGCCACGCCAGCATCGAGGCATACCTCCAGACGGGCGACGTGTCGGCCGCCATGACCACAACCACAGCGGCCGCCGCCGCAGCAGCAGCAGCAGCAACACCAGCAGCAGCACACGCATCCGCCCTCGACCACCTCATGGTCGCGCGCTTCCCTGCACACTATGTGTCGCCACTGCCGAGCAGCGGCGGCGGCAGCGGCAGTGGCGCGCTGTCCGTCTCGGGCTCGGTCGGGCCCAGCAGTCCCACAGGCGGCAGCGTGGGCGGCGGCGACGGCGGTGCTGGCGGCGGCGGCGAGTGGGAGGCATCCATAGCGCGCGACGTCGGTGTAATGGCGACACACTCCTCGACGTCGTCGCCGCCCGTGGCCATGCGCAGCATCGCAAACCGCGCCAGCGGCAGCCACCGCAGTAGCCACCGCAGCAGTTTCGACAGTAAAGGCAAGCGGCACGTGTCGTCGGCGATGATGCCGACGGGCGACTTCACAGCAAGCGGCAGCAGCAGCAGCGCCGCCGTCACCGCCACCACTACCAGCACCAACACCAGCACCGCCACCAACAGCGACTACCTGACCGGCTATGGCCTGTCGAATGCGTTCTACGGCCTGGACGGCGCCAGCACCGAAGAGCTGCCATACACGGCGAATGAGCCGCAGTTCTTTGACTACAGTGCGTCGCCGCACTACTATGGCGGTGCGGGCGGCGCGGGCAACGGCAGTGGAGGTAGTGCGATGTCCGGCACGAGCCAGGCACCGGGCGCGCCGGCGTACTACAGCCATGTGCCGATTCTGCCGAGCAGCAGCGGCGGCGCGTGCCCGGCGTGTCTGTCCGGCATGGGTTGTCAAGTGCACAGCTTCTTTGAGGAGTAGCCGTTTGTTTTCTAAAATATTGTTTTCTTTTTCTGTTTATAAGCATGGATATGCTGCCTTTTTGCCTTTTTTCATCAGTCTGCCGTCGGTGCACGGTACAAACGGTACAAACGGTACAAAAGGTACAAAAGCAAGGGACATGGAGAAGCGGGCCGGCTTTGCTTCTCCAGGCTGGGATGGGGTTGCATGCTGCATGGATGCCGGAGTTTAGAATACCACTATATATCATCATTAATAGCATAGCGACCAGGATAAGCAATCTCTTTGATGTCGTCTTCGATCTTCGACCTATATCTCACGTTGTCATTGTATTAAGCGAAGAATCAGATAAGCGAAACGATCAGTCAACATGTACATATATACCAAAATCCAACAACGCCGACCGTCTCCCGTCTCCCATGCCCAAGAAGAATACAGCAAGACAGCACTGGTACCGAGTAATAGAGTGGGCGTATTGGCGACACTGGGTATATTTACTTTTCCCGCTGATCGAGCTGGTACGAGGTGGTACAAATAAAAGCAGACCAAAGAAGAACACAAACAAAAAAAGCCTCGTACGACATCCGCGTCACAAGAAATAGTCGGCCACCGGTTTCCGTGCCGGCATGCCGCGCGAGTCCTGGGGTGCAGCCGCAAACACGCGATATCGTCGGCCCGGGCCGGTGCCGCGCCACAGCTGCGCCTCCTCGAGCGTGCCGCGCTGCGTGGCCTCGGCACTGCGCATGGCATCGCCGTTGCTGCGCGCCAGCGTGCCGAGGCCCGAGGCGTCCTCGGACAGCTCGAGCAGCGCCGCAATGTTGCCGCAGCGGTAGCAGTAGTTGGGCGCCGACCACACCGTCACAATGGTGCCGTCAAACATCTCCTTGAAGCCCTCCATGACCAGCTGGTGCGCGCGTGCCACCAGGCTAATGTCGTTGCGGTGGTTGAACGCCTTGACAATGTTCGCGCCAAAGAGGTAGCCCGCTCCGCGCGGCGACAGGCCCCAGCCGTCAATCTCGTCGGGGTCCGACCACAGCAGGTCGCACATGGCACCCTCGTGCGGCACCTCCTGCTTGCGATCCAGCACGCGGATCTTGTCGACCGTGTCGATGAGCGGACTCAGACCGCCGTGCACACACAGCACGGCGCCCGCCGGGTTGCCGACAGAGCCGCCGCTGGCGCCCGATGCACCGGACCCGGGCGGGCCTGTCTTGCCGAAACCGGCAGCGGAGCTGGTGCTTGCATTGCGCTTGGACGCAGACGCGGCGCTGGGCGACGGCACATAGTTGCCTACGGCCATGCCGATGCCGTGCGCGGTGTTGCCGCCGGCGCCGGACGCGTGTCCCGCGGCGGCCATGAGCTGCTGGTGCAGCATCTGCTGCTGGTGAATTTGGAGCTGGGCCGAGGCGCCGCCGGCGTGTTCGCGGCGCGCAAAGCGGCTGACAATGTCGCCGTCGGAGTTGCAGACCTCGATCTCGACTTCCTGGTCAATGTACTCCTGCTCGGTGACAGAGTCGTTGGCGGGGCCGAGGTTGTTGGAGGCGCCGAGGACGATGGCGGCGAGCGAGAGGTAGTCGAAGACGTCGCAGCAGTAGCGCCAGACGTTTGCGCTGCCGTACTTGCGCAGGCACTCGTCGTAGAAGCCGTAGACGGTGGTGATCTGGCGCGACTCGTGGTTGCCGCGGATGAGCGTCATGCGGTCGGGGTAGCGCACCTTGAGGCATAGCAGCAGCAGAAAGGTCTCGATCGAGTAGAAGCCGCGGTCGACAAAGTCGCCAAGGAAGAGGTAGTTGGTGTCGGGCACGTCGCCGCCGACGCGGAACAGCTCCATGAGGTCGTGGAACTGGCCGTGGATATCACCACAGATTGTCACGGGCGCCGCGACCTGCACGACGTTGCCCTCTTCAATGAGCAGCTCGCGAGCCTTGTGGCAGATGTCGCGGACCTGCGCCTCGGGGATGAGGCGGCACGCGCGCAATTGCGCAATGGCACTGGCAGTCAGCATGGGTATGTGGGTTCATTTCCGCAGTGTGTCTTACTGGTCGAGATCGCTCATGGCGCTCGGAATCGATCAAGGTCCGGTCGAGGTCCGATCGAGGTCCGGTCGAGGTCGGGAGGAAGAGAAGATGGACGACGACGCGATTGACGCGTTGAACACGCGACGGAGGGCACAAATGGAAAAGATACAGTATATCTATGCGCCCATTCCGAGTAAAGCCCGAGTGAAAAGTAAATAGCAATGCGCAGTAGAAATGGTGGCGATTCGCGATGTGGATGCTGCTATACGACGATGCTGGACGTCGCGCCTAGGCTGTTCAGGGTACTTTAATAAATTTTAATCAATTAATTAAGAGGCCAGAATAGGAAATGCTTATGTAAATTTGACAAGGCTGTAGGAAGACGCTAGTCTCGTTCTGGACTGGCAGTGGTGGGATGCTCGGGCCATGTTGAGCCAACCACGGCGCGGGCGTTGTTAAATGGCACTGGCGTGGTTTTGCCCTTTTGCTCTTTTACCTCACGATCTCGAGCCAGCGACGCCGCACACCGTGCCCACCACCACACAACTTCCTGTTGGACGCTGTTGACATTTTCAATCAAGTCAATTGACTCTCAACGGCTCAACGAAGCGACTGCGGCGGCGACCTTGATCGCGACTCTCCATCTCGCTCTCGCCACTCGCGCCACTTTCGCTCACTCTCATACAACATGGCACCACCGCACCTGCACCCGCGGTCGCGCATGACCTCCTCTCTCTTTGCCACGACAGTGTTTGCCAGCTTCTTTGTCGTGGTACTGCCGCACATCTTGCCGTGCCCGGCGCCGCGCGTGACGCTGTCTGACGGCCAGATGGCCGTTGCCGAGGACGGAACCATGCAGCCACAGCGGCGGCGGCGGCGCAAACGCGTCCAGGATGAAGCTGTAGACGCAGCGCAGAGCATCACGGCACCGCCCGAGGTGAAGCGCGGCGAAGACGGCATGGCACGGTTTGCCATGGTCGAGAACCGCACAGCCGCGGCGTCGGCATCTCCTCTTGCAGCGGGACAGGGAGCACCGGGCGCTGCCGACGCGTACACGGAATCTGCGACATCCTTTGCATCCGGGCCACGGCGGGCAACGCGCGAGTGTCCGGTGCCAAAACCAGGCGGTATTGTGGGCGAGCTGCTGGGATTCAAGAGCGGCCAGCCACAGGCGGAGGCACAGATGCAGCAACAGCAACAGTCACAGGCGCAGCCACCGCAGCCGGCATCATTAGAGACAAGCAATTGAAGGGTGTGTATGCACATTGCATTGCATCGACGGCCACGGCTGTCGGCACGGCGTTTGGGTTTTTATAGCATATGGGATACAATATATACGAAATGATAAGTTTTGGCTATTGCAATAATAAAGCGCATGCAGTCATTCTCATTCCCATTTCCATTGGTCATTGGTTATTGGTCTTTAAGTCAGTTGCCAGCAGTAAGAATTGCCTCGCGGCATCAAGACATGCCCTCGTAGACCGCCATCCACGGCACACCTTGTCCATCAGCACACTGGCTGCTGTCCATAGATACTGGACGCAGGATGGCCCTCATAACCGAGCACTATTTAATAGACAATTTAGATCTCTCTTCCCTCTTCAATCTTCACTTCCATTAGGCATGGGGACGACTTGCAGATGGCGATAGTCTCGCGGCGCTTGAACGGCGACGGATATACGACAGCGGTATTTAGTATGTCATGCCCGTTCATTTTCGCTCGCTCACCAAGTGTACAGGATGTGTCTTCAGCAAGACCAGAGGCGAGGCTGTGACTCTCTTTGTTGCTTTTATTGACTACCTGGAGGTCCTGGGGACCCCAGTGTACGCCCTTCTGAAGCGCAATGACCACCTAGCCTCGCACTAGAGGGACGGTATCGGCGGGCACACTGTTCCGCTTTGAGTCACCTGGCTGTTTTGGCTACTTTATGTCAGCCACAATCTAATCGAGCATGAGCGGCTTATCCGACTCTCTGCGTCAGCTCGTCCTTTCTTGTCCTTTGCGCCAATTCCTCTTGACCTTTCCCTCCTTTCTCATTTTCTTCATCAACTTCGTCTCTCGTCTTAACAACGGATTTCTTACTATGCGGTGACATAAATTGCCGTCCTGCCCACACCCCCCCTCTTGGCGCGCGCACCCTTAACGATGCTTCTGTGTCTCTGATGTCCATTGACTGAATCATGGTTTTGCGCATCGGAACATGGAAACAGGCCAATCTAGCCAAGGTAGGCCAAGTCAGTTTGCAGCGACTATGACAATGGCTGCTAACTCGATAGGTTCGCAGAGGACCAGTATGTAGGCGATGGAAGAGCTCCGTCACGGCCCGGGCCGCACACGCGCCTGGAAAGGCTGTCGGCCGACAATGGCCGGACGGTGATTCTTCAGCGCCGTCTAGCACTACAGCAGACAGCAAAAGCGAACAGGTCGATCTCACATCCTTCTACACATCCATCTCCATCAACGAGAGGCAGCGGAAGTCGCAGGAGCGGGATTTTCTCGCTTCTGTCTTTGCGTCTTCGCCCACTAAGCGGGATACAAGAAAGTATCTGCAGACGTTCGGCTCGGCCAGCAGCAAGTTCTTTGGCGCCGACAGCTTCCGAGCAGCTAGCGAGAGCCCCCAGTTCGTCCAGGGCCCCGGTGTCGAAAAGATCAACGCGGACGGGGTTCCGCTTCGGGTGGCGATCATCAAGCTGCAAGACCCGGACAAGATTGACAGCACAACGCTAAAGGGGCTTGCAAAGACTTTTGTTCAGCTGCGGCAACTCGGCCTGCTCAGCATCATCGTCATCGGCCGGACCGAGGCCACTGCTGCAGCAGGCGGCAAAGACGACACTGCCATAAAGCATGGCTGGTTCAACTACGTCACACACGAAACACAGCGTGTGGCCGACGCTATAGACAGCTATGGCGGCCCGGTGACATCGCTGGTCGGGTCCGCCATGCGCCTGGACGACAGCAACCCGGCCCTGACCGACCAACACGACCGCCTCAACAACTCATTCTTCGTCCCAGGGCGCATACAAGTTGACAACGACAGCCACCTCTTGCAGGCGCTGCGCAAGGGAGATATTGCCGTCATCCCGCCGTACGCGTTTTCTACGTCGCAGTCAGAGGCGAACCTGGTTGACACCGACGACATCGTGCTGGGCCTCACCCGCTATTTTACCGGAATACAGCAGGTTTCTACGGCAGTCCAGACCAGCCCGGAGCAGGTCGTAACACCAAGTGCGATCGCCTCGGTAGACCGGGTCATTGTCATCGATCCTGTCGGCGGCACACCCACCACTCGCCGGCCTAATGGTGCACACTTGTTCTTCAACATGGAAGAGGAGTACAATATATCCAAGGTCGTCTTGGACGACATGGTGGACACTTCTTTCCTGAAGCCACTGGGCAACGAGTCGGCTGCTCAAGTGGCTGCACGGCACAAGGCGAACCTCGACATGATCCGAAAAACACTGGCGCTTTTGCCCTCGACATCGTCAGCTTTGCTGACGACGCCTACTGAGGCAGCCAACCTGGTATCCCACGACAGAGCTGCAGCCGACGAGACTGACGACATCTTTGGTTATGTCGGAAGTGTCGGTACGCGACGCAGTCAAAACCCTCTCATCCACAACCTGCTCACGGACCGGCCAGTCTTCTCGTCGTCGCTTCCCCTTGGCCGTATCAAGCCACAACCAAGGCGGAATAGCTGGATCAAGTCGCCAGTCATATCGACAACTGCAACGCAGCCGACTACTATTTCCACGGACGATGTGCCAATGTCAAAGACGACACTGCTCAAGCGAGGCATGCCGTTGACCATATTTCCCGACCCAAGAAAGACGCCCTGGTCGCCACCGGTCCCCGGCGGTCCTCGCCTGCGCCTCACTGACAATTGTATTGACTTGCCACGGCTGGTAAACCTCATTGAGGACTCGTTTAACCGCAGACTGGATGTCGACGATTATCTCCGGCGGGTCGAGAACTCCTTGGCCGGCGTTATCATTGCCGGCGAATACGAGGGCGGCGCTATTCTCACCTGGGAGCGTCCCTTTGGCATGGACGAAGAGACTGCCTACAAGACTGGCCGGCTTGTACCATACCTGGACAAGTTTGCAGTGCTCAAGAAGAGCCAGGGTGCGGGCGGCGTGGCCGACATTGTCTTTACGGCCATGGTGCGCGACTGTTTCCCCGAGGGTGTCTGCTGGCGGAGCCGTAAGGACAACCCGGTCAACCGATGGTATTTTGAGCGGTCGCGAGGCAGTTACAAGCTCGACGGCGTGAACTGGACCATGTTCTGGACAACACCTTTTGAGGGAGTCGGCGAACAGGGCTTCTGGGACTATGAGAGCGTGTGCCGTGGCGTCGAGCCGTCATGGCTGGACCAGAAGCATATCTTGGATTAGCCGTTGAGCAATGAGCTCAGGGAAAGTCAAAATGATGACCAAATTATGAGCTCAAATATAAAAGTGGTATTGTGCATGCAGTCAAATGTATGAACTCAACCATGAAACTGGTATCTTACATGTAGTGTAGCGCCTGAATCTACGTGCTGTATGGAATACAGGGTCGCAACCCACTAACCGTTACACCGCGATCCAGCCCTGTAAGGGTGAGCGAAACGACGGCGGGGTAGGTCACGTGTGTAGTGAGAAGCCACTTACAGGGCCCCTGAAAGCCCCTGTTCGTAAGAAGCTAAGCTGCCAAATGCTGTGTAAACTGGGAAGAACAGGGAAGAACACGAAAGGGCTGCTAAAACGGTGTACGGGGTATGGTATCATTACATAAGATCCATACTGCCCTCCATACTTCGTACCTCGTACTCTTTTTTGCTTCTGATCCCTTTATCTGCATTCTGTATCTACATCTCGCTCATCGAAACGAGATCGCATCAACACAGCACATATAAGCCGTCTATCGCAACAACCATCTACTCTCACAAATAACCGTCAATACCGCCGTCATGGATTTCAGCAACATCGGCAAAAGCTTCACGTATGTTGTCTCCCCATAGCTACGGCAGCGCGGGCCACGTCATGGCTCAATTCTATGGCCTTATCGAAGCTGACATTCATCTCTTCTCCCCTACTATAGCAACATTGGTGCCTCCATCACACCCTTTGCCTCGCGGACGTTCCAGTACACCAAGGAGCAGCTTGGCCAGGCTGATGACAAGGTACGAGCTTCCGACCTGCCGCGAGCGACAGGAGATTGCGAGATTGCCCCGAGAGCAGCTGCTAACAACCAGCTGTACAGACCCAGCTGCCGCCCGACTACATTGACCTTGAGAAGCGCGTCGATGCGCTGAAGAATGTGCACCAGAAGATGCTGGCTGTGACGTAAGTGGATCTAGCAAGATTGCAGGGCTGAACGGCAGCCGACGAGAATGGAGTGCATCCCCAGCTAACCCCTCCCAACAGCAACCAGTACTCGCACGAGCCCTACGACTACCCTCCCAACATCAAGGAGACCTTCCAGGACCTTGGCCGCACCGTCAGCGAGAAGGTTACGCTGCTGTCCTCTGCCTCGACGCCCGCCGAGGCCCAGGCTGCTCTGACCGCTCCTCCTTCGGCCAAGCCCCAGCCCAAGACCTTTTCGCACGCCATTGCGCGCGCCTCGCTGGCTAGCAGCCAGACCCTGCACCAGCAGAACACCGGCGCCGCCGAGGATCCCCTGGCCGCTGCGCTCGAGAAGTATGCGCTGGCCCAGGAGCGTGTCGGCGAGGCCCGTCTGGCCCAGGACGCGCAGATCCAGAGCCACTTCTTGGCCGGCTGGAACACGACGCTCAACACCAACCTGCAGTTCGCCACGCGCGCCCGCAAGAACGTTGAGAAGGCACGTCTGTCGCTCGATGCCGTCAAGACGCGCGTCAAGGGCAACACCTGGAAGCTGCCCGGCGCCCCTGGCGCCGCCCACCCGGACGAGTCCGAGCTGAGCCCCGAGGCCCAGGAGGAGATTGAAAAGGCCGAGGACGAGTTTGTCACACAGACCGAGGAGGCTTTCGGCGTGATGAAGAACGTCCTCGACACCCCTGAGCCGCTGCGCAACCTGTCCGAGCTGATCAACGCCCAGATGGAGTACTACAAGAAGTCGTACGAGATTCTGAGCGAGCTTGCGCCCCTCATCGACGGCCTGCAGGTCGAGCAGGAGGCCAACTACCGGAAGAGCCGCGAGACTGCCCCGTAAGCGGTGTCTCGGTGTCCATGTTCTGGATGTTCTGGATGTTCTGGATTGCCCGTCGCTGGTGATCTCGATCGCCGCGTTGTCCGCCATGCTCGGCATCTGCCAGAGCAAGACGGATGACGGAACGGGGCATTGTGCCTTGCTGGCATTGGCAATGCTTTTGCAGTCTCTGTCGCACAATTCCCTGTTTGATTTCTGCAATGTGTGCTATTTCCAATTCTTATATCAATTTTGTACATTTACTATGCTTATGTTTGGTGAAATTGACAGTGATGAATTGATTACTAATCTTTATTCACGCTAACGCCACATTTCAGCCACAACTGGTCATAGTTGGCGATTTTGCGCCCTTGCCCGCCCATCATCGCCATTCGCCACTATATTCCTAATCCCACTACAACCGCTGTCACCTCTTTTCCACCTTTCACCCCAACGAACGCCTCAACTCCTTGTAGGCTTCTTGGTCAAAATGGTACGCCATCCCCACATTCTCTCTTTAAAGTCCAAACGAATGCGCAACGACTGACCATCTCTCCAGCTTCCCCTCGGCCTCCTCAGCGCCGCACAGGGCCAGCCGATGCTGGTCGAGCTCAAGAACGGCGAGACTCTTAACGGCCACCTGGTGCAGTGCGACACATGGATGAACCTCACTTTGAAGGAGGTTGTGCAGACCAATGCAGTTCGTACCCCGATTCTCACATCCTCGCTGTGCTCGACGCCCCAACTGACGTCTCTCTAGGACGGTGACAGCTTCATGCGTTTACCAGAAGTCTACGTAAAAGGCAACAACGTACGTCTGACGCACCTCCAACCTGTTATCTGTAAATATTGTCTAACCGAATCAGATCAAGTACCTGCGCGTCCCCGACGAGATCATCGACACTGTCAAAGAGCAGCAGCAGCAGCAGCAACAACAACACCAGCACCACTACCAGTCCGGCTTCCGTGGCGGCCGTGACGGTGGCCGCGGCAACCACAACGGCTACCAGCGCGGCGACGGTCAGGGCGGTCGTGGCGGCGGTGGTCGTGGTGACCGTGGCGGCCGGGGTGGGCGTGGCCGTGGTCGCGGCCGGGGCGACTGAACGGCCGCGATTTCATATCTGACACCTCGACACCTCAGCACCTCAACACCTCGACCTCGATACCACGCCTCACGCTACTATGAAACGCCAACCCGTCTCCGAGTGGCGTGTCAGTTATTCCTGCGTCCAGCCTCTTGACACTGGCACTCTAAAGTGCTACAACTTGACAGACACGTCTCGTCACCCAGATCTACATCGACATCCATACCCTGCAACACCCCACCTTTGTGCTTTTTGAGTTTATTACACGGTCTACACAGCGGATGAGCCAGACCAGACAATTATTATTATTATTTTAAACATCTCCAAAGAAGAAGAGAGTCGAACGACGACAGATATGACGAGAGACCAGAAGTCGGTCGTCGGGGGGGCACCGCCACACCAGGCCGTCATGTTTGGGGTGGTGGTATGACATATCTGAAATAAACCAAACAAATCTAAATACCATCTGCTTAACAGTTTCTTGCGTCGACTCGGTTTGCTTCTCAGAAATCAAAAGAATCAAAGCAGTCAAGAAATAGATGTGATGGCACGTGACCTTGAATTGATCAGTAGCTGGTGCGGAGCTATGGGCACGGTAACGAAAATTTAGCCTTGCCGGGCCCTAGCTATCAACGCCGCTCGGCACCAACAGTTGCGTACAACTTTTCCCCGTGTCATTTTGAATGGATTTATAACGCATTGGGCCTTGGAGTGCCCCTGTCGTCTCAAATTTTAGCATTTTATGGCCGGCACCCGTATCGTTGTCGACGGCCTCTGGCGATGCCTGTGCCCCTCCGTCGACACGCCTGCGCTGCTTCGGGCCATCAACAGCCGTCCGGGCACACCACCCGCTGGATTTCGGCCAACAGCACGGAACCCACGGCGAGGCCGCCGCACACTATCCCACAGCACACCAAATACACCCGTTGTGCCATTTCTCCCTCAAGCACGGCACATCCATGTCGGCGCTCGCGACCGCGTCGGCCGCCTGGATCTTTTATCGGTCGAGGGCCCCGACGGCACAGTACAGCGGCCACCACAACCGCCCAAGCCAGAATACGATGACGAAAAGGCCCTGATTCATATTCTCCGGGGCCAGGCGCCGTGCTGGGCTCAGTTGCATGCCGCGTCGACACCGGTCATCTACGAGGCGCTGTGGCAGCTGCAGGACACCATGTGCGGGCTCGACAAGATCGAGGCGATTGCACGGTTCCTGCTGGAGGAGCGCAAGCAGCCGCCGCGAAGCGCTCTGTGCGAGGCCCTGCTGCGGGCCAACTGCAGCAAGGACGGATCGGCCGAATCCGTGCACAACGTGCTGCGGCTGCTCAAGTTGAACACCATTGAGGCCACGTCGGGCCTGTACCATGCGGCACTGGCCGTCCTGGCCGTGCATCCCGACTATTCGGCGCGTGCGGCCGTTCTCGCACAGATGAAGGATCGCTGGATGGAGGTGTCGCCCGACGGCATGATCAGCATCGCCATTGGCCTGCTGCGCGACGGCCAGTTTGAGCGTGCGATTGAGCACCTCGACGCGATGTTTGCAGCGGCGGGTCCGACCGGCGGCGAGCACGCGCCGCCGCCGTGGCTGCTCGACATTTTTGTGTATGTCTTTCTGCAGGAAGGTTTTTTGGACGAGGCCCTCAAGATCATTGACCAGCGCGTGCTGCGCGAGAGCGATCTGGTGACGCCCAACCTCTGGTTCGTCATGCTCGAGGCGTGCTGCCGCTGGAGCCACTACGAGGGGCTGGTGTATGTGTGGAACCGTGCCGTCAAGTCGGCCAGCGGCCGCAGTATCCTGACACCTTCAGACGCCATGGCCCTCGACATTCTCAACATTGCGTCGCAGAACGGCGACTCGAACCTGGCGGCGGCCGTTATGCAGATGCTGGCGGCGCGCGGCACCAAGCTCGGTCTGCCGCACTTTGAGGCCATGCTCGACTGCTACTGCCAGACCGGCAACATCCGCAAGGCTCTGCAGGTGCTGTGCATCATGAACAACGCCAACATTGTGCCCGACCAGGCCACGACGCGCTCGCTCTTTTTGCGGCTCGTCGAAAGCGAAAGCAGCGAGGCGATTGCGATTCTGGACGATGCCGTCGACGCGCTCTTTGGTCTCAAGAAGCAGTACGGCAAAGTCCCGCTCGCCGCGTTCAACGTCGTCATGGAGGCCATGCTCGAACACAACAGCGCGCGCCCTTTGCCGCAGCAAGACCAAGATCAAGACTACGACCCGGCCGAACCGGAGGGGCGCGGCGTCCTCATGGCCCTCGACCTGTACCGGCACGTGCGCCAGCTATGCCCGGCCGGGCCGAACCGCAGCACGTTCCGTCTGCTCTTTGGCGCCTGCACGAACCCGCAGCACCTCAACTTCTTGCTCCGCGAGATGCAGTCCTTTGGCCTGCGGGCGGACATTGCCCTAGTCAACCGCGTGGTGCACGACAATGCCCGGTACGGCTCACTCGATGCGGCTATTGGGCATGTCTACGATCTCATGGATGCCGACGAGATTGCCGGCACCTACAGGCATGAGGATGCCGCAGACCGGGATGCGTCTGGGGACGATGCAACCTTGACAGATGTGTCTGCCGATGCCTCTGGTGCGGCGTCACAGGAGGAGGCCGACTCTAGCTTTGCAGCCGATACGAGCACGATTGTGTCGCCACCCGATCGCAAGCGGCCATGGATCAACCGCCGCGCGGCCATGGCCCTGGCAAAGCGGTGCATCGAGGAGCATGACGACCGCATCAATGCCATTGCAGGGGCGAGTCGCAGGCGGGGGCGGCCCATGGACAAGGTGCTGGCCATTGCGAGGCGAGGCCCGCCAGTGAAGCAGATCATCGGCGTGCCTCGCCTGGCCGACGAGAGCGATGTATAGTGTGCGTGTATTGTACATAGAACCATGTATTTATAGGTTTAGTTAGGATAAAGACCATGTTTGGCTTACATCCTTGATTCTCTTCATCTTATTAGTTCATCTCGGGATGTCCTACTATTTGATCCCGTGAAATAATGTCTTCTCGACAAAGTGTCTATCAAATACAAACGCAGGGACTCCGGGAAAACGATGCCCGGCCAAGGCCGCAAAGCAAGTGACTGCCAGGGGCAGAGTAAGAAAAGAAAAAGAAAAGGAAATACTGGAAAATATGCATCCAATGAGCCACGCATCTCTGCAATTGGCCCAAGACCCAGGTGTTGCATCTTTAACAAAGATTGTCCCAAGTACAGGGACATGATAACAGCAAGCAAATCATAACCCCACGCGGCATGTCGACGCCATCTTGTTCGTCGATTCTGTAATCCGGTATTCCGTTTCGTTGGGGTTGCTGCTGATGTATTCGAATAGGTCTCGTAGCTGATGGCGATGCCACATGTCTGGCGCACAGTCCATCATCAATCATGGTGCCGCGGGCTTAGCGTTGCAGCTGACAATCTTGACGCGGTCGACCATGACGGGCGGGCCGCCGCCGTCCATCTTGAACTGGACCTTGGTGATAAGGAAGGTCCAGACTTCGTCACAAAAGCGGTAGGTATCGAGCGAGCCCTTGAACGTCAGGCGGGCTTTAACGCGCTCCTGGAGGTTCTCGGTGATGGCCTTATCAAAGTTGGCGAGGACCTTGATGGCGAGCTGGGGGTCGATGCGGTTGTCGCCAATGAGCTCGTCGAGCATATCAGTCAGGGCATAGCCGATGCTGCACACTGTTAGTCTCATGGTACTCTTCCGTTTTCCCGTGCATCGCGTCACCAGCTTACCTGCTACGGCGGTAGAGCTCGTACGGAGCGGCCATTGTCGCTGATCGGTTGATGGGGAGGACACGGGCACGCGAGGGCTGGCGGATGCAGACTGAGGGTGATGACACAAAGATGGTCGACAGGGGATGATGGCGATGATGCTTCTCGGCGCAGGTTCTTGCTTCACAACGGACACAAAGGAGAGCGCATCTGCGGTTGGAGGTTGAAGTGATCGGCGATGGCGTAGCGCGGAGGCAAGGCCCATAAGCATAGTGTGATGAGTAAGTAGTAGTACTAGCCCATACTCGAAGCGGATCTGACAAGGCTGGCCAATCGCGTGCACTTTACAATTATTAGGCGGTGAAGGATTCTGCCAGACTTTTTTTGTAGAGTTTCTTCGTCGCATCGGATTTGTATTTGCGCTTCTGCACTGACAATCGACAATCCGCATTGCTACCAACACAACAGCACAATGGTCCGCAATCTCAAGCATCACGAGCAGAAGCTTCTGCGTATGTATACAGTCTTTACACTTTTAATCTAGGGCGACATCGAGCCGGACTAACAAATACAGGCAAGGTCGACTTCACGACATGGAAGCAGGACAACGACCACCGCGCCAATGCCGTCATCCGCCGGTACATGATCCAGAAGCCGGAGGACTACCATTCCTATAACCGTCTGTGCGGTTCGCTCCGACAGCTTGCGCACCGGCTCAGTCTGCTGCCGCCCGACAGCCCTGTGCGCCGGCGCCATGAGGACCTGATGCTCGAGAAGCTCTACGACATGGGCATTCTGGGCGACAAGTCCAAGCTGTCCATGGTCGAGCACAAGGTCACCGTGGCCGCCTTTGCGCGCCGCCGACTGCCTGTCGTGATGACGCGGCTGCGCATGGCCGAGACGGTCAAGGCTGCGACGATTATGATTGAGCAGGGCCACGTGCGCGTGGGCACCGAGACGGTGACGGACCCTGCCTTTTTGGTGACGCGGTCGCTCGAGGACTTTGTCACCTGGTCGGTCGGCAGCAAGATCAAGAAGCACATTATGCAGTACCGCGACGAGCTGGACGACTTTGAGCTGCTGTAAGCAGGTCCGAGTGCGGTCTAGTCAGCGGGGTGCTGGGTGTTGGCGTGCAGTTCGTGCTGGGACGGCATGATCTGTGTGCGGAGAAAAAGCAGTTTGATATTCAAGGGCATGGAGCGGCACTAGGAACACCGCGCTGTGCATTTTGCGGCGTTTAGGATATATTAGCGATATTGGCTTACTCGGAATGCATTGATTCACTACATACGATGACGATGACAAGATGGCGAGGTATGCCGTACAAGTGACATCAAGACATTGGCACAGGACAGGCACGGCAGCTTTTGGGGATGTGTTTGTTGTTGTGTTGATTAGTATGCGGGCTGCCTTGCATCTTAATGAAGAGCGATCCGTGCTCTAGGCAAGGAGATGACGCCGGCCGAACTTGGTACAAAGCTTCACTAACAACAAAACACTACCGATTAAATATATGCAGATATTTCTTAAATAAAGCTTGATATTGTCACATTTATCTCGCATTTTCTAATAGTAAATAAACAAGGCTGGCCTTGCTACCGGGTATCACTGACCTCGGGTCGTATTTGGAGGGGCATCCGAGCACTACTTGTACTTCGTCTCACTTGGGGTAATGTAACGAGCAACATCGTTTTATCTACTTTTATTCTAACCACTGCTCCCGTCATCACCATAGCCTCGGATTCTCAACCTAACTGCACAACACACTCAGTCCAATGCCTACCCTATCCACCGACGAGCTGCTGAAGCTCAGCCAGACTGACGTCACCGTCCCCATTACACCGGAGCAGTACGGCCCCGTCTTGACACAGGCGCCTTTTGTCAATGTCGAGGGCACCTTCAATGTGCGCGACATTGGCAAGCTCCCGGCCTCGCCAATCCGCCCCGGCTACGTGTTCCGCAGTGGCATGCTTAGTCATCTGACTTCGGGCGGAAAGGCCACACTCGCCAACGACCTCAGGGTCCGCCGCATCTTTGACTTTCGGTCTCGCGCCGAGCATGCCAAAGACCCCGATCCGCAGCCGTCCGAGGACGTGACGCTGGTGTGGCAGGAAGCTACCGAGGAGACACCCAGCCTGTCTCTTGAGCCCTTTGTCGAGGGCTATGGCGAGGAGGGTTTCGTGCTGACCTACCTGGACGTGCTCAAGACGTACAAGCCCACCATTCACCTGCTGCTTGAGCACGTCCGTGATCGTCCGAGCGAGCCGTTCTTGTTCCACTGCACGGCCGGTCGCGATCGGACCGGTGTCGTGGCGGGCCTGATCCAGACATTGGCCGGCGTATCTCGCGACACGATCGCGCTGGACTACATGCTGTCGCGCATTGGGTCGGAGCCTGTGCGCAAGCAGCTCGAGGCCTTTGCACGCGTGGGTGCCGGTGTTTTTGAACAAAAAGCCGATGCCACCGCCGACGAGGCCAAGGCGGCTGCGGCGGCGATCCCGCCCGGGTTCCTCAACCTGATCAACCTGCGTGTCGCCTGCTGGGATGCATTCCAGGCGGCGCTTGACAAGGAGCATGGCGGCTACGAGGGCTATGTGACCAAGGTCCTGGGCTTTTCCGATGCCGACGTGGCCACGATCAAGAAGAACCTGACCACACAGTAGTTTAAGAGCAGTGATCGCCTCTGATACGACATGAGCATCTGTTATTATAAAATACGCAAAGACAGAACATCTGTTATCATATAAGATGCAAAAACAGTGTCAATTATGTCACAGCTGATGTTGATTGTACCACAAAGATATGGCGGAGGTATCAAGAATATTTCCTTAATTATATCAGCGGCATACATAGGGTACTCTGGCACTTAAGATACAGAGAGAACACCAAAAAAGCAATGTTGGATCAACTAACTGCACAATGACCAGCCCGGTTGACAGCCGCACCCATACTGAAACCTACTGTGTGAAGCTCGTGGGGGGTGAGCTGGCCTGGTCGACACCGTGAGACCGTTCCACACATCTACCGAGTTTGTAGCCAATTTATAGGCACGACCCAAAACCGATCTGTGGTTGCAATAACACGTGAAGACACCCAGCCGCACCGCGGACCACGTGACGCTTTAAAATGTGAACACTACTGAGTGCGTTTTAAAGAAACAGATCTGTGCAATTTATATTGACAAATGCAGGGTCTCGACTGCCATCCCGGTCTCGGAGGATGGCTTCCAATGTTCTTCTATTCATTCCAGAATCGCAGAATAAGCATCTCATCAATAGCGTATTGGCCGTTCAAGCCGCGTATCAGCACCTAAATGCGCAATTTATAGCGACCTCTTCCAAATCATTGTCTTGCCTCGGCCCTATCCGCCAATCTTATCGTGTCTTAATGAGCCTGATAAGCATGATAAGCCGTCCATGGCGTGCTTGCCCCGCTGTATGCGTATGTTAGCCCCTCTTTGTGTTTCGCTCGCCATTCTGTTTCACCCGCTGACCAATGGCCCGTGCGATAAAATCGGTTACACTATCGCCCCTTCCATTTTTCTCTCTAGCCAATCGCTCCTTCCGCCTCGCGCGAATGTCGGACGTTCCTACCCTGTTCGATTATTGCCGTGTTTCGTTTATTTCCTCATTGGCTCCTGCCGTATTGTGCCGATCACATAACGTCGACATCGGCCCATTACCATCGTCAATCCGTTTCTGTATCGTCTCTTTTTTTCTTCTTCTCTTCTTCTCTTTTTCTTCTCCCCAGTTCTTCTCAACTCCTCCTCTCCCAACACCTAATTTCGACCTGCTTTCTACCAATTGCTAGCCGTCCTTTATTTCCGCTAGTCGTTCCACACTTGTTTCCCGCTTCCGCTTTCCTTCCCGCTTTCTTCCTCAAAAACGAAAAACGCTCACAAAAGCGGCCCTCCGCGAACCTAATCACTCGTCGTCCCGCTGCTCTGCTCTTCATCTTCTCGCAATGTCTTTCTCCAGCCTCGTCCAGGACCTCTCACTACGCGACGCCAACGGCCGCCGTCGCCCCCAGCCCGCTGCTGCCTCCGTCATGGACGATACCGCATCCCGCACCTCTCACGTCTCTCGTGCCATGTCGTACGCCAGCACCGCAGCCACCAGCGTCAGCATTGCTGGCGAGATCTCCAGTCAGCTGCACGGTGGTTACAGCCATCCTCTTGCGCGCGCATGGCAGGCTGAGCGTCAACTGACAAAGGTAAGTCGGCGCAATTCCTCTACACCAAGACCTTGTCCACCAACTAACCATCCGCCAGTCTATGCTGATCTACCCTCTGTTCATCTCCGACTTGGATGACGAGGAGACGCTGATCCCCTCGCTTCCCAACCAGCACCGCCGTGGCATCAACCGTCTTGTCGCCTTCTTGGAGCCACTCGTCCACAAGGGTCTTCGCTCTGTCATCCTCTTCGGTGTCCCCCTCACTCCCGGCACCAAGGACCAGCTCGGCACTGCCGCCGATGACCCGAGCGGCCCTGTCGTCCGCAGCATCCGCTTGATTCGCCAGCGCTTCCCCCAGCTCTATGTCGTTGCCGACGTCTGCTTGTGCGAGTACACCTCCCACGGCCACTGTGGCATCCTTCGCGACGATGGCAGCCTGAACAACGCCATGTCTGTTGACCGGATCTCGGATGTCGCTGTCGCCTACGCCCAGGCTGGTGCCCACTGTGTCGCACCCTCCGACATGAACGACGGCCGCATTCGCGCCATCAAGCTCAAGCTGATTGAGGAGGGTGTTGCCCACCGTGTCATGCTCATGTCCTATGCCGCCAAGTTCTCCGGCTGCCTGTACGGCCCCTTCCGCGACGCGGCCGGCTCGTGCCCGTCCTTTGGCGACCGCAAGTGCTACCAGCTGCCCCCTGGCGGCCGTGGTCTCGCTCGCCGTGCCATTGTGCGCGACATCAACGAGGGTGCCGATGTGATCATGGTCAAGCCTGCGGGTCAGTACCTCGATATTGTCAGCGATGCCAAGGACCTCGGCAAGGACCTGCCGGTGGCCGCATACCAGGTCAGCGGCGAGTACGCCATGCTGCACGCTGCTGCCAAGGCCGGCGTCTTTGATCTCAAGAGCGCCGTGTTTGAGGCCCACGAAAGCATCCTCCGTGCCGGTGCCACCATCATTGTCACCTACTTTACACCCGAGCTGCTCGACTGGCTCGACAACTAAATGTTGCCGGCAACGGCATTGGTTTGAGACGACAAAAGGGAAAACAAGACAACAAATTCGGCGTTCTATCTTCTTTGGGTTTCTGTTTGGGTCTGGCTTTCGTGTCTGGGTTTTGGTTATGCGAGCGACGTCTTTTTGATATCATATACTATGTTTCGGCATTATTTCTACTCTGCATTGCAAACTTTATATTCCACCTTCAAAAGTGCCTGTCAGCTTCATTGCTTATAAGCCTCTATGAGCTCAAGACTTGATGCAAATGATTGAAAATATTTTGGATGCCCCGATATGCAGACGACACGCAAATTAAAAGAAAATATATGCGCCTCAACAAAAGAAAATACAAAAAAAACTAAAACAACAACCAAAACGACAACGCGAACCCCCATCACCTTTTCATTTTCATCCCCGCGGCACCCCCTTACAGCTTGAAGTTGCCGCTTGACAGCGTTGTTGCTGCCCGCGGCTTGTTGCCCTCCAGATCGTGCAGCTCGCCCTTCTTGCCAATGACCTTGACGCCGGCCTTCTTCAGCGTCGCCATGGTCTCCTTTTGCGAGACGTTGGTCTTGCCGCCGTTGGCTGCCGCAGCAGAGGCACCGACGACGTTGCCCTGGGCGTCCTGCATGCCGCTGCCGCTCTTCCGGATGCGCTCCTTGTTGCGGCGGCGGCGACGCTGCTTCTCCTCGCGCGTCATCTCGTCGCGTGCAATGGGCAGGCCGGTCTTGGCGACTACGATAATGTTCTTGTCCTTGTGCTTGCCGCTCTTGTCGTCGGCGCCGGGCTTGTAGACCTCCTGGGGCGCCAGCATGCTGGCACCGCCACTGACACCCTGTGCCGTCGACGGCTGGGCGTCCTCCATGGCCACAGCGGCGACGTCGGAGACCACGGACATTTGCGGTGCCGTGGGGCGCGGCTTGTACTGCCAGTTGCTCAGCGCGTCGAGCTTGGCGCTAATGTCGAGCCAGAGGCGCTCGACCTCGCGCTCCTCGCCCTGCTGCTGCTCGTCCGTCTGGCTGACGTGGGTGTCGGGGTTGGCGGCCGCCTGGTAGTTCTCCTCGTAGATGTCGGCCAGGCCCTTTTTGGACTGCTGGTCGTCGAGGTCCACGAGGCCGCGGCGGGCCGTGCTGTCGTCCTCGCCGAAGCCGGTGCCGTAGCGCCGGCGCACTTCGTCAAACGACTGCTCCAGGATGCGGCGCTTGACGAGGGCCTCGATGTCCTCGGTGACTTCCTGCGTGATCACGGGCACGGGCTTGCCAATGTGCTCAAAGTCAAGGTCCTCCTCGAGCAGCGAGTTGACCGGCCGGGCACCGGCCGTGGCCTCGCCAGAAAGCGTCCACTTCTTGGCCTTGATGGCGTCGGCCTCGAGCCGGCGGATCTCGGCCAGGATCTTGGCCTGGCGGCGCTCGTGTGTCGACCGACGGCTGCGCACGTCGCCGGCCGAGACGTCGGACAGCGCATCAATGCCCTCCTCGTCGTCCTCGTCGCCCGACATGTCCGACAGCTGCTCAAACAGGTCGCGGCGCACGTCGTTCATGGCGCGCTCAACATCCTCGTCCTCGGGCTGGAAGGGTTTTTTGTCGTCCTTGTCGGCGCCGCGGTCGTACGATGACTTGTTTTTCCGGCCGGGACGGTCGCGCTCGCCACGCTTTTGCGCAGGTGGTGCAAAAAAGTCCTTGTAAAAGATGTCGTTGGCCGTCAGGTCCATGTCCATGCCGCTGGCCAGGCCGCCGTCCTCGCCGTCCATGTCCTCCATGTCGCTCTCGCCCGACGGCGCGTCGAGGTCCATGTCGCCAAAGATGGGCGGGCCGTCCTCTTCGTCTTCGTCGTCTTCGTCGTCGCCGCCGCCTTTGCCAATGCTAATGTCGTCCTCGTCGTCAGACTCCTCTTGGCGACGGCCCTTGCTGCCCTTGCTGCCCTTGCTCGACTTCTTGGCCTTGCCGGCCTTCTTCTTGCCGTCGAGGTTGGACTGCGCGCCAAAGGGATCGGCGTGCCAGTCCAGGTCTTCGTCGTCGCTGGCGACGTCCGTGTTGGGATCGGCACGGGCGTCCTGGGCCTCGAACCACTGCGACTGCTTGTTGAACTGGTCAATGTCAAAGAAGCCGTCATTCAGACCACCGGCGTCCACGACCAGCTCTCTTCTTGGGCCATTGTCCAGCTCATCCTCGTCCTCTTCATCCTCCTCCTCGTCATCCTCTTCCTCCTCCTCGAGACCCTCGAGACCCTCGAGACCTTCAAGATCCTCGTCGTCCTCCATGTCAAAGTCATCCTCGCCGTCCTCGCCCATACTAAGCTCCTCGTCATCCTCCTCCTCGCCCATACTGAGCTCCTCATCATCCTCCTCCTCTTCGTCCAGGCCGGAAACGTCCTCGTCGTCCGAGTCGACACCGTTCAGTGCAGCCTCAGCAGCAGCATCTTCGTCCGCGTCCTCCTTGTCCAGCCGCTCAAGCGCATACTGCGCCTGCTGTGCGCTTGTCTCCAGGATGCGGTTGGCCTGCTGCCAGATCTGGGGGATCTCGAAGCCATCAACGTGCACGCGGCGGATCTTGAGAATGGGGCCAATCGGGCCCGCGACAGTTTTGGCGGCGTCATTGTCGTCGTCGGCACCGGCACCGGCACCGGCACCGCTGGCCTGCTTGTTGTTCCGCTTCCGCTTCTTGCGCGCGGCTGTGGCGGCGTGCATCTGGCGGATGCGCTCCTGCTGCTCATCGCTGATCTGGCCGGCAAAGGTGCCGAGAGCGACTTGTGAAATTTGCGCCGAGGCCACCGACAGGGACTTGGACGGCGTGAGCAGGGACGCGCGGCGGGCCTGCTGGCGAATGGTGTCGCGGAAGGCGAGGGCCGAGGCGATGTCGCCCAGCGACGGCAGAGTTGATCCGGTAGCCATGCTGCCGCCGTAGGCCGGGGTGGCAGTAAGCGTATGCGAGGTGGACGTGAGAGACGACGTGCTCGAGTCGGCCATGGTCTGTGTTTGGGGGGGTGTTGGAGTGTACCGTGGCGGTCGATTGTGCCCAAGTCAGATACTCATACAATCCTTTTCAGATGCAAGAGAGCGTGAGATGTGTTGTCGGATTACTTGGTGGCATGCGTGTTGCATTTGCCATGCCGTCAATATCAAAGGCAAGTCTCTAAGTCTTTTGAAAATCGCAACGGCTCTGATGGTGCTCGCAGCGTCGAAACTTTTTTCGAATCGGGGGACCCACTATGCAGATTTCTAGATAAGCGATAAAGGAAAATTTACTGCCAGCAATTGAGCCACTCTTCTGTGGCTAGTAGGCGGTGAGCTATGTAGCACGTGATCTATAACGACGCATCACGAGCTTGGCATCTGGTGTCTTTCCAGCTTGCACGGTCGGCCATTGACCTTTCCGTTGACTGCTTTAGAGCCTGTAGAAAATCTGATGCGAAAGGTCGTACTTTTTGAACTGCAGGTGACGATATTCAGCGTTGTAGGAACGTTTGCAGTCGTGAAAAGTACAATTCACTAGTAGTGTGCCTGCATTCCAAAGATGCGCCGCGCTGTTTTCATCAAGCCGTGCTAAAGGTCCGTCGCTGCAAGCGATCAGCTTGTTAGTGATGGCCTATTTACTTTTGAATCTAATCTAATCTAGCATCTGCTGTGTTGCGGTGCTGGCTGTGGGATCGCAGAGTGGCGCTTGTTCGCATCACGGCAAAGAGGCTACACTGCAAATCAGGCTTAATTACGGTGATCAAGTCTTTCCTGGTGGAATAACAGAACGGAATAATGCAGAAAGCAACAGTTAAGAGTAATGAGAAACGGTCTGGCCACGAGTATCAGTGACTTTGCGTGCGCGGACGGTCTCCACGTACTTAAACCTTATTGTGAAAACTCGGTCCTTGTCGGAGAAAACGCCGGCTATGTAGCTGCTTTCAGAATTTCTTCTGCTTGTTATCAACAACAAGACAGGTACCATCTATATTTACTGTACTTTTCAGTACAACGGCTCGGTACGGATTAGGCCGCCGTGCTCGCACGGATTATGTTGGCTCAGAGGTGTCCTGAAAACAGACATTATTTTCAGGGCATGCCACGCCGGATCAATGGCAGTTTCGTATCACAATCGATACTTTGGTTCTTGCATGCCGTTAGAAATCCTTAGAAATCATAAAGTCGGATTGGGGTTGTCATCAAGACAGCACGTGGGTGAATTAAAGGATCCTATTCGCTAGGTTGTTGCAGCAGAATTACCGAATCTGTAGACGGACTAACCTTTCTTAGATGGTGGTAGTAACACAGAAATGGTAGACTGATGTATCAGATGATGAGACAGAAGGAGAGACAAAAATAAGAATGAGGACACACAAGAAAAGAAAGAAGTCATGAAGAAGAATGGAAGAAGAGACAAAATATCGCGAGATTTTACCTCCGGCGCATCTACATATAAATAGTGCACAGACATGGAGCAACACAAAAGAAGTGGAAAGGAAACGACACAAGGTGGTATGCAAAAATGAGTAGTGACATGTTCTTCGGAATAATACTTTAAAAAACCACGAGCTGAGCAAATTTAGCATGATAAAACCACCGGCTAACACCCGCGCCCACAGTTACGCAAACACTGCAGCAGCTATTCCCGAACGGTGAGAGGAAGTGGCGACGGAAGTCAGGCGGTGGTTGAAGAGATGTTTAGACGTTAAAATCAGACCAAAAGACCAGGTGTATTTGCTAAACAAAGGCTATTGCATAAATAACCGAAATCACATGATTATAATAGAGAGCAAAGGAGACCGGATGCAGCCGTGCCTGTCATGATTATCAAGGAATGCAGCAAATTCGTGGACTGGCATGAAGTGCGGGATTGGACCGAAACGGAGATCAAAACGCCGAGTTCCGTATTAAAAACTAAGATATCTTACCGGTCTAGGTAAGGCTGTCTAAGTGCAGTTCGGCACTCGCTTTTGCACTATTGCTTTCGGTTTTCTCCTTACTAGCATGTTAGCTGCTCTAGCGTGCCTGCCATTGACTCTTTGTACGTAAGCAAGATATTTCCATGTAAGCAACTACTGGACGGCTGGCAGAAGCATGCAGGTATTGCATACCTTAGCCTGTACGATTCCATGGTAGCTGGAAATAGCGTGGAAGATCACTACGGTGCCCCTGCACCGGTTCCACTGCACCAGGCGCCACTATGCTTAATAAATGCAGGCCAATGGGTCAGTGGTTCCTCTTCTTACTCCGTAGCGAGTGCAAAAGCAATTCTGGCAGCATTTCCTTACCCGTCGTGCAACTGTAATAAGTACTCTATATGTACTGCGTTTATTCTCTGTTTAAAGGTTCTACTTGAATGACTGCTCATGCAGGCTCGCCTGGGCATCCCCCACGTTGCTTCGCTGCGTCGTCGCGTCGTGCTCGCTCTATCCAACCTTCCGTTTCCGTAAATTGTCGTCTTTTTCTTATCTTATCTAAATGAGTTACTTCTTGCCTTGCTTGCCTCTCCGTTTTCTTTTCCGTTTCCCTTCTTTTATTTTCACTCTCTTCTCATCTCTCTCTTTTCATCTCACCTCTCCCTTCTCATCTCTCTTCTCTCTCTTCTCTCTCGTCTCATTCTTGCCATCTTCATCTCCCACCGACATCATCGACGTTTGCCCCTCTGAGTCGTATTCTATTCTTTTTCTACTTCAACTGGGCCACTATCAATGGCCTCAAGTCGCTATTACCACTCCGCTGACAATTCCCAGATTCCCGGTTCCGTTTCACTTTTTGTTTCCGTTTCATTTATCTTATTTGATAGATATTCAGTACAAATAGCTTACAAAGACTCCGCCGACTCACTAATTCTTAGAGTCAATTCTTAGTTCTTTTGGCCTGATCGCTGTAACCTTACTCCGTAGTCTCTTTCTTGGTGATCTATCTGATCTTTTCTTTCTTCTTCTCCCCTTCTCTTCATTTCGCTTTTGACTCTCCCTTTCTCTACCAGCGGCTATCACTTCGTATCTCATCTTGCTCGCTCCCTGTCCAGTGCGCGCTGCACCCAACTCACCAGCAAGCTGCCTCCCGACTCATCCCCCCTATCTCCTTGTTCCAGCTGCTTAATTTCACGCCAGCCCCATAAAGACCGTCCTTTCACAACAAGACGTTATCTTGCGCCATATCCAATCTACCTCAAGTCTCTTACCGTCTCTTCTCGCGCTCTTTAATACTCGCCAGCAAGTCGCGACTTCTACTCCGTACAAGCATATCTGTAAAGCCGACTACTCTCACTGCAACCTCGATCTCGATACAAAACAAATACCTCCCCACAACTCTCTTCTTCTATTTCGACACACATTGCATACAGCCAAGCCGACAGTACATTTGCCGTGTACTTTTGACCTTTGTCTCCTCGCCCCCCTGCGCCAGTGTCCATACAAGGCTTTTAAGCACACGACCACTCTCTATCCGTATCTATTTTCTTGCCCCACGATCGACTTTGGCTCCTCATATTTCTTACACATTCATTTTCCCTGCACGCGCATGCATTGTCGTCGTTATCGTCATCGATCCTGAACATCCGCCTCTCACCCCAACCGACCGTGCACACACATCTACATATAGACAGTCTCGACGCTTTCCAATCAACCACGACTTAATTGTGTATTAGTCCTCTAACCTCGGCATTCCCCAACAACAGCCGTTTCATATTCAACCACCACATTCGTATCAGCATCAATCTCGAGCATCCCGACCATCCGAAAATGAAGTTCGGGCAGCTGCTCGAGTCCGAGTCTGTGCCGGATTGGAGTCTTCATAATATCGACTACAACACCCTCAAAGAATTCATCAAGGTCAACACAAAACGAGACCAGGCCTCGGCAATCACCATCCCTGGCCAAAAGGATACGTCCCTTGGCCGCTTCGAGAACGACTTCTACGACGAACTATGTCGGCAACATGACCGCGTCGGTCTCTTTGTAGCCACAAAGGCTGACGAGATCAGTCTTCGTATCCGTACGTCATCTCTTCGCCTGAACGCGTGCCATCTATTCGGCATCCCGGGCATCTCAGTGCTTCGGTCATCTGCTTCGGCCATCTGCTAACAGCCGACAGAACATCTCTCAGACCAAATACACCGCCTCCTGCTGCGAGGCACTGCATCTCGTGGTACCACGGCACTGAAACGCCAGCGGAGGTACGCAAAGTATGAGCGCACTACTCTACAATTGCAAGACGAGATCAAGGATCTTTCTCGCTTTGTCAACGCCCAGAATGTCGCTTTCCGCAAGATCCTTAAGAAGTACAAGGTAAGACAACCTGCTCAACGCTTTGTCCGGCAGCTCATTACTTGTGCTAACACCCGTCACTTAGAAATGGACCGGCTCTGCCTCGTTAACGTTTCGCTTCCGGGATAACGTTTTGTGCGATCCCAAGAGCTTCACTCGTCGTGATTTTGCTTATCTAGACAGTCATTGCGAGGACCTTCTCACTATCCTCCGCGCCACCACCCCTATTAGCAGTCTGCCCCAGACACCTCGCGAAGAGTTGCTGCATCCTGAATTTCCAGAAATTCAACAAGGGCGCCGGTCAAGCCAAGGTCAAGGCTCATCTTCGTCTTCCACAATCCAAGCACTTTCATCATCCGCTGGCTCAACACACCTACCACCTCGACCAACATCTAGACGCGCCAGCCGGCCTACTCCTCTTGGATCTGCCCCGGCCCAAACACACTACTGGAACGAATACGACGACGGCAGCGAGGCTGGCGATGTTGGCGGACCCGGTGGTAACTATGCTATCTACCTGCATCCAGATGACGAGGAGGGCTTCCCAGGCATGGCCACGCTCGTGTCTTTCTTCACAGTACCGATCGAAAGGGCCAGGCAGTGGATGTCACGAAGCGGACGCAATGGCCCGCCGTTGCTGTCACGCGCAGATGGGTTTGTGGGCTACGGAGCCACCGACGCCTCAGACGCCGGTGGCCTTTTCGACACCCTTCCCCGCCAAGACCGTTCTGCTCGTGCCCGCGTGGCCGAGGGCAGCCCGTTCTTCCGACACGAGGGTGACAACAATGAAGGCGATCGTGAGAGCACCGAAGGCGACGAGGACGCTTTTGCAAGCGATAACGAGTTCCCCCACGGCTACGAGGCACACTACGCATCACTACCATCCATCAACGACCAGCGCATTGCCCAATTCCGAGACACTATGCTGGTTCGTGGCTCCGTCGGCTGTTTTGCAGCCGCGCTGGTTTTGCTAGGTGTGGCTGGTATCTTGATCTCGACCGGCAAGCACAAGCTGCGCGTGGAGGTCGATGCCGGTGTGATTATGGGAGTTATGTCCAGCCTGGGCTTTGCTTGTGCCGCTCTGGCCATGTCTATGGCGCGCTTTGATAATGCGCGCCTGGCTGACCAGATTGCCGTCTGGGTGTCTTTTGCCGTCATTTGCACGCTCAACGGCGCTGTATTGGTTATGGTGGTGGGCAACACGGTCGTTGTGAACAACTTTATGGCAATGCTTTAGACACATTATTCTTCTGCATCTCCTCCACACCTCTTCTCGAAACTCGAAATTTGTAGACATCCTCGTCTCTACATCTTATTCTCTATCTCTATCCTCCCGGTCCTCCCGGTCCCCCTCACGCCCTCTCGCCCAGTCATGTCTGGGTTTATTATTTTTGGGCAACTGAATTTGCAGCATCATGAAGCGCGCGCTGGCAGGCGATATCCTTGCCTTTTTCTTTCTTCTTTTTGCATATTGTGTCATTTACGCGCTGATGACTACCTATGGTCCTATTGTTTTGGATAACTCCATATTCCTTTGTTGATTTGTCGTTTTTGCACCATACTGATACCTACTTGGAAATTTATATTACTTTTGAATACGCATTTTGTCTGCTTGTGAACAAGTGATTCATGCTATCATTGTCCTGGATATCCCATTGAGCTCCTCAGGCATAACAACTCCTTATCGCATATAAGTTCTTATCGTCCACTTAGGCTCTTACTGCAGCCAATAGTGGTGCATTTTACAGTGCGTCATCCACGCGAGACCCCATCTTGGCCATAAACCGCATCGAATTGACTCATCTACAGTCACCATACGTTCAATTCGACCAATGGCAGTACCGGAACGACCAAGAGGCGGTGCACCGCAATCGCCATGGTCTACTGCCAAGGTGGCCAGCATGGCAGCAGCCGGTGCTGTAGCTCTTGTCAGCATGTATGTCCGAAGGGATACACTGTTTCCAGCGCCACTGCAATCCGGCGCGGAGTCGACGTATTGCTATGAGAGCGTGACAACACTTGCCGACGATGTCATTGACCCGGAGCCGCGGTGTTTTACCACCAAAGAGGGCCGGTTCACGGCCGTCACGGCTTATAGCGCACAAGACACCGCAAAGAAGGCGACTGTGCTTCCTGGACACGTCATCCCCGGACTCTGGGACGGCCACGGCCATCTCATCATGTACGGCGAGTCTCTCGCATCGGCTGATCTGTTTGGCTCGTCCAGTGCCGACGACGTGCGCCACCGCCTGCACGAGTACTTGACCAGGTACCCGGACGCCGGCACACATGACAAGTGGCTGCGGGGATTTGGCTGGGACCAGATGGCCATGGGCGGCGTCATGCCGTCGGCCGCGCTGTTTGCAAACGATGCCAGCCTCAGCAGTCTCTATATCATGCTCGACCGCGTCGATGCGCACTGCATATGGGTGTCACAGGCCGTTCTCGACCTGATCCCGTCCGATGTGCTGGACAGGCCGGTCCCGGGTGGTGAGATTGTCCGCAAACCCGGACTGGGCGTGTTCTGTGACAATGCCATGGACCTGGTCACCAAAGCATGGCCCAAACCCAGTCGCGAAACAAAGACGCAGTATATCCGTCTGGCCATGAAGGAAATGCGGTCCATGGGTCTTGTCGGCATGCACGACGCGGGCGTTGTCCCAGAAGACTTGAAGCTCTACCAGGATCTGGTCGGCGGCGGCGACGACAGCGACGACAGCCTGGCCTCGGGGTGGACCATGCGCGTCTACGCCATGGTCGAGTGTCCTGTGCGCAACACATTCTGTCCCGAAGACGTTGCGCTTATGCGGCACCAGGAACAAGAGAACACTTTCCTGTCCATCCGCAGCGTGAAGCTGTTTGGCGACGGTGCCCTCGGGAGCTGGGGCAGTGCCATGATCGACCCGTACAGCGACCGCCCCGACATGTCCGGGTCGCTCCTGGTGGATGCCGACACTCTTAAGCAGGTGACGCGGGACTGGGCCCAGGCCGGCTTCCAGGTCAATATCCACGCCATTGGCGACCTGGCCAATCGCTACGCCGTCGATGCTTTCGAGGCCGCTCTCGTTGAGCTGTGTGTGCCCGGCCGCCCGCCCGCCGAGTGCCAGCACGACCGCTTCCGCTTCCGCATCGAGCACGCCCAGATCGTCCACCCGCATGACCAGGCGCGCATCCACGCGCTGGGGATCGTGCCGTCGGTCCAGCCGACACACGCCACATCGGACATGGTGTATGCCGAGCTCCGGCTCGGCCATGAGCGCACCCGTGACGAGGCCTACCGCATGCGCTCGTTTGTGCGCCGCCGCAGCCCCGATTTTGAGACGCACATCAGCAGTCCCGTTCTCGGCAGCGATTTCCCCATCGAACCGCCCGACCCGTTCCAGGGCATCTATGCGGCCGTGGCGCGGCGCAGTCCGCACACGGGGAAGAGCATCAACGGCAGCGACGCTCCTTGGTACCCGCAAGAGGCGCTGTCGCTGGATGCGGCGCTGGTTGGCTTTACCAAAGGCCCGGCGTACGGTGCCTTTTTGGACGGCCAGGCCGGCATGATCCAGGCGGGTGCCTTTGCCGACTGGGTAGTGCTTGACCGGCCTCTCGGGGAGTACGAGCTGGACGAGCTGCGCAGCATGAAGGTGCGCGAGACATGGGTTGCGGGGCGGAAAGTTTACACGCGGGAGTAGACGGGCTTGTACTTTCAAAGGCGAACAGCACAGCGTTTGAAAGATGAAATGTATAGATCACTGTCAGTTGGGACTATTGCATGCATCTGTGCACACTTGAACAAGGGCCATTAGATCATGCGCCAAGTGTCAGAAATAACAGACTCCTTCATATGAAAACAGCCCCCTCTTTTGACTTGGTCCGTCCGACGGCCAACAACATCCTCCTCAGCACAGCCGCGTTCCCTTACCAGCTGCGGGTTAGCTCTATGCCGCGTCTCCCCCCGTCTCATTCTCTCCCGAGCTTCTTCTCTGGGACCTCCACCGCAACGCCAGTGTCTGCTCTAACATTTCAGACAGCTATAGACGATAGTTCTACAGACTTAGCACTCCGAGCATCAGCTCGGCCAGTTGCTACGTTGTCCCACCAATAACAGCATGGTAATGAAGCCGCTTCGCAGACAACTGGCAGTACCCAGTCCTTTTACATCCTGGGGAGAACGATATGACTGGATGGTGTCTTGGCTGTCAGCACGGCGTACATATAAGAGTCAGAGCCGGGGCAGATCCTTGTATCTTGTCTCATCTTTAGTCATCGATGATTCATCCTTAGCCATGGCCAGCATGTGACTGCTGTGTTCGAATTATCCCTCCAACTCACTGTATGCCTCTGCTTGGCGTACTATGGCAGCTGTGATTGCATAACGGAGGGCCTGCTACTGGTGCCCTTACGAGCCTTGGTAAAGATGAGACAAGGGAATATACATTACGTTCTTCACTATCACCAGCCCGCATATACGTATAGCTTTGTGACAGCAAGGGCAATGAACGAAAGCAAAAAACGCACCAAAGAGAGACCTTGCTGAGGCGGGGAAGGCCCACTTATCAGTGCAACGTTCTGCCCCAGACCAATGCCGGTCGTGGCTTCCTCCAATTGCAGAATGGTCGAGTAATTGGAGTCAATGATATTCCGTCCATCGCAACTGACGTGCCTGCCCTTTCAGTCTTACGCAACCAGATTCTCCACGAACAAAAAGTATCTCGCCGGACCCCACTCTCGCGCTTTTCTTGTAAGCCATTCTTCAAGACTCCCAAAACGGGAAACCCCGACATGGGGTACTAACACAGCACGTGCTCTGGAACGAGCCCTGACCCCTGTATTCCGTAGTCCGTAGTCCGTACTGCACCTAAGCACACTATTATCGGCTCGTCTTACATAACCTTGCTGTGTCCTCGACTTCACATTGCCATTTTGCACCCTGTTCACTCTCCAAACAGCTGTTTTTACAGCCCTTGTCCCCCAAGACGTCCTCTGCACATCTGCACCGCGTCGCATCTTCTCTGTGCCTAAACAGCCCGACTACGGCCGGCCATTGCCTCCGCATCACAACGGATACGACTCTCGCCGGCTCACCGCGGCTGGCCATCGTCGGCAACACAGCTCAGGAAAAATAGACCGCACTTATTTCTGAAGTGGTTTGCCGGTGTTTCCACTTGAGTGTGCTACTTTCCTTCTTTGCGTCATAGAAAATTAATCCCGGCCTTGTCTTGGACGCTGTTTCGTTCCATTTCTCCGCCTCCCCCCCCCATTGGTGCCTTTGCTCGCTCTCACTTTACCCCTGTCAGCCCAAACGCAAACTCACCAACCCTCATCTCATCTCATCGTTCTCACGCAAATCGATTCTCACTCTTTAGCACATCATTGCATAGCAGCAGGTCGTTGAACGCGCCCTTGCTTTGCAGCACCACACTATGGCTGCTGTCCAGCAGATGCCGACGGCGCCCAGTGCTGTCCTCGAATCGGCTATACTGAAAGCTGGCAACGGCCTTGCAAGCGGACTAGAAAATATGCCGGACGCGCCAGACTCATCATCGCCATTGGCCGAGCAGCACGCCGCACCGGAGAAGCCTGTCTTGGGATACAGGTTCGGCGATGGCCCACAGAGGGGAGACACACGCATTGTTGTCATTGTCTTTGGACGGGGCCAGGAGAGCATTGTGCCTGTGTTTGCCCAAGTTCTCGGCAAGCCCTTTTGTACGCGACCAAGCTTTGGATCCATCACAGCGCAAGACCACGACCGGGTTATTGGAATCGGCGCAGAGAGTGCAAAGGCCGACATTGCCGCGCGGGACCGAGGTCTTGTCGTCACCATCAACGCCCACTGTGTTGCCGTTTGCAAATTCACCGACGAGCTGCTGTCCGACGCGTGCGACTATGAGTTTCTGTACACCGACTCGTCCGTTTTCCGCCGAGACTTGGCACGTTTCATCTCCTTCACGCTCGGCCAGATCAACCACCACAAGACGCTCATGGCGAAACCACGCACATACTTTATCTCCACCACATTCCCAGATGTGCGGGTGGCACTGCCCAACATTGACATTCTCACGGTCGGCTCCGATGCCGTTGAGATACGAGTGGACCTTCTCCGAGAGCCTCTGGGTAACGGCACGTATGCCGCCGTTCCCAGCCTGAGCTATGTCGGCGAGCAGGTCATGACGCTGCGGCAGCGTACTGAACTGCCCATTATTTTCACGACGCGCTGCCAGCGCGAGAACGGCCGGTTCCCCGTGGACAATCCCGAGTTGTGCTACAAGTACTTGCACAAGGCAATCCAATGGGGTGTCGAGTACATTGATGTTGAGCTGTGGCTGCCAGAACACATCCGCAAGCGCTTGTACGAGCAGCGTGGCAATAGCCGCATCATGTCTGCCTACCACGATTTTGCAGGCACGTTCAAGTGGCCAACGGCCGAGGCACAACAGATCTACGCCGCGTCTCGGCAATACGCGGACATTGTCAAGATGATCCGCACAGCAGCGGATCGAAACGAGAACTTTGAGCTGGAATATTTCCGGTCCAAGGTGCGGTCCGAGTACCCCGAGGGGCCGCCGCTGTCGGCTGTCAACATGGGCGAGGCCGGCCAGTTCTCCCGCACACAAAACCACGTGTTCTCGCCCATTACACACCCGCTGTTGCCTGTGATTGCAGCACCTGGCCAGATGAGCGCGGCCGAGACCAATGCCGCACTGTCCATGCTGGGCCAGCTTGCAAAAAAGGTCGTGTACGGCATTGCCAGCGCGTCCAGCCGCAGCGGAACCCCACAGGCACCATTCTATGTCAAGTGCTTCAACGAGCTGGGCTTGCCTCACCAGTTTGCCGTCGTGGAACAACAGCCGACCGGCCCGAACCGCGTTGAGGACTGGTGCAACCAGAAACATTTTGGAGGTGCGCACCTGCACCCGCCACTGCCCTACGCAAGTCTTGTCACCAGCCGGGGGCTCTTTGCATCCCTGGGTGACGGCACGGGCCCCATATTGACAGAAGCTGCTCGTGCCATTGGCATGATTGACACCATTGTCGTGCAGCCGCCCGTGTCAACACCACACTCTGCCGACGACTCTGTGCCATCGAGTCCGTATCCGTACCACCGACAGAACGACCCTGGCGGTGGCGGCGGCAGCAGCAGCAGCAGCGGCTGTCTGCCGCCCAACACACAGCTCGTCTTTGACAATGCCACTTGGCGAGGCATCCTGAGCACGCTGACACGCGATCTGGCACCGTCTGCCTACCTCGGGCGCACGGCCGTTGTCCTCGCGTCGTCGTCGGACGATGCTGCCAGCACCCTCTTTGCTCTGGCCGCTCTGGGCATCGGCAAGGTCTACACGGTGGGCTTCAAGACGCCGCCTGCTTTGGCCGGGAGTCTCACCATTGAGCCGTTCAACTCGCTGGAGAGTTTGCAGCGAGCCCGCGCGGTGGGCGCAGACGACGACGCCGCGTCGCCGTTTGTCTTTGTCAGCGCGCTTGCCCCGGACAAGGAGAATTTGGTGCGGCTGCTGCTTCGCGTGTTTCGCTCCGTTGCGACGCCGACACCGACTACCAAGGTGTTTCTCGACCTGGCTACCGACTCTGGCGCCAGCAGCACGAACCTCGCGCGCACGGGCTCGCTGGCGGCCGTGGCCGAGCAGAGCGGCTTCTCTGTGCTGGGCTCGTCAGATGTCAACGCTTTTACGACGGTGGAGACGTTGCGGCTGCTTGTTGGCCAGAATGTGCCGTACAGTTTTGTCAGGCTTGCCGGCGGCAGAAGCCCGTTCTAGGTTTGTGTGGGTGTCTTTGCAATATCACCATGTTTTGTAATGTACGACTGCCAATCTCTTATGCTGGATATGCCATTCAAGATCAATTTACTATTAGCCTTTTAAGAAATGACGGGCCTGTTTTAGTCTCTTTCTACCCCAGATGACCCCAGATTATCAAAGTGCGGTGGAATGTGACTGGTGGAAAAACTCGGCTCAAAGACGGGTCTCACCCCATCCCAGCAACTAAAAGGCGTGTGAGGCCCATCCACATCACGGCACAGTTTTATAGAATAAAACTTGGATGTGAAGCATCCTTCTTTGCACACCATGTATGTATGCTTATGCTTAGACGACGGCCACATGCCCAGAGCCTCGATGCAGATGATAGACATGCCAAGACACTGCCATGGATAACCTTAAACGTCTTGATATGTCGTTGTGTTCGTATCGCCATTCCACCGTAGATGTACATATAGATGACTTCTTTCGTTTCATCCATCTTAGTGACTCCCCAGACTACATATATGCTTATGTACTGATGTCAACCTTTGATTGTATGGCGATAGATCCTTTGGCAAAAATCCCATGTCTATCTGTCATCGCCACTTTCCATTCATCATCTTTTCCTTGCGTTTGTCCTTTTCAACACCTCACTTTGGATGGCATTCTGCCTGCCAACTTCTGCCGTCTAAGCATTACACCCCTTTTGCTCCTGCCATCGCCATGTAAGCATACGGAGTAAGCATATGCTTATGTACCTATGCTTAATGGAGCGCTGCATGCTGTGTACGATCCATGTCAGTCACTGGTTCCCCATCTTTTAGCTCATCTCGTATTAAACCCCCCTTATTCCCAACCGATATTCTCCCCTCCCCTCCTTATTCCCCCACAGCTCCGCTTGTTTTCCCCTTCGGTCGACTCAATCGCGACGACTAGTGGCGTGCTTGCTGCGCGAGTTCCTCCTCCCTGGCCGGCTATCGTCCTCACGCAACTTGGGGACGCCTTGGCTTTGAAGATACAATCAATCCACCATTTACTCTACTTGTTGCACTTCTCTATAGAATAATACCACTTCTATGGGGATTTCCCATACAGACCCTGATCGCAGACCCTGGGGAAGCATGTACCTGGCGCACACCTGACCCTCGAAATTTCCAAGCGGTCGGCAACCGATCGGCATCGAACTCAACTGCTTCTCGATTCTTGCCAGCATCATATTTGTCTCTTGACTGTCTATCTGCGACTGTCCCCTATCACCTTGACAAAGTCGCTTCGCTAGAACCTTTGCAACTCGAGCCAATACCACGGCCTAGATTATCGACGGTCGCTCCAAAGTCCCTCGCCATCGGACAGCATGACCGCCTCGGTCGCCAAACACCCCCCGGTGGCTTCTTGTAAGCCACGCAGCACATCTTCGCCCAGCATGTCTCGACTACAGGTTGGCATCGAGAGGCTTCCATCTCGCCGCACAGCAACCGAGCCACGCGAGAACATGAACTGCAAATCATGTCGAAAGCGCAAGGTACTGTTGTCCTCTGCTCTATCTTGAAGCTATTTTAGATGAAGAAAATCTAACATGTTAGATCAAATGCAATCGACTGCGACCGGCCTGTGAAGCGTGTCTGGTCTTGAGTTGCGCGTGTGTCTATGGTACGCTCACATCCACTGAAAAGAGTTTTTTTTTTAAAAAAAAATGCCAGCGTCATCTAACCGAGTAGATGCGGTACCGAAAAAGAGAGGCCCGAAAACAGATGTCCTAGAAGCACTGCTAAAACGCGTCGACGGGCTCGAACAGAAACTCAGAGAACAGAAGAAGGAAAGTGCCGGCGAGGCTGGAGACGGCGCCGATAAAAGTGCGGCAGGGCCCGGCAGCGACAATGACGACAGCGGCAACAATCCCTCACCTGGCCCAGAACAGCCTGCAAAATCTGCAAGTGCAAACTCATCTGCACCCCTGCCCTCTGCCGCGACCGGCAACTCGGCGCCTGCTGAACAGCCGGCAAGGTCTGGCAACAGTGCACCAGGAGACACTGAAATGAACGACTCCGTCCCCGACAGCTACAGACACAGCTTGGCCAACGATGGGGCCGCATTTGCCGACACCGCAGTGCCCGACGAAGAAATGATACTCCCTTCTCATGAGGACAATCCGGAACCGCCACCACCGACAATACAGATCAATATCAACACGCTGCTGCATACATACTTTACACGCTCGCATGCCAAGCCGTTCCATATCCTGGACGAGGCCTCTTTCCGGCAGCGGCTGCAGCGGAATCAGATACCGTCTTATCTTCTGAGATCCGTCTGTGCCCTGGCATCGAGGTAGGCAGGCGTCAACTGTGACATGTCCGATTCTGAACAATGCTGAATGTGAATGCTGACATTGACAGATATACGCCCCATCCAGGCGGCTACAAGGCGGCTGTCAGCCTTGGAGAGGAATATGCTCGCCAGGCGCGTTCCGACGTCGACCCCGACGAGCCCTCGATAGATTGCCTGCAGTCGTTACTGCTGCTTGCTCTTGCATTTGTTGCGTCTGGCAAGGGGAAGAAAGCATACATGCTTTTGTGTACGTGATACCTCCATATGACCGTTTGGACTCTACTAACAACCACCAGCCCAGGCGATCGGAATGGCCGTGGCCCTTGAGCTGCACCGTGAGATGGACACAAAGGCACGAATTTTACCAATCGAAAGAGAGATGCGGCGACGACTATTCTGGACCTGCTACCTGCTTGACCGGTTCATGGCATGCGGCTCGAGACGCCCATCGCTGATCGACGACAGTACCGTCCTGCTCCGACTGCCCAGTTGGCTGCCCAGTCCAGCAAGCATGCCCCTCGATGGCGGCTTCTTCCAGAGCACATCCAGTCTGCAGTCTCTCCAGGACGGCGGAGGCAGAAAGCTGCAGGGCGGCAGCGCCATGCTCATCGACATCAGCCGGGTCCTCGGTATCACAAACCGCTACCTCGCGGCCGGCGGCGTCAAAGGCGACTCGCATTTCCCGTGGCACCCCCTCTCCAACCTGTCCAAGATCCGGCACGACCTGGACGCATGGGCGGCAGGCGCTCAGGACATTTTTTCGAGCGTCGAAACGCTCTTCAGCCAGCCCGACTCGACGGTGCTCGTGATGAGCAAGCTGATCTACCACCTCATCCACTGTCTGATCTACCGCCCGTTTTTGCCAGTCGACCTCGCAGAGCTTTCCGGCACGGGCCAGCACCAGTCGTGGCAGATTGAGGCGACCAACATGTGCTTCCTCCACGCAAATGCCATTGCCGAGCTGACCGAGCTGGGCAAGCGCATGCCGCAGATCGAGTGGCCGGGCTTTGTGGGTTACTGCATATGCACTGCTGGCACAGTCCACATCCACGGAGTGCACTACCGAAAGAGCGCATCGGGCGGCGGCGAGAGCAACGTGTTTGCGGCCTCGTCCGAGTACCTGTCGCGCGAGATGCAGCACCTGGCCGAGATGCGCCATGCGTGGGCCTGTGTGCAGCACCATCGCCTCACGCTGCAGAGCATCTACAGTGCACACACGGAACTGTTCAAGTGTGCCACCAGCAGCCCTAGCCCTGTGCGCTGCTCGCCCGTCTTCCAGCTCGAAGACTTTTTCGACCGCTACACGAACATTGGCGGCCCGGGTGGCCAGTCGTTTAATTTTGACGCCTCCAATCTCATCCTGGCCGACGTCGTCGTCGACTTTGCGCCCGATGCCGCTGATGGTGGATCGTATGTTCTCCGTGGCAGCAGCAGCACGCCCGACAGCCTGACGCGGAGAAAGGCGGCGTCTGACTCATTGGCGCTGACGGGCAGTCGCAGAGGCGGGCCCGGCAATGGCTACCGCATGCCACATGCGGCGCACGAGCTACAGTCGCCCACGCACCAGCCATCACCACGATTTGCCGTCGACGGCAGCACACCGTTCTCCACGAGCATCCATGGCCGCATGATGGATAGTGGCCGGAGCGGCAGACGAACCAGTTTTGTTGCCGACCGTCGCAACTCGGCCATGACCAACCCCGGGTTCGAAACGCACTCCCGCCAGCCACCAAGCCAGCCACAGCAACAGCAACAGCACCAAGTGTTTTCCACCTCGCCATCATTTAGTCCCCTCGTTGGCTTCTCGTCTCCTGTCTCAGGGCAAAGTGCACCTGCGGGCGGCCCCCAGAACAGTGCCAGCACTGCCAATACCAACGGCGCGACCGGATCAGAATCCATAGAGCTCAGCGGCTACGACCCCATGTTTGCATCAACGATCCCCACCAACACATTTTCGAGCCCGTCACCGTGGCACACGGTCGACGACGTGGACAAGGATGCCTCGTCTTTGGGTGCAGCGGGGATTGGCGGAAAATGCCAACAGAAGCAGAAGCAGCAGCAGCCCCAGCCTGGCGGAAGTTCCATGGACGGCGTACAGCACCACAGCCCCGATGGCGGGCGTAGCACAGAGGACGGCGCCGGTGGACTCGGCACCGGGTTGGGCGCGCACGGCGGCGAAGAGAAGGATCCGTTCTTGAGTCTTCTGGAGCAGCTAGCCGAGAACGAGTATGCCCAGGGTCCCGGTAGCGAGCTGGACTTTTTCCTGTCCAACGCCGTGGAACCAGCGACATAAGCATAGTTGGTAACGCCGTTGGGTGTAATGAGAAACGATAATGATTATGATCGCGTCTGGTTGTTTACATAAGCACAGTGTATTGTAGTGGGCCACGTTCCCACTTACTACTGTTAAAGGAAGGTATTAGGAAGGTATTTACAGTCCTGATTCCCATGCCTCTTCCCGTAGCCAGGACCCACTTTGAGTACTTGACAGCTCGCTCTCATTGGTCTGTATGACGTCTGTCTATCACAGCCCGGATGCCATTACATTGACATGCATCCAGTCTGATGGACCGGCGGACCTGAGAGCGTCTGACCCCGCCCAGATAATTTGGTTGCAGATCTAAACAATGCAATGTGACATTGATCGATCGGCCTGCAGAATCCGGGGTAAATATTGTCATGGGGATTGACAGTTGAGACGGAAGCTGTGAAAGAAAAGAAAGGAGAAGAAGAAAAGACTCCGGCATCTCGAGCACATCTATTTTGCTGCCAGCATGTGATTTCGACTAATGTGATAGCTCTTGAAGAAACATGCCGAGCTGCCAGTGCTGGCCAGTTGTCTCTTTATGCAAACATCGACCAAGACTGCAGATCACAAGTGTCTTGCGTCAGCTGTGTGTAGCTGAAACAAGCTGCGACAGGCAGCGCGAGCTGTTCGATAGCCATTGGCAGATGCAGCGACAATAGCCAAAGACAGACTGCAGGCAATTGAGACACAAAATTCTCGGTTACAGTAGCGTCTCGCTCTGCTGGCCAAGAAGTGGCCGTGCACTGGGGTAAAATCCTTGAATCCTACTTAATCCAATAATTCCCCGCATTGTTTAGCCGCATTGCTGGGATCTCCGGAGGTCTGGTGCCATTGTCGGGACATTGTCGGTGCCATTGGAGTTGTTTTTGCATCTTTGCTTACTGGTACCAACACTCGTATTACTTGCGGGCATTCCCGGCTGCTTGCATTGATCGACTCCGTGCTTGGGACTGATGCTGCTTTCTTCTTTCTCTTTTATCCTTTTTCTCTTCCATCTTTCTTTACTTTTTCCTCCAATATTCACCTAGTTTCATGCCTAACCGATCACGATATTCAGACACTACGAACCAACAGCCATCGACGTCATCAATATATACCCAATAGCCCACCCAGCCAATTCTTCACTAACCAGCTTTATTCACCGACGCAAATCAATAAATGATCGACAGTGGTGAAAATAAGCCTTAATCATACGCTGCCCCAGCTTGGCAAACCAACGAGCCAGCCTGTTTCCGTCAATAATGCCTATATCCTGCATCGGACTCGCAATGGTTTGGCTTGCACTCGGGGATCTGGCCGACTAACACCCTCCGACTCACACCGCCCAGGATGGCCGGCTTTCCGGACCGCGGCCCGGCCGTCCTTGCCGTGACGACGTCGACCCTTGTTCTGGGCTCCCTGTTTGTGCTTGCCCGCATGGTATGCCGTCTGGGCATCGTGCGGCGTTTCGGATGCGACGACTACTTTATCGTCCTGGCCTGGCTCATCGGCTTCGGTCTCAGCCTCACCATCAACCTCGGCGTCCGGAACGGCCTGGGACGACATGATGCAAACATTGACCCGAGCAGGTCTACCCAGCTGCGCCTTTGCGAATATGTCTTTTCCATATTATACGTATGTTCCAAGTCGTGTCCGCTCGTGAGATTGCATCGTCTGCTAACTTTCAACTGCCTAGAACCCTGCCCTCATGGCCACAAAAACATCCCTTCTTGTCTTTTACATCCGCCTCTCGCGAAACACCCACGACGTGCTCCGCTGGGGCTCGTACGCCACGCTGGCGGTCGTCAACACGGCCGGCACCGTGCTCACGTTTATGAACATCTTCCAGTGCCGCCCCATTTCTGCTGCATTCTCGTCCGTGTCGGGCCGCTGCATCCCACTGCTGACCGAGTTTATCTGTGCCGCGCCCGTCAACATCATCACCGACCTCGCCATCCTCTCGCTGCCCATCCCTGTCCTGACCGGCATGCGCCTCCCGCCGCGCCAAAAGACCATTCTCGTCTTCACTTTCGCCCTCGGCATCTTTGTCACCGTCGTCGACGTCGTCCGCATCTACTACCTGCAGAAAGCCATTAACACCACTCACATGGGCGCCTCGTCCGACCCCAGCTCCATCTTTGGCGAGGGTGCCGAGTTTGCGTGGAACGCCTCCTTCTCGCTCATGTGGTCAGCCGTCGAGGTGAACATCGGCCTCACCTGCGCCTGCATCCCCACCCTGAAGCCACTCATCATCAAGATCTTGCCGCGCATGCTCATCGACCCCGACCACCGCAGCAGCCATGCCAATTCCAGCTCCTCGCACAAGCGCGGCCCTGCGTCGTCGGATGCCGCTTCCCACCTGAGCGGCAGCAACCCTGCACACAACCCGCTCATGCCTCCCGGAGGCGCACGCCCAGAAATGTCGCCCATTGGCGAGGAGGACACTATGTTCGATAGCATTCGCAGTGCCAATTCAAACTCAGACCCGACCGGCCCGGCCCAGCCCCAGCCCCAGCGGACGTACAACCGCGCATCCCTGCCAGCCGCACACACAGACCCGCTCGACGATGCCGCCGGCCGCCCTCCATCAACCTGGACACGCGCGTCGACGGCGCTCGCATCCATGTCGGACGCCGTGCGCACGAAAACGGTCGGCGGCCATAATATTAATATCCTGCGGCGCCGGAAGAGCAGGGAAAAATCAGTGTACTTTGGCTTTGTCAAGCTGCGGGCGCCCAAGAACATGTTTGACGCCACGCCGTCCGAGTCGTTCAAGTACTGCACCATGGTCGCCGTCCTGTTTTTTCTTTGGGGCTTCTCGTACGGCCTGCTCAACACTCTCAACGATGTCATTGCCGCCGTGTCCAACATGACGACGACCCAGACGCTCGGCCTCACCAGCGCCTACTTTGGCGGAGGCTATCTGTTTGGGCCGCTGGTCGTCGGCGACTGGATCCTCCGCCACGACGAGCACCACCGTCGGCGAATCTCGTCGGGCAGCCGCGGCCGCACCGGCCAGGGCACCGGAATCGGAACCGGGACCGGCACCGACAGCCGTGGATCACACCAGAGCCGCAGAGCGCTTCACGCGATGCCGCATGCTGCAGCCTCTGCCGTGTCCCATGCCGCCACCGCCGTGACGCGCGTGTCGACGTCGTCGTCGGACAATACCATTGGCGGCTTCAAGGCCACGTTCATCGTCGGCCTGTGCTTCTACGGCGTCGGCACCATCATGTTCTGGCCCAGCTCCGTGCTCACGTCGTTTCCCGGCTTTCTCATCAGCAACTTTGTCGTCGGCTTCGGCCTCAGCATCCTCGAGACGGCCGCCAACCCGTTCATCGTGCTGTGCGGGCCGCTCGAGTATGCCGAGGTGCGGCTGCTCCTCGTGCAGTTTTCCCAGGGCATCGGCAGCGTGCTCAGTGGACTGCTGGCGCAGAATGTGTTCTTTGTCCGCATCAGTCCTACGGCTGCGAACCTTGAGGGTTCGTCGTCCGTCCCGCTGCTCGACGTGCAGTGGACCTACCTGGCCATTACGCTCTTGTGCGTTGCGCTGGCCATGTTTTTTTATTACGTGCCCTTGCCCGAGCTGCCGGACGCCGAGCTTGCCGCCGCGGCCAGTCGGCTGCCCGTGGACGGCACCAAGAAGAGCGTCTTTGGCCTGCAGCTGCGCACCGTCTGTCTCGCAATGGCCATTGCCGCGCAGTGGGTGTATGTGGCGTCGCAGGAGAGCATGAGCATTTATTTTCATGACCTCATCGTCTCGTGGCTCCCGGTCGCGTCGTCCACGGGAACGGGCGCGCTCGTGACGGCCGGCACCAATGCGAGCAGCAGCACGTCCAACCATCCCGCCGGCCTCCGCATATCGATCCCCAACTACCTGCTCGTCTGCCGCACCGGGTTTGCCGTGTCGCGACTGCTTGCCGGCATTGTCGTCTACCTCGGCGTCAAGCGCCCCAAGAACCGGTGGCTGCCGAGCCCGCGCATGATTTTGCTGATCTCGTCGGCGCTCATGGTCGTGTTAGGCATTGTGATTGTCACGCTCAAGCCGCGCGCGAATGCGAACCTGATCATCGTTCCCATGGCCCTCTTCTTCTTTGCCGAAGGACCCGTGTTCCCGCTCATCTTTGCTATTGGTTTGCGCGGACAGGGAGCGCGCACGAAGCGCGCTGCTGCCTTTATCACCATGGGCACGAGCGGCCCGCTGTTCTGGCCCTACGTCATGTACGCCATTGTCAAAGCCGGCGGGTCCATCCGGATTGCCTTTGTTGTCGTTGTCGCGCTGATGGCCGTCGGCACGCTCTACCCAGTCTTCCTCACCTTGTCGACGGCAGCGCGCGAGCTGACCAAGGTGGCGCCTCTGGACCCGCGAGCGCCGCGGACGGGCTGCGGTGGCGTGCATCTGCCCCAAAAACGCGAACGGCCAGACCCCAATCAGCTAAATGATGTTGGCGGGCTCTTGCAAAGAACGGGGCCTCCTGTGGTAGTCCCACCAGATGCGCGCAGAGCTGCATAAATCAGTCTACGAGCACAGGCCGTGTTGCCGACTATGTGTAAGAAACGTGTAAATATATATCCCCTTTGTATAAATACCCTATATGTACAATATTTTCGTATAGCCTGTATAAATAGAACCTTGTATATCCCAAAAAAATCTAATATCAATGACGAGGTCACTATGACGTGTCATGCTCAGTCTATGCCTCCATGGTGGCGTTGTGCTCAATGATTGCTTCTTGGATCTCCTCTTCGTCAACGGTATCGTCGTCGTCGTCTTCATAGAGAACTCCGGTAGGGCCGGGCAGCGCCGACGATGTCGACGACAGTCTGGGCTTGGGTGCAGCCCAGCCAGTGCCGGCCTGGATAAAGATGACCACCATGGCAGCCAAGGCGGCCCACTTGTATAACTGGCCAAGGGCCGACTCGTAGCCCAGAACGGCAATGTCACGCTCGGCGTCGGTCAGCACCGGGTGTCCCTGCGCATCGTTGCCCCAGACAAGCGCGGGACTGCCGACAAGGCGCGTGATGAGGAATTGGCGTTCGCTTGTCAGGTTGCCGCCGTCCAGCTGGGCGAAGCCGTCGGACAGCTGCAGCGACAGCCGCCGCATAAAGAAGCCGCCGCCGATGGATGTGCCGAAGCTGCCAGAGAAACCGCGGAATGTTCCGAGCAGGCTAGTGATGATAAAATGTGTGGATGGGCGCGTCAGGTGTAGGACGTGCGCCAAGGTGTAGTTGAGGTAGGCGCCGGTGCAGAAGCCGTTGAGGAACAGTACCAGAATGTACGCTGCAGTGCCCATGGCGTCTGCGTGGGCACGGCTGAGCAGGCCGACGCCAAGCAGCGTGCAGGAGAAGAAGACGACGGATACGACACTCGGCAGCCAGAAGTGGCCAGAGCGGCGCACATGCAGCCAGCCCACAATCAGACCACCGGCGCCAAAGCCGAGGTTCGTCGGGATCAGAGTCGAGCCAGACGTGGCGGCCGACAGACCACGCACCGCAAGCACATAGATGGGCGCGTAGTAGAGAACGCTCCAGCGAGCAGCCATGAGGCCCAGCTGGGACAGGCAGGACAATAGTACGCCGCGCGAGCACAAAACCTCTAGCGGCACAATGGGGTCGCCGCCCGAGATGTGGCGCACCAAGTAAAACTCGGTCGCGACAAATGCAGCGAGACTGACAATTGACAAGAAGATGGGCAGCGGCTGGACCGTGCCTGAGAGACCGTAGAGGAACAGCACAATGGTCAGGGTCAGCAGAGCAGCACCTAGGTAATCGATGCGGGCCAGCTTCTCCCAGACAGTCATCTCCTTGGTCTTGGATAAGCCCGGGGCGTCGTCGTCGTCGTCATTGGCGGCGTCATCGCCGCTGCTGACCCGGGGCAGCTCGGGCATGCTAACCAGAGCGCCTACACCGGCCAGCAGCGAGAGCGGTGCCTGGCACATGAACAGGGTGCGCCAGCTCATGTGTGGGAGTAGGGCGCCGTATACGACAGCACCTAAAGACAGACCGACAGTGAACCCGGCATTGACGAGTCCGATATAGAGACCCCGCCGACGCTTGTCTGCCAGCTGCAGCACGGTGACGAGAGACAGCGTCATGACGCCGGCGGCGCCCATTCCGAGGCCGATACGGCCAATCAGGAATACGAAGAGCGTCGTGGCCCGAGCGGAGATAACGGCGCCAAGGGCAAAGAAGACGGACGAGACGGCCATCAGATGGGACGCGGCAAAGATGGACGCCAGCCGGCCGGTCAGCGGCGCAAACGACGCTGTTGCGATAAGGTAGGTGCTAGTGAACCACATGGCATGCTCGTAGGCATCGAGGTCGGCAGCGACAACCGACTGGGCCATGGTCATGCCGCTCATGTTGCTGGCCTGCATGAAGATGAGCACCCAGATGCTGGTGGCAATGGCGAAGCCGCGACGTTTCGAGATGGTCGGTGAGCCAGTGGAGGCAGCCGATGTCAACGAGGCAGCTGCTGATGCAGTGCGTGACAGCTCTGGCGAGCATGTGTCGGCGATGGCCGAGCCATCCTGGCGATTGGGCGATGCCCCGAGGAGCGGACTCGTCTCGGTAGCTAGCGAAGACATGGCCGGACGTTGGTTGTAGAGAGATAAAAACCAGGCTTCTCAGCCTATTAATAGAGGAAGACCGCTTGCTGAGGTAAGAGGTCCCAGGCGAAACCAAGACGAGATGAGATGATGCCTGAAGTCTATGGACTAGGGGTCTCAGGTATGATAAGTCCGATAAGGCTGTTCCAGGGCAGGGAGAGATAAGTAAGACGGTGCGTTAGTGATACATACGTAATGTTGAGGTTAAGGAAGAAAGTAGAGAGGATTAGGAGGACAGCTGTGAAGACGGAAGACGGTGTACCTTGAATGCGCCCTTCCTCGTCTCTCAGGTCAACACGTCAGAGCGAATAAACTGTAAGAACAGCAGGAGACGTAGAATGATTTGTAATCTCACCGCGCCCGATGTCCCAAAGCAGTGCGATTTGCCGCTAATTAAGCGGTGCCACTACGGCACAGTCCCGTACTCGGTTGCTCATGTCGCGCAGTCACGTGATGTTATATATGGCATATCGACTACTCGTTAGAACCTCAGTATTCGGTCCATGCTGAATGTGTTGATATTGTGTGTTATATGCCAATAGAGATGACTTGTTGAGCCGTCGAGATCGTTGAGATATGAAGTCAAGTCATTACATAAGCTGTAAAGAAGAGGAAAGTGCAGCCGACTAGCGTGCAGGCACTGCAGCCTTGCGCACTACCCCACCAAATCAGCTACAGCCTTCCCGCGTCTTCTTGAAAAATGCGACTGATGGAAGGAACGGAGGTCAATCCAGCTCTGCCGACCCAATCACAGATAGTTCTTGTCACGGGGGCCTGTATAAGCGAGCGAACCCCTTAGAGATCTCACGACGGGATATAAAGCTGGCCAATCCCTACGACTAGCACAACAAGCCAGACTGCACAAGATATAAAATCACAGCACCATTCACCAGCACATGTAACAAACACCCCACCAGTCTCATCAACAGTGTAGACATCCACCAGCACACGAAGACACACAAGGAAATAGACGACGACATGGGCGACATTCGTCTCACCTCGTCTTTGCCTGAGACTCCTTTCAAGGCGCAGGATCCCGAGGAGATTGCGGCTCTTGTCAACTCTCTAGACGAGGCCGCAAAACTTAAGAAGCGGCATGTGTTCACAGCCAAGAAGAGCCGCTTTTCCGTGCACGACTCGCCCCAGGGTCTCTACGTCGATGCGTGGAAGTTCAACGAATGGGACTACAAGCGCCGTGATCTGCCCACGTACGCGCGTGGTCTCTTCACGTCCAAGAACAAGAAGGGCGAGCACGAGATTGCCGTCCGTGGATACGACAAGTTCTTCAACACCGACGAGGTCCAAGATACTGCCTGGACTAATATTGAAACGCGCACGCGCGGGCCGTACGAGCTCACACTCAAGGAGAATGGCTGCATCATTTTCATTTCTGCTCTCCACGACAACACACTGGTCGTCTGCAGCAAACACTCCACCGGTGCTCGAGAAGATGCTGGGCTGAGCCACTCGAGTGCCGGTGAGAAGCACCTCGAGAAGCAGCTGCTGGCGCTCGGCAAGACAAAGGAAGACCTGGCAAGAGAACTTCGCGCACGAAATGCCACAGCAGTGGCGGAGCTATGCGACGACGAGTTTGAGGAGCACGTTCTTGCCTATGGCCCCGACAAGGCCGGCCTCTATCTCCATGGCATCAACCTCAACCTCCCCGAGTTCCGCACATACCCCAGCGTCCTCGTGCAGGACTTTGCTGAGCGCTGGGGCTTCCACAAGACAGAGCTGCAAGTCCTTGCCACCATTGGAGAGGTGCGGCAGTTTTTGGAGAGCGCAGCCGAGACTGGTGCGCACGATGGCCATGACGTCGAAGGCTTTGTCATCCGGTGCCAGATGTCTCCGAATCCAGAAGAGATGCCCTACAGTGACTGGTTCTTCAAGTACAAGTTTGAAGAGCCGTACCTGATGTACCGCCAGTGGCGCGAGTGCACAAAGGCCCTCATCTCGGGAAAGCCCCCGCGCTACAAGAAGCATCTCGCCATCACCATACAGTACCTGATGTATGTGCGCAAGCGGATTGCGGACAACCCGAAGCTTGCGCGCGACTACGAAAGAAACCACGGCATCATCCAGCTGCGCAATGAGTTTCTCGAGTTCAAGAATCTGAACGGCGCAGATGCAGCCAACTTTGACCTCCAGCACACTGACCAAGCCGACACCACCGTCTCCAAGGACGTGATCCTCGTTCCCATTGCCACCATTGGTTGTGGCAAGACAACCGTTGCCACTGCTCTCAGCAATCTCCTCGGATACGGCCATATCCAGAACGACAACATTACGGGCACAAAGCGGCCGCCGCGGTTCACGCGCATGCTGCTGGAGGAGCTCGAGACACACCCAGCCGTGACTGCCGACCGCAACAACGCGCAGCGCCACGAGCGCAAGCAGCTTCTGGAGGACGTGAAGCAGCAGCATCTAAGTGCCAAGCTCGTGGCCCTCAACTTTGTGCATGATGACATCAACGCCGTCCGCAAGGTCACCCGCGAGCGCGTGTTTGCGCGCGGCGACAATCACCAGACAATCCACGCCCGATCCGAGAGCGGTAAGGTCATGGGAATCATGGATGGCTTTCTCGGCCGGTACGAGCCGCTTAACCTGTCCCGCGCCCCCGACGAGGGCTTTGACAGCGTCGTCGACCTCAACCCAATCGACGGCAGCCGTGTCAATGTGGAAAAGGTTGTGCGCCATCTGCACCAGGTGTACCCGGGCCTCGTGCCCACGGTGCCGTCGGCCGAGGCCATGGACGATGCAGTCAATGCAGCCATTGGAAGCTACACGCCCGCGATCCGGCATGCTGTCGTCGACCGGGGCGGCAAGAAAACCGGCCAGGCCATACAGCAGCAGCCAAAGCAGGCGAAGAAAAAGCCGCTCGAGTACATGGCCGTGCACGTCAGCGCCACGGCCATTGCGGCCCAGCTGGAGCTCACGTTTGCGTGGATGGCACCTGCCGACGCGCATTTCTTCAAGCAGCTGCAGCAGACACACCGTATCCAGACGGCATTCCACATCACGCTGATGCACCGCATGGGCGCCAAGGAGAACCCGGAGCTGTGGGCACGGTACCTGCAACTGCACACAGACGCCGAGGCCAAGCGGGGACCGGGCCCCGCCGACCACGCCCCCGAGATTGGCCAGGTCGATGTGCAGCTGGAGCGTGTCGTTTACGACGACCGGCTGATGGCGGTGGTGGTGCGTCTGATTGACAAGGATAGCGCGGCGGCCGAAAAGTGGACGTGCGTCAACAAAATCTCGCACATCACCGTGGGCACGCGCGATGCCAGTGTGAAGCCAAAGGAGAGCAACGAGCTGCTGGCGCGGTGGCTGAAGGAGGGAAGCACCGAGGCCAACGGCATCCACGATGCTGTCATTGAGGGCCAGCCGCTGCTGCCAGGCTCTGTCTACGGCGTTCTTTCCCGTTGATGGCATCTATCCGTCCTGATTTATGTTGTGCAGCCATTAGCATCCCAAAAGCAATGATATTTTTACAAGTTCCATTTTGTGACCAATCTTTTTTATTTGTAGAATTATTTGCATTTATTGTAGTTACTATGCCGCGGCCGGCTTGATCTGGTTCGTCGCCTCGACAAACAGCTTCCACTGCCGCCTTGCCTCGCCGCTGCTGACGGCCAGCCGCGCCAGCCGCACACCCTCCTTCCAGCGACCGCCGCCCGGGCCGCGCTCTGTCACCACGTCGGCCGCAGACTCGCTCGGTGTGCTGTCCTCGGGCAGGCCCGCGACGACCATGAGCGCCGCCGTGTTGATAAAGACAAACGACAGCAGCGGGTCGTCTGCTGGACGCTGGTTCTGCAGGATGCTCGTCATGGTGGCAGCGTTCTCGGCAGGCGACTTTCCAGGCGATACGTCGCTCAGGGGGTGTGCCGCGACGCCAAAGTCGGCAGGCGACAGCTGGAAGTGGTCGATTGTGACAGCGCCGGACCCGGACGCGTCCTCGTGGATCCACCAGCAGTAGGTCGGGCCGGCAATGGAGATCTCGTCCAGCTCCTCGGAGCCGCAGACGACCATGGCCTTGCGCGCGCCCGTCATGCGCAGAGCCTCGGCAAAGACGGGGCCCAGCTCGCGGCGGGCCACGCCAATGACACGGGCCTCGAGCGGCGACGGCAGCTTGGCGCTGGCGCCGTCGGCCGGCTCGTCCTCCAGCACATCGACGGGGTTGGCCAGCGGGCCCAGCAAATTAAAAAGTGTCCGCCACGGCAGCTGCTTGCGGATGGGCGCGACGTAGCGCATGCCCGGGTGGAAGACGGGGGCGAACAAAAAGGCATAGTTGGTCGTCGCGTAAATGTCGGGCAGCGTCGCGGGCGCAATGTAGTTGAGGTTAGCCACGAGGTCGGTCGTCTCGTTCTCAATGTCGCCGGGGTGCTTGAGGTTGGCGAGCAGGTCGGCCGAGCCCGACTTGCTTGTCGATGCGCGGTTGCCGTGCTTGGCCATTCTCAGAAACGCCGACGCCACAATCGACGACGCCGTCGACACATTGAACGTGTTGTGGGAGTCGCCGCCGGTGCCGACAATGTCGCAGAGACCTCCGCTGTACTGGCCGCGCTTCAGCGACTTTTCGGCAGCGATCTTGCGCAGGGGCGCCGGGTCGACATGGGCAGCGGCTCGGCGCATGCGGTCGGCGCACGCAGCCATGACATCCGCCTGGCGGTCGAGCCCGGTAAAGTGCAGGCACATCAGCAGTGCACTGGCCTGTGCTTCGGAGACCTGGTTGGTGAAGAAGAGGGCGATGGCGTCGGCGATGTCGTCGGCGATGGGGGTGCCGGCAGCCGGCAAGGGCCAGAGACGGCCGAGCAGCGGCTTGATGTCGACTTTGTCTGATTCAGAATCCATTGTGGTTGATGTTTGATGTGTGTCGACGAGTCACGAGTCAACGAGTCGTCAAGAGTAGAGTTGTGGATAGAGTCAGGTCGTGGTCGGCCTGGTCCTCTTATATAGACAGACGGCCGGTCTTATAGACAACCGGTTTGGTCAAGGAGGGGTCGAGTCGGACAATGGAAAACGTTCACAGGTACTATCAAGTACAAAGAGACCCTTGTGTCTTCTCAATATGAGACAACGGCCAACGAGCAATGTCAAAAGCAAAAGCGGCCATGGCACAGTAGCGCCAGGAACCTGCAACAGTAGCTCTGTCACTACTCGACTATCGTCAATAGCGGGCTGAGGGAGGGGTGCCGCAATAGGCCGTTTAAGGTAGAGTCATCGGGCGGTCACAAACGGCAATTTCTTCCAGTCAATTGACGGTAGATGATCCACTTTTCCCGCGATCAGTTTTTTGTACCGAAAAGCTTCACAGCGGGACATACGATCACCTCCGTCCAGCCATTGCCGACTCTCCACGTCACCGCCGCCGACTCTACTCTTGAAAACGGTCACTATGCCTGCACGTCTCACACACTCCGCCCTGGCGCGCTCATTGGGGCGCTGCCTGTCAGAACGGGCCGCCTCGACATCGTCGTTGTCGTCGTCGCCGACATGCCGCATCGCCTCTTCCACGTCCACCACCTCCGCCTCCGTGTCCACGTCGCCATACACATCGTCAAGGTTACGGCTCGGCCAGTCATCAGCCGGTTTCCACACATCCGCCGCCAATGCTGCGCTCGGTGCCGACTTCAAGCTCCAGCTGCCGGCCGACTATGTTCCTCCCACACAACCGCCCAGCGCAAAGCGACCCGATCTGCGCAAGACACAACTGCTGCGCCAGTACACATCCCTGATGCGCACAACACCGCTCATGCTTCTCTTCCAACACAACAACCTGACAGGTGCCGAGTGGGCGGCCCTACGCCGCGAGCTGAGTCTGGCCGCGCGCAAGGCGTCCGAGGATCAGAAGACCATGGGCATCGAGTGGCCCGAGGCCTTTAGCGACAACGTGCGCATCCAGGTTATTCGCAAAAGCATATTTGACCTTGCGCTGCGTGTCGTCGAGTTCTACGATCCCGCTGCCGTGACCGCCGAGACGACGGCTGCTGCTGTCCGTGGCCGCGGCAAGGCCGGTGCCATCTACAACCACGACGTGTCGGACGCTGCTGCTGCTGCCGTCAAGAAGGCCGAGGCCGACGGCCTGACGATGGCAGAGGACTCGGCATATGCCCAGCTGCAGCCCCTGCTCATGGGCCCTCTGATGCTGGTGACATTCCCCGACGTGTCGCCCGCGCATCTGGCTGCCGCGCTGTCGATCCTGGCGCCCAGCCCGCCCAAGTTCCCGATGCCATCGCGCAAGAAGAACCCGGGCTTCTACGACCCGCTGGTCCAGAGCGCGCTGCCCAAGCTGCTGCTCATCGGCGGCCGTGTCGAAGGCAAGGTGTTTGACTCGGATGGCCTGAAGTGGGTCGGCTCGATCGAGGGCGGCCGCGCCGGTCTGCAGGCCCAGTTGGTGCACATGCTGCAGAGCGCAGGCCTGGGCCTGACGGCAGCCCTGGAGGGTGCCAGCAAGAGTCTGTGGCTGACAATGGAGGGCCGCAAGGTGCAGCTCGAGGACGAGGCCAAGCCCAAGGAGGCTGCTGCCGATGCTTCCGCCGAGCCCAGCGAGGAGGCCAAGTAGCATGCGGAAGCGTATTTTAAATGTACATTATATAATGATTCAAGTCAAAGCTATGTAAAGCGAAACCCATCCAAGCGAAACCCATTTAGTTACAGACGTTGGTGCACAGTGGCTTTGTAGGTTGCATTGCCCTATTGTGCCAGCCTACAGCGTACATGTAGACATGCTAGCACTAATAACGGAAGCCTACAGTGGCCTAGCGCATGCTAGCACGAATTGCTCGGAATCGCAACAGCTGCCTCAAACCGATTTACCTCATCTCCGCACATCGTCATCCCAAGGCGCATCGACACCACGTCTCTGTCAAGCATCCAGCTCGGTTTTCAATCAGCTCCATCCTCTTTAATCGTCCAATACAACTTGGATCTCCTGCCTGTTGACAGCGCGATCGACGACTCGACCGACTCGACGCGATAGACCGCGACGCGACGACTACCCGAACTACGACACCCCCGCCACCGCCACCGCCCGAGATGGATTTCGCTCCGTACCAGTCGTCGCCTCCAGAGCACGAACGCGCCATGTCGCCACCGAGTGTGGCTGCCGCCTCGCCGCGCGCATCGCTCGAGCGCCGGCCCTACTCGCCCAAGCAGCCGCAGGCCAACACCGCGAGCCCGCCGCCTCTGCAGCACCCGCAGCCGCAGCGCCGCTGGTCCAACAGCAGCATCTCGACGCCAAACTACTTTTCCTACCAGCAGGGCGGCCACGGTGTCGGCCATGACGACGTCGAGGGCGGTTTCGGCGGCGTCGGCTCGCCCGACATCCTCTACGACGGCGGCCGCGACAATGTGATCAACGAGTTTGACACCAGCCTGGGCCTGCGGCTGGACTATGAGGCGTGCATGGCATACCTGATGGTGCCGCCATTTGGATCCATCATGCTGCTCATCCTCGAGCGCAAGAGTGACTACGTCCGGTACGTCATTTTCTTTTGTACTTTTGCACAGCATGCAGCTGTCTGGACGGAAAATTAACAAAACAGGTTCCACGCATGGCAGGGCAGTCTTTTGTTTACCGTCATGCTTCTGCTGCATCTCCTGCTGCACCGTTCGTCGTTCCTCAGCTGGGTGCTGTGGCTCACAGATTTCGGTCTCATCGGCTGGCTGACGCTCAACGCCTACCGCGACGCCGACACTCTGGACAGGTATGGTTGCTGCTCTTGCCGTTCGCCCAATTTGACTGCTTACCTAACTCACTCCAGATACGAGCTGCCCTACATTGGCCAGATTGCCAGCAGAATTGTCGACGACGAGTAGTCGTCTTGATGTTCCGTGGCCTCAATTCAATATGTCGTTTTCTCTCTTTGTACATAGCTCCCTTGTATACCCTCTACCACCTTGTGTTTTCTATATCCCCAGCTGTTTACTCCAGTACTTTTCTTCTCATTACCCGGCCAGGCGTTTATGGTTGGCATTGTGTTTTTGTCCCCTTTTCATTCTCTCTTTCGGAACGCACATCCCTCTCGACAGACACACAGTATCAGTCAATAATTCACATCAAGCAGCCTGCGCTGTGCATGTGGCAAGTCTCGAATGCATCAACGAATTGTAGAATTTGTCACGTGAAACGATGTCATGGTCTAGTCACGTGACAGTGGCAAAGCGACGACGCGCGCTACGGCGCCTGCCTGTGATTTCACAATGTGCCTGGGTCGTAGCTCCAGCCTGGCGACTAGCCAAACACAGGCCAACGGCGTGGGAAGCTTCCAGCATTGCACTTCTAAGCATACATCAACACCACCACCAGCCCTATTCGATCTTCGGCCCACTCGTAATCGAACTCAACTGCTTGTGCTTTGTACTCTGTATATACACGGGGTTGTGTTCATCTACTTGCACGACAACACACATCCCTCTTTCGACGCCCCTCCTCCCCGACGTCGAAGCTTCGTCTCAGCCGCGAGACACGACAGGACAGCCTCACCAGCCCGTCACGTACACGCACCTTGCACAACAACTGCCGCCATGTCTACCCTCGAAGAGCTCGACGACATTGAGCGCCACGAGCGCGAGGACGACAACAACAAGGACGGCGACGACAAGAACGACAAGGGCGGTGCAGGCGGTGCAGCCGGCGATGCAGACATGAAGGACGCAGAGGAGGAGGAGAAGGACGACATTCTGGACGACGAGATTCTGAGTCTGAGCACGGCCGAGATCAACACCCGTCGGAGGCTGCTCGAGAACGAAGCGCGCATCATCAAGAGCGAGCACCAGCGACTGATGCACGAGAAGAGCACCATGAACGACAAGATTAAAGACAACCAGGACAAGATTGCCAACAACAGGTAGGTCCAACTTATCTATTTTTGCTCTACTCTAAAAAAGTCACTAACAGACAGACAACTCCCGTATCTTGTGGGCAACGTCGTGGAGCTGCTAGACCTCGACCCGACGGCCGAGTCCTCGGAAGAGGGCGCCAACATTGACCTCGATGCCGTTCGCGTGGGCAAGTCTGCGGTGATCAAGACATCGACACGGCAAACCATTTTCCTGCCGCTGATTGGTCTCGTGGACCCTGACGAGCTGAAGCCCGGCGACCTGATTGGCGTGAACAAGGACTCGTACCTGATTCTCGACACGCTGCCGGCCGAGTACGACAGCCGCGTCAAGGCCATGGAGGTTGATGAGAAGCCGACGGAAAAGTACACGGACGTTGGCGGTCTCGACAAGCAGATCGAGGAGCTTGTGGAGGCGATTGTGTGGCCCATGCGCGAAGCCGAGCGGTTCAAGAAGATTGGCATCAAGGCGCCAAAGGGCGCTCTCATGTACGGTCCTCCGGGCACGGGCAAGACGCTGCTGGCGCGTGCGTGTGCGGCCCAGACCGACGCGACGTTCCTCAAGCTGGCCGGCCCGCAGCTCGTGCAGATGTTTATCGGTGACGGCGCCAAGCTGGTGCGCGACTGTTTCGCCCTGGCCAAGGAAAAGGCGCCTGCCATTATCTTTATTGACGAGCTCGACGCCATTGGCACGAAGCGGTTCGACTCGGAAAAGTCGGGCGACCGCGAGGTGCAGCGGACCATGCTGGAGCTGCTCAACCAGCTCGACGGCTTTGCCTCGGACGACCGCATCAAGGTGCTGGCGGCGACGAACCGGATCGACACGCTGGACCCGGCGCTGCTGCGTTCCGGCCGTCTGGACCGCAAGATTGAGTTCCCGCTGCCCAACGAGGAGGCGCGCGCACAGATCCTCAAGATCCACAGCCGCAAGATGAAGGTCAACACGCACATCAACTGGGGCGAGCTGGCGCGCAGCACAGACGAGTTTGGCGGCGCCATGCTCAAGGCCGTGTGTGTCGAGGCCGGCATGATTGCTCTGCGTATGGGCAAGAACCAGATCAGCCACGAGCACTACGTCGACGCCATTGCCGAGGTGCAGGCCAAGAAGAAGGATGTAAGTTTTACTTTGCAAATCCAGACCCCGTGTTCCCGTCCACAAGCTAATATTTATATTTTCAGACCGTCAACTTTTACGCATAAGCCGCTGGCATTTGCATTGTCTACCCCTTGTGCGATCATGGTTTCGTTTTGCATTCGTTTTTGGCCATGTTTATCTGGCTGCAGTAGAGTCTTGTCGAGGACAGAAAATAAACAATAAACAAAATAAACATATGCATGTGCCTTGGAATAAAGTAGTGATGGCTGGATTAAGATGTATTACAAAGTATATACGATTATGGGATGAAGCATCATCCATGGTGAGGCACGCGCACGACCTTTCGTCTTCCTGACGCTGTGCGGTACACAAGGTCAATCGGCCCGTCGTCGTCATCGTCGTCGTCCCCGCCAGCGGCATCAATGGGATCGTCGACCTGGATCGAGTCGGCAGTAATGGATAGCTCGTTGATACCAGCCCGGACTGCCGCCGATGGACTCGCATGTTGGTAGTGGGAGGGTAGAGGTGCAGATGCAGTAATAACTGCAGGGACAGGCGCAGAGACGGACTCGACTGTCGGGATTGCTAGCTGGACGGGGTCAGCTGCACCAGCCGGGCCAGACATCGGTACGGCTGATGGCCGTCTCTGGTCGGTATAGCTGCCACCAGTGTAGCCCATGTCGCGGGGTCCGCAGTACCGCTCGCGTAAAGCCTTCTCGACGATCCGCAGCTCGTCCTCGTCGTGGTTATCGTCGACCTCGAGCGCATCGAGTGGCGTCATGTCGATTTGCGACTGGAATTGTCGCTGCTGGCCCGGCCGCGGCTCGTCAGCCGCGGCGGCGGGCTGCACCGGGTCAACGTCGATCAGCACGCGTCCACCGGGCCGCTGGTTGGACTGCTGGCCCGGCTGTCGGAGCACGGACGTTGGCGGGTCGGCTATCGTCGGTGGCACTGAAGTGCCTCCTGCAGCGGGGGCTGCCGATTCCGCGGCCCTGTGTTTCTGCTGGTCCTGGTCCTTTTCCTTTTCCTTCTCCTCTTCTATTTCCTTCCCCTTCCCCTTCCCCTTCTCTTGCTCCTGTTTCTTCTTCTCGTCGTCCATCTCGAGCTGCAGACGCTGCAGCTCGTTCCGCGTGGCAGTATCCGCTTCTTCGAGCCACGCCTGCACACGCGACGCCCCCGACCAGTCGGCGTCCTGCAGCAGCTTGTCCGACATCTCCTCGAGCTCATTGATTACATTGTGGAGCGTCGTGTCGAGATTTTCAGTAAAGGACTGCAGGATGATCGTGGGCCCCGGGGCCTGGCTCCCACCCAGCTGCCGGTTGTATGAGCCACCCATTTTTCTGGTGCGCGCAATCAGGGCGGCTGTTGAAGCCGCCGTCGAAGTCCCCGCCACGCCACCCGGGCGGCTCTGCTTAACGGCACGGTGGAAGGCGTAGCGCGTAGCTATGACATCGCGGTACAGGGTGTTGAGGGCCCTCTGTGCCTCGCTGTCGTAGTATATGCGACCCGACCGCTTGGGTCTACTGCGCGTTGGTGGTTGAAGCTCGGACGCAAACTCCGCACGGCCTCTCTTTCCGCTTGGCGGCGATGCTGGCGCGAAGGCGGCAGCCGGAGGCGGGCTGGACACGTGCAGTGGTGGGCTGGAGATGTGTTGTGGCGTTTTGGGACGTCCGGCGTCAGGTGTGGCATCATGTTTGCTGACGCGGGTGTGCTGGGGAGGTGTCGTGGGTAGTTGGGGTACCGAGTATTGTGGCGGTAGTGGTTTTGCCGACTTGGGCGACGTGACCGTCGCCGGAATGATGGCTGCAGGTGTGCGACAATGGTCTGGGCTGCGTTCTGCGTCGTCTTCAGGCGCCGCTGGCTTGATCCAATCGTACATGCAGTCGTCGACGTCACCCTGGGCGTCCATGATCTTGGTGAAGAGATTGCGCAGGTGATCATAGTCTGGGTCGCCGTCAAATGACAGGTTGCGGGTGTAGGTCAGGTACTCGGCAAACTCGGCGGGAAAGCCTCTGCACAGGTCATCAATGGTGGTGGCCAGCTTCTTCTCGCACATCTGGTCGTAACGCTGGTCGTTGTGGGGCACCTTGATGCCTTGCCATGGGAGGTTACCGCGCAAAAAGTAGAGGAAGACGTGGCCGAGCGCTTCAAGGTCGTCGCGGCGCGACTGTGTGCACCGGCGGTGAGAGTTGATGCTCATATACCGCGCTGTGCCTGATAGTGACTGGGCCTCGCCGTAGGGGATGTGCTTGTGGGTTTCTGAGTCACGGTAGGCCTTGGCCATGCCGTAGTCGATGAGGTAGACCATATTGGCGGTGTCTGTCGACGGCAAGCCCATAAGGAAATTTTCTGGCTTAATGTCGCGATAGATCAGGTCATGTTCGTGGATGGCCTGCACGCGGGAGATCTAACCTGTTAGGCTGTGAATGTAGAGACAAGAGTGAAAAGAAAGACATACCATCTGTTTGGCGAGCATGCAGACGGTCTTGATCGAGAATCGCCGCCCACAGTCTTTCAGGTAGGCCTCGAGGGACGGTCCCAGGAGATCCATGACAAGCACTTTGTGAAAGTCCATCTCTCCAAGCGAGTAGATTTTGGCAACGCCAGCTGTTTTGTCAGTGCTGCATCGAGAGAGGAGGAGAGGATGATGGACAGGACGGGAACTAACGGCAGTGCTGAAACTTTTTGTACATGCGAAACTCGTTACGCAGCTGTGTCGAATCGGTCTTGCGAAGTTCCTGGCCGGTCAGTATACAATATGTAGTATGCAGCCACTGGTGCTGGGTTGTGGGTTGTACATTGGCATAGACGTACAAACTTGGCGGCGACATCTATTGTCTGTGTCTCCTGGGGGTTCTTGGGTAGCAACTTGGCCTTGTAAACGACACAGAAGGTGCCTTCACCGACACGCTCGCTCACACGCAGCTGGATCTGGTCGCCTCCGCTGCCCGTCTGCTCGATGGAATCACCGCTCTGCGCCAGCTCGCGCTGCCGTACCTCGAGGTCGGCCTTGCTCACGAGACGGGTCTTAAAGCCTGGCAAGACATTGGCGAGGTCTTGGAGGGCTTTTATCGAGGTGGCGTACTGTGATAAGTCTTTATTCTTGTTGTTGTCGACGGCACTGGCGTCATGAGAGCCCGCGCCCGGGCTCAGGTCCCGGTTGGCGGCGGCCATATTAGAGTGGACTTGCAAGGAAGAATTGGGATGGAAGGTGGTAAGATAATATGATGTCGTCGTGCTAATGGTGTGCTGATGGTCTGCTGATGGTGGTGCTGATACTGTGAATGTGTATGATATGCTGATGCTGTGATACTAAGAGATCTAGGGATCTAAAGATCTGAGAAGTCTTCAAGGGTATTAAGCGGATAGGTAGAGCCTAATGAGCTTATAATTTGTATATAAATCTCTTATCACAGGCCCGGCCTTGTTGGCATGGTGGGATGAGATATGAATGTCCGAACAGGCGTCTGTAGTATGTATCCGATCGAGGGATATATTGGCAAACAGCCCAGACAGCAGGCTTGCATGCAGTGTGCTTGCTATTGGCGCCGGAACCGCCCAAACCTGTATGGGGCCAGACGAAGAAATGAAGAGAACCACAGGACAGACTGCACGGCGTGGTTGGGCAGTCTGCAGAGAAGATTAAAATACGTACCCTAGAGACCTCGATGAAGTGGTAGTGGTAATGGGGGCGGAAGGGCAGGACAGCGGGGCCGGTGCAGATGGGCACCGGGTAGAAGAGTAGAGAAAGGTAGGGTAGAGGAAGGGTAGATTACAAAGTATATGTAGAGGAAGAGTGTAGTAAAGTAGAGTAGCGATGGGGGGGTAGAGTAGTAGAGGTAGAGGAGCGGGTGAGTAGGGAAGCAGCAGTGATGAGGATGAAAGTCGACAACAAATAGGATGAGGGGCCAGGCCTTTGAGTATGCTTAGAAGTCGCAGCAGTCACAGTTGCCGTTTTAGTTGCGGTTGCGTCGGTGACAAATACGGTATTCTTTCGTGGTCGTGGTGTTGTATTATTGGATTGGCTCGTGCTGGCTTTGATTGTTTGTTGTTTGATTTGATTTGATCTGATTTGATTTAATTTGATGTTGATTTGGTTTGTCTGATTTTGCCAGAGCCAGCTGCAAGCAAATCCTGGTCATGGAGGGGGGTTATGCAGGAAGCCGACAGCGGCGATGGATAAGTAGAGGTAGAGAATGGAGACGGCAAAGACGAAGACAAAACGAAAAGAAGGGAATAAGACGAGAAATGAAAGAATCAAAGACCATACATAACACTATGTGCGGCTGGACGTTGTGTAAGCTTATGTGCCAAACTTGGGCAGTGCGGCTGCGGTAAAGCTAGACAGCCAAGATGGATGCTAACGATGCTGAGCCGCGGGGAATTTAGCAGACGCGTTAGCGGCGGGAGAGAAGGGCGGATGTGGCCGGGTCTGTGAGCCTGTGAGTATCAGCAAAGTAGATATAGTAGATGAGTGATGTGCTGGCAGAAGACTGCAGACAGCAAACCAGAACGAGTAAAGAGTAATGAATCAAATCAGAAGAAGAAGAAGGAGAAAGGATATGGAAAGAGAAAGAAAGAAAGAGATTCAATGGCGACCAGGCGAGGCACGGCAATACTGAATGAATACTGGTGCTCGGCTATTCAGTGTCCCGGGTCACAACATAACATGCCAGTGCTTGTTTGATTTTTTCAAAGCTGCACAGAGGACGCACCAGGGTTCCAGTGTGAAAACGCAGAGGAAAACACTGAGGAAAGTAGAAGAGGGGGGTAAAGACGTATGTACATACGGAGTAGAACCAGTGTCACCCTATGAACGGATGGTGGTGCTATATCGTACTCCGTATTCCGTCCAGACATATTCAGTCCTGGGGTGTCGATGATGGTGGAGATGCGGGCTGATTAGGAGGGGTGCTCGGAGCATGGTGGCCGTGGATGTGACCAGTCTTGCTCCATGTCTCTGCGGCAATGATCGGATGCTTTTTTCTGTGATGCCTATGCTTTCTGTAATGCTCACTCAAATACAAACCTTGATTTTGATTTGATTCTGATGGTTTGATGTTTGTTTCTTCCAGGCTGACTTTGTCCAAGAATCAACATGGTCGGCATGCAATGAGTGGAATAAGAACAGAAAAGATATACAAGAAAAGTACAAGTCAATACAGCATCGGACTACGGCACAATAGCCAATCAGGTGCGGCGTGGTAGGGTTTAGATGTCGATCGTGGCTTGCATAGTGTAAGATAAGTCGAGATGCGAAATTCCCGAAGGTCTCATAAGATTGAGTTATCAACCAATCGACGAAGGAAAGAAGTTTCGGACTATGAGCTACCTTTCCTCTCCTTTGATCTATTTGATTTGATTCTATCAGATATGTTTGGGTCTGCTTTGATTTGTTTGATTCGATATGTTCTACGTTTGATGATGATTGGATTTTTTGCGTCGTGGCTACTACACCCCACGTACACCCCACGTGTAGCGCGACCTTCCTTTCGGTTCCGTATCCGACGCGTGAAGACATAATGTCAAGACATAATGTCAACCCGGTTCTAACCTATATCGTACTACATAATGAAAGTAGATAGGGCCAGCGGCCGTTTCCCGGCCTTGTCGCGCTGTAGCCCCTCCCCTCTGAGTGGGATGGTAACCAGGAAGAAGTCTGCAGCTATGTTCTACGTTTGATTTTATTTTATCATATTTTATTTGAATATGTTTACGTCGACCACTACAAATAGAGCACAGGACGCTGGACTGATTAGCGGACAAAAATTAGAGCTCTCTGCAAGGCAAGACCTACGTTTAATGCCCGGCTCGAGAGTCCCCAGACCAAGAGGCCTGTTGCCCTGCGCCACAGCATGTAGAAAGGAACCACAACTGACAAGATAAAGAGAAGTCTCAAAGATAAATAATAATATACTCAAGCAAACAGCTACTCAATAGCCTGACACAAACCTATCCCTCCCTGTCAAGCAAAACATGATATTGTGCCCATCACCAGATGCCGTACTCGCCGGAATCGCCAGCACCGGCGCTCTCTTACCTGCATTGTAGTGCCGCCACTTTGATTTGATCTTGCCTGTTTTATACTTGCAAGACGTGTCTCTCCGCAGCAACTTCTTCACGAACGGGACGATGCTCGCCAAATCATTCTCGCCATCCCTTGCGCAAAACGCCCTCCGCATGACCCTTCTTATACCGCGGCAGACCTTACCTATCAAGAACAGAGTCCCAGTTCCAACAACGCCCGGTTAGCTCAATCGGTAGAGCGTGAGACTCTTAATCTCAAGGTTGCGGGTTCGACCCCCGCATCGGGCTCAAATCCTGATGCGCCTCCCAAAGGAGGTAACTGACTCTATATTTTTTGTTATTTTTTGAACAATTTGATATCTCCTCTTTTTGGACGTTTGATGGATTTTCTATATTTTTCCTTTTCTTTGGCCAGTCACCTTACAATACTCATATTCTTCGGAACAATAAAGTGCGGCAAACTCATTATCATGATGACAGAATCTGGTGCGTCACGACTGCATGTCGGCGTCAGGTGGCATCAGAGTCACTAAGTTACCTATGACAAGCATCTCCTCATCGTGGCTTTGCCTACCGTTGCACAACACGACGTGCTGTAGACTGTAGTAGTGTCTGATCGGTGCTATGCGTAGCGGCCGATGGTTCATAGAAACCTTTGCAACCAAGACATGGGATAAGTCATTAGTAAGCGTAGAAAAAGATCAAAGCTGTTATAGGCAAAGGCTGGGTTTGTTGATCTCGAAACTGTGAACTGCAAGCTGAGATGATCTCTCAATTGTATTCCTGTAGATAGCATCTCTCAACATCATTGAGCGCCATACGTACAAAGTCGCGTACTGAACACCACTAAAGTATCATAGACCCACTGTGAGCTACTGCCCCGCACTGTCCTCTCATATTTTCTGCCATACTCAGTACACAAGTCAACGACAACCTTTTCTCGAAAACATAATAGTCATAGTACAGACTTTTTGCACAACTTTGCACAACAATGGCTCCCAACCAGTACATCTTGGCGTCCGACAACAGCCCCGAGCTGCTGCCGCTGCTCCGAGCCAACCCAGAGCTTGCCATCCAGCAGGACGAGCACGGCTACTCGCTCATCCACGCCGCCGCCAGCTACAACCACCTCGACCTGCTCCGCACCCTGGTCCGTGAGTTCAATGTGCCCGTCGACCTGCGCGACGAAGACAACGAGACGGCCCTGTTCGTCGTCGAGACCGTCGACGCCGCACGCTGCCTCATTGAAGAGCTCAAGCTCGACCCGACCCTCGTCGGCGACGAGGGCCGCACTGCCGCCGACAAGATTGCCGAGGACGGCGACTTTCCCGACGTCGCCGAGTACCTGGCGGGCCTGCAGGCCGTGCTGAACGCTGCATCGGCTGTGCTGGTCGACGGCGCACTGCCGCCGCCGCCCGAGGGCTTGACGGTGACCATGGGCGCGGCATCGGCGCCAGACGTCGAGGACGATGCCCTGCCCGTCGACCCCGAGTTCCGCCGGCGCATCGAGGAGCTTGCGTCGCGGCCTGATTTCCACACAGAGGCCGGTCAGGCCGAGCTGCGGCAGCTGGTGGAGGATGCTCTGGTGGGCAGGGAGTAGGAACAACGAGACAATTTTCTTTTTTTTTCTTCCTCGGGTTTTCAGCAGTGCCAGCAACACCTACTCGTGCGCGTGAATGTCCCAGAGGAGGTACTCGTGCGGCGCATCGGCAGGACGAAAAAATGTGCACTCGGCGCCGTCGCCGGCGACGCCTTTGGACGACGGGAAACCGGACACACTGACTGCAAACCACGACGACGCCGACGGTGGCACGGCCTGCACGGCCTGCACGGCCTGCACGACATCCAGCAGCGTCTGGCATGCCCACGTGGGCGACAAGAAGCCCGTCCACCGCAGCACAGAGACGTCGCCCGTCGCCACTAGACCGCCCGTGTCGGACCCCGGCACCGCATACCGGCACAAGTATGGGTCAATGCTGTCGCCGGCTTCGACGCGCGGACTGCCGAGACGCACCAGCGACAGCCACTCGTACAGCTCCGTCGTGGCCTCTTCCTGTTCGAGGCGGCTGTCGCAGGGGATGGTGTTGCATTTGCGTCTGCACTTTTCGTCGGACTGGCTGGCACTGGCGCTGGCGGCGGCGGCGTCGTCGACAGTCAGCAGACTGGGAGGCCGGCCGAGTGGCGGCAAGGCAATGCCGCTGCGCTCAAGGACGACGGGCGACACAGTAATGTGTTTTGGGTGGAACGCAGCCAGCGGATCCGGCGACGGAGCTACTTGTTGTTAGAAAAGATAGATCACAATATAGACAGCACAAAAGGAAATAGACGTACTGTCAAACATGTTGCAGAAAAGCCAGGTGACGGGCGCGGCAAAGACGTTGTCGCAGGCCTGAAGCAGTCGGTTGTGACCGGGCTGGCCGGGATTCATTGTCTTTGCATTAAGATCGCTCTCGACGACTGGCAGCAGTTAGCACTGACAAGGTTGACTTGCTACAAAGAGACTCACCCCATCGAGGACGGAGGTTGCGCCCGCCGGTAGCGCCGTGCGGCTTGCCCTGCAGACCGGCCGACTCGTAGGACTGCCGCTGCATGTAGAGAGTGAGGCGGCCGCTGCGGAGCGACACCACATTATCGTGTCCGACGCGGCCCTGTGACAGCATCAAAATGTTTCCTTTTCCGTTAGATGACACCCAGGAGATCGGTGCAGGTGTAGAATAAACAAAACTTAAAACTCACCTGCCTGGACATATTCCGTGTAAAACGCGCCCTCCAGCACCTGCTTCAGCGTCATCGTCACGCGTGCATACGCTGGCTGTGCTGTCTTGGGCGACGTTGCCATGCCGTCATCGCGCCCGGCCAGCGTCTGCTGCACTGTCCGTGCCTGGTCCGCGGGCAGCACGAGGTCCAGCTGGCTCACAAAGCCCAGGGCTTGGATGCTGGACCAGGGCTTGCGGAGGCGTCGCGACGGGTTCGTCTGGTTCGCCTGTTTTGTCTGTGGCGTACAAGCACTGTCGGCCGGTGCACTCGGCGTCGGCGCCGGCGCACTCTCAATGGCGGGCGGCTGCTCAGCGTCGATGCGGCCCATGATGCCGTGCGAAAAGTAGCATTTCGTCTGCTGGAAGACCGACCGGTCTGGCGCAAAGGGTAGCATTCTGTGTTTTCTGGAGTTTATTAAAGAATGGAAAAGACTTGATTGCAGACAACCAATGGTGAGAATCAGTGATAGTAGTCAATGGTGTTGTTAGTCCAGCGGTGCAGCATGTACCGCTATTTCACTCTTTTTTTTACAGCCCCACTTAAATATTCAACGTCGGCTCTCTGCACGCAGACTCTACGCCGTGTGTTGGTCACCATCTTAATTCCACGGAGACATTGCATCATGGAGTACCTCGTGCGTTTCAGTCAGTCGCACGAGTCGTTCCGCATTGCCGAGATCGAGGCGCTGGCCTGTCTCGAAAACGTCCGGCTCGAGATCGTCTCGTATATCAAAGATGTACGTCTCGCCTAGATCAAGATGCCATGGTACATGTATACCACCATGGCACCATGTACCACGCCGAGCTGCCACTAACAGGCAGTCCCCATTCTGCATTGTCCGCCTCGCCGACGATGCCGCCGCCGCTAAACTCGTGCGCCGCTCGCTGCTGGCCCAGTCCATCCACAGCCTCTGGGGCATGGCCCCCGACGTGCCCGCCTTTTACAAAGACATTAGCACGCGCTCGGCGCCGTTCGTGCCCGCCTACAAGACGGCCTCCTTCAAGCTCGAGTCCGACTCGTTCCAGGGCAAGCGCAGCAACAAGGCCCGTCTCGCCCTTATCGACAGCTTCGGCGCCGTGCTGCCGCTCGACGGCGACATTGACATGCGCAACCCCGAGCTCGTGCTGACCGTCTTTGAGCACTGGAAGCGCGGCTCCATGCAGGAGGGTCTCCTCGAGCCAGAGCGTTTGTATCTTGGCCGCTACGTCGCCGGCACCGCCCGCGACGCCAGCCTCACCTTTGACCTCAAAAAGCGCCGCTACATTGCCACCACCAGCATGGACGCCGAGCTGTCGCTGCTGACCGCCAACATGGCCCTCGCCGCGCCGGGCAAGCTGTTTTATGACCCCTTTGTCGGCACCGGCAGCTTCCCCGTCGCGGCCGCGCACTGGGGTGCCGTCGCCTGGGGCAGCGATATTGACGGACGCGCCGTGCGCGGCTCGGCCGCCGGCATCAATGGCGCCGGCGGCAGCGGCGGCAGCCGCACCGGCCGCTGCGACGTGCGCGGCAACTTTGAGCAGTACGGCATTCTGCCGTGCTTTGGCGACGTGTTCACGGCCGACCTCACACACATCCCGCTGCGCCGCGGCGTCGCCGGCGACGGCTCTTCTGCGCATAACCGCTGGATCGACGGCATCGTGTGCGACCCGCCGTACGGCGTGCGCGAAGGACCCCGCGTGCTCGGCGTGCGCAATCCCGAGAAGAAGCCGTGGGTGGTCGAGTCCGGCCGGAAAATGTTCAAGGACCCGACCTTTATCCCGCCCAAGCAGCCCTACAGCTTCACGGCGCTGCTCGACGACCTGCTGCGCTTTGCCGCCGACACGCTCGTCGACGACGGCCGCCTCAGCTTCTGGATGCCGACCGCCAACGACGAGGCGCAGGAGCTGCCCGTGCCGACCCATCCGTGCCTGGACCTGCTGTCGGTGTGCACGCAGGTCTTTAACAAGTGGTCGCGCCGCCTCATTACGTACCGCCGGATCCCCGACGCCGAGGTCGACCAGGCCGCCCTTGCTGCTAAAAACGCCATCGCGGCGCCCAAACTCGGCGGCCAGACGGCCAACGAGCTGAACCCGTTCCGCAAGGGCTACTTTAGCAAGTTTGAGTCGCCAGACGGATCCACGCCGGCCAAGACCGATGTCGACAAGCTGCCGTCTGCCCTGGAGACAGCGAGACTGGACGATGCCGCTGACGGCTCAATACCGCAGCCAGACGCTGGGCCGGGGCCGTCATAGCGTACTATCATGACCACCATGTAGCATTTAGAGTTTAGAGACCATAGAGAACACCTGCTTGAATCAATGCTCGTTTGTAATCATTCCGTGCTGCATTATTCAAAAGATATAACACGACCAGGCTGGCTCTTGTCCCGCCCATCCCAGCAAGATACATAAGAAAGACAGTGCCAGTCTTTTGTCTTTGCTTTTTGTAATCGTTTTCGCCCGCATAAAAAAAGACATAACCCGCCGTCATCAAAAAATATTAAAACCAGGAAGAAAAGAAGAAGAACACAGAAATAAAAGGAAGAAGCGGAGAAACGAAAAGACTGCGCAAGACATAACGAAAGCGCATGCTGAAACGAAGCATCATGACAGTGATACAGTGCCATAGTACAAGATAGAAGCAGCCAAAGACTTGGTGAGGAGGGTATTAATCGTTAGGCGTTAAATGGTGATCCGGAGGCGTGCCGCATTAACGGAACTCGACTGAACTCTGGCAACCCTTGTCTTCAATGTGTTTCAGCTCGAGTTGTTGGAACCTAATTGTTAGCCAGTGCTCTGCATCGCCATCATCACAGGACAGACAAGATACTCACTTCTCGCTCTTGGAATGAAAGTAGATGCCGTGCACGACACCCGCCACTTGGTTGAAGCAGATGTAGTAAAAGCCCTCGAAACTGGCGCCGTGGATAGTGCGCACCCGGTGATTCGGGACCAAAAAGTGCTCCTTCCAACGCATAAAGATATTCTCCTTCTGCAGAGGGTCCTTGATCGTGTAGATGCCGCCCTTCTTGGCAGCCCTCGCGTAGGGCTGGAACGCGCCAAACTTGGCCCAGTGCGACATGTCGATTTTGTCGTTGGCGCCCCATGTCTTGTGCTTGGTGTTGAACCCGTATTTCGCGCCGATAATCTCGCCCTCAAAGTAGGTCGTCAGTGTCGGGTGGTCTTCAGTGAGACCTGTTACACGGGACCACGTTAGCCTTGTTCAGAAACAACAAATCTTGCAGCAGCATTGTGCGAGCCTACCTTGTATCCGCAAGTAGCCGCACAGGAACGACTCCCGCAGATCAACATGCTTGATTTCGACCTGCACGTCGTACACCTGCCGCTCCGACTGTTGTGTGCCCACGAAACGGCTGCCGGGGCGGAGGAATTTGGATGGGCATGAGTTGGCCACCTGAATGGTTAGTCACTGCTCACTGCGGGCATCCAGAAAACGGAAGCAAAATTGAATACAACGGATGTATTCTTACCCTTAGACTTGTTGGGTCGCATGGCATGTACGAGAGCGAGTCCTCGGGGTACATGTAGTCGTCTTCCACATCATAGCCCCCCGCGTCATCGTCGGCCGTCGCATATGCTGGCGTATCGGCCTGTGTGCTGGACCGACTGCTGGATTGGCTGATAGGCATGTGCCCTGCGTCACTTGGCTGCCAGGTATCTGTCTCGGGGATGGAATACTGCGCCACATGCCGACTGTCGCGACGCCCAGACCGCACAACTGCGCTGCGCATGTTGGCACGGCGGTTACCGACGTCGCTAATCGGGACTCGGGTGTCGCGGCTTCCCGACGACGAGCTGTAGGTGGCACTGTTATGCCTCATGCCGGCTTCTGATTCCACCTGCTTATCTGCCGCATCGTTGTCGTCGTCTTCGTGAAGTGCACTTGGGGACTGGGCTGGTGACAACTGTGTATATGAGGATGGCAGCCCACCGAGAGTGTATTCAAACTGGTCGAAGCCTGCACTGCTGTTGCCGTCGTCGGCTACCGTCGGGTGTGTGGCAGAAGTGTCTGCTGCGGACTCGTTGGCATCGTCATAGGGCGGCGATGGCTGGGATCGGTCCTCATGCGTGTGTGCTGTCTGTTCGTCGGGACATGTCGAAGTGAGGCTGACGGCCTCGGGCGCGGCGTGGGACGATGGTGTCGGCATTGTGAGGATTGTGGAATGTAGGAGTAAATTGGGAGTCGGAGAAACGGTCGGATGCGGTGTTTGCAGTGACGTCTCGGCTCGGATATTGCCTCGGCCGCTGTCGCGTTTACAATGACGGCAGAGTGATGGTGAGCACCCCGAGTTGGTGAGACTGTCAGTGTGGTCGGCGAGATGCTGTGTTTTCGTAATGCTGTTGTTGCACAAGACCCAGCAAAAAGAGTCGGAAGCGTCCGAGTATGCAGATCGAGGCGAGTGTTGGGTTGTATCAGGGTCCTGCAAGATCGTCGCCCATTGCTCAGCCAGTTTCGTAATACCCGGCCGAGGCTGTCGTGGGAATGGAAAGGCTGGAGGTGTATGGTGATGAATCAAGAGTGGACAGCCAGCGCACGATTCCGCGCAACCGTCAGATACTTGTACAAGTACTCCGTGGGTATCACGACCAGGGTCTGATGTGCGCTAGAGATAATCTCGCGGTATCGTTTCGTAGCTGATCTTTGCTTTTCTTGTGATCTTCCGTTTGGGGGCCGAGCAGACTGTTTCGTACCCCGGATTTCGCGAAAAGGAATGCCGGATTGATGTTGAAGGATAACGAGAGGCCAAAAGCTTAGGCAACGATGAAATGCGAGAATAAAAAGGAATGGGGAACGGAAGAAAAGAAAGCGTGTGACAATGACAAGGAGTAGAGGTATGACACTATGGGGATCACTATCGGGCTGGCCCAGTATTAGTTCTCTTGACAAGAGTGACGGGGCGACTAGGAGAGCGAGGACGGAGCTGTATTCGTATGGCCGCTGGGAGAGGTCAAAGATAGCGAGTCGGTCAGTGTGGCCACCACAACGGCCAGAGACCCAATAGGGGGCCTTTGCTGCAGATGGACCCAGTCTTGCTTTGCTGTCTTGGAGGAGGCGAATCACTTTTCAGATTGTGTTTTCTTCAACCGATTGCAACAGGTCCTTTTCCTTGAAGGGTGGGAAAATATGGGCCGAATGGATGCCCAGACAGGAAGCTTGACTAGACAGAAAGATTGATAGCGGTTTGCGAATTAAAGAGCAGTGAAATGGAGCGCCCCGATGCCTGAGCGGCGTGCTGATGATGTTCGCGATGTTGAGGTCAGATTAGATCAAGTCTCGCGATGTGCACAAAAAGGGTTTCTTAGTAATCATAATGAAAGAAACAGCTAAAGGGAAAGAATGAGTAAAATACAGATTATGCAAGGAAAGAGCGACCGTGATGGCTGCAGGACTGTGAGGTCATTGGACTGATGCAGCAACGGTCTGATGGTATTAGTCATTATTGCGTTACGTAATAGTCATATGAAATCAAATAACTAATGACACTCCGCACATCGGCGCTGTTTATATCTTGCGATGGCGCATTGCAACCGGCGGTACCAGATCCTGTAAGAGAAGATCAAGACAGCAATGCATTGCTGCACTTGTTGCAGTTGCTGCAGCTTGTCAATTTACTGAGCATAACTCGCCACCTGCACTCCTCTACCACTACATACCATTGCCAACCAAGTCCCAGATTTTCTGGGTTTAATATTCGCCTGTTGATGGTACCTTATGCCATAGCAGGCTTGAATGCGTGTCATATCATCCGTGCCCGTCTGCTAGGGCTGCTGTACTGTCCGTGCCCAGATAATGGAGATCCCTCATCCTTCTAGCATGCAACCAAACAGCTCGCTGGGCATGATATGGCGCCGACCCTTTGACAATACTCTAAACAGAATCTGCTTGTTTGATCCATAACGTTACGCCGGGCCTGATGCTGTTCGGTGGCTGCCCAGTGGCTGCCAGACCTGCTGGCCACTCGGGTATCATTTCTTCGTTGTGCCAGTGCTGTCCACCATTCCTTCCATCCATTCTCTGTGATCCGTTCTGTTCCATGTCGGTATTCGTTGCTGCTTTGCCTTTAGATTGGCTTGATCTTGAAGTGGAGGGAGATCAAGCTGAAGACCAGGGCCTTGAGGTCCTGCACGAGATAGTAAAAGACACGGAGACCCTCGGGGTCGGCCGACTCGGTGACGTCAACGAGAGATCCTATCTTGGCCGTCTCAAAGGAGATGTGCTCGTTGCCAACCCGGATCTCGAGTTCTTGCCGGCCGTCCTTGTTCTTCTGCGGCCACTTTGAATCGTCCTCCCTGTTTGGTCAGCTATTTGTCAAAGGGTCGGCGCCATATCATGCCCAGCGAGGCTGTTTGGTTGGACCTACTTGTTGATTTCGCTAGTCTTGACAATGCGCTTAATCTCCTCAATCACAAGAGAGCTGACATACACTGCAGAAAGTTAGTCGGCTGGACAATCGGCAAGTTGGTGTCGGCGGTGTCGGCGAACGTACTCTCTTTGCGAATAAGACTGTCGTTTCGGTAGTTGGAGTTGTTCGCATAGCGCGCAATGGCACTGCGGCCATCGCCGACAAGACGAAAATCAAACTCTAGAACCAGTCAGCTGCTGCTGTGCGCAATGCCATCCCAACGCGACGTCACTGTCGACCTACCCAAGAACTCGTGGCCGAAACGACCAGAATGGCCGGAGCTGCAGAGTTAGCACGTGTTTCCGTATAGCTGCCGTGGACATGGACCTACTAGTACCGCAGGTAGAACTGCTCGTTGGACGACGTCATTGTGCTGCTGTTCTGCTGGATAAATGTCCAGATGCTTCTCCGATGCTTTTACTTGAAGCTTCTACTTGGAGCAATTCGCGAGGGTACTAGCTGCACGTGAATAGCTGCACGTGACTATACATATGCTCGTTCTGCCAAGGGCCCGCTGCTCACCGCCTAGCTTCCGCCCCACACAGCACAAGCCAAAGGGGGGTGAGAGCCAATGGCCAATTTGGCACGCTGTTCTTATTGGAATAGGGAGACTACAGCATCGAACCTCTTCTCTACCATCACCATCAACGTCACCGCCGTCTTCAGCCTCTTCTCCAGCCGCATCTTTGGTCCGCGACACCCGTCCCAGGTTGCGGCAATCACCAGCAGTCATTTGCCGAGCTACTTTTACCATTACGAAGCTGTTCCAGTGCTAGCTGTCGTCGTCGACCAGCTTTCCGCCAGTTCCACGAACCCCCCCTTCGCCTTCGTCTACTACTACTCTACTCCCACCCCCCCAAACCGGCTAATATCACCGTCCGTCGATTGTCTCCTCTACTCGAGTGATCCTCGACAGCTACCGCCATCATGTCCGCCTTCCTCGATGGCGCGTACAGCCTTGTCCACCAGGACAATGCTGCTGACGTGCCCACCCTCAACGACCTCAAGAACCAGCTCGAGAAGGGCACCGACGAGTCCAAGCAGGATACCATGAAGCGCATCCTGACTATCATGCTCAACGGCGACCCCCTCCCTGGTATTCTGATGCACATTATCCGTTTCGTCATGCCCTCCAAGTCAAAGCCTTTGAAGAAGCTGCTTTACTTCTACTACGAAATCTGCCCCAAGCTCGATGCCGCTGGCAAGCTTAAGCAGGAGATGATTCTTGTCTGGTAAGCTCAGCAACGACTGACGCGGTCGGCGGTTGAATGAATTCAGGATCAAAATCAACGCACGGCAGAACAGCACATCATATTAACACATGCAGCAACGGCATTCGCAACGATCTGCAGCACCCCAATGAGTACATCCGCGGCAACACCCTTCGTTTCCTTTGCAAGCTCCGCGAAGCCGAGCTGATCGAGCCGCTACTGTCGTCGGCCCGGTCCTGCCTCGAGCACCGCCACGCGTACGTCCGCAAGAACGCCGTCTTTGCCATTGCCTCCATCTTCCAGCACTCGCCGACTCTGATCCCCGACGCCGCCGAGCTGCTCGCCACCTTTATCGAGACCGAAACCGACCCCACATGCAAGCGCAACGGCTTTGCCTCGCTCGCCAGCATCAGCCACGAGAGTGCCCTGGCCTACCTCACAAGCGTCTTTGACGGCGTGCCCAATGCGGAGGAGCTTCTGCAGCTGTCCGAGATTGAGTTTATCCGGAAAGATGCTGTCCAGAACTCGCAGAACAAGGTGCGTTTGTCGATACACAATGCATGGGCGAGATGACACGCGCGATACTAACAAACTGCCTAGGCTCGGTATCTTCGACTGATCTTCGACCTTCTTGAGGCCACCGCGTCCACTGTCGTCTACGAGGCCGCGTCCTCCCTGACTGCGCTGACAAGCAACCCGGTGGCCGTCAAGGCTGCTGCCAGCAAGTTCATCGAGCTGAGTATCAAGGAGGCCGACAACAACGTCAAGCTTATTGTTCTCGACCGCGTCGACCAGCTGCGGAGAAAGAACCCCGGTGTCCTGGACGACCTCGTCATGGAGGTCCTGCGCGTTCTGCCGAGCCCCGACATTGACGTGCGGCGTAAGGCGCTTGAGATTGGCCTCGAGATGGTCTCGAGCAAGAACGTCGAGGAGGTCGTGCTGCTGCTGAAGAAGGAAATTTCCAAGACGGTCGACCAGGAGTACGAGAAGAATGCCGAGTACCGCCAGCTGCTCATTCACAACATCCACCAGTGTGCCATCAAGTTCTCCGAGGTTGCGGCGAGCGTTGTCGACCTGCTGATGGACTTTGTGTCCGACTTCAACAACGCCTCGGCCGTCGACGTGATCGACTTTGTCAAGGAGGTTGTCGAGAAGTTCCCCAAGCTGCGCCCGACCATTGTGCGCAAGCTCGTCGAGACATTGGGAGAGGTCCGCGCCGGCAAGGTCTACCGCGGCATTCTATGGATCATTGGCGAGTACTCTCTGAACGAGGACGACATCCGCGAGGCCTGGAAGCGCATCCGCGCCAGCCTTGGCGAGATCCCCATCCTGGCGTCAGAACAGCGACTGCTGGACCAGGGCGACGACGAGGCAAGCACCGACGCCGACAAGCACGATAAGCCCGCTGCGCCGACTGGCTCGCGCCGTGTCCTGGCCGACGGCACATACGCGACAGAGACGGCGTTTACCAGCCAGACGTCTGCGGCCACGGCGCGCCTCGAGGCCGTCAAGGCGGCGCAGAAGCCGCCATTGCGCCAGCTGATCCTGGACGGCGACTACTACCTGGCAACTGTGCTATCAGCGACGCTGACGAAGCTGGTGATGCGGCACTCGGAGATCTCGGCCGACGTTGCGCGCACAAACGCGCTGCGTGCCGAGGCGATGCTGATTATGATTTCGATTGTGCGCGTCGGCCAGTCCAAGTTTGTCAAGGCACCGATTGACGAGGACTCGGTGGACCGCATCATGACGTCTGTGCGCAGCCTGGCCGAGTTCAGCGAGCACAAGGAGCTGGAGACTGTCTTCTTGGACGACACGCGCAAGGCGTTCCGGGCCATGGTGGTGGCGGAGGAGAAGAAGCGTGCTGCCAAGGAGGCGGACGAGAAGGCCAAGACGGCGATCCAGGTTGACGATGTGGTGCAGATCCGCCAGCTGAGTAAGAAGAATGCTCTGGACAGTGCCGACCTCGCCGAGGCGGACCTGGACCGGGCGACGGGCGGCGACAACAGCGGCACGGAGGACCTGTCGAGCAAGCTGTCGCGGGTTGTGCAGCTGACGGGTTTCTCGGACCCTGTGTATGCGGAGGCGTATGTCAAGGTGCACCAGTTTGACATTGTGCTGGACGTGCTGCTGGTGAACCAGACGACGGACACGCTGCAGAACCTGTCGGTGGAGTTTGCGACGCTGGGCGACCTCAAGGTTGTGGAGCGGCCGACGACGCAGAACCTGGGCCCGCACGACTTCCACAATGTGCAGTGCACAATCAAGGTGTCGAGCACGGACACGGGCGTGATTTTCGGCAACGTTGTGTACGACGGCGCGCACTCGACGGACACGAACGTGGTGATTCTCAACGACCTGCACGTGGACATTATGGACTACATCCAGCCGGCGACGTGCACGGAGACGCAGTTCCGCACCATGTGGACCGAGTTTGAGTGGGAGAACAAGGTGAACATTAACAGCAAGGCGCCGACGCTGCGCATCTTCCTCGAGGGCCTGATGAAGGCGACCAACATGAACTGCCTGACACCCGAGGCCTCGATGAAGGGCGACTGCCAGTTCCTCAGCGCCAACCTGTACGCACGCAGCGTTTTTGGTAAGTTTTTTCTCTTTCTTTTACTCTTTTCCCTTTTTCCTACACGAGCATACACTAACATCACAGGCGAGGATGCATTGGCCAACCTGAGTATCGAAAAGGAGGGCGAGGACGGCCCCATTACGGGCTTTGTGCGGATACGCAGCCGGTCGCAGGGACTGGCGCTGAGCCTGGGCTCGCTCAAGGGTCTGAACAAGATTGGCGTTGCCGTTTGAGGCTGCGGGCCGGAATGATGCCTCGTTTCGCTCGTACGGTCTTTTGCTGTCCGCCTGTCCCCTTTTTTCTTCTTCCTTTTTCCTTTTCTTTGCTCTCCTTTGTCGGTATGCTAGAAGTCAAAAGTAAAAAAAAGGACGAGAGAGGGACTGCCTTGGTTTTATACTGATTTTATGCTGCTTTCATACTGCTCTTATACTGCTTGCTTCTATGAGTTTCGGTTGATGTCTTGTCCGTTTGTTTCTTGCGCTGTCTAGATGGTATTGGACCGTTGTCGAGGTAGTGCTCTTATCTAGTTTCCTCTTTCCTCTCTACCTTTGTCGTGCTCTGTCACCGTCTTCACTGTGTTGTACTGTCATTGATTGTTTATGGGTTACGGTGCAGTGTGTGCTCTATCACGGCGAGTGGACGGTATTGGAGAACAGAGTCTGAATAAGATATGCAAAATTAATGCAAGCAATGCTGGAGGTTGCAGGCTATGCTTGGTATCGAGGGGGGGCCATAGGCATTATCATGATGATAACAGCAACAGGGAGGCCAAGAACTATGAGATATGCGAACGAACGAGTACAGAATAAAGATGACAACAAACAGGGGTATTGGAAACAAGTAGAAACAAACAAAAAGCATGCTCAGAACAATGATATAAAAAACAGGCCAACGGTCAAGGTGCGTCAAAGACGAGGGCGTTGACGATATGGCCCTCCTTCCAGCCCTGTGCCTCCAGAGATGAGCCCTCCCTGAGGATCTTGCCCATGTACGCAATGCGGATACGAGACTTGACGGGCAGCTTAGCAGCCTCGGCAATGCGGTGCACAAGGCTGTGCACAGAATCGTCACGCGCCATGCGGATCATGACGTCCTTGGAGGCTGTGCTCAGCCGCGCGCGCACAGAGACCTGGTCCACGCCGGCAGGCAGCACGGCCTTGCCCTTTTTCTCACGGCGGCTGCGGCGGCGGCGGCTGCGGGATTGTGCACTTGTGCCGTCGTCCTCGCTGTTGTTGTCGTCGGACTCGTCGTCATCGTCGTCGGTCTCGTCGTCGGCTTCGGACGCGCTCGACAGCGCCGCCTCGCCGTCGTCAACGAGGGCCCGCTTGGTCTCGTCGTCGAGGTCTTGCCCGGGGCGAGTGTCGAGGTTTTTCGGGTCGGACACGATCCATGCCGGCATGGAATAAAGGTTACCAAACGCGTCAAAGACTCCCTGGGCCATGTCGCCGGTCGGCAAGGTGATGTCGGCTGCATCGAGTATCGTCTGGGCAGTGGCATACGCCTCGGCAAGGTCTGCCGACGCGGGCGCTGACGACGACTGCGATGACGGGGGTGCTGGCGACGACGACTGCCGTGCCGCCTCAACAAGATCGGCCTCCCACAGAATCTCCAGTGCTATGTGCAGTGTCTGCCAGATCTCGGCACGGCCCGTCACGCGGGTGTCAAAGAAGTCGGTGCGTTCTCGGTCGATCGACTGGCGCGTCCATTGCCGGCTGCGCGACGTCCAGCGACGACGGCGTATGGGCTTGTTGATATGGGCAGCCAGGGCTGCCTGTGGTGGTGGAAGTCGAGAAACATTCGCCGGGACAGGGGGTGCGGCGGCGGCGTGTTGGCGTCTGCTGCCAATGGTGGACGGCGACGAGGCTGTCGACGAGACGGGGGTTTCACTGTCGCCCGCAGCGGCCCCAGCAGCCTGTCCTGTCGGCTGGTTGTTGGCAGTGCCAGAAGGGCCTCTCCGGCGACCACCAGTAGCAGCACGGCCTGAGGAGTTGTTAAAGGCACGATCTGAGCCGTTGACACCGCCGGGATAAGGGGAGTGAGGCCCGCCCGGACGAGATACGCAGCAGCCCTGTTGGTTAGCGGGGATGCTGATACGAGATCGTGTGCGGGCAGAGAGTGGCCTACCATGTTAACTCGGAATCAGAGTACGGGTGTGGATATCATAGCTGTCAAGGATGGCGCGTGGTGGAAGAGGGGAAGATAGTGGACGCAGAGAAAGCGTGATAGCGGAGGGACGAGTCACGAGGAGGCCGGCGGGGTGGGCGTGATGCGATCGACAAGAGCGGGCAAGCAAGAAGCAAGAGATGGCTGAGCAAAGATGAGCAATACAGTAAATAGATGAGTGAAGATGCAAAAGACAAGAAGACACGAAGAGAAAAAGAGACAAAATAATGAAGGCTGTCGAGGGAGTCCGAGCGGAGTCGGCGACAGGGGTGTTGCAGCAAGGGAGGGTAAAGTGAGATGGCAGATGCAAGTAGAATCAGTTAAGACGATGCAACTACATATATATGTAGTAACAGTGGCACAGTAGTACTCGCAGACACTGACAGACAGCAGTCAGAGACAGTCGAACAGTCGAGACAGTCGAGACAGTCAGGGAGGGGGACAAGACGTCGAGGTCGGGGAAGCTCAGGTCGGGGTACAAGGTGCATAATGGCAGCTGAATGCTCCAAAACAGCATAAGAGGAGCCTCACAGAAAGGCCAATTCACCTGCAGAAAAATACATAAGCAATGGCACAACTGTAGGGAGTGAATGCAACGGTGATCACCGTCGAGCGTGAATGCAGAGGCAGAGGCAGAAGCACAGGTAGATGTGGAGTTATGATTACAAAGACAGAGTAGCATATTAGCCAAACGTGGCGTGGCGTGTTGCTGGGTGGCCCGAGCTCTGTCTTACACGTGACCATGTGCTGTGCATAATCACGTGTAACATTTAGTGTGACAGACCGTCTGCCCCACTCAGGCGCCAAGTCATCCTACTTCTTCTGCGCCTCGTGCCTAAATTTCTTCTTCTCTCCCTCATCACCTTCACCTCGACACGCTCAACACTCTTTGTTGTCATCAATCGCCATCAACCAACATCGCGCTCAACACTGTGATCGTATCGCTCATCATCTGCATTCTGTGCTCTAGATAACCACAACCCTCACTTTTCTCTTCCGTTCTCACTGCGCGAATTGTAGCCGCTGCCATTTGACGCGTCCTGCTCTTTTCTTTTTCCTGTCTTCCTTCTTTTCTTCTCTTTCCTTCTTTGCATCTCACCTCATCACACCTCAATTATTCATTCCTCTACCAACATCCAACTGTATTCATACTAAGCTTTGCCGTCAGGCCGTACAGTATTGCAGCATCTGCCAGCATCGACTCGACACGCTGAAAGAAAAACACGCAATAGCAAAGCCAAGAAGAACGACTAGAACGACAAAGTATTGCCATAGCATCGCTTTGCATCGCTCTTGCATCACTAGCACGCTACTCCGTACAGGATCGTACAGTAAACAGCTTGTCCACTCACCGACCCGTAATCGGTCCGAGTGTCAACTCACACCACCCAACTTCAAGCGACAGGCGTCTAAAGCCTCTTGTCTTCCTCTCCAGGAAAACTACAACTCTAGTGAACTGTCAGGCTGCGTCCTGGCTTTTTCAAAGTGTTGTTGTATCTCATCGATAGAGCTTCCGTTGTTGCCGTGTTATCACCCCTGCCGTTTTTGACACTTACGTCAGCAACGACATCAACACTGCCAGCGAGACGATATCTTGTCTTGCCCACTTCCTTCAAAACATCTTCCAACTACACAAGACACATTATACAATATGTCATCACCAGTAGCTGAGCTTGAGGCCGGCCTGCAGGGCATGCAGGGTCTCAAGCCGCCGGGCGTCTCCGGCTCGCGCATCTCTGCCCTCACCGCGCTCTGTGTGAACAACGTCCAGGTAGGCCTCGTCTCTACATATCTCATCATCATTTGTCGACGAGTATAACTAACGAATGAATAGTCTGAATCGGTTCTCGTCCAAAAACTCTACACACACTTCAAAAAGACACCCGGCACGCACAAGCTGGGCGTGCTCTATGTCGTAGATTCTGTAACCCGCAAGTGGTTGGACCAGGCCAAACAGAACAGCCAGACCGTCGACGGGTCGGCCCCGGACGGCAGCTATGCTGCGGGCGTGAATAGAGTGACTGAGTTGATTCCCGTCCTGATGAACGACATTCTGTCAACGGCACCTGCCGACCAAAAGGTACGCATTAAATTGAGTATGGCTGAGTATCGAGTATCGAGTAAGCACGCCATGATGACAGGCGAGGCATAACAGCAATGAGGCAGCCCAGACGGTGCAGGCAGTGCAGCCGAAATCTCAAAAGTGCAGAAATACTTTCGGCCTAGTCTGCCATCGTTTGCACTTGGGGGCCGACGCTGATGCAACCTTGGCTCGGGTGAACCAAACACCGGCACATCGCATCTATCCTGCTGCAACTTACACCTAGCCTGCATAGACTACAGCTGCAGCTAGCCGAGACTGCAATCGATACGACTGTATCCTTGTATCGCGTGTCTGGACTGCAATTTAGGCTGATGCTGTCTCGACTTGTCTTGTCATGGCTGTCTCTTTTACTCACCATCTCGTCTTAACCCGTACTGAACGTATACTCACATCTTATCGTGTAGGATAAAATTAAGAAGCTCGTGGACATTTGGGAAAAGGGCCAGACTTTCCCTGCTGCTTTGATCCAATCTTTTAGAGAAAAACTCAACGCGCCTCCCCCCAACACATCTACCACGCCGCCAGGCAGCCCGCCGCTAAACGCACCCAACGCACCCAGCGCCAACGCCAATGGCAATGGCCCTCGCTTTGGTGCCCCCCCGGCTGCCCCTTCGGCACTTCCCCCTAACATCATGGAGACGCTGGCCAACCTGGCAAAGCAGAACGCCGGACCTGCGGCCTCTGCCACGCCGCCGGCCATGACTGCACCTTTCGGTCAGCCACCACAGTCGTATTCCGCACAGCCTCACGTGTCTGCTCCATACGGCGCTTCTCCGTACCAAATGGCACCAGCACAGCAGCCGCCGTTTTCGATGCCGTATGGGCAGAGTAATTCGGCCCCGGTTGCTGCGCCCCCGGCCCCGACTCCTGCACCTGCAGCCAACTCGCAGCTGCCGCCTGCACTCGCAGGCCTCGCCGGTCTTATCAGCGCGGCTTCCCAGCAGCAGCAGCAGCAGCAGCCAGCAATTGTACAGCCAGTGCAGCAGGCGCCGCCACCGCAACAGAGTGCTCCCAACCTGCAGCAAAACCTAATCCTAATCCAGGCACTGCTTGCTCAGGGCCTTCCCCTTGAGAGCATCACAGGCATTCTCGGCTCCCTCGGTGGTGCGCAAGGCGGTGCGCCTGGTGCTGGCGGTGCCGGCTCGCTTGTGTCGTCTGCTCTTGCTGCTGCGGCGGCTGGTGGGGGCAACGGCAACGGCCAGGGTGGCCAGTGGCCTCCCAATGGCAATGGCCAGACCAACGGCTGGGGTGGCAATGGCGACCGCAGCTACGGCAACCGTGGCCGGTCACGGTCGCGGTCTCCTCAGTACTGGGAGGGCAATGGTGACCGCAACGGGCGCCGGGGATCTCCGAGCGGACGTGGCGGTGCTGGTGACCGTGGGCGTGGCCGTGACTACCGGCAGCGATCGCCTGTTGGCGGGCACCACAATGGCGGCGGCAGCGACAGCCCTCGGCAGCCTCCTGGTCCTGGCGAGAAATGGATTGAGCACGACCCGTCGCTGCCGAGCGGGACCATTAGGGTACTGAGTCGCACGCTGTTTGTGGGCGGTGTCACGATCCCGGAGTCTGATCTGCGGGCGATCTTTTTGCGGTTCGGCGATGTGCAGACGTGCATTGTGAACAAGGAAAAGCGGCACGCGTTTGTCAAGATGTACACGCGCAAGGATGCCGAGGCGGCCAAGGAGGGCATGGAGCAGATGCGGCACGATGACTCGGGCCTGCGCACGCGGTGGGGAGTTGGCTTCGGACCGCGTGACTGCAGCGACTATGCCAAGGGCATCAGCGTGATCCCCATTGCCAAGCTAACGGACGCGGACCGCAAGTGGCTGTTGACAGCTCCGTGGGGCGGCAGTGGCGGACAGGCGATCACGCCCGGTCTGGTGGTGGAGGAGCCAGACATTGAGATTGGCGCGGGCGTGTCGTCCAAGGCCATCAGCCGGCGCATGCAGACGGATCGTGGCGGTATTAATGGACCGCGGTCGACACGGCGCGAGGTGGAGATTGCCAATGCGAATGCGATCCCGATCAACCCCAACGGGCCGGGTGCGGGACGGCGGGGCGGTCGCGGCGACCGCGGCGGCTACGACCGGCGAGGCGGCGATGACTCTGGCTACGACAACAACAACAACCACAGTGCGCCGGCGGCGGTGCTTCCCTTCTTCGGTGCGGCGGCGAACAATGTGTTCCCGCAAGGCGGCTACAACTACCAAGCGGAGTAGCTTGGCGTCTGCATTTAATTTGTGTTATTCTTTTGTTTAATTTATTGTTTCCTTCAACTGTTTATTCTGGTGTGCATAAAAGAGCTCGGATGAATGGGCTCACCTGATTTTTGTCACGGTCATGTTTGTTCTGTTTCACGTATCTATTTTTTTTTAGTTTTATTCTTACTCTTGTCTTTTTACGATTAATGGTATATCTTTAGCAATAACACGCAAGTCAACCATGAACTATACGTAAGCGTAGTATAAGCTGTCGTGCTTTTGTCTGCCGGTATGGCCCGACGCCGCAGGCTTGTCCTGTCTTACTCTTGCTCGTCGTCGCGCCAGCCTTGGCTGTGCCATAGTCGTGCCCCTGCACGGCCCATTGGTGGTACACTGCACATGGTGCATCGCCAGCCTTGGCTGTCCTACCTGGTGTCTGGAGATGCATGCCGTGTTGCGCCTTGGCGTGCACATCTTTGCATCTGTCGCTCGCAGAGGTCATCTCCGCTGTCTCGGTTGTCCTCCCTATGTGCTTGGCCTCGATCATGTCCTTCAAGTGTTTGCCGTACAATATTTCCGTAAGTCTGACTAGTGCTTGGCATCGATCATGTCCTTCAAGTTCTTGCCGTACAATATTTCCATAGGTCTGACTAGTGCTTGGCAGAGCCTCGACGCATGTCCAGACATCCAAGTTTTGCCGTACACATACAAATTTATTTCCGTAGTCTGACTATCGGTTCCCTCTATGGCTGCCAAGATCGGCAGTATGGCAGCCAAGACAGCTGCAGGTACAGGCGCATCAACGGGTTCTGTGTATCCAATACCGTCTTCCTTGTTAGTCACTGCCACACTCTGCCGACTTGGCTGGTGATCCGTATTCCCGCTGGCAGTGTTCACCAAGATGCCGATGCCATTCCGCGCCGCCCTGCCGATCTCTTGGCTCTTGGCTGTTGCGCTCATGTATCAAGCTGTCTTACTCTGTACGCCATCGCTGAGCCTCTCCGCGTCTCTACATTACGAGGAGTGCATAGTACTCCGTGGTCTCTACGTATAAATATACGTATGAGGAGGTGCATAATACGTACAGTGCACCAAGATACAGACCGTGCCAAGCTGCTGGGTCGTCCGTGTCTGACCATCTGCATTGTCGTCACAAGCCGGAGCAGGGCCATGACGTGGCAGGCGGTGGCGTGGCTTTGGGCTTGGGCTATGGGCTACTGTCGGCAGGTAGAAGGAAGCGAGGTCAAGACAACAGGTACTTGGTTAAATGTCAGCAACTCACGTACACCGTCGCATTAGCAAAGAGTCAAGTCCGAGGCTTGGCAGTCGCCATCTGCCGACATGGCATTTGTGAGTAGCATACATTTTGCGGTCCGTCCTCAGCTTTGGCATGCCATTTTCTTTCAGCCTTGATCAGCCTCTCTCCTCAGCTTCGAGGCAAGGCTGACTGCCGTGTTTCGTAGTCTTATGCTTACTGCACTCGACTGACACCTGAACTGACGCCCCAGACTTCTACGGCACACCATCTAGGCATTTGTTTCGTTGTTATTGTTTCTGTCTTGTCACACGTCGTGGCTATCGGTTCCGTTTCGTCACACATAGCGATCGGTTCTGTTTCTACGTGCTACGTCAGACTCTGATGCATCCAAATGCAGCCTTCTTTAATATGCGTACAGAGTACGACGTACTACGTAAGCATATACCTCAGTCACCGATACCGTTTCAGACTGGCCAGCCACACGGATTGGACAGTTGTTTCACGCAAACAAGGCCAGTCCACCTCGACTGCACCCGGCTGCGAGGTGGTAGTCTACTATTGTTCAGGGGGCCGATAGCGCGCTTTGACTGTCGTCTCTCGACTCGACTCATGACTCTCGCCTCTCAGACTCTCAGACTCTTCCAGCCATCGAGTCACATCCAGTCGGTCATAGAGCCAGCCATCGGACCAGCATTAATCCTAGAGACGTCATCGTTTCCGGTGCCACCGTCACATGCATCACAAGCATGACTTTCCGTCGGTGGATTAATCACAGGCAATCCACATGCGATATATTCTCAAGTCTTTTCAAAGTCTTCTTTCTCTACGTAAGCATAATGCGATCAAATACAGTCATGTAGATTTTCATTGTTGGATGCTGTCCGATGTTAGTCGACTATGCCTCACCCTTCCTAAAATGGAAAGCACATAAAGACTCTAGTGTAGAGCTTAGTAAGGTACAAGTTTTTCTTGAGCCGAGTCTGCCGTTCTGCTTCACCTCGAGAAGAAGAAAAAAAGCCGCTCACAACTCAAGCTCAAGATATCTTGTTCGATCTCATCGTGTGCTTATTCGCCGACCGATACTCGGACATACTTTAAACACAAGCTTTGCTGGGGGCAACGCAGTGTTGACGGTACCATATCGAGTGCCGACCGTACACGCACTGTACGGGGCATATGTACTCTATTCTCGCTGTTTTTCGCTATTCGCTGTCGCTGTTGTCGCTGTATTTGGAGTACTCTCGATTCGCTGATCCCTTTTACTTGCTGCTGCTGCACTGTCTTCTTCCATCGACTTCCGTTGCACTGTGCTGTTCCCCTATCGTATCCTTCCTAATTAAACTAAAAAGTGGGCCGCATACTTGTTCGCTGTTCGCGTTCTCGCTCTCGTTTGTCAGCGCCTTCCTCCGCCTCCACGGAGGCACTCCATTATCTTCCGACCTGCTGTCTTACATCATCACTGTCGTGCTTATAATTTCCTAATCCAACAGTGCATCCGCAGATGCCGCAGACCTTTCTCGTCGACGCCGTAAGCATACTGTACACATATCAGTAATCATCTGACAGTGTTGGCACCGCGTACACAGTGTATTACTTGTTACACTTCCCCTGGGCTAACCACTGGCATCCATCGGCAAAACGAAAAAAGGTACGGCTCTGTTTACCTTGTTCAGTTGTTCCGCTCCTTTCTCTCTGCCACGGCCATCCTCTTCAAGTCCTAGGACCACAATCCCGAACTCCGAACAACGACACGTATCCGATAGTGATAGGCGACAGTATGTGTACGTCGTATGAAAACGAAGAGTTGAAATTTGGAGAGACACGAGAGACAGCCTCCAGGTCTCTTGTTCTTTGCCTTTTTCCTTTTCCTGTTTCTGTTCTCTCCATGGGGCGAGGCCTTCTATTTCAGTCTGTCAAGTTGAAAAGTAGTACGAGTATGCGTGAATTCACTGTAGCCGGTGCTGTGCCGCTCTTCCGCTTCAGTAAGTACATATCGCTAGTAATTATCTACAAGTACTCTATGCTTACATTATGCTTTTGCTTATGCAGTGTGCTGTACACCGTAATGATCAACGTTTCATTGCGTCTACCGTCTTTTTCTGGGCGGTGAGCAGCCCGTATAAACATGTGCAGTAATGCCGCATAGTGTGCATGACATTCTAAAGGCCATTTCTCGCCACCGGCACCGAGTATTGCATTGCTATTAACTTGATGCACATAGCAGAGGTCTATCCTACGGCTGGATGCCAAGACTTTGGAAGATCTGGAGAAGGTCGGAGGAAGAACAAAGAATAGAACTCGCCGGTCAGTGTTTCGCCAGTGTTCATCCGTGCCGTATGGAGACGAGGCAAACAATGGAGAGACCTGGAGGAAGAGTTTTCACGATTGTCTCCGCGTTATCTCACCGACGCTATTCCCCTGCAATGTATGCTTATGTTAATGTACATGTAAGCATAAGCATAAATGCCGTTATAGCAATCGGTGCAGCACGGAGTCGGCGTGGTCTAGGTCTGTCTAATGTATTCTAATGTATGGTGTCGGCGACTCCTTGACGTTTTCTTTCTTCATCTTTTCGTCTTTTCATCTTTTTCGTTATCTTTTCACTCTTCTCTCTTGGCAGTTCTTTTGGCCGGGTCAATCCGTCAAGCTCGACTCCCCAAGATGAACTGAATAGGTGACCGAGACTGCTGAGCGATATGTCAATGACAAGTGTAATGCAGTGGGTTCGGGCTATCTCTCTAGCGGTGCTCGGTCGGGCCTACACTGTATCTGCCTCAATACGGCGTGCCCGATTTGCCGTGCTTCTGATTAGCCCGTATTGACAACAAAGACAGGGCCTAGGACTGTATGCTTAGAAACTTTAAGAGACTTTTTGCAGTTGACGCAACCTCTATGGCACTCTACCATTTGCCCAGTTGCATTGTCTCGATTTCAGTGTCTGTCTGCACTCTGCATATCTTGGTGTCTTGGTGTGGTGTTGGTGTGGTGTCGGTGTCTTGGATTCGCTTGGCTGGCCTCGATGGTTTGGATTGCTCGTATTTGCCATTTGCAGGACGTAGCTCGCTTTCCCCGTGACCTCGCTTCTCCGGTCGAGTACCAAAGTACGAGTCGAACAATACGAGCTGTCCACGCTGATCTGTCAACTGAGCATGCGTATGAAGATGAATCTACACATACTCCGTATGTTGAAATACTGAAGTTAAAGAGGATGCCAAGGCATATGTATTCTTCAGGGATAGGCTATATAATTTCCGTTGCAAGGCTTCTTCTACCCGTCGGACTCGGCTGTATTCTTACGTACACATAAGCATACTACTTTACTTGTACACGCTGTTGCGATTGCATCCCTGATTCACGCGTCTGCTCGCTATCGGTTGCGTCGGAACGCATTTTCTTTTAGTGGACCTTTCCTCATATGACGTAGTGTACGGAGTAGCTTACTCCGTAGGAAATAAGCACGCGAAGAGCGATCCCATTCAGCCAACCACATCTTTCTGTTTTGTTTGTATTAATAGCGACAGTATTGAATTGCTTCTAGGCCAATCAGACGCCAGCTCGTCGTTCGCTTCCACTGAAACTCCGAGCTTCTTTTCTTCTTTCTTCTGCGTTCGGTCCTTTTCCGTCAGGAATAGCATCTACCGCGTAATTCGGAGAACGAAGAGATTATGAAGTCGCAATCCAGTTTAATTTGATTTGTTAACTACATATATGCTTACATACTCCGTAATACACGTCGATGATATGCCTCGGCAATGCACGTTCGATCCATCATCTCCGTAGAAACAATCATATCAGCCCCTTTACAATGTATATCAAACCAATTACTCCGATAGAATCGGTCGGGTTTCGACAGTTTCGCCAAATCCGCGTTAGCAAAAGCGCGGCTGAAAGATTCTCTGCCAAGTCGCCTTTAACGGTTGATATGTCGCCTCGTCGCGATTCTTGCTCCTGTCTTGGCACATTGACGACGGGTCAGCCCGGTACGGCTTTGATTGGCTCCTGCTTGATGATTTCGATGTGCATTTGAGTTGAGTGTATTATGTAATAACCCAGCTTTTTCCATACTCCGTAAGACATCAATACTCCGTACACATAGATATTCACGACAGTCGTAAATAAAGCGGTGAGGATATTGCCTCATACGGCAACAACGACTCCAAATGCCATACCGCCAGTGATGGATGATCTCCACAGACTCCACCTGCGAGAGGATTCTTACTCCAAAACAGGTCGATGCGAGAGGCATAATGCGGTATTGTTGTGCGAGATCAAGAGGCTGGGGACAAGCAGCGGCGTGGCCCTATCGTATTCGCAGGTTTGCCATTACAACAATGGGTTTTGATGCATATCCATTCATTGATTTTCAGTCATTCCATGGATGCATCTTTCTTGTGCTGTCGTGTGCCCACCGACTTGTTTAAAGATATTGGCTCTACGTGTAACATCCGTATCCGGTATATAGCTCAAGCTGGCGGCGTACTGTTGGACAACGGGTAGCTGCAGGGACGGTTGATGGTGCTGCATGATAGCGGAGTCGCTAGGACTAAGCCGGTTTTGAGGTTTATTTTCTTAAAAAGTTATGGCGAGTTGGGTTAAGAATTGGTGATTGAGACAGCACGCCAATGACGGTGCAGCGCATCATAGTCTTGGCTCGATCATGCAGAGCTGTCAGGTCGGTCTCTTTTAGAGTTCCTATCAGATGTTTGTACGGAGACATATGCTTATGCTTATGCTTACGGAGTATGTAGTCGTTAGAGTACGACGTAGAGAAATGGCCACCGATATTAACAGTGTCAAGCCGTAAACGGGCCGACGAAGAGAACAGAGAAACAAGCTCACAGTACGCTGTAGAAAAATGCAAAGCACAATACAGAAGACAACAACGCTGTAAATATAGAAAAACACAAGCTCAATACAAGACGGAAACAGAAAACATAAACAAAATACAAGGACCAGCCGCAGGTTTGAGTGCCTGCTGGGGAGTAGCATCACAAGTGGATTAACACAAGTCCGTTATCCGTGCATGTATGGGTGGGTCCAATGTCCTAGCATCGCTGGCCTTTGACCCAATCCAGGAGGGTGTGTGCTGGCAGAGGTAGTCTTTCGAGCGAGGACGGTGCGCGTACTGTACCGCTAGAGAGATTAGAGAAATTGGGAGGAGAGATTGCTGAAATTACAGGGACTTGCTATAGCGGCACTGATCACTATTTGCATCTACTTGCCGTTTCCGTCTGGGAATACAACGGGCAAATTGTTTATTGATTGGATATCAATGGTCGATATAAGACATGAATTAAAAGATAACATAATAGATAATGGCCAAACAGATGATCCCGGCTATGGGTCTAGAAAGCTTGGATTGAAGAGCAAAGAATCTTAATTGGACATGACAGATGGAAGAATCAGCGTTCTGTCTTTCTTTTGGGGCTCTTTCTCTGCTATAGATCCTGCTTAGGCCTCTGTCTCTGCTATAGGTCGCTATTGATCCTGCTTAGGCCTCTGTCTATGTCTCTGCTTTAGGCCTTTCTCTCTGTCTTTCCTACTCGTACACGCTGAACACGGACGGTCACGGACTCCCGTTCATCGTCTCCAAACATACCCAATCCTCGTATACTGAACCGAACTGTCCACCGACCTGACCACCGACCATGTCTGACATTGCTTTGCCTCTCTACTGCGACTCTATGATGACCCATCTCGCCACACGATGTCAAGGCGAGCCAACTGGATCACAATGTAAAACATTAAACACGGCCGTCCCGACATTCCCGATCGACTAATCATGGCACTCCCGAGCTTTGCTCTGTGCGTGGGCCTTATTGGCCGGCTGTACTGTTCCTACACTACTTTCTTATGTGTATGGCAATTGGATGCGGGAGAAGTCGCAATGCGTGTTTTCTTTGTTTTCTTTGTACTGTTTTTAATTAGTATATTGTTTAATTTTTTCTGCTACTGCGGTTCACCGCCTTATTTTGCCAGTTTATCGCTCATCGCATTGCTCCGTAAAGATGCGCTCCAATAGACAGCCGCCAATTTGTGGCTTTGGAAATACTTGCCGTACAGTGTCGTCATGCAGACCCGGCAGGTACCGCCTGTTTGACAATGGCGTAAAAAGTCAAAAGAAAATATCTCAGTACGCATATGCTAAACATCCTAAATATTAATCCCGCAGCGAGACCGCGAAGAGCAGAAATAAACTATCAAACTCTAGAATAAATACCAACTAGTGGGTCTCCTGCCAGGTACCTGACTGTTGTGAGATGAGGCCGGTCTGGGGAGAATGCGAGTGGAGCAGGTACACGGGACTAGACGAGATTAATGTAACTCGTGAGTAAGCATAAGCAAAAAGGGCTGGCGCTGGCGCTATGGCTTCGACAGTGCTCTCAGCATAGACATATGCTGACACATACACTGAGAGTGTGCTTTGCAAGTTGGTTCACAACCCGATGCTTATGCGTAGAACGCTCCAGCTAATGCAGTACCAACTATGGTTTCATGATCAACAAAGCTTATTACGTATCGATGTCGATATGCCTCATGGCCAAAGCGCATACCCTTGTCCGATTGGCGATGGCCATCGACTCTTTGTAATGTCAATTGCCGCACGACAGTGAAGGGTAAAAGGGTAAAAAGAAGAAAGCATGAACCGTATTTCAATGCAAAGGCATCCACAGCATGGCCAATAGCATCTTGCTTGGACAAGGGCCGGTGCAATTAAGTCCGCTCGGTACTAGCGCTGGGCTGTGATTGATCGGAGACGAGACTGGAGACACTGGAGACATTTGAGAGCCTCGGACATTGTCGATTAGTAGAATCGGAGTAACGACACATAAGCATACATATATGTATGCTTAGTTGGTGTGACGGGAGATATTGTCAATTGAGATTTGATATGCGCTGTCCAGTGTGCTGTTATGCGCCGGTGGTAATGGACCCGGCTGTGACGGCCACGCCTTGCTAGCCTGTCCTTCATTACGGGTTCGTGGGTCTATTGCGTGTGTTCGTAGTAATATGTATGCTTATGTCCATAATGTATGCTTACGGAGTCGCTTTGACACGGCGATTGATACAGTGAGGATCAGAGTCGTAGCTTAGAGTCGTAGAGTCGTAGAGTCGTAGAATTGAGTTTACCTTGCCTGGTACGTGCACCGGGTGTTTATCATCCTCGTCGTCATCGTCACGATGCTACCAACAAACAGCCCCTTTCTTTGGCCTCGCGCCTTTCTATTCGCCCTCTGCAACTCCTATTCTGGGTCTCGCGCTCGCTGCATCGCTTTGACACGTTTATTACGATTCTACGGAGTACGGCATGCCACGAGTGGCCATGCACAATCGCCTCAGTGGTTCGGGAGGCGAACACTGGCATGGGAACAATGCCGAAATACCAATTAGAGTAATTGCACGGGGATTAGTTAGTATGCTTATGCTTATGCAGTTGATGTTCATCATGGATTGTAATATCACAATAGCTCGTGCTAGTAATCGGTGAAAGTCCGCCAAAGTGCAGAAATCTGAATAATGCATACAGAAATACTGTAGAAAATGCAACAACCACAACAAATTGTAAGACTGTAGAAATTGTAAAAAATCGTAAAAAATCATAGAAAGCAGACAAAACTGTGGCAAGTCATTAAAAAATACAACACGTAAATACCAACATGTACAGTCAGAGGAAGTCAGAGGCAAATCACAAATACCGTCCAACAAGGTCATGTGAAATCGCTAGCAAGCAAAGCACTGTAAGCACAGAACTGAGACAGGCTACTCGTCTCTCGCTCTCTCTCGCTGCTTCACCTGCTACCTTCCCAGGGAATAACCACTAAAGACAATAACACTACTGCTATGCACTCCTCTCCGTGCATGCGCATGCCCCGTAATTGTGATTTACACACTCAAACTTGCTATTTTCTTTAGCCTTTAGTGCCACTGCCAGCACGCTAACACTACATCTACTACATAACCACGGCGCAGGAGTGCGGATCTCTCAATTCCAGTTCCAATCCTCCACCACACCCACACCTTACTTGTTTGTTTTGGTCACCACATATCTCAGACAACAACAACACAATCACTCAACCACTCAACCACTCTACAGAAACCCACTTCAGATTTCCTATTTCTTGAGCCACCGCCCTCCCTCTTCTCACCGATCTTCTCTTCTTTCCCACCTCTCTTTTCACCACCCACGGCGGATTATCTCTTGTCCTCGTCTACTCAAACGGTGATCGTGAGGTGCCACTCTCCCCTCTTCCCTCTTCTCTCTCTCAACCCTCATTTCTTTTGTTTTATTCAGCAGACTTTCCCCAATAGTATCATTGTCGATTCACCTAATACCCCCTTTGTTTTGCCAATCAACAACGCTCAGACGCCTAGACAGGCAGCCTTAATTCATATTGGTAGGTTCACTCTTTCTTCGATATCAGACAACAACGGAAGGAATCACCGGCAGAAGACGACGTCACTGTCAGCTCACGCAACTCATCTCCCGAACACCCCTCCCACCCAATCTTGCATCCCATCTACACACTGTCCACTACGACACGCGCAACGATCGTTACAATCTTGCAATCCCACGCACCGCTCCCAGATCCCAGACGGCACTGCCAATTTCACACATCTCCACTCACTTGCTTATTTATCAACACTTGACAAACATCAAAACACATAAGCATACACCATTCCTCTCTGCGCCGTGTGCGATTCAGTGCCAATGGACCCGCTTTTCACAGCACTTACCACATTGGCACGGTATGACCACACTGTGTACTTGACCCACTAAACACTTTACACACCCCATACCCACTTCCATCCTGGCTCCTAGCTAGCAGCTCCCCTGTCCTTACACACCACCAAGCACTCTGACTGAGCACTGTCTCTTCAGTATCCCTCACGTTCACTTTGCCTCAATTGTCCTGTCACCAGCCTCCCACTGCAAAAAGCCAAAAAGCACTCGGCTGTCTTTTCCGCTCGCTACTAGCCCCACACATCACCCAAGTACCCATTCGGAGCGCGAGCGCCACAAAAAACACGCGCACCACGGTCTTTGACCTCTCTTTGTGTCGTCTTTTCTGTGTCGTCCTTTTTGATCGGCCGTAGGTAGACTTTTGAGCTTGAGCCTTTTACCACCCATCGCCTCTCTGCCCCAAGTCGATCTCCTCTGGCCTTTCTACCCGTCTACCCTCCCGTCTCTTTTCTTTATTAACACCTCCTCCCCTTCTCTTTCTCTCCTCTCCTCCCTTCCCTTCTTCTCTTCTTCCCTTCTCCCTCTCTTCCTCTCTTCTCCTCAACCCTTATCCTCACTGCTTTCACCCATAGTCAAAGCACACTACACTTCTCCCATCTTGGGACCCCCATTCCCCTCCCGCAATCCCCCCCTTTGCCGTTTGGCAAACTGAGCTGAGCTGCCATAGACAGAACTCTTCTGCCTGTTTTTCTTCAGACTCCAACTAGCCGACCTAACGGTTGTCTGATTTGTTGGGCATCTTGAAGTCATTCTCTGTTTCTCACACTCCTATCTTGCATAGACAGCTCAATCAACACGCCAAACAAGCACTCTACCCCAAGATTCACCTACAATGGCCGAGTCTACTTCTGCAGCGCCCGCGCTGAGCACCAGCATTCCTGGTGGCGACTTCGACGAGAAGGCCGCTGCCCCCGCCGCCCCGGCTGTCAAGAAGCCCGTCGAGGACGACGACGAAGATGAGGACATCGATGCCCTCATCGAAGATCTCGAGTCCAACGATGGCCACGCCGCCGACGACGAGGAGGACGATGACGAAGCCGAGACTAACGTCCACGGCGGTCGTGTCATTCCCGAGGAGATGCTCCAGACCGATACCCGCATTGGTCTGACTGACCAGGAGGTTGTTGCCCGTCGCCGCAAGTAAGTTATCTGTTTGACTGCCTACACTTTATCTTTGACTACAAATACTAACCAATCAGGTACGGTCTGAACCAGATGAAGGAGGAGAAGGAGAACATGATCCTCAAGTTCTTCGGTTTCTTCGTCGGTCCTATCCAGTTCGTCATGGAGGTAAGCATTATCACAACATTGTTTCGTCGTCCACTAGAACGCGTCTTTCTGCCGACTGCACTCCCAATCAATTCCCAATTCGACCTAGTCGTCTCTCCGGCCCATTCTCTTGCATTGGCTGCTCTTCTTATCCGGGGCGATCTTAAAATCGCGCACGAAAAGAAGAACTGCCATAGCTTTAGCATCAAACCTCGCTTCGCCTACATCGACGACAGCCAATGGGACACGCCGAATCACCTATCATGACCCACACAAAACTTTTCTTTCAGTCCTTCCCCAACTCGAGCTTACGGATCCACACTCAATGCAACGCAAGGGATCGCGCTCTAGTGGACACTAACCAAACGAAACAATCACATCATTTTGTCGATCAAACAGAATAACATTTGCTAACAACACAGGCTGCTGCCGTCCTGGCTGCTGGTCTTGAGGACTGGGTCGATTTCGGTGTCATTTGCGCTCTTCTGCTGCTTAACGCTGTCGTCGGTTTCGTTCAGGAGTACCAGGCTGGTTCCATTGTCGATGAGCTCAAGAAGACTCTGGCTCTGAAGGCTGTCGTCCTCCGTGATGGCACCCTGAAGGAGATTGAGGCTCCTGAGGTTGTTCCCGGTGATATCCTCCAGGTCGAGGAGGGTACCATCATCCCCGCTGACGGTCGCATTGTTACTGAGGACGCCTTCCTCCAGGTTGATCAGTCCGCCATCACTGGCGAGTCCCTGGCCGTTGACAAGCACAACAAGGATTCCTGCTACGCTTCTTCCTCCGTCAAGCGCGGTGAGGCTTTCGTCGTCGTCACTGCCACCGGTGACAACACCTTCGTCGGTCGCGCTGCTGCCCTGGTTAACGCCGCCGCTGCTGGTTCCGGTCACTTCACTGAGGTCCTCAACGGCATTGGTACTATTCTGCTGGTTCTTGTCATCCTGACCAACCTGATCGTCTGGGTCTCGTCCTTCTACCGCTCCAACCCCATTGTCCACATCCTCGAGTACACCCTTGCCATCACCATCATCGGTGTCCCCGTCGGTCTGCCCGCTGTCGTTACCACCACCATGGCTGTCGGTGCCGCTTACCTCGCCCGCAAGAAGGCCATTGTCCAGAAGCTGTCTGCCATCGAGTCCCTGGCTGGTGTCGAGATTCTGTGCTCTGACAAGACCGGTACCCTGACCAAGAACAAGCTGTCTCTGGCTGAGCCCTACACTGTTGCCGGTGTCGACCCCGAGGACCTGATGCTTACTGCCTGTCTCGCTGCTTCGCGCAAGAAGAAGGGTATTGATGCCATTGACAAGGCTTTCCTGAAGTCGCTCCGCTACTACCCCCGCGCCAAGTCTGTTCTGTCCAAGTACAAGGTCATCAACTTCTTCCCCTTCGACCCCGTCTCCAAGAAGGTCACCGCTATTGTCGAGTCCCCCGCTGGCGAGCGCATCACCTGTGTTAAGGGTGCTCCCCTGTTCGTTCTCAAGACTGTCGAGGAGGACCACCCCATTCCCGAGGATGTCGACCAGGCCTACAAGAACAAGGTTGCCGAGTTCGCTACCCGTGGTTTCCGTTCCCTTGGTGTCGCCCGCAAGCGTGAGGGCCAGCACTGGGAGATTCTCGGTATCATGCCCTGCTCTGACCCCCCTCGCCACGATACCGCCCGCACTGTCAACGAGGCCAAGTCCCTGGGTCTGTCCATCAAGATGCTTACTGGTGATGCTGTCGGTATTGCTCGCGAGACTTCGCGCCAGCTTGGCCTTGGTACCAACATCTACAACGCTGAGCGCCTGGGTCTTGGTGGCGGTGGTGACATGCCCGGTTCCGAGGTTTACGATTTCGTTGAGGCTGCCGATGGTTTCGCCGAGGTTTTCCCCCAGCACAAGTACAACGTCGTCGAGATCCTGCAGCAGCGTGGCTACCTCGTTGCCATGACTGGTGACGGTGTCAACGACGCTCCCTCGCTGAAGAAGGCTGATACCGGTATTGCTGTCGAGGGTGCCTCTGACGCTGCCCGCTCCGCCGCCGATATTGTTTTCCTTGCCCCCGGTCTTGGTGCCATTATTGATGCCCTGAAGACGTCCCGCCAGATTTTCCACCGCATGTACGCCTACGTTGTCTACCGTATCGCCCTGTCTATTCACCTGGAGATCTACCTGGGTCTGTGGATTGCCATCATGAACCGTTCGCTGAACATTGAGCTGGTCGTCTTCATTGCCATTTTCGCTGATGTCGCCACCCTGGCCATTGCTTACGACAACGCTCCCTTCTCCAAGACTCCCGTCAAGTGGAACCTGCCCAAGCTCTGGGGTATGTCCGTCCTGCTCGGTATTGTTCTGGCTGTCGGCACCTGGATCACTGTCACCACCATGTACGCCAACTCTGAGGACGGCGGTATTGTCCAGAACTTCGGTGTCCTCGACGAGGTTGTCTTCCTTGAGATTTCCCTGACTGAGAACTGGCTGATCTTCATCACCCGTGCCAACGGTCCCTTCTGGTCGTCCATCCCCTCGTGGCAGCTGTCTGGTGCCATCCTGGTCGTTGACCTGCTGGCTACCTTCTTCACCCTGTTCGGTTTCTTCCAGCACGGCAAGCAGACTTCCATTGTCGCCGTCGTCCGTATCTGGGTCTTCTCCTTCGGTGTCTTCTGTGTCATGGCCGGTGTCTACTACATGCTCCAGGACTCTGTTGGCTTCGACAACCTGATGCACGGCAAGAGCCCCAAGGGTAACCAGAAGCAGCGCTCGCTTGAGGACTTTGTTGTCTCTCTGCAGCGTGTTTCCACCCAGCACGAGAAGTCGCAGTAAATGTGCACTTGGCTGGCATACCTCCCCTTCTAACTTTTTTTGAGAGGGGATGGTTTTAAGGATTCTTCCATATACCTTTGCGAATAATACCTTTATATATTTATATCTTTTCTGCGTGTTTGCTTGCTTTTGAACTTCTCTGCCTTGATTTTGCCGGTTGGATAGCACTCTTGATTCATTGTCTTTCTTCATTCTCTTCTTTATCATCGGTAGACCAGAGATGGGTGTTGGGACATTGAAAGGTCATCTGGAGGAGCTTTGCAACGCCTGGCTAGATCGGCAGAGGGGGGCTCGCTTCACCAAGTCATTCGTTTTATTTCCCTTTTTGTCCATCCCATTTTCTGTTGCGCGAGGGAAGAGATGAGGCTTATACCCCCGCGGTCACTTCTAACGGGTCTAATTTAATAAAGTAAAATTTCAAATAATCTGGATGCTTGACATGTTTGTGGTACAATAATAGTCACGTGAAACAATGCACTGTAGCCTAGTTCTGTAATGCAAGTGATAGCACTGATTAGTGCACTGTAGAAGAGAGATGTGCCCTGAAGGAATCACTAACGAAGACACTAATGGTGATATCGCCATCGCTGTAAATAGAAGCCATCTTAAAAGCGTTTGTCACAGCTTTAATATCGACATGAACAAAAGGCTGCATTGCTACTGCGTCAATTTCATATTACACTCACTATTCTCATCCACTGTTACTCGCCCTCTCATCTGACAGTAGCCAACTGCCCCGTTTGATGCCGCCCGCTCGATGACCTGACTCTTGACTGCGCTGCCCTGCTTGAGCATGCCATTGTCGACGGCATAACCACACCCTGCGTCCACTATGCCGGCACCGTTTGACTTTCCCGGCCACTACTGGGACGAGGAGAAGGGCAAGTTCTTTAAGATTGAAAACTCCGGTACCGCTCCGGCCGGTGCGTCATGGTCGCGCGAGCAAGTATCGCACCAGCGCCAGCGCGAACGCATTGCCGATGCAGCTCGGGCGAAACGGGGCCACGGAGGCCGGCGGCCGACGAAGCGGGCAAAGTACAGCGATGGCGCGGACACGGACGCGGACGCAGACGCGGACGCCGGCGACGGCTACTGCGTGCTCCCCTCGCGAGCGGCAACGCGCCTCACGGCCCGCCTGCCCTTTCTCGGTCGCGAATCCAGCGGCACTTGCACACCCTCCGCGCCGTCCGTGAGCACCGGCCACTGCTTTGAGCCGCTGCTGCGTGCATCGGCCGCTGCTTCCTACACGCACTCCCTCCAGTACAAAGGCAGCGTTCCTGTGCTGGATGAGCGCTTTGCCATGGACCTCGACTACGCGACGCAGTTTTCCAGTCGCCGTGCCGACACTGCATCCGGCGTGGGCCCGTTTGCCGCGGCGCTGACGCAGCCAAAAGTGCTGTCGGGCACCAGGGTTACGTGCATGTACATCCAGCCGGACCCTGGGCCGCCGGGGCTCGGTATAGTGTATACAAACTGCGCCGGCGGCAGCATCAAGGGGCAATACATTATGACCGACGACGACGAATTGTAAGTGAGGCTACGAGCGAAGACAGACGAGAGACGAATACTGACGTCCAGCGTCTCAAACAAGTGGCCGACGCGGCCGCCGTACGAAAAGTACAGCATGTGGGAGCGGACGCGACCAGAGCTTCTCAGCCTCCCCTATGCATCAACCATCAGCTACCACGAAAGCTCGCGCAACATGATTGTGACAGCGCTCACTGCCGGCACACAGGACGCCTTTCTCGAGGCCTTCTCCCCGCACGCGCCCAGCAGCCACCCGAACAAAAGGGGCGTCGTCTGGCAGATGGGCCTGACACACCAGCGCGGCCATGGCGCCAAGGTGTTCTCCGGGAGCGATATCGGCGCCAGCGTGATCAACGCATGCGTGCCGTCACCTCATGGATTCGATGCGCTGTGCGTCGTCGCCACAGAAAACGGGCTGTCGGTCGTGGATGTGCATGCCGGGAAGGCGCGTGCGACCTTTGGATCCGGCAGCGGACTGAGAACGACGGTGCGACTGCGGACGCCTGCGGACACTGGCACGGCTGGCTTCGTTGCGTCGATCGACTTTGTGGACAGCCACCCGTCGCTGGTCGTTGCCGGCGGCCTGTTTGCGACGCCGTGGCTCATTGATCTGCGCGAGGGCATGAGCGAGTCCGGAGCGGTCTGGCGATCGTTCCGGCCCTTTTCGCCCATGGACAGTGAAGACACAGTGAACGCGGCCCAGCCGGCCCCCAAAAAGGGAAGGAGCAAGGGAAAAGGCAAGGGCAAGGGCAAGGGAAAAGCCAACCAGACGGATGAACCAGCTACGATCGTCTGGAACGCCGCGCATGTGCGGTCCGTCAACGACCACCACGTCGTCGTGGCGGGCGTGCGCGACACCATGGTTCTCTATGACCTGCGGTACCTCGCCGCGGCGCGGTCGAGTCCGTCCAGCAGCAGCGGCAGCGCCGCGGAGCCGCTCCTACGATTCGCCAACTACTACAACAGCGACCGCATGTTAGGCCTTGGGTTCGCTGTCGACAAGCAGCTGGGCATCGTCGCGGCCGCTGAAGCGCATGCTCCCTATACCGGGCTCGGCGGCGGCGTCGGGCTATTTTCGCTGGCCACGGGCGAGCGGCTGGCCGCGCCGTCGCTCAAGTCGACGCTTTTCCATGCGACCGACACACTCGCGCGCTTCTACCCGTCGCTGGCTGCCGCGCTGCCCACCATTACGTCCAGTACGGCGCCCGCCCCTACCACTGGCGCTGCCAGCGCCCCGGGTGCCAGCGACATCAAACTGCCGCGCATCCCGGCCCTCTCATTTGCCGAGCTGCCCGGCGAGCAAGGGCCTAGCCTGTTTGCCGGCCTTGGCGCCTATGTGCACAAGTTTTCTGCGCGCAAGATCTTTGAGGACGTCATCGATGATGATGAGGACGCGGCCCGCGTGCTGGCACGCTCGCGCGCGCGGCAGCTGAGTGCAGATGAGTGGCACGGTCCTGATGTCATGCCGCTGAACGCAGGGTATTACTAGACGGTGTAATTTGCTGTAGTGATGGTATTGGCAGGAATCATCGACACACCTTCCTCCGTCACGGGTTCACCTGCCACACCTATGAATCGCTCTTTCCCTGGCCGTCTTTGTTTACCATCCCTACGTGGACAGTCTGTTTGCCTATTTAAAACCACTCTCTCGCCGTCCTGCATCCTTTCAACTTGATCCTCTTCTCTCCATCATCCCCATCCGCATATCGATCCCATTATACTCTACACTGACGTACCATCTTTACACCCATAGCATCGATTTCCTTGTTACTCCTCTTGCTACTCTTCCATTCTTTTACTTTTAACCAAAGCCAAGTCAGTGCAGACTCTGCCGTTATAAACGCCTCAAATCAACATCATGTCACCACTCGCCGGTCTTCGTCGGTCGGCTAGGCTGCAGAGACTGAGCTCAGAGAGCACGGTCAGCAGCGACAACGAGAGCCTGCACCCTGCCGTTGCAGCACGTTTGAGAATGCGGAAGCCTGCTCAGCTACGTCCCACTACCATTGCGTGGACCACAAAGCAGCAGAAGAGCAAGACGACGCAAAACAAATCCAAGCAGAATCGGCAGAACCGTGTCTCAAAGTCGACCAAGGACACCACAGAGACTTCTCCATCGACGCGTGCTGCCTCGGCCCTGCGCCAGTGGATGGCAAAGGACAGCAAGAGCAGCGGCATGACTGACGCAGAGCTTGCTCTCAGTGGCAGCCGAGGCGACAAGTGTGGCTACTGCCCCCCCGGCACACCACCGTCGTGGTGCTGCCATATCCGTGGCAATCCGCTTGCCCAGGTGGGCATGCCGTCGCTGCACACGGAGTCTGCACGGCCCTCGGTCGAGCACGAGGGCTCCAAGTTTGCCAATGTGAACCTCAGCGCCTACTACACGGCCAGGCCGGCAGACCAGCGGCAGGTTCCCCAGGCTCTGCTGGATGCCTTTCCGGACTGTGATGACAATATGCATCACACGATGCATGGTTTTGCTTCGGACGAGTCTGATGACGGCTATGAATACGACGACGAGTGCATGCTGGATGCTCATATGGTCGACAATGAGACGCCCGTTGGCTCTCCAGAATATACATGGGGTAATGAGCTTGGGTACTTTGAGCGCGCCGAAAGTACCGAAGAGACTGTCGAGGATCGCAGCTGGGAAGCGGCTTAGAATGCTCTAGACGACGGCTGGGGTACGAGCCAGAGTGACCAGGCTGCCCAGACTGCTCAGACTGCTCAGACTACTCAGACTGCTCAGACTGCTCAGGCTGCCCAGTATACAGGCTGGGGTACCGACAAGCGGAACACCCAAGATGTCTCTGGCAGGTCGCCCTGGATGAATTCCCTCGAGCTTGAGAACCGCATGGAAAATGACATTGGTGAGTATTTTGGCTGGCACACCCTTTGGTCTAGTATATGCTCACACGATTTAGTAGCTCATCCCAGCACGGCTGCCGCCGAGTCCTCTTACCGGAGTGGCCAAGCTGGTGCAATTCCATGGCCCAGCACGATCAACCGCCAGTCTGACGTCTGGGCCCAGTACTACGATTCTATGCGGCGCAACACCAACGTGCCAATCCAGCCCCCGCCCACGCACAACTATTCTCTGCGCAACAACGACCGACCGAGCGACAAGTCTTTGGCTGAGCCGTCAGAATACTGGAGCACAAACATGGATAGCCACTACAACCCGAAACTACTCGATATCAAGGTCAAAGGGAAGCAGATGGAAGCACCCGTGGTCCAGGCCGCAGGTGCCGGCCAGACAGGCCGCACTGCTGGCAATGAGGGACCCGATTACTCAAACTACTTTGTGTCGGGTTTTATGCCGCGTTCTTATGTCTTGTGAGCACTGCTTTGAGAAGAGGCCCGTGGCAAGGGGCAGCAGGTGGTGAGCAAGTGGCGAACAAGGGGTAGACGGAGGTGCATAAAGGCAGAGTATGTTTTACGTTGGACAGCCGCAGCTATTTTAGTTTCAACAGCAATTCATCGTTATACACTCCCAGAATATCAAAGAAAAGCAAACGTGCTTGTGCTATTAGCTAATTAGAATACATGGTGAACAGTCAAGAAACAAAGATTAGAACGCCGCTGCTGACTAATCCATGACCGATACAGCCAGAGTCAAGGGCCGACCCAGATTGCTGGCTAGTCTGCAGATGCGCGTGCCAGAGCCTCGTGCAGGTAGGGCGGGAAACGGTACCGCAGCTGGCTTGTGTAGGCCGTGAGGTCGACGCAGATCTGCTTTAGCTCATCGGCCAGCATGCGCGAGGCTGACTCGTTGCCGCTGAACTGGCCGCTCAAGAGACGCTCGCGCTGCTGCGTGCAGCACAGAATCGTCCACATCAGCAAGTTGGGCACGTTGATGGCCACGGGCTGGGCCAGGCTGGAGAAGCGGGCGGCATAGCTGCGGATGGTGCCCGGGTCGCCGCCAGCCTGGAGAGGAAGGATGCCGAGGTCGCGGATTTTCTAGACGAGTTAGCAAGATGCATGGGACAAGGAAAAGGGAAAAAAAAGAAAAAAAGGTACGTACATCCAGGCACTGGGGCCACTTGTGGGCTTCGATCAAACCCTTGATCTCGCTCATCTGCAGAAGCACGCCGCACGCTATGCGGTTCTCGTCACGGATGCGCTGGCGGAACATGTTGTCGCGCTCGTACATGATCATCATGGTACGCGCGAGCTCGATCGGGTCGTCAATCGACGCCAGGCTCAGACTGCTGCCCGGCGTGGCCGTCCTGGACGACGACGATACCGACGCCGCCGCCGACGACGCGTTGGCACTGTCCTTGCCGTCCACGCGCGGCTTCACAGGAACCAGGCGCATCGGCTCTTCGCCAATCTCGAGCGCAATCGCCTCGCTCAGGGCACGGCTGACAATCACAACGACGGTGTCATAGTCGCCCGCCAGATGGTACAGCAGCACAGCATCCGTCGTGCGCCCGCCGTCGTCGGCATCGCGGGCCGCCTGCAGCGTAATGGCCTTGACAAGGTCCTGCTCGCGGTCGAGGGCAATCAGAGGCCCGCGCTCCTCAATCAGACCCTGGATGCGCGTGCCGTCCGGCCGAATGTCGCCAATCAGCTTGCTGAACTCGCGCGTCTCCAGAACCAGCTCCCGGAGAGCCTCGTAGCACAGCGACGCGGCCGCCGACTGTTCCTTGGCCCCGGCAGACGCCGCCGCACCGCCGCCCTCGGCATCGTCGCCCAGGCAGATAAGCACGAGATAGTCGACGGCAGCGGCGACATTGGCAGCGCGGAAGTCGCGCGTGTAGTAGCCAATCATGCGCGCAAAGTTGATCTGCGGGTGGCCGCGGGTGCTGTGGCTGAGCAGCTCGTTGGCGGCGGCCAGGCTGGCATCGGGCGTGCGCAAGAGGCCGTAGTACTCGAGCGCAATGGAAAAGTGCACGGCGTCAATGTACGAGAAGGAGTACAGGTAGGCGACGGCGGGCTCAAACAAGCCGGCAAGCACCTGCAGGTAAAAGTACATGGCATACGAGCCGCCGGCCACGCCGGGCGCGTTCTTGGCAAAGTGCTTCTGGCCAATTTCGCGGACGCTCTCCTGCAGCTCGGCAAGGCCGTACATTTCGCTCGCCAGCTCGGCGGCACGGTCGCCCTCGCGCGCGAGGTTGAACTGCAGCCAGATCCAGTCGTGCACATCGGTCTGCAGGTTCTCGAGGTTGCGGTTGCCGACGTCGCAGCGGCCAATGACCTTGTAGCAGGCCATGCGGAAGGGGTCGACGGAGCCCTCGGGCGCGTTGCGCGCGCGCTGGTTGTAGTCGCTGTTGCAGCGCTCCTGCATGGCGCGCTTGAGGCGACGGTCGACGCTCGTCGCATAGCTGTTAATGTAGCTGGCAAAGACGCGGTCAATGCCGCGGATCTGCGTCTGGTTGTCGTTGACGTACTGCGCGGCCTCGGTGACGTGGCCCGACCGCAGCAGGTAGAAGATGACGGCCCACACGTACTCGCCCTGCACCTGCTGCAGGTCCACGTTGTCGGGAATGAGCATCTTTTGCGCCACGCGCACGCGGATGTACGCCTTGATCTTGCTCACCACATCGGGCCGGCCGCCCAGACTGGCCTCCTGCGGAAACTTGGCAATCTGTGCCTCGACCTCCTCAAAGAACTTTTTCTCCAGAAACTCGTTGGCGCCGCTAATGATGCGCTGGCGGATGGACGTGGCGCCGGCGCTGTTGGGATTGGGGTCGAGGTAGGCACGGGCAAATGTGCGCTGGCGGGGGCCTGGTGCGCCGCGGGTGGTGTGCTGGTTGACCAACTCGGCGTCTTCGCCGACGATGCGGGCCAGAGCACGGAACGCCTCGACCACCAGTGTCGCCTGCCGGTCGCTGCCGAGGCTGGTCTCGACGGCCACCATCTCGCTGAGAATGGGGAAGGGTGCCGACTGGCCGCGACTGTCGTTGAGACGGTGCACCGCCTCAGCCAGGCGGCCCTGCTTCTCGCGCGTGTAGCGGTCATCCAGCGAGCCGGCACTGCCCGCAGTTGCGCCGGAGCCGCTGGCGCCCAACGTGGCGGCGGACTCGACGTCTGAGAACTCGGACGTGTGCGCGCCTATGCGGCTTGCAGAGCCAATCACCGACTTTTGCATGCGCGACCGGCCAAACACGCTGCCGCCGCCGGTCTTGGTGCCGGGGTTCTGCTGCGTAGACTGCTGCTGGCGGCTTCGCCGGCGGCCAAAACCGCCTGTGGTGCCCGCCACGCCGCCTGCGCCGCCGCCAATATCGGGCGTGCCGTAGCGAGGAGTTGCTGTTGGGCCGGCCAGCTCGTCGCGCGTCTTGATGCCAAAGTGCTCGTAGATGCGCTTGCGCTGGGTCTCCCACTCCATGGTGACATTGTCTTCGAGGAAGCTATCAAAGTCGCGCACAGAGCGCTCGAGGCCGTCGGCAATCATGCTCAGAGTTGTCTTGGTCTGCAGGTTGGTCAGGTAGGTGTCGACGTCGACCTCGGACGGGCCCGAGGCCGTCGCAGACTGCCAGGCACTGGTGCCGGTCGTCGCGCCAAAGTCGGCAGCGCCGCCACTGGGTGCCACCGACCGCGCCGTCGAAAAGATGCCAAAGTTGCCGAGATCGCGCACAGCAGCACCAGGGTCGACACCCGATGCGGCCAGAACATAGTGCGCCTTGCCGTCCTGCAGCGGAGCAGCAGCGGAGCCAGACGCACCGGGAGCGCCGCGTGGGCCCAGCTTGCGCAGCTTCTGGCGCAGGTCGCCCAGGCCGAGGTGCAGGCTGGGCATGTCCGAGCTGCCGCCGTCGGCGACCGAGCCAGCCTCGCCGTCGGTGCGCTTCTTACTCTTGGCAAGCAAGCTGTCAAAGTACGCGCCCGATGTGGGACGGGCAGTGTTGCTGAAGCTAGCGGCGGCGTTGATGGAGGCCGACGGGGCGGCGGCCTGAGGGGCCTGGAGGCCGAATCCGGCGGTGGACTGCTGGGCGGCGGGCTTGTTGTCAAAAAGGCTGGAGCCGAACATGGAGGGCTTTGCTGCGGTGCCGGCAGCACCACCACCAAGGGGGTTCGATGGCTGGCTGTTGACGGCCGTCGCGCCAAAGACGGAGCCAAAGGGCGTCGTCGAGACGGCCGCGGGCGCGGGCTTGGAAGCGCCGAACAGAGACATGGTGTAGGAGTTGATGGTTTTGTGGTGTTATGGTATGATGTGCGATGGTATAGATGAAGTTCGGGGGTCGAGCGAGTCGAGCGCAGGGCAAGGCTGGCCTCTTGTTTACACTCGGCAAACAAAGAGCTGGTTAGATTTGTCCGCTGGTGAAAAGGACTGAGGTTGGCGCCAAACAAGACAGGGTCGCACAGGGTGACGGAATTCGACCGTTGAAGTGCGGTGTTGATGTAGGGCCGAGTTGGTGAGCTTTCCCTTTACCTGTGGTCACCGTGATGCTTTCGGAGTCGGAGCGTTGGTGATGTTGACCTGTATTATTTTCGTTCGCGTTTAAACGAGTTAAATTTGGATTAAAAATAATTTAGCTGCAGCCGTCCATGACGACCAATCAGAGCGGGTCTCAGCTGAGGCTAGCAGGTCACGTGCAATGGAAGTAACATGTATTTTGATTGTGCTGAAAAAATACTAGTTTATTAGACTGTAAATCAATTTGACAGCTGTTTAGCCCATAGACCAGGCAAATCATTAGGATTAGGCCGTAAGAGAACTCATTTATGTGTTCAAGTCGGCTCTACACATGAGAGGGGCGTCGACTCTCGTCACAATAAGCATAAGCATACAGTTGGCCACGATTATGCACAGACTGTATATGTAAGCACGTAATCGATCCATTCATCTCAAATTGTAATGCTTATGTGTACGGAGTATGCTTAGGCCCAGTGTACTAAGTTCTTTCAGTTTTGAAAGAGAAGACTAGATGAAAAGCGCTAAGCCTATTTAGGTGGAGTGGGCCCAGGTACATCCAGTACAAAAGGACTTGAGGTGAAAAATAACAGGTACATTCAGTACAAGAGGGACTCGAGGTGAGGGTCGATTTGATTGGTTGATTGTGAGCACGCTATGCTACTGCAGACTGCTAATTCACCAAGCTACGATACACTGCTGAGTGCAGTAGAGGCTGCTAATAAGTCATAAAGCTACGTCAGTCTACAAATGTAAAGTAGTAATCGATTTTTGCCCGTCCTTTACCCATGCCACCATAGATAGGAATTTGGATTGCGAGCGCATTCCAGTTGTCAAAAACACAAATCTAGTATAGTCGTGTAGCCCAGAAAAAGGGCTATAAAACCGTATAAATAAATACTTTGTATATTACTTGTTGGAGTCGATAACCGCCTGGAGGCGGTTGTTTATGGTTTCGACAAGGTGTTGGAGGACTACTTGATCAAAAACTTCCCAATATTCGACAGCAGTCCTTACGAGCTCGACAAGAGACGCATTGGTTCTGCCCATGGCTGCTAAGTCTGGACAAGCCGCCACAGTATTCTCTTTCAGGAGCTTCCAGATGTTTAATGGGATTCAAGTCGGGACTGTATGGAGGCCAATCTCACGATTTCAACGCCATGCTCTTCAGTCCAATCACGCAACCACCACTGCACTGTTCCGGACGTATGCAAAGGAGCAATATCTTGAACCAGAATTCTCCCTGGTGAGCAATTTTTTAGAAGTGTTTCTTGTAAACAATCGAGTACAGCGGCGCCTGAAAATCGTCCTCTTGCAGAGTCCGCGTCTCGCGGTTTTCGAAATTACTACTTTACATTGTCAGACCCACTGTACGATACCTGCTGCTGAGCAGAGGCTGCTAAGAACACGCTATGCTACACTGCCGAGTCATCCAAGAGTGCTAAGTCATCAAGCTACGATAGTATCAGTTTCGCACCAATGTAGCTTTTTCGCACCAATGTATTCTTTTCGCAACCAATGTATCTTTTTCTCCATCAAAGGCCCACTTTAGCTGCGCTTTACCCAAATAGGCTTAGCTCTGCCAACTACTTTTCCCTTTCAAAACTGAAAGAACTTAGTGCACGCGGCCTTATGTACAGCACTTGCCGTGTGATTGGGAGACAGCGGGCGCTAGGAATAGGGGTGCCATCGAGGGCTAAGCACGTGTAAAAAAGCAGATGCAGACTGGCTTTTGCATTACATAATCAGACGACGTCTGCCAACGTCGCATCGCAATGGCAAATCCTACGTACTAGCGAACCTGGCAAAACCTAAACAATGACAGCCAACCCGGAGAAGACGACACGAAACAACACTAGCCACTTGCGCGACAGCAAATCCCAATTTCACGAGGCTGTTACAGACACCTTTTTTCACTCTATTTTCCCACTATGGAGACGCCATTTCCCACCATGTAATTACATACTTAAATATGCCATTTACTTTAATTCCCCTGGATGCACGCCAGTCTCCCTGTCTAGCATCCGCCATCAACTCTCGCCAGCAACCTATCCTTTTCATGGTCCACTGAATACGAACGCATTTGCCCTCGTTCACGTCTACACTCACACGTCCCCTCTACTCGATTCCAATCGGATTTTTGCTGACGTCGTGTTGTTGTTTTCTGACTGCCTGATTCTCTTCTATCCCCTCGTTTTATCCTCGTTCCTCTTCTCCATACCGTGTGAGATTCGTTTGCCTTTTGCCTTGGGACGCTCGCCCGCACCAGACGGGTTGACACGCTGGTCCCTTTGCTTTAGTCCCTTCAACGGTGCTCGACGACCCCTACTCGTTGAACTTGACCCTATTCTTCTCTCGTCCACGACCCGCCTCGGTTCCGCGGTCCTCTCTCTCCATCTCCATCCTCGACAAGCTTGACCATCTTGCATCTGGACCTCGTGCTTTATACCGCGCCTCGACTGTCGGCTACCCCCCTCCCCCTGACTCGAACATAGCGGTCAAGAGGGTTTCTCGCCGAACTGGACAGATCGAGACCTGCACGATAGACGACACGACCGAAGTGGTCTACGAACTGGGGATCAGGCTGTTGAGAGCATCCACCATTGCGCACACGACGTCGTGCGGACAACACCATCGCCTCTCCTCCCATCACACCTTGCACGATGTTGCCCTCGTACGCCGCATCGGGGTCCAAGGTGACCCCAAGACACAATGCCAACTCGGCAGCGTCCTACTCCAACGGCTACCCGCGAGGCTCCAACACACTAGAGTTTTCGCCTCACCGGTATGTCTTCTGTTCTGATATGATGTCTATGTGCTGTCTCGAGGCTCTTCCAGACTAACACCCTCAGCTTCCAACCTCGCAACTCTCCCCCCTCGCTGCGCCGGCGGCGGAAGCTGCTCATGCGCCTTGGCATTGTCGTCGCCATTATCCTTTTTGCCGTCTTCGTCTGGCCCGCCGCCCCTCTGGCCTCGCTCGTCTCGCTCAGCTTCCTGGCTGGCGGCGACCGCATCCAGCTCGAAACCGTGCGCTACTACGACCTGTCTAATGTCCAGGGCACGGCGCGCGGCTGGGAGCGCGAGGAGCGCATCCTGTTGTGCGTGCCTCTGCGTGATGCCGAGGCGCATCTGCACATGTTCTTCTCGCATCTGCGCAACTTTACCTACCCGCACCACCTCATCGACCTCGCCTTTCTCGTCTCCGACTCCAAGGACCACACCCTGCAGGTTCTCATCGACAATCTTGAGGCCATCCAGGGCGACGTTGACTCTACCGAGCACTTTGGCGAGATCTCTATTATCGAGAAGGACTTTGGCCAAAAGGTCAACCAGGACGTCGAGTCTCGCCACGGTTTCGCTGCCCAGGCTAGCCGTCGTAAGCTGATGGCCCAGGCGCGCAACTGGCTGCTCAGTGCGTCGCTGCGCCCCTACCACTCATGGGTGTACTGGCGTGATGTCGATGTTGAGACTGCACCCTTTACCATTCTGGAAGATCTGATGCGTCATAACAAGGATGTCATCGTGCCGAGTACGTTATTTGTTTTGCTATCAAGTTTATTGCATACCTTGTTCGTCAACTAACAACGCAGATGTCTGGCGTCCTCTCCCCGACTGGCTGGGCGGCGAGCAGCCGTATGATCTGAACTCGTGGCAGGAGTCTGAGACTGCCTTGACTCTGGCTGACTCCCTGGACGAGGATGCCGTCATTGTCGAGGGCTACGCCGAGTACGCCACATGGCGTCCCCATCTTGCCTACCTGCGCGACCCTTACGGCGACCCGGACATGGAGATGGAGATTGACGGTGTCGGTGGTGTCAGTATCCTGGCCAAGGCCCTTGTCTTCCGCCACGGCGTCCACTTCCCTGCTTTCAGTTTCGAGAAGCACGCCGAGACCGAGGGTTTCGGAAAGGTCAGTCCAAACCGCAAAACCGCACGCGTTGCCTTAAAGCCGACCGATCATGATGCTAATTTACAATACAGATGGCAAAACGTATGGGTTTCTCTGTTGTCGGCCTGCCGCACTACACCATTTGGCACTTGTACGAGCCCAGTCTCGACGATATCCGCCACATGGAGGTAAGATTTTGCTCTCTCTCCCAGCGTGCCCTTTTGTGCCGTACTAACGACCCCAGGAAATGGAGGCTGAGCGCATTGCTCGCGAGGAAGAGGAGAAGGAGAAGGCTGAAAAGGCCGAGAAGATGAAGCAAGCTTTCGGCGACACTGGCGGCCAGTGGGAGAAGGACAAGGCTGCGCTGCAGGAGATTGTCATTGAAGAGGCTCCCGCTGCCGCGCCTGATGCCGCTGCCGCACCGGCTGCTGCTCCCCCTGCTGCCGCTCCTGCTGCTGCTGTTGATGCCGCTGCTCCTGCTGCTGCTCCTGCTGCTGCCGCTGTCGCTGCCCCGGCTGCTGCCCCTGCTGCCGCTGTTGGTGCCGATGCTGCTGTTGCTGCTGCCGCCGCCGCCCCTGCCGCTCCGGCGGTCGGTGGTGCCGCTGCTGTTCCTGCTGCCGCTGCTGTTGCCGCACCCGCCGCCGCACCTGCCGCCGCAGTCCCTGCTGCCGCTGCTCCTGCTGCCGCTGCTCCTGCTGCCGCTGTCCCTGCTGCTGCCGCACCCGTCGCCGCTGTCCCGGCCGCTGGTGTCCCGGCTGGTGGTGTTGCTGTTGTCGACGCAGCCGTGCCCAACAAGGCTGTCCCTGTTGCCGATGCTGCCAAGGCTGTTGTGTGATCGGTGTGTTGCGCGACTACTTGTTGTTTCTCATTTTGGTTGTCAGTCACCATTGCATACCATTCTATATTGTTCATGTCCTCCTTTCATTTTCCTATCTCTGTTATATCGTTGGTTTGTTCCTTGCTCTCTTACCCTTTACTCTTTGCTTTTCACCCTTTTACCCTTTTGCTCTCTTGCTGTCGTCTTCTACCCTTTCTCTTCCCACCCTTGCTTCATTTCTTCAACCCGGCAGTGCGCCATCCCCTTCATTCATCACGGCACAACACGACCTGGCCATGCGCATGCGGCCATGCCATAACGACGAAGAGGGCAAGCAACCCTACTACACGCATTATTACAAAAACGATAGAGGGAGGACAGACTGATCTTTGCTGATTCTGGATCTTGTACAACTAGAGTAGGGGAGAGTGCCTTGGAGGTGGCAGAGAGGCCATGGACGGGGCGTTTGGTGTTTTTACTTTCTGTTGCTATGATATATATTGAATCTAGGCTGCTATGAACTTTTGACGACGTTGTGTGTGCCGAGGCTTCTACACCGAAACTAGAGTAGCGATCTGTTGTCTTTGTCAGGGGGAGTGGGGGCGATCTCTGCAGCCTTGGGCCCTGTAAGCATAAGCATATTTACCGCCTTATCTTATCTAGTGGCCCCCATTGGATACCCTGTAATCTGTGCTAAGTCAGCATATGCATAGCGTCTGTGCTGCCCCCAATTGCATCGACAAGCTGTCATCTCGTCGGTACCAGCCTGCACCTCCATCCCATCAGCTTGTATCGCACTTCCACCCGCCCTCTACGCCGAGACTACTCTATTTTTCGCCTCTCTACTTGTTGGCACCCTCTACGCCACGGCCGTCTTATTTGTATGTCCTTTTGACTCGAGTCTGCGGCCAACTGCTTGTTCGCCACCGCAAAGCTTCGCGATCGAGCTTCGACAACAGGGATCTTCTGCTCGTTGACCCCGACACCGATTCCGACTCCTCTATTTCTCGTCATATCTCGCTGGGAGGGTGCAGTTGGCACGAGCTTCGACAGCAACACGCCCCGCAATGGACGCCTCTATGGATGACCTGCCCTTGACGGCAGGCCTCTCCTCCTCCTCGGGACCCTCGACATCTGTCCCCGTGCGCATTCCTCACCACAGCATCCACCGCCACGGCACAACCAACGTGCCTTTGGCTGCTGCTACCACCACTGTCTCTGCTGCTGCCTCGTCGCGCATGCAGTACCGCAGCCGGCCCGTCTCCGTCGCCGTCGACCCCATCTCGCTCATCATCTCCGAGTGCATCAACATCACATCGGCCATCCAAAAGCATGCCCGCTCGCAGCACCTGTCCGTCTCTGCCATTCTTGGCGGCGGCGCACCCAGTCCTGCCATGGCGCATTCATTCCGTATCGGTTCGTCGTCTCCGGCCAACGCCGCGACGGCGCGCCGCACGTCTGGCCGGCGCAGTGGCGCCGCTCGCGGCAATAAGGGTTCCGTCGGTGGCGGCGCCGACAGCGACTTCAACCGCTGGGGTCTGCGCGGCAAGAAGGGCAAGAGCATGGCAGACAATCCGCTCATCTCTGGCTTCGGCCGACTGCGCCAAGAGCTAGCCGGCGTTGAGGACATTAACAGTTTTGACTCGCTCACGCTGCTTTACCCGTTCCTCCAAATCATACAGGCAAAAGGCACCGCTGCCCCCATCACGATCCTCACACTGCGCGCCGTGCGCAAGTTTCTCGCCTACGGCTTCATCAGTCCCGAGTCGCCGCGGTTCGCACTGGCCATGCAGGCTTTGTCGCAGGCCATCACACACTGCCAGTTTGACATTAGTGATCATGCACAGGAGGAGGTTGTGCTGCTCATGATACTCAACCTCATGGAAGACATGCTCTCGGGCCCCGGCGGCGACATTCTCAGCGACGAGAGCGTCTGCGACATGATGGGCCGCGGCCTCACCATCTGCTCGCGCCCTCGCTACTCGGAGGTTCTGCGCCAGACGGCCGAGGCCACCATGGTCCGCATGTGCCAGATCATCTTTGAAGACCTCAAGCACCTCGAGGAGGAAGCCGGTGATGAGGACGATGCGCTGGATCGCCAGACCAATGCCGACATGAACAGCGTCATGATGGTCCCCGGCGCAGACGCGCACCCCCCATCTCTTGCCGGCTCGGCAACGCCCGTGCCTGTGGAGTCACCAGCATCTTGGACGCCGGCCCAGTCGGAGGCGGCCACACCTGTCGTACCTCAGAACGAGGGCAGTGCCAGCTCCAGCAGTGACGGTGATGCGACCGCCTCCTCGTCGGGTGACGCGACCGAGACCCAGCCTCTGGACGCAGCGCCGGTTGCATCTGTGGCGGCGACCGAGCAGCCGTCGACAGATATACCAGCGGACGAGAACGACCAAAGGAGCATCTTGTCCACGGTCGGCGACTCCGAATCCGTCGACCTGCGTCCGTACTCTCTGCCGTCTGTGCGCGAGCTGTTCCGTGTGCTCGTCGAATTCCTGAACCCCAACCAGCGCAAGCAGCAGCCCGACGCTATGATCGTCATGGCGCTGCGCATCATCCATGTGGCCCTCGAGGTGGCTGGCCCATCGATTGCGCGACACCCTGCTCTCGTGTCCGTGGCACAAGACCGTCTGTGCTCGTACCTCTTCCAACTCGTGCGGTCCGACAACATGGCCATCCTCCAGGAATCGCTGATTGTTACGGCAACCCTGCTGTCCACTTGCCGTGGCGTGCTGAAGCTGCAGCAAGAGCTCTACCTTGCCTACCTCATCAGCTGTCTGCACCCGTCTGTCGACATCCCCCGCGAGGCCAACATCGACCCTTCGTTATACGAGGGCATTCCCCAGGCACCCAAGCTAGCGAAGCCGGCGCCGCCCACCCCTAATGGTGGTCGTGGCTCGCCTGCGCCGCCGCGCGAGAGACAAAACCTGGGCCTGGAGGGTGGCCTTCGCAAGCCCGAGGCGCGCCAGGCCATGGTAGAGAACATTGGCGTGCTGGCACGCATGCCGACTTTTATGATCGAGCTCTTTGTCAACTACGACTGCGATGCCGATCGCGCCGACCTGTGCGAGGACATGATCGGCCTGCTATCCCGCAATGCGCTACCCGACTCTGCCACCTGGAGTACGACGAGTGTCCCCCCTCTGTGCCTGGATGCCCTGTTGCGCTTCGTCCAGTTCATGGCCCTGCGGCTCGATCAGGCGCCTGTGTACGAGGGCAATCCCGACGCGGACCGCCTGCGCGAGTCGCGTGCTCGCAAAAAGGTCATCATCCGCGGCACCGCAAAGTTTAACGAAAGTCCCAAGGGTGGCCTTGCCCTGCTGGAGGACAAGGGCGTGATTGACGACGCCAAGAACCCTCTGTCGGTGGCCGCGTTCCTCAAGGGGACCTCTCGCGTGTCCAAGAAGGCCCTGGGCGAGTTTCTTGCCAAGAAGGGCAATGAGCCGATCCTCAAGGAGTTTATGGCCCTCTTTGACTTCAACAACAAGCGTGTCGACGAGGCCCTGCGCACTCTGCTCGAGGCTTTCCGTCTGCCGGGCGAGTCTCCGCTGATTGAGCGCATTGTGTCCTACTTTGTCGACGCCTACTGCACGGGCACCATGCCCGACGATGTCGCCAACAAGGACGCCGTGTTTATTCTGACCTACGCCATTATCATGCTCAATACCGACCAGCACAACCCCAACGTCAAGTCGCAGAAGCGCATGACGGTGTCCGACTTTGCGCGCAACCTGCGTGGCCAGAACGACGGCAATGACTTTGGGGCCGAGTACCTCCAGGAAATCTTTGACTCGATCAAGTCCAACGAGATCATTCTTCCCGAGGAGCACGACAACAAGCACGCCTTTGACTATGCATGGCACGAGCTTCTGGTTAAGGCCGAGAGTGCGGGCCGGCTCATCATCACCAACACCAACATTTACGACGCCGACATGTTTGCCACGACGTGGCGACCGATTGTGGCCACGCTGTCGTATGTCTTCATGTCGGCCACCGACGACACCGTCTTCAGCCGCGTCATCCAGGGCTTCCACGAGTGTGCGCAGATCGCGGCCAAGTACGAAAACACCGAGGCGCTCGACCAGATTGTGTACTGTCTGAGCCACATGTCCACGCTGTCGCAGCCGCTGCTGTCCAACACGGCCCTCAACACCGAGGTCCAGGTGGACAAGACGAGCGTGATGGTGAGCGAGCTGGCCGTGAAGTTTGGCCGCAACTTCCGCGCCCAGCTGGCGGCCCTGGTCATGTTCCGCGTCGTTGCCGAGCACGAGCACATCTTGGACAAGGGCTGGAAGAATGTGATCCCCATCTGGCTGAACCTGTTTGAGAACTCGCTGATCCCCGCGTACTTTGCGACCGATGCCAGCACGATCGATCTGCCCGCCATCCCGCTGCAGAGTCCTGGCCAGGTGATTGACCGCGGCACCAAGCAGAACGAAAGCGGCTTCTTCTCGGCCTTTACGTCCTACATCTCCAGCTATGCCGCCGACGACCCGCCCGAGCCGTCTGACGAGGAGCTCGAGAGCACACTGGCCGCGATCGACTGCATCAAGTCGTGCCGTGTCGACGACATTTTTGCCAACATTGCCAATCTGTCGGGCCGCAGCCTCGAGTGCCTTGTCGATGCATTGCTTGAGCAGATCCCCGAAGATAACGCTAACGGTGTCGTGATCAAGGTCAAGTCGGACAACGTGCCGCCAACGTCACCGGCCAATGCTGCCAACAAGGCGGCGGCCACACCGCCGTACGAGCCTGGCCCCGTGTATATTTTGGAGTTCTGCACGATCCTCGCTCTGCGCGACGAGGCCAGCACCAAGGCCGTCGGCAAGCGGATCGTGGACGCGCTGCAGGCCATTCTGCGCGATGTCAGCCGGTTCCACCCCATCCTGATTGGACGTGTGAGCTACTACATGTTCGCCCTGCTGCATGCAAGCTATGACTTTGACTTTGTGCGGGTGCCCATGCTGCTGCACGCCGTGTCTAGCTTCTCCAAAAGCACGCTCAAGACGACGTCGTCGGACATTCTCAAGGGCATCAAGCTTTGTATTAGTGCGCCCGGTCCGCTGCGCAGCGAGATCATGACGTCGCCCGACTTCTGGGCTGTGTTGGGCGTGCTGTCCAAGTACGAGAAGTCGGCTGTGACTGTGTTTGAGATTCTCGAGAGCGGAGTCAGCGGCAGCCCGCCGGCGATCCTGGCCGACAACTACGAGGCGGCGATCATCCTGTGCAACGAGTTTGCCACTGCGGGCAAGCTGGGCGCTGCAGCCGAGCAGGAGCAGGATCGCAAAAACCGTCGTGTCGGCAGCCGCGCGGCCCTCAAGCCGAGGTGAGTAAAGCATTGCCCTCGACGAGGAGATGAAGTAAACGACTAACTCGAGTGACAGTGAAAATGCTGCTGTGCAGCGTAGCATCAAAGCCATCAACATAATCTACGACATGACGTCGCGGATCCCGCACCTCATGAAGCAGTCCCATCTGGAGAGCAACGAGGGTAAGTTGACATTTGACATCTAACATTTCGATGCCATTGCTGGGTTGGAATGTCTGCTAACAACGTAGCGTGGTCTGCCTACTGGCTGCCCATCTTCCAGGCGTTGACTACGCAGTGCACGAACCCGTGCCGCGAGGTCCGCCACCTGGCGTTCTCGTCGCTGCAGCGGTCGCTGCTGTCGCCGGAGCTCACATCGAGCGACCACCGCGAGTGGACGGCCATCTTCAGCGAGGTCTTGTTCCCGCTGATCCTCAAGCTGCTCCTGCCGCAGGTGTACACGCTGGACCGCGACGGCATGAGTGAGACGCGCGTGCAGGCAGCGTCGCTGCTGTGCAAGGTGTTCTTGCAGTACCTTGTGCTGCTGTCGGATTGGGACGGCATGCTGGACCTCTGGCTCAAGATCATTGACATCATGGACCGACTGATGAACAGCGGTCAGGGCGACAGCCTGGAAGAGGCCGTGCCCGAGAACCTCAAGAATGTGCTGCTGTTCATGGCCAGCAGCGGCTACCTCGTGTCACCGCAGATCGACAGCTCCAAGGAAGAGCTCTGGGTCGAGACGTGGAAGCGCATCGACCGGTTCCTGCCGGACCTGAAGGGCGAGCTTGCTCTCGAGGACCCGAGCCCCAGCAACGAGGCAGAGGCAGCGACAGAAGCACCGGCAGATGCAGCGGCAGATACAGCAGCAGACGCACCGGTGGCAGTCGATGTTCCAGTGCATGCTGCCGAGCCAGAAGAGACAGAAAAGAAGGAGGAAGATGACGGAGTGGAGGATGATGAGTCGTCGGATGAGGAGGAAGCGCCAAAAACAGGGGCATCTTCATAAGTAGTGTTTTGCGGGAGAGGTGCATAGTTGCAATGGCATACAAAAAGGTTAATAATCGTATATAGAATAATCATTTGCTTCTTTTCTTCTTTTCTACTTTTCTACTTTTCTACTTTTCTACTTTTGACTTTTTTGACTGCCACACGAGGCTGTATCTGCTGACTAAGCATGCGGTCGCAAGGCTGACGCCAATTTTGCGGTCGCGATCCATTGTGGCTAGCATCAACCTCGACAATCGTTCTATAAAACACACAACCGACCGCCAAAATGTCCGAAACACCCATAGCCACGTACGTAGTGTCATTGCACATTGAAAACCGCTGCTTTTCACCGACACTCCGCGACGAGGTCACATGGGATGGCGCGGGCCAGCAACAGCAGTTCCGCAGATGAGTATCGCGAGAGACGCGTCCGGGGCATATAATCTAACCTGGGCCTATCTAGTGTCTACGTGCGCAACCTGGAGGAGCGCGTCAAGCCCGGGCCTCTGCGCGACACGCTGGACGCCATCTTCTCCGAGTTTGGCACGATCATCGACATTGTCGCCAAGACGAACCTGCGCGCCAAGGGCCAGGCGTTTATCGTCTACGAGGACCCCGCGTCGGCCAAGACGGCCGTCGAGGAGGCGCAGGGGTTTGTCATTTTTGACAAGCCCATGGTGCTGGCGCTGGCACGCTCGCGCAGTGACGCCACCGTGCAGAAGACGGGCTCGGCCGACGAGCTGGAAGCCCACCGCCAGCACCGCGTCGCCGAGAGAGACCAACGACTGGCCCTGCTCAAGGCCGAGGAGGAGAAAAAGGCCCTGGCCCGGCCGGCCGCCAGCGGCACTGCTGCCCCCGCTGCGGCGCACATTCCCGACGAATACCTGCCGCCGAACAAGACGCTGTTTGTGCAGAACATTCCGGAAAGCGTCGACAGCGACGCGCTGTCCGAGATCTTTGGGCGGTTCCCTGGCTTCCGCGAAGTGCGGCTGGTGCCTGGCCGCGGTCTCGCCTTTGTCGAGTACGAGGACGAGTCGGGTGCGATTGCGGCCAAGGAGAGCACGGCCGGCATGGACCTGGGCGGCGCCAGCGGCGAGGGCCGCAAGAAGGGCATCAAGGTCACGTACCAGCGGCAGTAGGTGGTGCTGTTCCATGCCCCAACAAAAAAATAAGAAGGGCGGCAGTACATTGTGTCTTTTTCTCTCATTATTATTCATTCAGCGAGGTCTTGGATCTGTTTTATATACGGCGTCACGGAGGCAATATAACACCCAGCGGTTCCATTGCACACCGGAACTGAAGGATACAGAATAGCACATAGAAGAAGAAGCATTTGATCTGATTACAGTGTCGGTTGGATTTAGATTGGAAGAAAAGCGCAAGGATGTGGCGTCCATGATATACCAAGCAGACGCAAGGGCAAGAGAACAAGACTGCTAACAGGCAGCAACTTGATAACAAACAGCAAGAGACGAACAAAGGAAAGCAAAAGATTAATAGCGCTGCGAGGCTATGCTGGTCCGCAGCGGAGCGCCGGTGGACTGCCTGGCATCCACTAGAAGATGACATCGTCTTCGCCCTCGGCCAGCAGGTCGGTCGGCTCGGCAGCCTCCGCGACAGGCTCGGCTGTCTTGCCACCCTCGGCCAGCAAGGCCAGCCTGGCATCTTCCAGTGCCTTTTTCCGGACCTTGAGCTCCTCGTCCTCGGCAGCCGTGTCGCGCTGCTTCTTGCCGGCAACCTTTTTGAGCCGGTAAAACTCTTCTCTGTCGAGCTCGTCGAGCTCGGAGTTGATGTCTGGACCGTGTGTGAGCTAGAGTGGTTGTAGTTGACGGGCACGCATGGTACGACTTACACTTGATGGTGTTCTCGGTACGGGGAATAATAACGTGCTCGCTGCATGGGTTAGCAATACTTCCAACATTGGCGCGGCTGGGCGGGATGGCAATGGGATGACAAACATGGCGTTGACTAGACTGTTAGCTGTGATTCCTCTACATCACGACATCACATTGAGCGACTCACCTCTGCGGTTGACGACCTTGATGACCTCGTCCAGGATGACAAACGCCGTCTGAAGACTGGCCAGCTCGACCAGGGCCTCGACGGCCTTTGCGTAGGTTTCCCGCGACCGCTGCACCTGCTGGCCACCCTTGCCCAGACCCGTCATGGCAAAGTCGTTGTTGCCCTCGGTCAGGTAGCTCTCAAAGGCCGGCAGCAGCACACCGGACACGTTCTCCTGCTTCGCGCGGATGCGGAAGCGGGCCGACCGTGCGGACTCCTGGACCTGGTAGCCAATGTCGCCGCCGACAGCGTACGTCACTTCGGCGAGCGAAAACGCAGCAATCTGCATGACACGGCCCATCTTGCGCTTGGCCTCGTCAATACGGCGGGTGATGTCTATGGTGTTAGTCGTGGTCATGGTCGTATGTCATGGAGGCGGATGTCGGATGTCTGTTCTGATGACGTCGAGAAGCGTGCGATGCTTGAGTTGTTCGGGTGCTGGGTTTAAATACCTCGGAAACGCCTGCACTTGTTAGCTCCCACATATCAGATGCCCTGTCTACCGCCATCTGTGCTACTCACTTTGTCAAGGCCTCACTCTTGCGCTTGAGCAGACTGTGGCCAGTCTCGGCACCCTTGAGCTTGGCCTTCATGATACCCAGCGACTGGCGCGTGGGAAACACCGCCTCGCGGTCCTGCATCTATCAGTATATGGCCTTCCAAACGCCGAAACAATGCAACCGCAACATTGCTGCTCCTAGACAGACGTACTGCGGCGCCAGACATGATGAGGGCTTTTCTGGATTTCTGGCGGGAGCTGGTGTTGGGTCAGGTAGACGACTGTGGTCGTGCCGTCTGTGGAGTAGACGCAGGTCGACTGATGGGCAGTGTCGCAGATATAATTCACAAATGGAACTGGAGCTGGTATTGATGCGATGCGTGTGTCGATGCGTGGATGCAGCCTTCGGACGTCGATGCCTTCAAGCTTGCTCCATCAAATGATAAGATATGGAAGAAGTACTTTGTACACTCTAGCTCCATTGCCCCTGCTCTAGCTCCAGTGGCTGAGTCATCGTGTTTTGGCTTGTGATTGGCCGAATGGGTGCCTTGCATGTCACGTAGCCCTTTCCATTTTCGGACGACTTTTCGACGCGGGAAAATTCATACTAAGAAAGAGCAACCGGCAGCCGCGCAGCTCGATTCGGTACTGAAACGAAATAACGTGACCGAGACAGCCAGCCAGCCTGACATCTGTCGAGCGAGCCACCCCCCAGAAGCTTGTTCCCCTGCAAACACAGCTTTGATCAGCGCATACGACGACACGACAAAGGGCAACCCGGTCACGACACCAACGACGCGCGCATCAAAGCCCCCTCATCGTACGACTTTCGCTTTCTTGCGGCAGCCGAGGGCGGAATTTTGACTTGCACCAGAACCTCGTCGCTGGCTTCTTTTCCTCTCAGACATGGCTGCGACCGTGATGGTGTGAGGACGCGCTCGATCTGCTTCTTCCATCCCTTTTTCTGCTATCGCTCCTCTCGACCTTGGACCAGGACTCCCGTCAACCTACACAAAATGGCTGCCGTCGCTATGCCTCCGGCCTTGGCCGCAGGCCCAAGACCGGATTTTCACCTTTTGGTAGGCCCCCAACCAGCCACTGCGCCGCCGGATACAATGCTAACCTGCCAGACCGACGCCGACGCCGCCTACGAACAAGACATCTACCGCAACCAGGGCACAACGCGACCATGGCTCTCGTACATTCGCTACAAGACACAGCACGGCACTGTTCAGGAACAGGCGTACGTCATGGAGCGTGCGTGCACACAGCTGCCTCGTTCATACAAGCTATGGAAGATGGTGAGTTTTTGTTCTTTTGTCGTTTGTTCAGCTGTACTTTTGTTCTTTTGCTCCTTTGTTCATATGTTCATATGTTCAGGTGTTCAGTCGGCTGTTCATATGGTCATCGCTCTATTGTTCCTTTGCTATATAATGTTCGGTCTTGACTAACCAACAGTACCTCATCTTCCGCACAAAACATATTTCCAAGCTCAACGCCTCTGCCTACAGCGCCGAATACCGCAAGGTCAACGCACTATTTGAACGGGCGCTAATTCTCCTCAACAAAATGCCGCGCATATGGGAGCTGTATCTCAAGTTCCTCGTGCTGCAGCCGCTCGTCACGATTACCCGCCACGCCTTTGACCGCGCGCTCCGCGCACTCCCAATCACACAACACAACCGGATATGGGCGCTGTACCGGCCGTTTGCCAACTCGGCGGGCGGTGAGACAGCCGTGCGGATCTGGCGGCGCTACATGCAGGTGCACCCCGAGGATGCGGAGGAGTTTATCGAGCTGCTGGTGCAGTGCGGGCTGTACACGGAGGCCGTACGCACGTACATTAACGTGCTCAACAATGCACGGTTCCGGAGCAAGAAGGCCAAGGGCCACTACGAGCTGTGGAGCGAGATGGTGGATCTGCTTGTCGAGCACGCCAACGAGGTGCAAACGGGCCAGGAGACGGGAATCGACGTGGAGCGCATCATCCGCAGCGGAATCGAGCGGTACTCGGACCAGCGCGGCAAGCTGTGGTCTGGCCTGGCGGCGTACTGGACACGACGCGGCAGTTTTGAGCGGGCGCGCGACGTGTTTGAGGAGGCGATCACAACGGTGATGACGGTGCGGGACTTTACGCTCGTGTTTGACTCGTACGTGGAGTTTGAAGAGTCTGTGATCAGCGCACTGATGGAGATGGCGTCGGCACGGGCGGGCAAGGGCATTACGGATGAGACGGCAGACTTTGACCTGGACATCCGCATGCTGCGTTTTGAGCACCTGATGGACCGGCGGCCGTTTCTGCTCAACGACGTGCTGCTGCGGCAGAACCCGAACAACGTGGCGGAGTGGGAGAAGCGCGTGGGCCTCTGGGGTGACAACAAACAGGAGGTGGTCAGCACGTACACCAAGGCGATTGCGACGATCGAACCGAAGAAGGCGGTGGGTATTTTCCACCAGCTGTGGGCCAACTACGCCAAGTTCTACGAGCAGGCGGGCGACCTGCGCACTGCGCGGGTGATATTGGAGAAGGCGGTCAAGGTGCCGTTCCGGTCGGTGGCGGAGCTGGCGGACATGTGGATTGAGTGGGCGGAGATGGAGCTGCGCAACGAGAACTTTGACGACGCGGTGCGGGTAATGGCCAAGGCGGTGCAGGCGCCAAAGCGGTCGACGGTGGACTACTTTGACGAGACGCTGTCGCCGCAGCAGCGGGTGCACAAGAGCTGGAAGCTGTGGAGTTTCTACGTCGACCTCGTGGAGAGCGTGAGCTCGCTGGAGGAGACGAAGAAGGTGTACGAGCGGATCTTTGAGCTGCGGATCGCGACGCCGCAGACGGTGGTCAACTACGCCAACCTACTGGAGGAGAACCAGTACTACGAAGACTCGTTCAAGATCTTTGAGCGCGGACTGGACCTGTTCAGCTACCCGGTGGCGTTTGAGCTGTGGAACCTGTACCTGACCAAGGCGGTGGACCGGCGCATCGGTATCGAGCGGCTGCGCGATCTGTTTGAGCAGGCGATCGAGGACTGCCCGCCCAAGTTTGCCAAGGTGATCTTTTTGATGTACGGCAACCTGGAGGAGGAGCGGGGTCTTGCGCGGCATGCGATGCGCATCTACGAGCGGGCGACGCGGGCGGTGTCGGACGAGGATCGCGCGGACATGTTCAACTTTTACATTACCAAGTCAGCGTCCAACTTTGGCATGGCATCAACGCGGGCGATCTACGAGCGGGCGATCTCGTCGCTGCCGGACGCGGAGGCGCGCGACATGTGCCTCAAGTTTGCGGACATGGAGAAGCGGCTGGGCGAGATTGACCGTGCGCGCGCCATCTACGGACATGCGTCGCAGTTTTGCGATCCGCGGACGAACCCCGACTTCTGGACCAAGTGGAACGTGTTTGAGGTGCAGCACGGCAACGAGGACACGTTCAAGGAGATGCTGCGCGTGAAGCGCAGTGTGCAGGCGCAGTACAACACCGACGTCAACTTTGTGGCGTCGCAGGCACTCGCCAAGAGCCAGCAGCAGCGTGCGGCGACAGCAGGCGACGACGGCGACGGCGAGGGCGACGGCGAGATGGATGGCGAGACGGCCGATGCGATGGCGGCACTGGAGCGGCAGGCCCGTGCGCCTGTTGGCTTTGTGGCAGCGACCGACACGGCACCGATTTCCAAGAGCACGGTGGCGGCAGCGCCGGCGCCGGCGGTTGCCAATCCCGATGCGATTGACCTTGACGGCATGGACGAGGACGATGTTGACTAGCCGTGTATCTGCGTTGGAGTTTGTTTTACTTTTATTCTTTCTATTGTTTCATTGTTACATTGCTTTAACTGCTCTTACTACTTTCATTTGTCTTTATTTTCTTCTCGCTCAGCACTATTTTGTAATCTATCGTTTTGCTATGAAACAGCATTGTTTGAGTTTGTTCTCAGCTCTCTTTTTTACTCTTATCTTTTCTTTGCTTCTTTACTCCGTATCTATCATGCACAGTGTGTGCCGTGGATACTATTAACCAACTGCTTAACAGATCTAAAATTCAAACGTTGCCAAAAAAAAAAAAGCAATATATTGTGGTTGCAGCTAGGTGTGATATTGAAATAAAGGCCAGTACAAAAGTCAATGCATAAATTCGTGGGCATCCTCGGACGCCGTTTTCTTTTTTTCGTTTTCGTCTTCTTTTCTTTCTCTTATTCTCTCACATCCCCTCATTTCTTATTGTAGCCCAGCTCGGCATGCTTGGCATGGAACTTGGCTGCATAGTTGCTGTCGACCTTGCCGTCGCGCGAGCCCGGCGTCGAGTAGATGGAGCCCTTGCGCTTCTGGAAGCGGCTGGGCGGCACCTTGGAGGCGTCCCACTCGTCGCTGGCGCGGCGGTCGCGTGCGGGCATGTCCAGGGATCCGACGCCAATGGTGGTGCCGGCGGCGTTGTCGGCATCGCCCATGCCCTCGGGGGTGGTAAAGGTAAAGGCGGGGGGCGAGTAGCCGACCGGGGGTGAAGAGGCCATGTTTTGTTCGGCAGCGGCGTTGGGGCCGATGGCGATGGCGGCAGTTTTTGAGTCTAGAGGTGAGTGTGAGTATGAGTCCGTCAAGATGTCAAGGTGTCCAAGGTGTCCGTGATCTTACCAGACATGATGTTGTATTGGTATTGATGTGGTGATGGGTGGTGGGTGGTGGGTGTTGTGGTGATGTGGTGATATGGTGTGAAGTGGACGTTGACGTTGATGTTGATGTCAATGTATGATGTGATGTTGATGTTGGTGGTACGTAAGTAGAGATCAGTATCAGACAGTAGAGTAGATGGACGAAGATGACAAAAGATGTCAGACAACAGCGGGAGGAAGCTTTATATAGCCAGTCTCGTAGGACAGTTTTCTCAAGTGCCGTCCTTGCTATTGGTATTTTTGCCCTGTGAATTGATGAATGACTTGCTTCGCTTCTCAGGTCAAAGGAACAAGTAGAAATAAATCAAAGACTGCCCAGATATGAATAAAAACAAAATAAAGATACAAGAGACTCGCCCACCATCTATCAGAAAGGCTTTTGCCTCTTTATTGGTTGTCGATCTATCCCCAATCAACGCTAATCAACAATATAAATCATATAAAACATATAAAACATCATTCATCACGTCTTACGTATGTACATATAGATGCAACCCCTTGCCTTGGTGTGTGAGGATGCTCTCCTATTCGCCAGACCTTGTCGCCCGCCTCCTCTTCTGCCCCCCTTCATCGTGACTCTCCCTAGATAATAATACAGTCTTTCTTTGTCCCACGGCCGTTGTCTCGTTTCTGGGGTCGTCTACTCACTTAGGTCGACGTGATACGCCTCCCCCTCAGCGCCTCGGCCTAGGCTGCTGTCGTCACCTGTCACCATCATGGCTTGACATGGCTTGACCTCGTGCGTTTCCATCTGCTCTTCTGTACTGTTGTAATTTGCACAACCACTACAAATCGCCTGCATAGATGACTACGTCATATACATTCGGCCGGCCACGCTCTATTGCAATGCCATCCATATCGTGCACAGCCTATTCTCTCCCTCAGAATCACAAGCTTGCCTTTGTCATGTAATGTAGTCTAGCCTTCTTTCTGATCGACGCCCCATTGGTACCTTTGTCAGTTCTTTTTCCATTTCCTATTTGTCCACAATCCGGGGTCACTGTGTGCTACTGTTGCCTGTTAGGCATGGTCTGACCTCGACGTTGGTAGCACAGGTCGTCTTTCTGTCACTCTTTGTACTATGTATCAGTTGACGACTTTACGACTGACTATCTTACGACTATTCAGGACTAATTACTAGCACGTGCCACTTGCTATTATCTGATCACCTGCAGTATTGATTCCGCATGAGCAGGTTGTGGCTGGGTTGTAGCAAATAAAATAGAGGCAGAGGTGATAACACCGTGTATGACTCAATGTCACCCATATGAAGGCACGTATCCGGAGAATTGTATTACGCAATACTTGATCCATGCCATTTGATATCATAACAGAAAACCAAAGATCTAGAACCAAAGACAGTTGTAACAACATCATAAGACACTAACCATGTTCCTGGTACTTATTGTCTCTGTTATCAGGATGTCTTTATATGGCTAGTCGAGGCTGTGCAGCAAAGTGCCAAACTGCAACGCCAAGTCAAGAACTGCAGAGATCAACGCCTTTGATAACAGGCTTTGACTTTGATAGGCCTGCAGGTGTTTGACAGCAAGTGCAGTAAGTGCACGGCTGACTAGCATTGCTCGATATATAATGTTTCCACATCCAACCCGCGGAGCTGCACCAGCCTGCACCAACCCGTCTTGTCATCGCCCAGACTGTCGCCTTGGGCTGCCTCACACTACTGCAGTGATTCGGGGATTAGCTAATTGGACGTGCTCGGAAACCAATGGCATATCATCAGTCCAGTCTCGCCAAGCACTCTGATGCAACTGGACTGCAGTCGATGAGGGCGGCCAAGAGCCCAATGAAAAAACGAAGTAACGGATAGCGGGAGTCTATCAGATGCTTCCGGCTGCTACTCTTTATCTTATCATGTTCTTTGCCGTATCGAAGACAATACAACGAGTATTGCTAAATCTCGTCAGCACAGCCTCCTTGATCACGGCTAGTCACTTGGCAACGAATAGCACGCCAGAAGAACAGATACTAACTTATAATGTACTGCAAGTCACGTCTATTCATTTGATAAATACAACTCACCACGCAATACAATATCACCCGAAGTTTGTACTTTGCCCAAGATGCATCGTAGTCAGAAGCAATAATCATGTCATCTCGTTGCTACCAAGGTTACACTCATAAATAGACTGCTGTCAGCAACAACCGTCCTATCTCTATTCTTCTGCTATTTTATACTTTTACTCTCTATGTACTACTATCCTTCACTATTGCACACTATTGCCGCCTCCTCGACCAACGGTATCGCCTTACGTGCACGCGGCTTGGCTGACGACCTGTCGTTCTTGTATCGCTTGGCAGCTGCAGAAAGACACATCCACGCGGCTAGCTTGAGGCTGAGTGTCGTTGGTAGTTATTCCGCGTCCATCAATTGAACAGCCCGCTCGATCTCGGCTCCTTGCCACCGGGCAGTGCTGGAGCCGGGCTGATAGTCATTGTCCGGGGCGGAGTCCAGTCAACATACTTGCAGTTGAACGGACTACTTTCTTCTTTGATTGCTCCAAATATGAAGCATGTAACCATAATATGACAAACCCAACCCTGCGGTCGTAGAGACAGACAAACTATGGCGCAAATTTCTTGCCAATGCAACCTGCAGCTGAAAATCGATTTCCTCACCAACACTCTCAACTTCCATTCGTCATCGGCTTTCCACAAGGTCAACGTTGCATGTGGCATACGGAGCGAGCAATCCGACAAAAGCTTAGTGACAGTCACAGACGAAGACTCAAAAATTTCAGCAAACCTCAAAATTTGGCACGGCACCAGCGTTAGAGCCTCTTCTGGTCTTGAGGGCTGCTGAAATTTTTGAGTCCTCGTCTGTGACTGTCACTAAGCTTTTGTCGGATTGCTCGCTCCGTATGCTACATGCAAATTAGGATAGAGCCGGTGCCAAACACTTTACGGGTAGCAGAAATCTCTGCCTGGTCCTTGTCGCATCCAACAAAAGTTAGGCACACTCCGGCTTGCTTGAACGCATCGATGGTTCCGTCAATGAACATGGCAAGCCCTCGGACGTTGTCCTTCACAAACTCTCTTTCCGTGACGTCGCTTTGCTCTCGGATCTGATGTACGAGGGATGATGCTTGTGACGGATGTGTATGTTGAGAGTGTTGTTGAGGAAATTGAGTTTCAGCTGCAGGCTGCATTGGCAAGGAAATCGTGCCATACACCGTCTGTCTCGTAGTTTTGGGCCCTTCTTATTATGGTTACATGCTTCATCTTGGGAGCAATTAAAGGAGAAAGTAGCCCTTTTCAACTGCGAGTATTTTGACCGGTAACAGAAATTGTAACCGCATACCTCGCTGAGAGACCGTACCAAAGATTTACCATTGACCAGGTTGGATTCGTTCTCTGACTCTTGGAATGCCAGTGGCAAGGTGTTGAGGGCGAACACATAGTCAATTTCGAGCAGGCTGAGGTCATCCTAATCAGTGTTAGGAAGACTCGGTAACGTAAGGCAAGGAAAGGAGAGAAAACAATGCTTACAATGTCCTGCCAAAGCTTCGCATCATCAAGGAACTCGGACCACTGCTTGGGGATTGGCCCGACAGCCCCGGCAGCGGTCGATAATGACTGATGCTGATGCTTTATGCTTAGACATGTCTTTCTGCGCTTGCCGGAGCTAATAAAGCCAAATTCAGTCACTGGTAGAGTTCTGCGGCAACTCGAACACCGTTGCATCTCGACAACAGCCGTAGACGAAGCAGCAATATCACCTTCAGACACTGATTGACTAGGGAAAAAGAACATTAGTACAGAGCAAAGAAGAAAACAAGAGCTAGTCATGAACGTACTTTTGCGTGATCATTGCTGTTCAAAATCAATAGAAGATGGAGCGTTATCGAAAAGCGTTGGCTCGAAAGAAGCGCCAAAATGAACCGGTGGTGAGGAAGAATGAGCGTTTTTGGTGAAATGTTAAAAAAACAGCTGGTGAGGAAGAAAGACAGAAAGATGAAAGAAAAGCAGTTGGTGAGAGTTTAGTTAAAGGTCAGGTACAGGGGTGAAAAGGGGCTGATGGTGGAGAATAGGAAGGGGCAGATCATTTTGATAATGCGTCATGAGATGAAGAAGAAAAGCAGGTCGTGATGATTATTCATCTGATAAAGTACATGAAAGTAAACAGAGTGCTTATATAAGACAAAATGGAGAATCTCCATCATGCCCCACAAAAGAAGAAGAAGAAGCATCGTCATCCCCACTACGTAGCTTGCAACCACTCGCACCTACCAAAGGCTGTCAGTGGGGTACATCGCTGCAAGGCTCTGACTTTTCGCATTTCTGCACTCATTGTACGACGGCGTGACTCGACTGTTAAGAATCGGAGTACTAGAATACAAGAGTATACGGGCTACTAGACCGAGACGGAGACTGACCCATGCTATGGTCTGCTTTTAAACACGGTCGCTCGTTAATCCAAAGCACGGTAGTGTTTGCTGCTCGTTCCTGGCATCGGCCTCGTCCTTGTCTTCAACGGCCGTCGTCGTCGCTGTCCATGAAAAGAAAGACAGAGACTGCCGGCCTCAACGACGACTCGCCCCACAAGAAACTAGCACACAATACCAGTCTTGCTCCGATGGCGACGACCACGCTCGTACTGACAGAGCGCGAGCTCAAGCTCAAGACGCTGTTGCTTGATGTTGCCAACTTTATCGACAAGGGCGACGACCGCCCCTCGGAGCCGCTGGTTCTGCGCTGGGCCGGCGGCTGGGTGCGTGACAAGCTGCTCGGCCAGGCCAGCCACGACATCGACACCGCCATCAACTCCATGACCGGTTTCACATTTGCTACCAAGATGCAGGAGTTCTGTGCCGACCCGGTCAACACCGAACGCCACGGCATGGCCGCCGAAGACCTCGGCAGCCTGCACAAGGTCGAGGCCAACCCGGACAAGTCCAAGCATCTCGAGACCGCCACCGTGCGCATCTTTGACATGGACGTCGACTTTGTCAACCTGCGCAAGGAGACCTATGCCGCCGACAGCCGCAACCCGCAGATGGAGTTTGGAACCGCCGAGGAGGATGCCCTGCGCCGCGACGCCACCGTCAACGCACTCTTCTATAACCTCACGACCGGCCTCGTCGAGGACTTCACTGGCGGCCTTGCCGACATGAAGGACAAGCGCATCCGGACCCCGCTCGAGCCGCTGCAGACGTTTACCGACGACCCCCTGCGCGTGCTGCGCCTCGTCCGCTTTGCCAGCCGCCTGCAATTCACCATTGACGCCGACGTCGAGCGCTACATGGCCGATCCGCGCGTCGTTGAGGCCCTGCGCCTAAAAATTAGCCGCGAGCGCGTCGGCATCGAGGTCGACAAGATGCTCAAGGGCACCTACCCACGCGACGCGCTCGCCCTCATCGACCGTCTCGGCCTCTACCACACCATCTTCTCCGACCCGGCACAGCCCACGCTCCCACAGCCCAGTCTCGTCGGCTGGGCCGCTACGTACGAGTGCCTCGACATGATGGAGAAGACGCGGACGCCAGGTTCCATCTACGACGTGCTTGTGCGCACTGACGAGGCGCAATTCTTTGCTTGGATGCTCGCCGCCATGGTTCCCTGGGGCACCATAGAACCACCACCACCGCCGCCGCCGCCGCCAGTGCCCGCGACAAAAGCCAAGGCCAAGGCCAAAGCTCACACCAGCACCACCACGCGGCCACCACCACCACCCATCGTGCTGGCCCTGCGCGAGGGTATCCGCGGCACCAACAAGCTGTGCGACATTGTACACGGCGCTTACCGTCACCGCGCGCACATCACCGAGCTCAAGCAGGCCGTGTGCGACAAGGCGCCCTTTATCAACGAGCGTGACCGCTTCGGCATGGCCATCCGTGAATGGGAGGCGCGCGGCAGCAACTGGAAGCTGCAGGTGCTGTTTTCCGTGCTGTCCGACGTCCATGTGCTGGCACAGCGCAAGGCGCATACGCACGGCACGGCTGTCCTCGACGACGACGAGCGCAACGCGTTGCTTCGCGGCTGGCAGACGTTCCTCGAACACATTACAGATCTCGACGTCCTAGACGCGCCACACATCAAGCGACTGCTGGACGGCAAGCAGGTGGCGGCGGCATTGGGCATCAAGCCGGGCAAGTGGATGACTGCGGCCATGGACACCTGCATGGCATGGCAGCTGCGTAACCCCGACGAGACGGATGCGGCCGGGGCCATTGAAGAGGTCCGGAAGCACAAGGACGCGATTGGGATTGCCGATTTGCTCAAGTAAATAATCAGTTAAATAATACGAATAATGACAAAGACGGGACGTTGAATGATCTCGTAAAGATTCAAGGAAAGAGCGGCTGTGATACTGAAGCTACCGTCCTAACGGAGTAATAGCACCCATGACACCGGCTCCACTATGGCACAATCGCTCTTTCCCAACGCGACGTCCAAGGAAGCGCGCCTCAGCTGCTGGGAAGGTGCATTGCTCGTTCTTTCCGCTGGTCAACTGCCATTCAACAGCTGCACTTGTATTATGTCATATGAATTAGGTCATCCATTAACTCAACATCACCAACTGCCATCCACAGTCACAAGAGATCACCAGAGGTGATCAGCAAGACAACACCACTGTTTGGCGGCGTCCAACAAACAGTCTCACCGTGCCCCATTCATCTCCACCCATCCGTCACCACCCTAGACCTCTCAATACACAATACTCAATACGGCCTAACCAGTACCTCCACCGTTCCAAAGTCGTCTCTCTTCTTCATCAAGGGCGACGACGGCTATTGAGCATTTCCCACCGCCCTCGACTCTCTTCACTTATTCCTCTTCGCCTTCCCTCTTCCTCTCGCTACCTCGACTCTTATCGTCCTTATCCGGACTTTCCTCCTGTCTGCGTACCCCCTTGTCGAGCGGTGACTCTGAGCGATGACGGCGTGCTGACCGTTCTCGCCCAGCGACGACGACGAGCTGACCTCATCGACCGCCTGTCTCCTACTTTGACTCCATTCTATCTTGACGCATTGACAGCACTCTCTTGCACGGCCAACCACTCAACTCTACAAACCACAAACAAACAAAGAACACGCATCCGGCATGGCCGAGGCCCTTGTGCCCCCGGCTGCCATGCCGCTCGACAACTTTAACGCATGGCACAACTTCTCGCTCTGGACCGTCCAGCACCTGTCCTTTCTCAACATGACCAAGATCGCGCCCTCGCTTGACGACATTGTCTGGGCCGGCCCTCGCATGGTGAAGAAGCTCGGCCGTCTCGGCTCCTTCATCCCGGGCCCTGATGCTGCGGGTGCGGGCAGCCTCGGCGGCATCGGTACGATCGGCCAGAACGCCATTTCTGGCGTCACAGATACGTCTGCCGGTGCGTCTGCTTTCTCGACGGCTGCGGCAGCGGCCGACCAGGACTTTGTGGCTACGATTGCCGCTTCGGCCTCGCGCTTCTCGTTCGAGGGTGCGAGAGGCCTCGGCAGCCTCTTCAGCTATGCCACCAGCAAGTGGGCGCTCTGCTGCGTCGCCGTGGCCCTGATCCTCAACCGCACCTATATCTTTGCCGCCACGCGCCGCCGCGTGCGTCTGCGCTGGCCCATCCGTCTGCTTCTGCGTAGCGTCCCCATCCTCTCGTTTGTGCTGCAGGGCCGCCGGCTGCTGCAGTCGATCCAGTGCCAGACATCGCCTGATTTTGCCGAGCTGCGATGGGGCAATGCGTCCAAGCACTCGGATCTCTTGTTCACCGGGAACAGTGCGTTCTTGCACGGTATGAGCGCGAGCCTCTTGCTCAATCCGACCGACGCTGCGTCGTGCCGCTCCATACGCATGGTGCCCCAGGACCTGTATGCCCCGACATCCGACCTGCGCGGCTCGCTGTCGCTGCTGTGGCCCCTGTTCCTGTCGTTCTGCATCAGCAGCTTCATCGAGACGATCATCAGCGCGATCCAGGGCCGCCCGCTTGTTGCCGAGACAGGTATGACCATCTTTGAGCACTCGCTGGCCTTTGCCGAGGCCGATGCCGCCGTCAGCAACCAGCTCGGCTGGGGTACCTTTTCGGGAGCGGCGTCGTCTGCGGCATCTACGATTGCTTCGTCGACGACGGCAACATCGACCATCGCCGCCATGTTTTCGGCCACGACGGGTGCTGCCACGGGTACGGATACGGGTTCGGGCTCGATCACCGGCGCTGCCATTGCCTACAGCCGGTCTGCCATTCTGGCCCGTGTCAACACGCCGCCCGAGGTCTTACTCTTGGCCTTTTTGTCGTGCATGAGCCACATCACAAGCCATGTGCTGGGCGTCTTCAACCTACAGTCGCGCTTCCGCCTCGTCAGCACTGGCTTCTGGGCGCTCTGCTTCATGGGCAGCATCGTCTGGAGCGTCATGTCCTTTTCGCTTGACGATCCTGAGGCCCAGAGCCTGCTGCGCTTCCCCACCGTCTCCATTGTGGGGTTCATCCCGCACATGCTTGTTCTGTCTGGCATCGTCATCTGCTGCTCCATTTATTTCCTCGCTCTGCTGCTGTCGGCCGTGTCGCAGGAGCCAGATATCTTCTCCGGCTTCATGGGTGGTCGCCGACACATTTCGTTCCGCGAGCGGCTTGCACATGCACATGCCAACATGCAGGCAAACCTCCCTATGGGCAATGTGCGTGTCGGCATGGAAATGGACTTTTACACGGCGCTGCTGCGAGTCGGGTTCGATGCCATCACGATGGCCAGCGAGGCCGTTTATCTCAACGAGGACCGCCGCGTCAATCTGCGCGCGCACACGTGGCTTGAAGACGAGAGATATGAGGAGCTGCAGGAACTACGCTCGCGCTGGCTCAGCTCCGACCTTCCCGGCTCGCAGTTCGACGCCGTCAGCGCCACCGGCCTCGTCGTCGTCCCGGGAGGGTCCAAGCCGGGAGGGTTCTCGACGGGTTACTCGCGCGAGCGGGCTGCCCAAAAGGGTTCTACCCAGAAGCAGCCCGAGCGCATCCGGCCTGCACGCTCTGGCATTGGCGCATCCGAGCGCAGTGGCCGCTGGCTGATGGCTGTCGAGTACCTTGTGCACGTCGGCAAGCTGATTGCCTCGTTCAGCGCCCTTTACATGTTCAAGGTCCTGTCCTGGATTGGGATCCGGAACCAGCCGCGCTGGCTGCAGAATCTAGCGCAGCGCCGCAAGTCTGCCAGTGCGCGCGCTAGGGATGCGGCCGGCGAGGGCCGACAGGCTGCGGCGCGTGAAGAGAACCGGCGTGAATGGCTCGTGTCGGGCTCGGCTCCTGTGTCTATCCAGCGTAAGAACCAGGTCGACGTGGAGTATGAAGTGCGCAAAAAGTATGCCGCGGCTGCGGCCAAGGACCTGTCGCGGTCGCGGCAGGTTGACGACCAGGAGATTGACAGCAAGCTTTACAGGTGGTGGCTGAACAACGGCTGGTGGGGCGAGGTGGACGCGAGCGGCGACTACGAGCCCAGCGTGGCGTCCGACGACGACGTGACGAGTGTTATCTCGGCGGCCGATGCTGCCGACAGCGAGGCTGGATGGGAGGACGATGCAGACTACGACTACGGCTACAGAGACGACAACGACGGACAGCGCACGCCGACGCAGCGCTCGCCGTGGCGGTCGCGCGAGAGCACGCCGGCGATGCACGACACCTACGACGTCGCGCTGCAGGCGTCCGACCTGGCGCGACTGCTGGACCCGCAAAGCCCCGAGGAGCAGTCGGAAGCACAGGCGCTGGCGGCCCATCTCAACAGCGACGGCATCCTGACGCGCTCGGCCTACGACCGCTACCGTCGGCGCCAGCGCGTCGAAGTGCTCGCGTCGTCGCGGTACCTTGGCGGCGCCGGCGGTTCGGTGCGCCAGCGGCTCGCCAGCTTCTTGCCGAATGCCCGCATGACACCCGACGAGGAGGCACGGCTGCTGGAGCAGATTCTGCTGTCGCGCCGCGCCGCGATGCGCCCTGGCGGCTACGACGACCTTGGCGGTGCTGCGGCGTGCGGCATGGACGCGGCGCCGTCGTGGGCCAATGGTGCCGACGGGCTGGGCCCTGACGGCCCGCAGTGTGTGGTCTGCCAGAGCGCGCCGCGCACGATTATTGTGTGGCCGTGCCGGTGTCTGAGTCTGTGCGACGACTGCCGCGTGTCGCTGGCGATGAATAACTTTGACAAGTGTGTCTGCTGCCGTAGAGAGGTGTCCAGTTTCAGCCGCATCTTTGTTCCTTGAGTGTTTGCTCTTCTGCGTTTTGTTGTCTGTTGTTGCATTGCGTCTTGCGTCTTGTTGGTTGTTTCTCGAGTTCTTCGTCTATGTAGTAGATGTCGTCGCATCGCATGTTATAGCCATTTTTGCCTTTTGCCATTTGCCTTTTGTCATTGACCACGCCGCCACGCCGCTGTGTTCTTGCTCGTGTATAATATCACATCACATTGTCTGCTTATGAACGATGCCGAGTGCAAAAAGTGAAATGGGTATCATGTGAGTCGTGAGAGTATGGAAGAATATAAAACTACTGCAGATGCAATCTACATGGCCGCCCACTCCATTGTAAACGTTCGCACGTTATCGACTAGCCTCGGCTTGTCCTTGTCCTCGTTCTCATCGTCGCCGCTGTCAAGTGGCTTTGCACCACCAATCAACAGTCCCTTCTTGACACCGGTGGCCAGACGGCCGGTGCCCACAATGTCCAACAGACAGATGGGCTCGTCCCAGTCGTAGCTTGTGGCCACAAAGTGTGCATGGTACCGGAACGGGTCGCCGGGGTACACGCTCAACTTGCCGCCAAACCGCAGACCGGGCGTGGTGAAGTAGCCCTCATTGGCCAGGTGGGCGCGCAGTGCTGTGGCTGAATGCGATTTGGGCGACAGGCGCGAGATCAGAGAGGCGTCGCTGCCGCTGCCGTTGCCCACAAGGCCTGCCGACGTCGTCGGTGTGACGCGCACCATTTGGCTCTCTTTCTTGTCCGTCTTGTCCGCCGTCTTGTTGACGTCTGTGACGGCGTCTACTTTTGGCTCTTCTACAACAGCCCTTCTACTTTTCTTCTCAGGCCGCTTGGCCGCCATCTTGGCACGCGCCTCGGCACCTCGCCGCTCACGCTCGGCCATCATCTCGTCAGCCGCGGCCTGGGCAGCACGACGCTGCTCTGTAACGCTGGCCGCATAGTTACGACGACTGGCACGTGACGCCAGGCTCTTGAGGTGTTCCTGCAAGTCATCAACCACAAAAGCAGCATCGCGGTCGTACACCAGCCACCGCACCTCGTCTGCAGTCAGCTCGAGTGGCAGACTGCTAAACACTGTCTGGTTTGGTGCCTGGGGTGTGAGGCCGACGAGGATGGAGCACATGCTCTGTTCGCGACGCAAGCGAGCAACATCAGCAACATCAAAGACGAGGAACCGGCTGCCAATTTTGGATATCCGGATCCTGCTCGAGGATGGCGCCGTGTCGATTGCGTCGCTCGTGTTTGGGCTGCCAGCAGCCACAACAGCTACAGCGTCCATCGCTGTATCTCTTCAAATGAACCGAACCCTTGAAACCCTCTGTTAGCATCGAAGGATCAACAGTGGAAAATGTGTATCAAATGAGAACATCGAAACAAAGACAAATGCCGGATCATAGTTTTGGATTGAAGTTTGGTTTTCAGCATGCATTATGCTCAGGGGATTGACAGATATAAACGTTTGTGTAATCATATAGGCATTTGTCTTTGTCGTTTGATTGCCTCGGTATTGGTTCTCTGGGGGTCTGTGCGGCTATACTCACTTTTGATGGATGGTTGATGGAGAGAAAGGAAGAAAAGAAAGAAGAAAGAGTTTGGAGAGGGAGAAGAAGGAATGAAAAAATAGAAGGAAAATTGTAGGTCCCGCACAATGGCAGAATCCTAGGGCGGTGAGGTAATATGTCCCACGCAAGCGGCAGAATGAGCCGGCTTGTAAGGCGGTGAAGGATGCAGCAAAACGGCCGATATGACGACATGACTAATGACGGATGACGGATGACGAATCAAAACTCAATGTCGTCCTTTTTTGCGTCTGTTGATTTTTCTTTGGGCCCCATCTCCTCGACCGGCGGCAGGCTGTAGGGTGCGACAACCAGGCCTTTGTGACCACTGACGCTGAAGCATAGGTTCTCCGTCAACGGCTTGCCCTGGGGACCTGTGCCACCGCCGCCGAGCTCCGAGTAGACTTGCAGCTTGTGCACCTTGAACCACCCCTGCATCTTGTCAGCCGGCGAGCCCTTGTCGCCGCTCGCAGACGACGACTTGGTCGGCTTGTTGCTGGCCGCAATGGCCGACGGCGGGCCGGGCGGCAGTGGGATCAGCTCGACGATGCTGTCGCACAGCGTCTCGAGACGGAACACGCACTCGTTGTCGTGTGCGTAGAGCGATGTAGACATGGACACCATGACGGTTAGGCGGCGGCTGTAGTCGCGCAGCATCGCACGCAGGCTCGCCATGAGCGCAATGACGTAGGGAAACGTCCAGCCGTCCATGGCGTAGAGCGTGGGCGCAAGGAAGTTGGGCAGCACCACACGGTGAATGGACGACGGTGGCGTTGCGTCGAGACTGGCCTTGACGGATGCCAGGAATGTACGCAGCGGCGAGTGGACATGTTCTGGCTGTGGTGATGGCTTGAGCGGGTTGGGCAGAGGCGTGGCGTGCAGCGTGCCCTTGATGTCGGCGGGTGCCAGCCGCTTTGTAAGGTCGAACGCATGGCAGAACGTCGCCACGGGCGATGCAGAAGCAGAGCCTGGTGTGTTAGCTTGGAAGATTTGAGGGTCTTGAATTGCGTTATATCGCATGTTGAGAAGAGGAGCATACCTGCAGGGCTTCTGGCCGTGTTTGCTGTTGGCCGGGCCGAGAGGGCCTCGTAGCGCCACGCAATCTTCATCTTGTCGCTGGAGTCAGCAGCCTCCTTGGCCTTGGCCGACCGCGACGATCCCGATGACGGCGATGCGATTCCCGGAAGCTCAGTCCGCCAGCCCGGGCCGAACCCGAGCACGTGGACATGGTGGCCCTGGACAAGGCCCTCGGCCGCATACGCCCGCAGCAGCACGCTGGAAAAGTCGGTCGTGCCCAGCTCTTGAACGAGGATAGAGTGGCCGAGAACAAGGCCACCATAGCCAGCCAGCAATTGGTCGACCGACGCCGTGCCCGTGGATGTGATGGGCCGGCCGTCGAGGGGTGACGGTCGCGCGCCGGCGTCGAGAGGGATGACTGTCTTTGGTTGCTGCCGCTGTTTCCGCTCGGCCTCCAGCTGTGCCTCTAATTTGCGCATCTCGGGCTCAATCATGGCGAGCTCTTCGTCTGAGATGGGAGGGATTGATGCCGTCTTCCATGTCACCGGCGGCAGCTTTAATTTGGGAGCTGACGGCTGCGATGTGCCGGGTGCACGGGCAGCACCGGGTGCAGTGGACGTAGTATGCCGCATAGGCAGCCGGGCAGCACCAGCAAGTGTCCGCAATGAAGCTGCAGACCCTGGGACACCTCGCATCTGAGCCAGGCCGGCCGCATTCCTGTTCACGGCGGGCAGAGCCTCGGACGAACTTTCGCCAGATGACGGCCCGCTGGACAGGACGACATTGCGTTTGCGAAATGACATTGTGGTGCCAGCTCTTTGTGAGCAGGAGAATATTTGTTTATGGATGTAGCTGATGTTGAAGCGTACCAAGAGAAAACAAAGTTTTCGCTCAGATCGGTGTTAATCGCGGGGTTGTCCGCTTAATTGACTATTCACACTAATATGTCAAACGTTGCTCAAGGTAATCTTTAATTCCTGAATGTTCACCTCCAACATGTTTAGTCCCAGCACATTATTTCAATCTTTATTAATTTCTCGTAATCATATCTCGTAAACAAAATGTACCAAGACGCACAACATCTTGAAGACATATGACGTCGAAGAAGGTCACGTGCCACGCTTTACAGCGGCCCCACTAATAACGACAAATAAATTTTAAAGTTTCCGCCAGAAACGACGACAAACGACGACCATCACTTTGATCCCGACGTCGCATACTCCCCTCCCCAACCCACCACCCACCCGCATCCAACACAATGTCCGGCGCATCAGGCGACAGCCAGCTCTTCGAGGAGACCTTTGTGGTCACGGAGGTGGACCACAAAAAGTATGACCGTGTCGCGCGGTTGACGGCCGAGTCCAAGGACAAGCAGACCAAGATGACGCTCGACATCAACACAGATCTGTACCCGTGCGCGGTGAAGGATGTGCTGACCGTCGTTCTGGCGACGACGCTGTCGCTCGACGGCCAGGCCAACGATGACGACAACAAGGGCTGGCGCGACGTGTCCAAGGCCGGCGCGGCTGGCGCCGGCGAGTCGACGCTGGCCGACATGTACGACTACGTGTGCTACGGCAAGATTTACAAGTTTGAGGACGGCCCCGACGGCCAGACAATGTATGTATAGCAATGTGTGCTTCAAAAGTTTCAAAAGAAGCTTCTGAATAGCCTTTCAAAAAGCCAGACCAGATTTGCAACAGACACTAACAGCCCACCAGCAAGGTTTACGTCTCGTTTGGCGGCCTCCTGTTGTCATTAGTAGGCCCCTTCAAGAAGCTGACGCCGCTGCGTGTCGACTACACCTACCTTTTGGTGAAGAAGTAGAGCAGCGGGCGGGGGCAAAAGTAACGGAACCCATTTTTGGAGCTTCTCGGCGTTTCACGGCGTTGGACATTCTAGCTTATACTACATTTATTCGCATTTACTGTGCGCTCGTTTGACCATTACTGTCAATGGCATCAATGGCATATCAATTCTATGCAACCAATGAACCACCCGCTACTCTATCGCCTCGTGAAGCCCCGGGAAGGCCAGGACACGGTGCAACCGGCTCGTGATGGCATCGACATCCGGCTCGTTGGCAGACGTCAGCTGGCCATGGCGGACGAGGAAGTCGAGGAGGACGACTGAGCAGTTGGGCTTGTACAGTCCCTGTGCCAGCTGCTCGCGCACCTCGGCCACCGTGCACAGCATAAACGACTCGACCTCGCCGTCCTTGGGCTGCGGCACGACGCTCTCCGGCAGCGGCAAATCGTAGATCCACTCGCACTCGGGGTAGACGTAGCCGGCCTCGCCGCCGGCTCGCTCGTCGGTGATGTAGACGTATGTGATGGCGCCGGCACGCTTGCAGCGGCTGCGCACCACGTCCTCGGGCAGCGACGCCTCCTCGTCGGCCTCGCGCACCACGCACTCAAAGGGGTCCTCGGCCGTCATCAGGCCGCCGGCCACTGTGTTGTCGAGCATGCTGGGGTATGTCGACTTGGTGGCGGCACGCCGCGGCACCCAGATCTTGATTTCGCCCGTTGTGCTGTCGGTCACATAGGCAGTCAAGTGCACGCCGTAGCGCACAACACCCAGCAAGCCAGTAGCAGCGCGCTCGATGCTAAACAACAGTTCGGGGCGCTCTGTGCCGTTGCTGCCACGGCCGTAGACGGGCCACAGCTCGTCGCGCCAGCCGGCAAGCACCTTGAACGTCGCCTTCTTGCGCCAGTACTGGTTCAGCGCCTCAATGGCTGCAGTGCGCGCCGGCTCCGTCGTCTGCCGCGCAAGCAGGCGGTACAGCGGCACGGTGCCGCCCGGAGCATCGACAGCAGCCTGTAGATCGACGCTCGCGTCAAAGCCAAAGGACTCCAGCTCGGGCTTGGGAACGGCCAGCAGCTCGGCAAAGACGGTCTTGAGCATGTAGCCGATGGGGTATGTAGTAGCACCATTGTCATCGGACCAGTCAATGAGGTAGAGGCCCTTTAATGCCTCGGCATACTGCTCCGGGTGCTTCTTCTCGTCGGGAAACCTGGCTGTTAGCGGCGATCGTTTTGCAGTGAACAGGAAGACCTACGAGTCGAGCTTGTTGACGAGATCGAGGTTGCTATAGAGGGCCATGGTGGTTGTGTTGAGTGTCTGTTGAGATGAGGCAAGCTAATGTCCGTCAAACGGATAAGAGATCACTAGCAATACTCCCATATCTCCCGCATCTTGTAGAGCACAGCCGCTAGCATGTTGTTATATCAACTTGACTCGGACTTGAGATGTGCATTATATTTATTTATTTGATATATCTATGAATATTGCCATGCCGTATGCTAATTATGTATTACTGTACGGCTGCAGCTTCCTCGTGAGAATCGACTCCCGACTCCCCGCCAAGTGGATTTAATCAATTCACAAAATAATCCAGAAAATAAATGTTGTCGGTCCCACTTTTACCGTCCCAATTGTCTGTCGTTGGGAACACTGGAACAAAGTAGAAGGCACTAGCAAATAGCAAATCAGGGACATCGACAGTCACAGCTGATAACCGTGCAACTTGAGCTTCACTATTGGATTTATATTTGCTACTTTATCTTTTTGCTATATTCAGCTTTTTCTCCTTATTTCTTTGAACCTAGTTTACATTTTTAGTTCGAGATCTTCTTTGTAACCGACGACAGCTCTCTTTTCACTTGAGATCACCTGAGATCTATTCTGATCAAACACCAGATTGCCACAGCGCTCATTGACTCTTCCAATCGCACTTTTACACTTTTTATTGAGCTCCTCTGGAACGCTGCCCGCCTCTCACCTCCTCAATGGCACAGCCGCTTTTTGGAATTGTGCCGGCTGGCCTGCCTGTCATCACGGCACCCACCGAGACCCCAGCACCCACCTCCTTTCTCTACTCCATCCAGACACCCGCCGCAGACCAGCGCTCGTTTAGTCACGTCGTCGTCTTCTTGCTGCCGGGCGTCGAGCTGCCGCCGGGTACCGCCGCTGCCATCTACCTCGTGACACCGCCGTCGGGCCCCGGCCAGACCACGCCGCAGTCGCGCTTCCTCGGCGGTATCGGCCCCGGCAAGGAGTCGGCCATCTTCAAGATTGGCGGCGGCCAGCAGCAGGCGGCACCGACGGTGCTAGGCATCAGCATCGAAGACGGCGCCAGTGTCGGCGCACGCGTGGAAGAGCTGCGGTCGGCGAGCAAGGCCGTCGTCGTGTCGGGGCCGTCGGCCGCCGCGGCGGGGCTCGGCAGCAGCACACAGCCGTCGACGCTGGTCCTGGCGCAGCGCATCATCCAGAACGCATTCAACTTCCTCGCCAGCTTTAGCGGCAGCAGCGGCAGCGGCGGCCCCGAGGTTGTGCCGCTCAGGGCCTTTGAGGAGTGGTGGCGCAAGTTTGAGAGCCGCGTGCGGAGCGACCCGACATTTCTCGAGCGTGCGACCGAGTGACCGCCTCGACGGTTGGGTGTTTGCTAATGGTTTATTGGGATAGCAATGCGTCTATAAAGGCTGGGTTCGGTCTGGGTTTGGTATGGCGCTTTATAATATCATCGTGCTTTTAGGGTCTCATATATACCAGTTAATTGATTGATTGAATGATGGACTATATTTAACATCATGAGAACTGCACGAGAATAAGACGCCGGATTGGTCACCGGACAGAAGTTTGGAACTCTCTGTGGAGGCAAGACACTGGGTTCAAGATGCTTTTATTGCTTCTCAAACTCATACCGGAACCAATGATCTGTCAACTTGAACTCTCATTTAAGACGATCTTCCAGAACTGCTGAGTGCGAGAGTGCGCGGGGCAGCATGATATGATCGGCGCGCATTGGAACGGTTCTCGTTGTGAAGGCGGTGGACGTGTTGTTTGTCTGTGCTATTTGCTATCTGCTGCGGCTCCGAGAGTCAGAGCCGACGAACGACGTCGCATGATCTTCTTCGGGATCCTCATTAAAATAACAATGAGGATCCCGAAGAAGATCCTGCGACGTCGTTCGCCGGCTCTGACTCTCAGGGCTGATTGATTGGCACCGTCTGTACGATAGGTGGCAAGGCACGCATAAAACAAAGGGAAACCAGGATAAAAGCAATAAACTCCTTCTATGAATTCGTGGTCAAGGTTTATTCAAGACACCATGTTCGCTAAACAAAAACAGTATACAACAGAACAAGACAAAGTCATCAACATAACAGCATGGCGAAACAACTCTAGTCGCCCTGCGGGTGCAGGGGACTCTTGTGTCGCGTGGGACTAGCAGCACGGCTTCGGCGCCCGGCACTGCCTCCGAGGCGTTCGCGGCTCTCCGTGCGCGCCACCAGGCCGTTCCGGTCAATGGACGAAAAGCCTGCCACATTCAGCGCCGAAGCCGACGGCCGCAGGTCGCCCAGTCTGTCCACATTCCCTGTCGGCGTGGCCAGGCCCGACGTGCGTGCACCGCCGGCTGTCGACGTCAGACGGAACCCGGCCGACGCCGAGCCCTCGCTGCTGTCCGAGACAAACTCGTCGTTGTCGTCCATGTCGTTGAGCTCAAACTGGCTCAGGTGGCCCTCCTCCAGCACACGCTCGTACTCGTGCGAGCTGCGCCGGAACAGCCGTTTCGCCAGCCCGGCCAGCGAGCTTCCGCCATTGCCCGATCCCGAGCCAGACCCCGAACCAGGGCCGGTGCCGATGGATCGCGAGAAACGGCCCTGCCTGCGCGCGCTGCCAAACAGGCCTGTGCGGCGCATCAGGATGCCGGCCTTGTTGAAGAAGCGCGCGCGGTGGTCCTTTTTGCGCAGCAGCCAGAAGACAAAGACCAGGACCAGCAGCAGGATGAGCGCGCCGGGCACGGCCGACTTTTCACGCGCCTTGTCCAGCAGATCCTCGGCTGCGTCGCTCCAGTCGTCGTCGTCGTCGTGTAACTTGCTGCCGCCCTTATATGGCTCCCACGTTGAGCCGGCGTAGGTGAAATCGGCGGGGATGCTGCCGTCCTTGACATTGCTGCCGAACCCGACAGCCACGCCCTTGCCATCGAGACCGGTAGGGCTGCTGTTGGCGCCCGACGGTGGAATCTGGCCGGCAGAGTACAGCAGCATGCGGCCCAGTGTCCAGCTGACCTCGGTGCCGTCAATCTTATCTACGGGCCGGAACGGCACAGTGTATCCGTTGTCCTCGACGTCGCCCGTCCCATTGAGTGGTGGCAGGGGTTCCAGGCCCACGCGCGGGATGCCGATGCCTTCGTGCAGCACATTGATCACCCACGACGCCTTGAAACACGCCTGTTCTGCATCCTGGATCGCGCGGTCGGCCTTTTCTTCTTTGGTCTTCCGCGTATCCTTGGCGCTGCCGCCCTCGACGATGGCGGCTCGGATGCTCGTCCAGTCTTGTGTGCAAAAATTCTGTACTTTGCGCTGGTAGGTATTGAAGTCGTAGGCCACATCGCCCTTTTCCTCGCCAAAAAAGCCGTGTGTCGAGTGGTAGTACTCGGACACGCCGATAAAGTGGTTAATGTCAAAGTCGATGCTCGGCACGGCGTCGTGGATCAGACACGGTTTTGATTCGCTGCCACATGACTTGTCCTTGGCCAGGATGGGCTTTGTGCTGAGCAGGCACTTTGCGAACTCGCCCGTACCGAGCAGTGCAGACACGCCGGCCCTTGTTGTGTGCGCCAATGTCAGCTCGTGGTCGCGCGCGCTCTTCACCTTGCCGCCGCCGCCTTCGATGAGCGTGCCGTCGAGTGTTGTGCGCAGCCCCTTTGGCATGCACGGGTCGGGGATATCGCCGCCAATTGCGAGCACGTCCTTGTACCGGCTTGTCAGCTCCTTGACGTAGGTTTCGCGGGCCTGGTTCACGCCGAATCCGAGCCAGGTCGCTGTAAAGACGCGGTGTTCCGAGGGTTTGCCGTCGAGGGTGCGCAGGCGCACAAGCTTCAGTTCGTCGGCATGTGCCGCTGCCTCGGTGGCATTGGGCGCAAAGGCAATCTGGGCGGATGCGCCGCCCATGTCGAGGAAGCCGTAGGTGTTGTGGTTCTTGCCGTGCTGGTGGTCTTGCGGATTATCGAAGCCGCCGAGGAGGTAGTTTGCAGCGAGCCAGCCGAAAAGGCCCTCTGTCTCGCCGGAGATGATCTGTACGTTCTGGTCGCAGTCGGGAAGGGCGAACGCGGTGTTTTGGCGCAGGTAGGAGCACGTCTCGCGCAGGACTGCCTTTTGCTGAGAGTCGGGCAGGAGGCGCATGCCGGCGGTGGCCATGACGAAGATGGGCGTGTCGGCAACCTGGTCGGCGGGGATAACTTGGAGGGCGTAGTCAATAAGAGCTTGCAGATGGTCAGCGCCGACGGTGGTGGGCTTGTCGCCAAAGGTCGAGATGCCCGGGCGGATTTTCTTGGTCCATTTTGTCTTGATCTTGGGAAGTCTGTTGAGCTCGTCGGCATCGGCGTCGTTAATTGCGCGCGACGGGTCCTTCCAGCGGTAGACGTGCAGGCGACTGCCCGAAGACCCGGCATCGACAATGACACCCCAGCGGTCTAGGTTGTTAGTTTCGTGGTGGTATAGCGACTGCAGTTGCTACATACGCTTTTTGCCCATGCTGAAGATGGGTGAGATGTTGTTGTCCGGCGGGTGGTAGCTCGTGGCTCGTGGCTCGTGGATGGGATGAGGACGGGACGGAAGTAGCCGCAGGAGGTCGAGAAGGTTATAATTGTAAACGAGAGACTAGTATGAGGGTGTTGAAATAGATCGCGATCCTGATAACGAACACATTGGCTCGATTTGATAATCAATATGGAGAATGCCGGTCTTGGCGAAGGGGGGGGGACGAAGCGCGCGAGAATGTGGTGTGTTGGCGAGAGAGAAAGACGACGTAAAGAAAAGGCGAAGAAATATGTCTAAACGAGCGACAAAGAAGTGAAGGCGCAAAACAAAGTCGCTGGGGGTGGAAGCAAAAGTAAGAGGTTGAAAAGGGGTGTGTGGTGGTGAGACGTGTAGACTCGGAGAAGGTTTTATCTCGACATTTCAGATACAGGACAGAAATAGAAGTGGTCCCCACTAGTTTTCAGGCGAAAGATGCGCTAAATGCGCGGCAAGTATTACGATCAGTGCCCACTCAGGTGCATTTACGAGACGGGCATGATCGTATGTGTACTGTATATGGTGTAAGGTGAGGAATGGAGAGACGCGTACGATCGCATCGCAAGTTCGCAACCGAACCGAGAGGAGTTGTACTTTGTACAGTAGATGTTCTTACTTTTAGGGGTTCTGGTTCTAGCTACTAGGTCGCATGTAGAAAGTACTAAATTCGTGCTGATAGGGTATACTCAGTGCACTGTAGCACTAGTATCTTGCACGCTGCAGTGACCTTCTTGATATGGCAGTTCCTCCTTACACGGGACACATTGTACTACGCGCTACCTCGAGGGTATGCAAGTCAGTTTCGAAGACTTTACAACGGATTCAAGACGTATGTTTCGGGATAATGCGATGTAGGTACGACGTTTGAAGAAAAGCGTAGCTTTATATTAAGATTGAAATAAGAAAACTAATAGCAGAGAGAGAAAGCATGGCTACAAAATGAAGCACTACAGGGTACTCACCTTGATCAAGACAAAGACCACGAAGCGGTCTCTATGATACGTCCTACATCTACACTCTACTCTGTATCAGAAATGGCGGCCGCCTCGTCAATAGTGGCCAGCGCCTGCTCAAGAACTACCATCTTGGCCTCGTCTAGAATAGAGTCAACGGTCAGGTCACCGGACTCGCTAGAGGCATTTCTGAGGTGATGGGCATACCATGCCAGGAGTGAGTTTTCGTCCTCGAGCCGCCTGCTGCGCTCCTCTACCTGCTTCAGCTTGTCTTGAAGCTGGGCCAATTCTGCCTCCAAGTCAGACGAAACATCATTCTCTTTGCTTACCTGTTGTTCTGGCTCCGCGTCGGTGGTGGCAGAAGAGAGGGGGGTGTCGCAGGCATCCTCGTCATCGTCATCGTCATCATCAGAAAGGGGACTCCGGGTCTTGGACTCCTTCACACACGGTATGCGGGAGTATTTGACAGCGAGATAGATTTTTCGGGCGTTTTCACAGACCTGTGCCTTCCAGACAGCATCGGCCGTGTTGAGCTTTGGCAGTCTTGGGTTGCTGTCGCTAATGGTGGAGAAGTCGATGGTCGACTGAGTAAAGATCTGGGCGATGGGGTCCATTGTTGTTGGTGGGGATAATTACCTGTTATGGGATGAAGACTGATGCAAATGCCGCGATGCTGATGGGATGAAGCGAAGATGGGATGAGGATGATGGGATGAAGTGCCGACTTGCGGACGCCGTGTCGTTTATTTATAATGGCCATCGTTGCTCACTGAACATTATATGAAGCCTTTCGTGAACGGCGGCGTTCAAGTTTTATGAACAAGCGATAGCAGAAGTTGACTGAACGAGCAGTGATGTTCATACTGCGAATTAAGATGCTGAAACGACGACGATGTTCAGCGACACGCAGTGGATGCTTATTGGCTGTGACGTCATCGTAAGCGGGTATCGGGCACAAATGGGCAGATAAGATGTAATAAGATATCCTGCGAAGGAAACAGCGATGACGAACAGGCAGCACTATAGGAAAGAGAGTAATAAAGCACAGAAAGGAGCGCTGTGAGAGAAGGCACTCGGATGCCTCGCAACGGCCTCGCCTATCTCGGATGCCTGATGCCTGCCTCCTGCCTCATCTGTGACGTCTCTCCTTTAGGGAAAGTGAGATCTGTGTACAGCGTACAGTGCCAGCTGGCTACCTTTGTTGCATTGCATGGTGGGACACGTCGGGCTATGGCGTACATATTCTAGTGCCGTAGCATGTATCGTACGCGTACCAGATCTACCAGCTTAAATAATGCTTAAACGATCTGTTCCTTCTCAACTCTGCCTCTCTTCTCTTCTTCTACCCTCTCTCCATCATCAACAACTACCACTCTTCACTTTATCATCCTTTTCTACGCCAACGCTCCATCCACCACATCTACGTCGCCATCTATCCAATATGCCTACCTACATTGTACGTGCCGTCATCTGTACAAAGACAGACATGCATTGATCAAGACTAACATGCTGTTCTAGGTTACCTGCAAGCCCGACTCGACCCCCGAGCAGGTGGCCGCGTAAGTTCTTTCACGGCGGTCGACAACGACATCGACAACGATAACAGTAACTAATCCTCGACAGTGCAAAGAAGCACGCCACCGAGCAGGGCGGCACCATCATCCACGAGTACAACCTGATCAAGGGCTTTTCGTATGTTGATGCTATCAGCTTACCCTCGACAAAACAAGAAACATCAGCTAACTAGCAGTGTCTCGTTCCCCTCGGACGCCATCAACACCATGTCCCAGAATGAGTACGTCAAGGACGTCGAGCTCGACCAGCAGGTCAGCGTCCAATAGAGCAAAGCCAAGCATCTGTCGTGATGAATTCGTACATAGAGTCCGCTTCTAGATCTAGCTCTCATCAATACATTGCATCTACTGATCATGTAATCCAAGCCAACGCAAATGTGTATAGTGATCGTGATGATGCCGTAATGACAACAGCTGCGGGGGCACAAAGGGCCTCTGACGCGCTGTAATGCTACTCTGCTTATGAGCACAGATTACCCCTCGGCTGACTTCCATCGGTCAAGCCCCACTGAGCTGTGCTCGTCGCTCCGCTGGCCCCCTGTCCACTGTAATCCTTAGCCGGGCCAGGCCCTGTCCATAAAATCTGGGGTGATTTAGTGCAGTGTCCTTTCTAGCCAATGATGGAGCTTCTCTCTCCAGCTTCACCTCTCATGATGCATTAGTGTTGAATGACAACCCCCTGCGTCCAGTCGTCCAGTAATTAAACACCCAACATACAACACCGCCATGCCAATATGAGAACATTCACACGGCCATTACAGGCCATTCCTGTTAGCACCACGGCGCGTCGCTCGCTGTCCTCGTCGTCGACCTCCTCCTCCACCTCACCCGCTCTTCTCCCTACACATCAAAGCTGTTTGTTGACACGACATACGGCTGCTCCTCGATTCTCGACTTGGTCCGCTGCTCGCAATCAAGATGCTCATCGTCCTATACGCGCCAAACCTCCGCCATTGCGCGACGAGGACATTGGACGGCTCGCCAAAGAACCACAGCACCAGCTGCGCCTGGCCGATCTGGTCAAGCATGGCTGGCCGCCGCTGAGCGAAAAGGCCCTGCTCCAGAGCGCCAACTTCTCGCTCGACCTCATCCCCGTCCGTCTGGCGCGCCGCCTCCATGCCCTGCGCAACCTCCCCTACATTGTCGTCTCCAACAAGAACATTCGTCAAATCTACGACAACTACCGCCACAGTCTGCAGGCGCTGCTACCCCTGTGGGAGCGGCACAAGGGCCATACCGGCATCTCGGCCGTCGCGACACTCGACCAGGAGATCTCCTTTACGGACGAGCTCGCCGAGCTTGTCACGTCGCACCAGAACACCATCCCCATCCTCGCGCAGGGCTTCCTCGAGTCGCGCAAGTACATCTCACCTGCGCATGTCACAGCCTTTCTCGACGAGCACTTGCGCGCGCGCATTGGCACGCGTCTGATTGCCGAACAACACATTGCGCTGCACCTGAGCAGCCGTCCGTTTACTGGGTCGGCATCCCCGCTGGACAATGCTGAGACGCCCGAGCAGGACGAGAGCCGGCCGCCCGCGTCGTACATTGGCATCATCGACACGCAGCTGAAGCCGGCGCGCACCATTGACAGCTGTGCCGAGTTTGTGGCCGATATCTGCGAGCTCAAGTACGGCGTGCGGCCACAGTGGCGCATCGACGGCGAGCCCAACACGACCTTTGCCTATGTGCCCATGCACCTCGAGTACATTGTCACGGAGCTGCTCAAGAATGCGTTCCGTGCCGTCGTGGAGAACCGCATGCAGAGCGAGCCCATTGTGATTACCATTGCGCCCGAACCGTCGCGCTCGGTCGGTCTGTCCGGCAAGAGCAGGCATTCCAGCAGAGCCAGCGACGAGGCACGCGCTGGCACACAAGACACACACGACACACAAGACCCGCAAGACCCGCCAGAAGATCCCAAGATTCTGCCCCTGGACGACAACGCATCGGGCGTCACCATCCGCATCCGGGACCGCGGCGGTGGCATCAGCGCCGACGTGCTGCCCAACATCTGGTCCTACTCCTTCACAACCTTTTCCGACCTCGACGACGACATGTCCAACGACGGTAGCGACCTGGGCGGCGGGCTCAGCATCATCTCGTCCACCAGCAGCGGCGGTAGCTCCATCGCCGGTCTCGGATACGGTCTGCCTCTCAGCCGGGCCTATGCGGAATACTTTGGCGGTGGTATTGCCGTCCAAAGCTTGTACGGATGGGGGACTGATGTGTACTTGAGACTCAAGGGTGTCGGCAATATTGGTTGATTGCTGCTAGTATGCAGAATCCTTTTTATGACAACTTAGCAGTATATGATTTTAGAAGATGTCTCAATACACGAATTGCCCATCTTCTTGCCTTTGTTCGCTTAACAATCATGCATTCGCCTAATTCTCATCTGTACTGTCGTCGTTTGTCATCCTGAATACAACATCTTGAGTAGTCAAATAAGTGGGTCTGTCAGCGCATACTCCACCAGCGCAGCCTTGTCGCCCGGCCACCGGCCTCACATTTAGAAGTACCCTTTTGTTTTGCAATAAGCGCCGTGAGGCCCCCGTCTTCTCCTCCTTTCCTCTCCATGTTTCCAATACACGCTTTCCTCGAATAGCATTCTATATCCGTTTATGATCTAGAACGGCACTCCCGTCACAACATCTCGAACCATAGCCCTTTGTTTGTTTTTGTTTACATCATCGGCGCATCCGTCGCAACATCTTGAGTCATAGCCCTTTGTTTGGTTACACCACAACATCGCCGTACTCTCCAATGCCAGGTCGTCGCCGCCATGCCGCATCTAGGACCCCGCGGGCCTCCGCCAACTCTGTGCCTGGAACGCCTACGTCGGGGCGGGGCACCAATGGCAAAGTGATCAACGGCGAGCAGATGTGCGACTGCAAGCCCCCGCTCAAAGCCGTCCTGCGCGAAACACAGAAACCAGGACGCAACAAGGGGCGCTGGTTCTATACGTGCCCCCAGGATCGCCGGCACCAGTGCTCCATGTTTGTATGGGAAGACTATGTCGGCGCGGCACGCACAGCAGGCAGCCAGGGCACGCCGCGTCCTACATATCGAACATCGATCAGCCAACGGACGACCCCCCCAGCTGAGCGCATCGGTGGCCCTGCGACGGCACCGAGAGCCGCTGGCATACAGCGGCCTCTCCCACCACCTCCGGCCGTCTCTCAGTCGACTGGTGCTGGTCGTCGGCGCACTTTCGCCATTGCACTTGACGATGATTGCGACGACGACACAGTCATGCACGACACCATCTACATTTCCGATGACGAACCGGCGCCTCCAACACCGACACCTGTGCGCACACGCCGAGTGAGTGGGCAGGTTGCGTCGCCGCCGACTCGTTCAGACACCAGAGCCGCAGCGCGAACTGCATCAAGGCCCGAGCCGGCAAGGCCAGGACATGCTGCACAGCCCAAACTAGCCAGCACACAGATAACAAAATACTTTGGCGTTGCGAAGAAGGACCAGCAGCAGCTTGCAAAGAAGGATCAGCAGCAGCTTGCAAAGAACAACCAGCAGCAGCACGGCGTCAGCATCAAGCAAGAGATCAAGCAAGAGAAACGAGACCCGCCGTCATCGTCTGAGCTGAGCCATTTCGTATCGTCTCAAGAACAGCCATCCTCATCGGCCACTACGGCCGCCTCTGGCCCTTGCTCGCCTCCCCCCACACAAGCCCAAGCACAAGTACCGACACCTGGGTCTGCATCAACGGTCAGGCCGGCACCAAGGAGTGGAACGTTGCCTGCCGATTACAGCGACAGCGAATTTGACAGCGAGACAGACCGTGCTATGGCGGCGCTGGCCGACGACTGTGAGCAATCAATCCAGCGCAAAAAGAGCAGGGAAATTGCAGCACGAAACGCGTCTACCGCCTTCGGCCTCGAGGATACGGATATGGGCGGAGAGGGACCGCGAAGTGTCATTGTGCCGGTGCTGTCCGCTTCTCAGAGAATCACCGGCAGCGGTCGGAGCTCCGGGGACGCCATGGGCACGAGAAGCAGTCGTGCAGCCAAAGAGGCTGCAGCAGCTTCCGATACCACTCCAGCTTCAGAAGAAACGACAGATGCGGACCGCGGAGAACGCGAGTTCTCGTTCGCCGATCTTTTCTATGGAGGAAGGGACCAGCCTCAGCATCTTCAGCAGCAACCGCTGCCCAGCATATCGGTTCCATCGTTGACCATGGCATCGTCACAGACATCCACCGTGGCGCTGTCGCAAGTGCCCGATCTCACACAGTCGTTTGCGACAGTGGCCACAAGCCCGCCGTCGTCATTCCGCAGCGATGCCGCTGGCCCGAGCGAGCCATGGCCAGACCGGTTGACGAGGCGTAAGAGGGCACGCGACGAGCGCCCACTGGCATGGTATGATACGCAAGGAAGCAGCTCCTATGGTGACGACGGCGCCACTTCCGTGGTCACTGCGAATCCATTTGACGACACATCCTCGAAGCGTATACGTTTCCATGATGCCGCGGCCGTGAGTCAAAGGGATCTGACGCCATCGTCGTCGCAGAGCCGAGACCACAACGTGACGCGAGCAGTCCTGCAGCTGCTCGAGGGCCAGCCTGTGGAGAACCGTGTCCTGCAGCAGGTCCGGGCCCTGCTCAACACGTCCTTTGAAGACTACGAGGGCTAGGAAGGGATGGTGTGTATTTGAATTTTATGTAGGAAGCGTTAGATACCCGGTTGATTAGTTTGTTGTAAGTAGCGATAATAATACAGATAGATATTCACCAATTACAGTCACAGGAAATGCAGAGGATATGAAATGCGTGTATTTTCATAATTCAGAATTATAAAGGGGTATCTTCATCAGCCAGTGACCTGTGATGCCGTCCCACCATGTCAAAGATGGTAGGAGAACGACAAAGCCAGGACGTATGGGCAGATATGAACAAGACGTATAACAGAAACAAGAAGCAGCGAAAACGCAAACGCAAACAAAAGAAATGCAGAGCAGCGACCAGGGCCGTATCCAAAGGCCCGGTCGAGGTATCGGGGGTGTGCCAAATGGCTTAGATGATAACAGTAGAGATTATAGTAGATCAAACATGGGAGATGGGAGATGAGATGAGTCGTCGTGTCCGTCGCGCAATCACAACTGGTGCTGTTCGAGCAGGATCTGTGCGCGCTGCAGTCGCTCGGCCATGTCGCGTCGCTTGCGCTGCGCTTGCGCGTGTTCTCGAGCGTACTCGTCGTCCTCGTCGTCGTTGATAATCTCGTCGAGAACGTCGGCCTCTTCTTCGGCCGGGCTCTTGTCGTCGCTGCCCGGATCGAGATCCTCGGCGTCCTTGCGCAGGCCGCGGTACATTTCCGTCCCAGAAAAAAAGACTGCCCACTCGTCCTTGTCGACGTGGTCGCGCAGCTCCTCGCAGTTGGTCTTCTCCCACAAGTCCCACACCTTGGCTTCGGGGATGCTCTTCTTGCGCTGGCTCGGCATGGGCGACGCGGGGCCGACGAGCTGCACGCCAGTCAGGTCCGGCACAGCAAACAAGAGAGCGTTGCCGGTGCCGCTGTTGGCAATCTTGGCAACATCCGGGTTCAAGAGCCCGTGCTGGCTCGGATCGACCTTGTCCTTTTTTCGTTTCGACAGGCCCATGACGACGCGAATGGCACGGATCGCTTTGCGGAAGGCACTGCTACTGCGGCCATTGTCTGCCGCGCGCTGTACCCAGGGGAAGTCGTCGGTTGACGAACTGACAAACACCACAGTCCGTGGCGGCATCAGCAGTTTCTTACAGCCGCTGCAGCACGGCCGCGAGGAACGCTGTGGCAATGGCCCTGGCCCTGGCGGCGAAGAGCACGACAGCGACGACGTTAATGAGGACGACGGCGCCGTCATGGACGAAGACGGCGACGCTGTTGACGAGCGGTCGAGCCCAGCAGCCGACGTGCCGACCGTCGTCACGCCAGAGGCCACGGTCGAGAGCCGTGGCAGTCCCGTCTCGGACGAGGCTTGTCTTTGCGGCGGCACCAGGCGGGTGAAGCCAGCGCCGCTATCGTCGTCTGCATCGTACGCAGTCGTCGTGCCAACGGAACAGCCGCAATAATGAACGTCATCGCCCATCTCTGTAATCTCGCTCTGCCAGTAGAGGATCTGCGTGATCTTGGCACGTTTCTTGGCCGCCGTTATGTGGTTCCAGCCCCTGGGGCATTTCTCCATGTAGTGCTTGAGTTCGCTCGCCTCGTGGTCGGCAAGCTCATCGCATGCGTACAGCGGCGTCGGGGCAGCCGAAACGCAAAGGCCTGCATCTTTGGCATCGTCCGAATTGCCGGATGCAGCAGCAACATCCATGACGTCCACCGGCGCGCTGGCCGACGGGTTCACCACCATTGTGCTGACGAGATAGGTGATGCGCAGGCGTGCCTGGTCCAAGGCAAGCGTCTGCGAGTCTATGCTCCCAGCCTCGCAACTGATTACACCGCCGCCTTGAAATTCTGGAAATTCTGGAAAGTCGTAGACACTGTCGCCGTCAGGCTGGTCCTCGGAGGCTTCGTCTTTCTGACACGGGCTCGGTTCTGCTGTCTCGTCGCCAGGCTGTGTCGGACTGTGGTCCTGGGTAGGACTGTTGCTTCGACTCTCCTGAGATCTGCGGCTATCGCGTTCTGCTGCCGGTGGCGGGGTGGACGGATGCGGCTTGTGCTGGAATGGTGCTACTTGCAAATCGTGCACAGTTGAGGTTGCCTTCGTACTCGGCGGGTCGGTGTTAGCACGGGAATGAGGACACTGGGCGTCGTCGGTGCCGGTGTCGATCACGTGCAAGCTCGGGCGGTCGAGCGGACTAATATGGACCGGAGCAGAAGAGGGAAATGTGGAGGGGATAGTATATGTTGAAGAAGAAGGAGAGCGGTTCCGTGAGGGCGTCGAAGCCGCTGAGTCGTTGAGCAGTGTTTTGGAATGAGGGCGGTGGAGGGAAAGGTAAGGCTTGTGATCATGACGGTGGAGGTGGTGATTGTGACTGAGATAGCGATGATAACGGTTATCAGTGTCGATGTGACTGGCGCCCGGGGCTAGCTTAGTAGGGTGGGTTTCTAGTGTATCCGTTTTTGCTGCTCTTGCCGTTTTTGCGACATCGCTATCGCCCTCGTGACTAATATCACTGGCGGAGGCAGGAGCTAGCGTGTTGTGGGCCGACATTAGTATGTACAGGCAGGAGCGCGCCTGCAGGCGGTGTTGATCGAGTGAGAAGTAGGGAAAAAGCGACCCTAGTAGCGCGTAAAACGGCGTGGTTTGACAGGCAAGAGGCTGCTCGCTGTTGCCTTCCTCAGCACCCCATTGTCAGTTCGGGTGGTGATGGGCAGTGTGTGGCTCGCTTGCTCCTTCCTATAGCTATGCTGACGGCGGTCCGCGTGATCGATATAGATAAAGGGAAAGCGCGATGCAGGCGAATTCTGATAATTGGACGATTAACGCGACTGCAGGAAAGCGAAGGGAGCGAAAGAGAAATCGAGATGCTGAAGATCAGAGAGAAATAAGAAGCATAAGACTGGGGCAGGGTAGGGCGCTAGAGCAAAGTGGAAATGATCACATGTGGTAGATGACATCAGTGGCTGTCCAGGGCCCTGTCTGAGATTGTGCGTGCGTAAATATAGAGATGAAGAGGAAGGCGCGATGATTTTAAGGTCTCGAAATAGAAGGAGCCAATACTAATAAACAGTCGGAGCGGTATTGAGGAAAGCGCGATGGGGAAGCCGTGAAAAGAACCAAAACTATCTCATTTAAGAACATAAATAGAGCGGAGTCTAATATGTACTACCCGTTGTGGGATACTCCGTATCTGTACGGCAAAGACAAAGGATACGATGGGAAAGAAAGAAATGATAATGAGACCAAGAGGATACGAGAGGAGAAGAAAGAAATGATAGAGAACAATATCAAAGGAGGCGAATGAAAGAAATTGAAAGAGATGGAAGTTGTACGTACATATACGTAAATATAGTGAGGAAGGAGCGCGGAGTGTTTAGATTGGAAAGCGCTCCCGACTCTCCTCCACAGCTCCAGGAGATATCAGAAAAGGGAAGGCGTAAACGCCCCATACTCGAAAAATCTCCTAATCACCTGGATGTATACCGGTGAGAAGGGAGAGTCAAAAGCAGGGAAAAGTCATATCACCATTCATATGCTATGTCATGCTTGCTGCACGACGTTGCAATTCTAATTTGCTACAAGACTTTCAGCACGAATCAAATCCGGCCGGCAGTTTTGCAGATGGAGTACGTGCCACAAAGCGTGTAATGTTTATGCACTGTACCAATTAAGGAAGGCGCATCAAAATAGCGTCGGAGTGATACCCAAATTTGACAGCACGTGATGGGGAAGGAGCCTTACGTAGATGTACATGTACTTCCGCGGCCAAAGTTAAAAATCAATTTGAGACATCAAGTTGCTATGCCCAAAAACTTTAATATATACCTTCGCTATCCAAGTCGTTTTATTTTCTGCTCCCAGGCTACGACGGCTGCATCGCCTGCCATCGAGTCAGCTCGCCTTCTGCATCATCACCCAGCAGATCGCGGTGCCTGGACTTGACCGGTATCGGCCGTGCACCGGCGTGGCCTTCGAGCCCAGAACCAGTCTGCGATCGAGCTGGCAGCGCCGGTGGCTTGCCGCTGATATCGGACGACACCCTCTCTGTCTGCCGCCGGTGAGGCTGCAACGGTGGCGAGGCCGCGCGGCCATTGTCGGGTGATCGTGATGGCGGCGTTGCCGCGGCAAGATGCGCAGGCTTCTTTGCAACGGGCGGCGCCGGTTTCGCCCCTCGTGCAGTCACAATGGATGACGCAGAGGCCGATGTGCTCGACGCCGCTGACACTGGTCTTGCAGGAAGTACCGCAGACGGGGATGGGCTGTGTGCAGCCGACGCTGTTGGCGGCTGGAGAGTGTTCCTCGCGGGCAGAGGGGGCGGCCCGTCGCCTGCCTTTCGCAAGACCGACGGTGCAGCCGGCGAAGACGACGCCGATGTGCGCAGCTCGTCAAACGCCCTGCTGACGGCGCTCACCGTATTGGTGTATGCTGCTGTTTGCGTCGCAGGCCGTCCGGCAAGCTTCTTTGTCATTGTCGCGTGTCCGTTGCCATTGCTGTCGCTTGTGTTTGTGCTTGTGTTTGTGCTGGCCATCTTTTGCTGCCGCCGTGGTGGCGGTGGAGGAGGCGGTACCGCGGCGTCGAGTCGCTGGGACTGCGTCGATGCACTCCTAGACATGCCCTGACCGCCTTTGTCGTAGGATGAGGCAATGGCTTTTCTGGGCAGGCTTCCGGCCATGGTTTGGCTGTTGACAGACGACGAGAGCATCGACGGGTTGATGTGTTCGTACGGAGACGTCGACAGGCTCGAAAAGGACGACAGTCGCGACTCGGCTCGCGGCACAGCCACCCAGTCTGGCTCGTCTGTTGGTGTAAACGGATTCGATGGGCGCTTCGGGTTCATGATGGCGGTGTGTGTCGCCGCGTTGGCCGGTACGGGCGGTTGCACAGATGCCTGTGCCATCCGCCCATTGTCGAGCCACCACTTTTGCCGATCAGAACTGGCTGCCGGTAGCCCAGGCTCGATCGCGTCGTACCCGAGCAGGTCCTCGTCGTCCGTGTCCTCGGCTGTTGTGCCGGCCGTCACGTCGCCAACCTCGCCCTTGCGCCGCTCGTACAGCTCGCGGCTGATCTTGTCACGCCGTGCTTCGTCCGTTATATTGACCGTGCACAAAAAGTATGCATACACGGGCCGATGGTCGGAGAACCGCAGCGGCGCCGAGTTGTACTCGAGCTGTCGCAGCTGCGTGCCCTTGCGCAGGATGCGGTCTGTCCACGCGGGAATACGCTGTTTTTCGGATGAATCGTAATCGTCGCGGCCGACGTCGAACTTGTACGTCGGCGCAAAAGTGATGCGCGCCTCGGAATAATAAGGAAACGAAAGGCCAGCCACCATTTGCAAATTCAGCTGGTCGTTTTCGTACAGGGCCTCGATGTTGTGTGCGCGCACAAGATCCAAGGCCCGCTCTCTGCCGAGACCAATGCGGTAGTTAAAGTCGCCAAACCAGATCACTGCATCGTGATCGTCGATGCCTCTGTTGCGCTGGAACCGGAGGCCGTGGTGGATGGTCATGTAGTCCCGGTTCCGCTCCTCGTAGTTGGCAAAGCCGGCAGCCAGATGCGCCGTCACAAAGCATATGGGCGTGCTTGCATAGTCGAGGCGGATAGCGACAGCACCCTTGTTGCCTGCCATGCCAGACATGCCCGTCTTCTTGACGCTTCCCTCGACGTTCTTGATCTTGGCCAGCGCAGATGACTTGACAAAGATGCACAGGGCCGCGCCGACCAGCTGGCCGCTGCGGAGGAGCACATAGGGCTCGCCGTTGACCAAAGCTGCGTGGTGGTTGAGTGTGTTGCGCACCACTGCCTCCCACTGCTGTTTCCGAGACGGATCGCTGTTCATGATCTGCTGTGGGCTCAGCTCCACAATCTCCTGGAATCCGACCGCAAAGATCTCGGGAAGCTGGTCTGCTGATTCCGGCTGGTTGGGGAACAGCCACGGCGATATGTCTTCGCCCAGTCCGTCCAGGCGGCCATTGAGATTGAATGTTCCAACCCATCTGCAGAGGTCAGTATCGTGTAGCGTAGGTTATCAGCAGGCGACATACATATTGATCACCTCTGTCGAGGAAAAGGTGGCTGCCCGCTTGTTCAGCTCGAGAGTGACATAGTCGCTGATCGGGTCAAAGAGGACAACCGGCGTCTGTCCGTAGAGTCGTCCGAGCAGCATATCAATGGTGTTCTGCCGGCCCTTGTCGGCAAAGTTGTTAATGTAGAGGCGCGTTGCCGACTTTCGTGCATCGGCAATGGCACCAGCAAGAGACATCTTTCCAGATCGTGTAAACGACGACTTGAGCGCGCCCGTTCCGGCGTAGATCTTGGACAGCGCATCGCCATTGTCCGCCCAAAGATTCGAGTGGCGCACCCAGAAATCCGGGCCCGCATTATCGTTGCGCTGGTCCAGGAACGCCTCGACGGCCATCTGGGAGATGATGGTCTGGATCAGATTCGTACGATCCAGGCAGTCGAGACAGTTTGTGCGGAAGACACCCTCCTGCTGCAGAACGACGACGAACCGCCGGTGCGAGATGCTCGTGCTTGACGACTTGCGCACCATGTTTCGGCCGCCTTTGGAAGTGCTGTCATCGTCCATTTCGACCGCTAGGTAGTATGCGAAGCCGTCTGCCGAGTTTTCAATGTACCGCCGGATATCTTGCGCAGCCTCGTAGCCCGTTGGCCCCTTGGTCTCGGCGTGGAAGTCGTACTCGGTAGACCGGATCAGCGAGTGGTCGTCTGCGTTTGCGCCCATGCCTCCCTTTTCGCCTCGGCGGCTTAGCGGTGTATGCTTCAGGCCGTAGCGGTAGCATTGCGTTAGCTCTGCTTCGCCGGGCTTGGCCTCACTCAGCAGATTGACAACGTGTACGGCGCCGTATGACTGCTCGAGGTCGTCAAAGTGCTTGTCGAATGCAGGCTGGGCACCGTCGGGAGAGCGCGTGACGATGATTTTCTGGTGGCCGGGAAGCAGGCCCGGCGACTGCTCCCAGAAGACCGGGACAGATCCGCGTACTTGCACATATGAAAACACAACACCGCTCGGGCTCCAGTAGATGGTCTCTGTCTCAACAAAGTTGGCGACATTGCCGTCGTCGTCAATACCGCGGGAGTTGAAGCGCGTGCCTGCTCGCTTGCAGGACAGCCGCGATATCACGGTCAGATAGGACGGCATGCCGGACTTGCTGGTCCGCAGCGGTGCAACGGATTGGGGGATAGTGACGGTCAGACAGAAGCCGCGCACGGCAGACGTGAGAATGCGCGACGAATCTAGTGTTTCGCGCTCGTGCCGCTGCAGACGCGAACGGAACTGCACGAGCGGCTGGATCATAAACGAGTTCCACAGAAAGGACTCGTCAAAGTTGTCAATGTCAAAGGATGACGAGTCGGCGGACCTGTCTTGTAGTCGGTTGGTGAGGTCAAAGTCGGTGCTGTAGTAAAAGCTGCGATTTCCCAGGAGCTTCATCAGCTCTTGGCACGGATGCTCGACGGTCACATCGCGGCGGCTGAGCCCTTGGGAGTAAACCGATGCCGCATCGCTGTCGGCGTCCCAGGGGTCGACGGCGGTGGACAGCACGTCGTCGTACTCGTTGGTGTTGAGACAGAAGAACTGGACCTGCTGGATCATCTCGACCGTCTCGCCGGGCCGCAAGGTGGCAACGCGCAGTGCTTGTGTGATGACACTTAGAAACACATCCTGGCCGACAGCAATCAAGCCGAGAGTGCCGTAGATGGGTCGCGGCGTGAGTGCGCGGTAGTCGCTCAGCATGCCCTTGGACACGGGGGAGAACTCGACCATGCACTTGAGGGTGTCGCCACTGGCATTGTTGACGCCAAAGTTGCCGCCAGCAGCACTGTGTCGAAAGATGAGCGCATGCGATGGTGAAGCAATGGCAATGGCACGGTGCGGATAGTCACGGATCATAAGCCGACTGGACTTGTCGGGATCCGGCGCCTGGCCGTTCCAAGAGACGGTGCTTCCTATGTAGTCCATTGGCTTGATTTTATCCTGCTCGTAGGCCGCTGCGGGAGACGGGAGAGACGGGGGAGCAGAACGGATATAGGTCCAGATCCGAGAGGTGCATGTCGTGGCCGGATCGAAAGGAGTGTCCGGGCTGGCGCTGAAGAGAAGCCTGGATTCTGTGCGTCAAGTTGTAGAGCTGTCTGTCGAGTGTGCGTCACCCTTCTTTGTCAGGCTACACCTATGGCACCTGGCTGCACTGTTGTTTTTCGACTTGTCGTCGACGTTGAAGCTTTCCAGACCGCAAGATGCCAAGACACGATGCTTGCTGTAAAGCCACACAACGTGGAAAACTCGTATACGCAACGGTCTATGCTGATCTTCCAAGCAGTGCACACTCTCTTGTTCAATTGGAGGCCCGGCTTTTGAGTTTCGGTCCGGGGTTTTGTACCTCAAAGGTTGTGTGTCGGATCAGAATCAGGGCGCTTTAGGGCGGCCGATAGCTGAACCGACAGCCCCCCACTTTGCTATTGGTGGGCCCATGACGCAGGTGCAGACGCTCAGATTGTCTGCACGTGATCTGCACTCCTTTCCATTTGCGGAGCCTGCCTTGTGCACTCTGTAGAACGGACAGCTTTAGCGCCTCTAGAGCGCCAAGTGGTCTGTGCGTCCCTAGAAAGGAAAAAGGGAACTCAACAGCAAAAAGTGTCATCGCGCCGCGTCCAGACCGTGTCGACATCTTTTGCATTCATCATCATATCCTTTGTCGAGCTATTTCTTATCATATTCAGCAGCAGTCACGACACACGCACGCCTCTTGACCTCCGACACCTTACACATCGCAACCGTCTTCGAGCTTGTTCAGATCGGCCCTGATCGCGTCCGTTTGACGACACAGCGTGCACTTGTTTTCAGTCGCATCCCGTCTGCAATACTATTCCGGAACGATGGCGGACTACAACTACGGTGGCAGCGATGAGGAGAACCGCGAAATGCGGAAACTAAATCTGGAGCTGGTAAGTGCAGCGTGAGATGGAATTGAGGCCAAGATGACGATGGACGCATCTTTGAGGACGGCACAGGTGCGCATGCGACGCCACGCTTCACTGCTAACACTGACAGGATGTCGATCCCGATAACTTTGAGCTCTGGGAGAAGCTCATCTACGCGTGCGAGGCGCTGGATGGCGGTCTGAATCGCAACTCAAGTCCGCAGGCCCTGGAGACGATGCGCAATACATACGACCGCGTCCTCCTCAAGTTCCCGCTCCTCTTTGGCTACTGGAAAAAGTATGCCGACTTTGAGTTCAACATCACCGGACCCGAGGCCGCAGAACTGGTCTACGAGCGCGGTTGCGCCAGCATCACCAACTCGGTCGACCTATGGACACAGTTTTGCTCCTTCAAGATGGAGACCACTCACGAGCCCCAGCCCGTGAGAGAGTAAGTCGCACATGCTATGGCCCTGGGCCAATCATTTTCTCCCCAACCCCCTCCCCGTTAATGTTTTCCCCCTCACTTTTCTTGTCCGCATAATCTGCAGCAGACCCGGAGGAAATGAGACAGACGCTCCAAGGACGACTGTGATGGTGGAAGTGGAAGGGACTCGAGACTGCAAGAGAGGTGGAAGTGGGAGAGACTGCCGGCAAAGCAGCCGGGGAGAAGTACGGGAAACGATGGAGCTGATGATGCCCATCTGAATGATATCGACTGTCTCCGGGCCATCTTCGAGATACCACACCGAGACCCAGGATCATTGCATCGTCGTTCACGGTGAGAAGGCCAATTTTGGCCACCTCAAATCCCCAAGCAAACCCCCCTCAACAAGTCCGCTGGATGTTGCTCTCTCACAAATCGCAAAGCTTCTTCTTTCCAGGGACTGGTCCCCTCCGGAACACCCACAGCTGTCACCACTGCCACAAGCCGCTGCACCCTGTCTGATGCACGTTTGGCGCTCACATAACCGATGGCTTTTTTGCTCATTGAAACAGCATTCCCTGTGACAGACGTTGAATTCAGCCTTGCCACAATCTCAGGATCAAAAACATTTACCTTGTATTTTTGCTCCCTTTCCACCCCTCCCCTCTCCCGGCCCCTCTCCGCTCCCCCCTCTTCTCTTCAACCTGCATCTATGGATGACTCTATAACGAGGACTGCAACTGACACTTTTTTTTCTAGGGTCTTTGAGCGTGCTGCAGAATGCGTTGGTCTTGATTTCCTCGCGCATCCTTTCTGGGATAAGTACCTCGAGTTTGAGGAGTGTATGGAGGGTGGCGAGCAGATATTCGCCATTCTCAAGCGGATTGTCCAGATCCCCATGCACCAGTATGCGCGGTACTTTGAGCGCTACCAGCAGCTGTCGCAAACGCGGCCAGTTGCCGAGATTGTCTCGGAGACTGACCTAGCACTTTTGCGAGCGGAGATTGCTGGCGAGGATGCCCAGTACGCAGGCAAGTCGGACGCCGAGCTAGAGCCTGTTCTGCGGCCAAAGGTCGATGCTCTGTCGTACGCGGTCTTTCTCAAGACACAGGAGGAAACAAACAAGCGCTGGACGTATGAAGCAGAGATCAAGCGCCCGTACTTTCATGTGACGAAGCTTGAGCACTCGCAGCTGGCAAATTGGCGCAAGTACCTGGATTTTGAAGAGTCGGAAGGCGACGTTGGCCGTGTCGTGTTTCTGTACGAGCGCTGTCTCGTTACATGTGCGTACTACGACGAGTTCTGGTTCCGCTATGCGCGCTGGATGTCGGCACAGGCGGGCAAAGAGGAGGATGTGCGCAACATTTATCTCCGCGCGTCGACGCTCTATGTGCCCATCAGCCGGCCGGCCATCCGGCTGCAATTTGCCTATTTCGAGGAGAGCTGTGGACGCGTGGAGTATGCGCGGGCCATTCACAGTGCGGTGCTGGAGGTGCTCCCAAACAGCGTCGAGGCCATCCTGTCCCTTGCCAATCTGGAGCGGCGGCAGGCGGGTCTGGATGCTGCCATTGCGCTGTTCAAGCAGACGATTGCCGAGCCGCAGGTGGACATTTACACCAAGGCGGCGCTGGTGGCCGAGTGGGCGTTCCTTTTGTGGAAGGTCAAGGGGTCGGTCACGGACGCGCGCACAGTGTTTGTGAAGAATGTGCAGTACTATGCCGACAGCCTGCAGTTCTGGTGGAAGTGGCTCGAGTTTGAGCTCGCACTGCCGGCGACGGCAGAGGAGGCCAAGAAGGAGATGCCGGAAGAGCGCCTCGAACAGGTGATCACTGCGCTGCGCACGCATAGCCACCTGCCGCTGGGCACCAAGAGGGAGCTGTGCCAGGTGTACATGACGTACCTGCAGCAGCGGGGCGGCAAGGACGCGATGAAGAAGTACCTTGCCATTGATTGCGAGTTTTTTGGGTGAGTCTCTCTTTTTTATATGTGTTGAACACTGCTAACAGCATAGTCCTGCCTCGGTCTCCTTTTCGGCCAGCGACAAGGCGACAGAGCCTCTTGTCGACATGGACAGCGAGACTGCCCAGAAAGCCACTCTGCGCTACCAGAGTTTCTTTGAGACTTATGAGCACCCTGACCCAGCGGCCGAGGGTCCGGCCGAGTTTGAGTGAGCACAAGTGTGCATTGAGTCGGACATTGTTGGTTGTATTAGTACATGGCATGTTCTTGTTCTTGCTTTTGCGTTGTTTGCTATCTTGTTATCCGGTTGGACATGCTCTTGAGTAATTATGGCGAGGTGGGAAAAGCCCTTGTTTTAGTGGTGGTAAAGAAAATCTAGAAAGAGGAGGATAGTAGATGCTATTTCAGACTCTAATAATACCATTTTACCTAGAATGCGTCGTTGTGACGATGCATGAAACGACGCATGTTGATGCCAGGTACCTTCCACTGAAGTGCTGGAATTGATGTAAAAGTGCCCCACCTCAGCCTCGTTTATAACACCAGTAGGAGGTCGCCCCTCAACGAAAAACAACTCCTCAATTCCCTCGTGGCGCAATTGGCTAGCGCGTTAGACTGTTATCCTCCTATGATAGTCTATCTAAAGGTTGGTGGTTCGAGCCCACCCGAGGGAGACAAGGATTCATTTTTGCTGTTTGTTGTATGCTTATCTGTCTATACCTGAGACTATTCTTTATTTTTGGTTGTGGTGGTTACACCAGGTGTGGCTGACAACGTGGTCCAGGTTTAGGTAAGCACAGCTTTACCGACAGGCTGGTAATATCAGTCGTCTTTCCTATTTGAGCCAATAAGTCTGGCATCCGACGTCCACTGCGATTACGTCAGCTTCATTTCTGTCTTATTTTGACCTAACAATAAGACAACGTCCTGAAAGATGAGTTACACACGTGGAGTCGAGTGACCAGCATGATCTAAACAAGAAAATATCTCCGACTGTTGCTGTCTTGGCACGACCGTCGATCTCACTACTTATCAGCAGGCAGCTTACCGCCTGCGCAAGCATCTGCTTCGCCGCTCCGACCGGATCCCGCAGTCGGCCTTTCACCCGCAACAAGCAGCATTATCCCAGCACGATAGCCCCTGGATGGCTCTTACATGTGTCTCTATTCCGTATTCCATTATGCTCCCCTGCTCTACGAAGTACTCTGTTCTACTTGCTCGTTTTCTTCACTTGTTGAATCGTTCCTTGGCACTATCAGTCGCCAGACTGCTGTTTTGCCTAATGCAGGCGATTTGATTACAGCATGTCTCCATGTTAATGCCTTGGCAAGTGTGTAAATCATATGCCACCGCTCTATGAGCCAGAGCAAACAAGTTGAACAATGACATGAAAGCACATGAGTTCGCGAATTTGCCACCGGAGCAGAAATGTGGGTCAATTAAAAAGGCGCGCTATGATTGGCCGATATTTATTTTTTCCTGCGCTGTCATCCGCAATCGCGCCACCTTTCAGACTCTTTATCTTTCTTCTTTTTTAGCTATCGGCCGTATTTTGTCCCATTCCAGTTTCTATTATGTCTTCTTTTTACAAGCTATGTCTTAGTTTCGGGGCTTACCTATGTACATTTTGTAAGCATATCTCATTTCAATCTCAAGTCTGTTTCCCCAACTCCTTCCTTCTTCTTCGGGCCACGAAACGTGTCGCCGCTACCGGACCCTAAATGGCAGCTACGCATTGTACGCTACACGGCACTCCGTAGATTCTATGAGATTCAAGTTGAAATACACATTTTTAACCTCCTACGCCTGTATCCACCCTCCTAGAAGCCCACTTTCCATTGTTCCCCAGCGAATCCTGCCTCATTGCATTGTCCAGCAAAATGGCCAGCTTACATTTTCCAGGCTCTCATTGGCCGGCTCGACCCATCTGTCAGCCGGGATTTGGCTTTCCAGAGCAGGCCATTCGCAAAAGTAGTCTGGCCGCTTGATATTTCGCTGCCCTATCCAATGCCTCTTCTATCTTGTTCCACGCCCTGATTGTGTAACTACATATTAATATACCCCCACTTCTGGAGAGGCCCCGGAAAGTCTGCTGCTGTCCTCTCATAAGTGTTTTGTCTCGCCCTTCTTCTTCCCCAGAACTTTGTCTCCTGTTTCTCGCAACTTATCCGCATCTCGAAAGGTATGTCTGCTCGATGCCCTGCTGAACCCTGAATCTCCAATTCGTCTCCAATCCGTGTCAAAACAACCAGCCCACACACACCACTTTTCCTTATCAGCATCGATTTGCCCTCTGCTCGGACTTGAACTCGCAGCTGCCCGCCATTTTTCACAAGCTCAAGCTGACGCTGACATTCTCCCCTACAGTCATACTCAATCGACCTTCTCACAATGTCCGCTTCCCGCCAGATGTTCCGCGCTGCTGCGCGTGTTGCCGCCCCTACGCGCCGCAACCTGTCTTCTGCCCCTCTGGCTGCCTCGCGCTCTGCTTTCCGCCAGGGTGCCAACTCGGGCCGCCGCTACTACTCGTCCGAGGCTCCCAAGTCCGGCTCCAGCTCTCTGCCCATCTGGCTGGGTGCTGGTGTTGTCGGTGCCGGTGCTGCCTACTACTTTATGACCCAGACCGCCGACCCCAAGGACTTCAAGCCCGAGTTCAAGGACTTCCAGGCCGTCTACAACGAGATTGCCAAGGCTCTCCAGGAGAAGGACGACTACGATGATGGCAGCTACGGCCCCGTCCTGGTGCGTCTGGCTTGGCACGCTTCGGGCACCTACGACAAGGTCACCAAGACTGGTGGCAGCAACGGTGCCACTATGCGCTTTGCCCCCGAGAGCAACCACGGCGCCAACGCTGGTCTGATCAACGCGCGCGACTTCCTCGAGCCCATCAAGGGTAGGTTTTCTTCTTCTTTTCCTTTCCGTCCAACCAAAAGTACTGAAACTAACAAAAACAGCCAAGTTCCCCTGGATCAGCTACTCTGACCTCTGGATTCTGGGCGGTGTCTGCGCCATCCAGGAGATGCAGGGCCCCAAGATCCCCTACCGCCCTGGCCGCGCTGACCGTGACTTTAACTCTTGCACGCCCGACGGCCGCCTGCCCGACGCTTCGCAGGGTGCTGACCACGTCCGCAACATCTTCTACCGCATGGGCTTCAACGACCAGGAGATCGTCGCCCTGTCTGGTGCCCACGCTCTGGGCCGCTGCCACACGCAGAACAGCGGCTTCGACGGCCCCTGGACCTTCTCCCCTACTGTCCTGACCAACGACTACTTCAAGCTGCTGGTCAACAGCAAGTGGCAGTGGCGCAAGTGGGACGGCCCCAAGCAGTACGAGGACAAGGAGACCAAGACCCTGATGATGCTGCCCGCCGATATGGCGCTTGTGCACGACAAGGCCTTTAAGCAGATTGTTGAGAAGTACGCTGCCGACAACGATGTCTTTTTCAAGGACTTTGCTGCCGTCATCCAGAAGCTGTTTGAGCTCGGTGTCCCCTTCACCGAGGCCACACCCACCTACGTCTTCAAGACCCTGGAGTAAACAGACTTTATTTGACACGTCCGCTTTTTATTCTTGATTTTATACGCGAATTTAGACAGCGGTGGCCATTACCCAAAAACTATTATCTTTACACTTTGTCATACAATACTACCCCGATGGCTACACCAGCCATCGCCTCACATTCAAGCGAGACACTTTGTTTTATGCAAGACCATTAGATGAGGATGCCCGAGATGTACGGATACCATGTATTGCAAAGGCATAAGACGGGTGAATTTATCAGCAATGTTTGGAATTCCAATAAAAACATACGAAAGTCTCTGGAAAGACAAGGATAACCTTGTATTGGTACTTGTGGCCATCATCATCTAATATTTAGTAGCCGCAGCTGCAAACTCCGCCGAGCTCGGTTGGTTTGTTCTCGTCATATAAGACCTACTGGTTGCTTGCTTTACATGTAGCTCAAATCGGGAGAGCTCAAGCAGCTTACAAATACACACGACCCCAGTGTCGTCATGTTGCTTTTGTTTATTGATTTATCTTCAAGTAAGCCACGTCTAGCCTCAGTCTCTATTGACCATTGGTGGCTCACAGACTACAATCAGCAGATGTATGATTCCGGAACTTTCGACTCCCATCTCTATTACAAAGCACCCTACTCCCATCAGACAAAAGAGCTGGACTAGAACCACTTACGTCGTATCATACCATGCTCAACACTGCATCTACAGCATGCAGACTCTCCCTCGTGGTGCTGCACACATGCGTGCTCCATGTCCTCCTCGTGCGCCTCGCTCGTATATAAGGGCGGCCTTCTCCCCATCTCCCTCAAGTTATTTCTCGAGCTCCTCATCAACCAGCTCTCTTCCGTCTTCTCTTGCATCCTCGTCTTTGTCTTCACACCTCCAGCCTCGTCCACCTCGATTAGCACCTCCATTAGCACGCCCCTTCGCCTACACACACGCACGCCACTACTCAACACCGCCCGCAACAATGGCCGACAAACGTCCCACCGGCCTCGTGGCCTCCTCCGGCATCGAGCTCTTGACCTTTGACACGCCCAACGGCTACAAGATCTCCGTCCTGCTCGAAGAGCTCAAGGCCGCCTACGGTACCCCCTACACCTGGCAGTCCATTGACATCTCCAAGGGCATCCAGAAGGAGCCCTGGTTCCTCGCCCTCAACCCCAACGGCCGCATCCCCGTCATCGTCGACCACGACCGCAACGGCCTCGCCGTCTTTGAAGGCGCCGCTATCCTCAACTACCTCGTGCGCCGCTTCGACGCCGACTACAAGTTCAGCTTCAACCCCGCCACGGAGCCCGACGAGGTCGCCCGCGCCGAGTCCTGGATCGCCTGGCAGCACGGCGGCGTCGGCCCCATGCAGGGACAGGCCAACTACTTTATCCACTATGCCGCCGACAAGGAGGACTACTATGCCGTCCAGCGCTATGTCGGCGAGACCGAGCGCCTCTACAGCGTGCTCAACACCCACCTCGCCGACCGCGACTATGTCGCCGGTGCCGCCCGCGGCAAGTACAGCATTGCCGACATGTCGCTGCTCGGCTGGGCCCTGGCCCTGCCCTTCTCCGGTGTCGACACCTCGCTGTTCCCTCATGTCGCTGCATGGCTGGACCGGTGCCGGTCGCGCCCGTCCACGGCGCGCGGTTTCGAGATCCCCAAGCAGGCCTTGTATGTCAACCCCGACGCCGAATTTATTGAAAAGTACAAGCCCAAGCTGGCGTTTGTCGAGGAGGCCAAGAAGAAGTATGATTACAAGTTCAAGCCCGCTTAAGCAGATAACCAATGAACGAATACAGACGGTGTATGTCTTATATGAATCAAAAGTGTGAAATTTCCAAATACCTATAAACATCATGACACCAAGATCTGGCTTGTGAAATGCAAAACAATAAAGGCCAGAAAAAAAATAACCGAAACATTCCTATCTGTCATAGTGTAGACTACCCCATGGTAGCTCCTAGAGCCTATTTGAGATTGCTGTGATGAGAGTCCATATCCGCGTCCGTCACCGGCGGGATATGGAGAGATGGGAGGGTATTTTTGGTACAGTGCCAACGCCCCTAGATTTGTCCTTCAGATACCGGAGATCCCCCCAAATAGCCAGAAAAAAAAGCCAAGAAAAATACAAAACAGACAATAAAAAATAGAAACCACAATGTATGCGAGCACCGAAATTGCCCCACAAAGAAAGAAAAAGGTTGCTTACGAGTAGGCACGCAGTCGTGCCGTGTACCCGCATGGTATATCCGGAGTGCGAGAGGCCAGCAGGCCACGCCACCCGGCTTTGGAAGTAGTCGATGGCGCCGCAATATGAGCGTGCCTCTGGTAATCAAGGCAAGCGACCGCGGGCATTTCTGTACCGTTTGGTCAAAAGGTTGGTCCAGTATACAAGGACGACACGTCCATGAAGAGGGGAAATGCAGTTCGTTTGAGTCATATGCCCGAGCATGGACTTTCGGGTTGAGGAAGTGGGAATGGCAAAATAAGGAAACATTGTTGTTTACCAGTAGCGTCGCTCGTAGTCGCGAGGGTAGCCGTTCTCTCGGGGGTATGCAGGCTCGCGCACTGGAAACTCTCGTCCCATCGGCGGCCGCTCGTAAGGGCCGCGGTTGACGTATGGGACAGCAGGGGGAGGGTAGTCGCGACGATAAGGGTCGTCGTAGCGCGGCCGCTGCGGTGGCGGGTAGTCGTCCATAGGTCCCCGGCGAGGCGAGTGGGGATACGGCCGCGCATCGTAGTAATCACGCCGAGGGCTGCGGTCACGGTAGTTTTCACGGTATCCAGGACCATCCCGGCGCGGGCTATAGCCTCGCTGCATGTGAGGTGGGCCACGGCGGTCGTAATCCTCCCGGTGTGGTGGATAGGGCCGACGGCCTACTGGGGACCGTGAGCGGCGATGGTGGAAGTCGGTATGTGACTGTTTGTAAGTATCGACAGGAATCATAAGAAGAAGAGGGTGCTAAGCTTACGTTTGCTGTGCAGGTGACGACCTTGTCTCGGAACTCCTTGTTGTTGAGCTTCTCAATGGCGACTGCTAAATCTTGAGCCGACTCAAATTCGACAGAGCTGCGTTGTGTCAGTAGGTATACAGCCAGATGTACTCCCATCGCCATGTACACGTACCCTTCACCAGACCGGCTGGTTTCGGAATAGACCACATCCACGCCTGCCTTACGGGCAAAGTCTTTCAAGTCCTGTAATCCAGAATCCATGTAAGTTGGTGGTTCCATGGTAGTTGCATGTGTCATATGTGTCTGTGCTCAATGGTGGCCGCGATGGTGATGGCTGATGCAAGAAGTTCCATCCAGGTATTCTCCAGGTTCAAATCAACGCAGCTTCCTCTACACAGGTGAGCATAGAAGAAGACGGCCTAGGACGAGTTTGTAGGGGAAAGGGAGCGTCCAGAACCGTGCCATTTGTCAAGGCAGAAGCTTGCGCAGCTTGCTGCCAGCCATCGTTGTCCACCAGCATGCCAATCCGCCTCCAGAATCGGTCGACGAGAGAGAGAGAGAGAAAGAGAGAGATAGGCCTTGAGTGGCTGGCCAGGTCGGAAAGAGAAAGTCGAGCAAAACCGGGAGGAGACAACATGCAGAGTGGTGGCAGTGTCGAGACAGGCCTTGGTCTGATGACAACGGCCATCAATGTCGCGAAGTAGCAATCCAGGGCCCAATGGCTCAAGACATCACCATCGGGGCCTTTGCAAAACTCGTACGTTGATCCAAGACAAGGATGTGACGAATACGGAGAAAAATCGAGCGCAAAAGAGACGGAGAATGTAAGGGGCAACTGACCTGCCAAGATGTGTCGCTCTGGAGTCCTGTGACCGTCATTCGGTGGGCGGTACGGCGAGGCCGCGGTGGTGGGCGCTCCGAATGGCCATAGGCACCATTGCTCGCACCACCGCCACGGTCGCTGCGGTCGCCGACAGGGCCACCTCCACCGCCTGCGCCCCCGGGCTCTCGGGTGTTGCGATTGCCGCCTCGCGCAAACTGGACTGTGAGACGCATGTTCATGAACATGACTCCGTCTAGAGGAAGAAGGCACTAGATTAGTAAAGCTGAGGGCGTGTCAGAGGCTCTCATGGAGACATACGAAAGGCTAGATGAATGTTAGTTAAAGCTACCGGGGGGGTGTGGGGAGAACGCACCAGGCACGACGTCGCGCGCGTCCATGGCATCCTTATATTCGATAAATCCGAAGCCGTTCATAAGCTTGATCTCCAGAATTTCGCCGGTGCCATGTGAGCCGAAGAAGGCCTCGATGTCGGCTTTGGTGACTAATCGAGGGGGTTAGCGAGGTCTAGGGAGCAGCCGAGACTAGACCACGAACAAAGACGAAAGAGCCCGAGAGAAACGGTCGGGGGTCCGACAACGTCAGATAATGACCAAAGACCAAAGACATACCATCTTTTGGCAGGTTGCCCAGGTAGAGCCGTGTATTGGAGACCTCGTTTCCAGAGGAAGCAGCAGGTGCGGTTGGGGTCGACATTGCCGAGTCGTGATGCTGCAGTCAAGAGAGAAGAGGCAAGTCGAAGATGCTGTTCCAAGTAGTCCCAAGAGTCTGGGGAGATGTATTTTCGCAAAAGGTCTGACTAGTGTCGCGCGGGGAATGTGAGCGATGCGATAATCAAAGACGAGGATGCAGAGATCCACGAGAATGTCGTACCGACGAGCGCGGGGAACTCGAAGAATGAGACCGGAGCAGAGATCGCAGGTGGTGATGGAAGAAGAGCACGACGGAGGAGAGGGCGAGAAGACGATCGAGAATCAAAATCGAGAATTTAAGAAAGAAGTTTGTCGGAGAGAAGAGGCGAGAACAGAAAACGAACAGGAGATTGAATAAGATAGAGATGGAAACGAGGGTTGGAGGGACGCGTGATCGAAAAGGCTGAGAGAAGAAGGGCGATCGAGATGGAAGAGGAGAAGAAAAAGAAAAAGATAAAGAGGAAAAAAGAGGAAACGCTCGGGCGAAAAGCTGTGACGAGTGTGATTAGATATTGAGGGAAACCAAACAGAGCACCAGCGCAGCGGTGAATTGACTGGAGCACACTTTTTTGCAGCGGGAACGAGCAGGGAAGAAGCTCCTCTGAGGAGAGCTAGATAGCTACGCGGACCAGGGGGGGCGGAAAGTGGGCACTGGGCTGTTCAGCAGTGTGATTGCGCGTGAGGGGATTTGTGAGAGCTGAAAAGGACAAAGAGAGGCTAAAAGCTGGGATGCGGAACTTGAGGGATGTGGTGATGGGCGGATTCGATTCAAAACGGAAGGTGCAGAGGGGAGAGAGAAGAGTGAAGAAAAGGGAGAGTGCGATGCAGATAGATGATGGGAAAAGGAAGGCGCGATGGGTGAGGGGAACCTTCAAATGCAAGAGCGACCCAGGATGCGAACCCCAGAGGTGATTGGGAGGAAGGTGAGATTAGCAGGGGTTGCCTGGTCAGGCGTCACTGCCCAGCCCAGTATGCACTTTCCTCGTTGAGCTGTGCACTACGTACTACATGTACACATTACTTCTTTGCTCCTTCTCTTTTTGATGTGTTTGCTTGTTCCTTCTTTTGATGTGTCATGTTAGTCACCCTTGATGAATAATCACGTATCACGTATCATGCAGCCTACATATACAGTATATCCTGGCTCTGCATGCAGGACGCCGACGGGACGTGGATGGCAGTGCATGGCATTACTGCACTGCTGCATTACACGGGCACAGGCTGCAGGGCACTACAGGGAGTGACGCAGCGAGGAGGCTCACGCGACGTAAACATATGTACGATATCTTACAGTGCATTAGCTCATACATGTATGAACATACGGAGTCAATATGCAGCTGCGGGTAGGAATACATATTACAACTATCTTACAAGAGCGGTACTAGTGAATGGAGTACTCCGTATATGAATGTGTAAAAAGGGAAAAAAGAGACGATGATCAATAGTGTACTCCGTAGGTGGTTGGGCAACGATAAAAGGAAATAGCGGATATACTTCATATTGCTTATGTAATACCTAAAGAACGTTATCGTGGCGGCGACGGCGTGCCATGATGCAGCAGCTGTGCGCCGTATGTGTGACGGGATGTGAAGATGGTGAGAGGCAGTGTTTGTTGCATGAAGATGAAGCAATTCTCATTAACTAAAAGTCTAGCTGTGTGTCGATTTCTAGGATATGTTTTTTTTATTTTCATTTTCAAAAGAAAACAAATAGTGAAGAAAACTTATAAAATTAAAAACACAGTGATCAGCAAAGAAAAGCTATCACAGACGCATATGAAAGAATACTATTAAACTGGTATAGACTGGCTGAGAACGGCAACAGGGATATAACATAAAAAGCAGGCAAGATAACAAAAAGACAAAAAGACAAACGCCGGCTATGCTACCCGTCCGGTCTCGCCAAACAACACATCCATCACCTCGTCCAGAATAGTAAACATGAGATGGGCACTATAGGTTAGCAGTGAGCATGGGTATACACCGACGCAGACAAAAACTTACTTGAGGCGGCTGTTGTTAAAGGTGGCAAAGATACGCCGACTGGCGGCCTGCGCGTTCACGCGGCCCACGACACTGCCTGCAAGGTCCGGCACCAGCGTCGCCAGCATCAGGCCAGCCTCGTTGCGTGTGCGCGCCTTTTGCGACGCCGTGCGTGGCGGACCGCGCACACCGCTGGCCGGAAACAGCGAATCCTGCACGAGACCAATGTACTTGAGCAGCGCCTCCTCCTCCTGCAGCAGGTTGCGCACATTCTCGCGTAGCTTGCGCTCGATCGTGCCGCCCAGAAGCTGCTGTAGCACGACCACGACGGCCCGGCCGCGCAGCCAGTTGTTGCCACGGTTGAGCTCAAACACCTCGAGGAAAATGTCGCAGATGGGCTTGACAAACGGCGCCACGCTCTCTTCGCCCGCCGCCGCGGCCGCCGCAGCCATCTCGGCAGCTTCGAGCGCGCTCTCGGTAGCGGCATTGGCGGCACCAGTACCAGTGCCAGTGCTGGTGCCGGTATTGGTACCAGTAGCACCAGCAGCACCGACAGCACCAGCTGCACCGGTAGTACCGCTGTTGGCGCCAAGCTGCGACGCGGCTGCGGCTATCAGATTCTGGCCCGCCGCCGACAGCTGGTCCAGCACCGGAATGCTGCCCAGAATATCCTCCATGCCGTCGGCCACGGAATCGTACAGCCGCGAGATAACGTCGCGACGATCGTCGTCGAAGCCGGTGACGCCAGCTGCCACGCCGGTATTTCCGGGACGCCCTGCCCGCTCAATAGAGCGCTGCGACAGGAATGCACGAAGTTCGCGGCTGCGGCAGACGTCGGGTAGCAGCAGCAGCGCCCGCAGGTACCGCTCGAGCGCGACACGCCGCTTGGCCAAAAAGTCGCCCTGCAGCTTGTTGAGCACCACGCGCCGGCGCGGGAAGTCGAGCGCGCGCACAGACGGGTAGCGGCCGCGCAGGCGCTGGTGCAGGGCCCAGAACGCAGAGTAGCGGCGCGCCACTGTCCAGGCGACAGTGTTCTTGGCGCCGGGCGAGCTTCGACTGCCGCCGTCGCTGGGTGTGCTGCTCTGGGCGGCACCACCGCTGTCCGTCAAGCGCTGCACCTCAATCACGTACACAGCATACTCCTTGCCCGTGTCCTCTTCCTTGCCGGAGTGCACATCCGTCAGGCGCACAGTCGCGCGTCCGTACAGACTGCTGTCGGTCTCCTGTAGCACGTACTGCTGCCGCTGAAGCTCCTTGCGCCGTATTTCGCGCTGCAGACTGGCCTTGGATTTGCGCAGGATCCGCAGCTCGGCCGTGTTGTTGGTGAGCTCCGCCTTTCTCAGCAGCGAGTCGACGACGGCGTCTTGCGCGGTCAGCCGGTCAATGTCGTCGGCGAGTCCCGCAATGGCCTCGACAAGGCCCAGGTCGCCCGGTGCAGCTTCATGAACATCATCGTCACTTGCAGCGTGTTGCGTTTCAGCAGGAGCAGATGCGCCGTTGCTGTTTGCTGCGACAACCTTCACTGGCGGCTCTAGCAGACCGCTGCTCGCCAGGTCCGGTGACCCCATGTCGCCTTCATCATCTGACAGGTATTTGGCCTGGTCGTCGCCAAAGAGATCGTCGTCGTCAAATACGCCAATGCGCGACGCAGCACTGACCAGACCCAGCGATGCAAGGCTCGGCTTCCCGCTATTGTCGCCGTGCAGAAGCAGCGCATGAGCGTGCGGGTTGATGATATGCTGGCCCGACGCGCCCGACTGACTTTGCTGGCCAAACGTGCTGGCTGCACTTCCACGGCGAGTGTCGGGCGCGCCCGCTAGCGAGCCGAGATTGGTCATGCTATCGTTGCGCTGGCCAGCGTGTACAGAGCTGCTGTGGCTGTCGCCATCCATGCCCCCAAAGATGCTGCTGCCGCGGTCGGCACGGTCAGTGCGTACGGCAGCCCCGTCTTCACTGCCAAACAGCGATTCCCTTAGATCCGCCGCCGTCGTCGGCCGTGCGTCCTCCATAATCGTAGTCAGTGCGTCTTCTACAGCTTGCACAACTTTCGTGTCCGGCACATTTGGGCCATGGCCAGCATCGCCACCACCACCGCCAAGGCTATGCACAGAGTCAGCCATGGGGTCGTGACCCTGACCCTGACCCTGACCCTGACCCTGTCCTAATCCTGGTCCTGATCCTGGTCCTGGTCCGGCAGTTGATGTAGCCAACAAAGATGGTAGATGGCCGGTACTGTTGGACATGTTGTGTCCGCCGCCACTGCGGGGATGAGCAAAAAAATCATCATCGTCGCCAAAGAGCGGGGAAGGGGAGTTGGGCGTGTGGCCCGGGCCATTGTCCAGAGACCGCCGCCCTGCCGGAGCAGAGGAAAACAGGGCTTCGTCGTGACTCGTTGACATCCGCTTATCTGAAGAATGCAGCCGCGGCAGTCTGCGCGCAGGATGCGATGGGACGGCTTTGGCCGAGACCCCGTTGGCATTGGCTGGCGATGAGACCCGGTTCAGGGGCGACGGGGCGCGCTCAATGGTGCGTTCAATGGCCGTGATCGAGTTGTTGCGTGCCTGCTTGCGCTGCTGTGCGGACTCCTCGACAGCCAGACACTTGTAGAACAGGTCCGACTTTTTGAATCCCGCCAGATGCTTGGCCTTCATCTCGTTCAGCACGGCCGTCTGGCACCGCAAAATAGCACGACGCGCCAGATAGTACTGCTCCGGCGTCGCCCTTTTACCCGACTCCAAAAAGACACGCACGGCCTTGCGTGAAGACGCCGAGATGTGCAGCTCGGGTCGGGCCAGGTACGCCTGGTCGATCTGGGCAAGGTCGAGACGATCAGATTCTGTCCACGGCGGGAATACAGTAGGAGCCGCAGACACAGTTGCCGCTTTCTTTTCACCACCACCCTCTTCCTCGTCCTCTTCGTCTTCCTCCTCCAGCGGGTTCCGGAACCCATCAACCACAAGCCAGAACTGCACCAGCGGCATCATGCGCTGCCTGTCCATGTACTCCATGAAATACGACAGGGCAGACGCATCGCGCAGCAGCTCAGCCAGGCTCGCAGTCTCGAGACGAGAAACGGTAGGAACAGCTGCACCTGCCAGTGCTAGTGATTTGCTGCCAGCACCACCGGCACCCGCGCCCGTCGCGCCGGCGCCACCAACGGCGCCACCGGGTGTGCCCGAGCCAGACGACACATCGGCACCGCCACTTGACGATCCGTTGACTGCACCGGCGCCGGCGCCGTTTGCACCGCGGACACCTCCAACTGATGCTAGGTATTGTACTTTCTGGTCCAGTAGTCTTTTGCTCATCTCCAGCCGCCGCAGGTAGACGACAAGCTCAGGGTTGCTGTTGCTGTTTCCGCTGTTCAGGTCTTGAATCTGCTGTTGTGAGTCGCGCTTGAGCTGGCTGGCCACCTCACTGCGGAACCGCCGTGCATCCGACAGGTTGTTGGTTTTGCGGATGGTGCGCACAAAGCGCTCGAACCGACGCTCACTATCGCCGAGCGTAAATCGCGGGAATGCTGCAGGTGCTGCCGCGCCACGGCTACCGTCTAGTCCCGTAAGAGACGAGGTCGATGAGTCTCGTCCGTGGCCGTGGCCGCCACCGCCACCGCCAAGAACAGCAGTCGACGATGCGTGCTGGTCGAGGGCCGCGCGCAGGCGCCGCACGGTCGAACGGTCTTGCAGCATGGTGCGACCGTAGTTCTCCATGAGCTGATTCCACGTGTCGGGCTCGGACAGTGTTTGCATTAGTGGGTAGAGCACTGCGCAAGCCATAATCTCGCGCACAAGGGTGGCCACTGGGCGGCTCGCCAAAAAGGGGGCCGACAGCAGAGCTGGGAGCAGTCTTTCGCCGACGAGCCGCCGCAGGTAGTCCTGCTGCACAATGCGTGTGTTGGCCGCAGAGTAGGACAGCTGTGCCGCGGGGTGCAGTCCTTTTGGCAGTGGCGTCGTCGTTCCAGAGGCAGACGCCGCTGCCGCCCTGGCCTCTCTCAGCTCCCGGTACTTGGCAGCAATGGCAAGGTCCAGCTCGTCCGACTCGGTGACGGACCGGTTCAGCTTGCGTCCACGCACAGCCCGCTCCGCCTCGTTGAAGTCGTGGAAGTGTGCAGTGAGAAGTGGCACCAGGCGGCCCGTGAGCATCTCCACGACGTCATCGATGGCCAGCATCCGGTCCCGCAGATGGCCAAGAGCACCGCGCACCATGCTCTCGACTTGGTTAGGAAATAGCCCGTTGATTGTCGGGTCAGAGCTGATGTTGGTGTACCAGGAACGCACGTTTTGTCGGAGGATACTGGCGAGCAGGGTGTCCACTGCGGCCGACACCCGCGGCATCGGTGGATAGATGGGTTCGGGACGGTACACGAGGCGTGCGCGCAGAGCTGCCCGTTCACGCGACCAATTTTCTGGCAAAATAAATGCCACTGGTGCTCGTATACGCCGACGGGGGTTGATTGGGACCCGCGAGAGAGTCGATGCTGGCGCCTTTGTTCCGGTAGCATTTGATCTGTGTGCTGTGTGTGATTTGTGAGCGCTCGCCGCCTTTCCGATTGGCTCGGAGCCGGCATAGATCGGTAGCCGTATGCACAGCACCAAAGCTAGCAAGGCAGCACCGCTCAGCAGTGCCCCAACAAGGATGCCGTGGCCTGCAAAGCGAATTGCTGGGAACCAGTGTGTCGCATAGCCCCAAGCTACGAAGCCGGCCACGCCGGCCAGCAGGACGTCGCGCGCCCGCAGGGCCATGGCCGAGTAGATGTGTTCAATAAGAGGTGTTGTTTGTCAATCGTTGGTCATGATAAGTAGAGGAGGGGGAGGGGTTGTATCGTCGATGTCGGTGCTGTCAGCGGCGATGTGATTGATGTTGCAGTCAGTGACTATGGAGAGACGTGACGTTGGAGGGTTTCCGGAATGGGAGAATCCCTGCAACCTTGATGCGGACAAGCAACGTCAGTGGTTGCAAGGTCCAACAGTGTGCGTTGCTTGACGTCGCGAGTAGTGCTGTGCGTCTCGCTGTAGTGCTGTACCTGCCCACTGGCACGGCCCGACGTCTGTAGTGAAACCCCACTAAAAGCACCCCCGACTATCCAGACCAGCTGTCAGCATCTTGAAGCCAGTCGACAAGAGAGCCTCGAGTTACGTAGAGAAAGCCCCAACAAATCTGTAATACTATGTATATCAATGTCCAAAAGACCATAGCTTTCAAAACTAGATTTATTATTCTATTGCAGTGTGGTATTAAGGCATACTCCGTTTTAGACAGGTATGTACATTAAGGCGTCGACGGCCTTCTTTATTAGATTAAAGAGCTTCTATTGCCCTTGACATGACGTTAAACGAATGCTTTCTTTCCCGCGCCCGGCCGCTGCTGGTTCACGCCAGTTGATAGACCCAGCGCGCACCGCCGTTATGGTATCTTCAAGTAGACAGCCAAACAAACAATAAAAACATCAACCAACGCCGCGTCCATTGTATGTTAATGCTCCGGGGGCTGTGAAATCCGCAGATCCGCAAAAAAAGAGACGCCCGAGTTTTTCAAGGGCTCGCGAAAACACGAAAGCACATGCAAGACAAGGAAATGGTGGTAGCCAACGCCTTTTATGCCTTGATCGCGTACTTGCGCTGGAACATCTCGTCAATCTCCTCCAGGTAGTAGGTTCCGGGGACAATGGTGGACACATCACCTTCGGGCTTGTAGCCCTTCTGCAGGTGGGCCTTCTTGCGCAGATCGCAGAGCTATACACGTTAGTACATATCATTTCAGCGCGCGAGAGGAATGACTGCAAACTTACAGCATCAAAGGTGGCAGGGGGGACGGCACGACGGGCCTGCAGACGGGCAGGGATGTCGAGTGTCTTGGCGATGGCCTCGGTGCTGCCGCGGATGCGGAAAGAGGCAAAGGTGGCAGCCAGACCGGAGCCGTAGCTGAACAGGCCGATGCGCTTGCCCTCGAGGTCCTCCGACTTGGTGAAGCTCAGGATGCTGGCCAGGCCACCCCAGACACTGCCGCAGTACATGTTGCCGACGTTGGTGGCGACCTGGATACCGCCGTTGACACGCTCCTGGAATGTCTTCTTGGTCAGGCCCATAAAAGTCTTCTCAACAACCTTGTCGGTCAGCGACTTCTCGTAGTCGATGTCGCGGACCTCGGCGGGAACATCAGCAAACAGCTCGTTGCTGGGGTTGGCGACGTAGTCGTTGTACAGCAGGCGGGCGTAGGACTTGGCGACCAGCTTGCAGGTGGGAGCGTGGAAGGCAATGTAGTCGAAGCGGTCGAGGGGCACCTTGGGGGTGGTAGTCTCGGTGCTGCCATTAGTGCCGTTGGCACGGGCCAGGAGGGTGGCCTCACGGGCGTTGTAGGCCTTGTATGCGGCGTCCAGGGCGCGGGTGTAGCAGGTGATCGAGTAGTGGCCATCGACGTAGGGGTACTCGCTGGTCAGGTCGGGCTTGTAGAAGTCGTAGGCGTGCTGCATGAAGCTGCCACGCAGACCGGGCTCCATGACAATGGGGGCATCAGGGCCAATCAGCATGGCGACGGCACCGGCACCGCCCGAGGGGCGGGCATTGCCCTTGGCGTACAGAGCAATGTCACCGGCAACGACGATGGCGTTGCGGCCATCCCAGCCACTGGACTCGATCCAGTTGACGGCGTTGAGGACAGCGTTGGTGCCGCCGTAGCAGGCGTTAATGGTGTCAACACCCTCAATGTTGGTGTTGTCGCCAAACAGCTGCATGAGGACGGACTTGACGGACTTGGACTTGTCGAGCATGGTCTCGGTGCCGACCTCGAGGCGGCCAATGGAGTTGATGTCGATGTTGTACTTCTCGAGCAGGTTCTTGGTGGCGGTCAAGGCAAAGGAGTAGATGTCCTCACGATCGTCACAGAAGCTCATGTTGGTCTGGCCAAGGCCAATGGTGTACTTGCCGGTGCTGACACCGTCAAACTTTTCAAGCTCAGCCTGCTCAACATACTGTTGCTGTTAGCGAGGAACGACCAGCGAAGCAAGCAGAACAAGAGAACAGAGATGGAAGGCAGAAAAGAGAGCTTTGCGACAGGAAACACCAGGCCGCGCGGGGTAGCGAGCTGGACACGGGAAAGGAAAAAGGGGCAGGGCCCAATGCACGCTCGAGGTTGCGCCAGAATCGCGGAGGCACGAGACACAACGCTGTAGCTCGAGACCCGACATTGGAGACGAAGCAAGACACAAAAGTGCCTTAAGCAAGAAAAAAGCCGCCACGTGCATCGGAGGCAATGCATTGGTCACGTACCTGGCTGGGGAAGTAGAGCTCGATGGCCTTGATGCCAATGTTCTCAGGGCGGGACGACATTGTGAAGTAGGGGGGGTAAAGTGGTGTTAAAGAAGTTGAGTAGAGGTTGATAGCGAGGTCGATTACAATAAAAGTTGTTGGTAGATGCAAGACTCGAGATGTCAGGAGAGCAGAAGTGGGTGGACGGCGAAAGAAGAGAGAAGTATTCCTACAAGAAGAAAGGAGAAAGAGACCGTGTTAGCAATGCAAGAGATACTTTACAAGTCCAGCAAATTAGACGATTCTCAATTTGGGCAGTCTCCCACACCAACGAGGTACCGCTGGTAGCGGTGGTGCTAGTGGTGGTGGTGGCGGGAGGTTGCATTGGGTCAAAAAGAGAAAATAGCTTGAAGGGGGGGGTATAGACGCCGTTTTGCGCGTTCACCGCTGTTTTTAGGGCCATCCCCTGACCGCGTTTTTTAGTCTTCTCATTCACTTAGCCCAACAGCGCTACTGTGTTACTGAGGTAGGCCAGAGCATGAGAAATGAGAACAAAGACAGTGCCACCAGACAATAGGGGTAGGGTCCAAGGCCAGACCTGGCAGAGCAGAGCAGGACGAAGAAGGTGAAAGATACAAAGAGGGGCGTTGATGACAACAGGCCCCACAGTGATGGGGACAGACGACAACAACGGCCAATGCAAAGCCAATGCAAGGGTTTAAATGATTGTAGTGCCAGGATAGCGGCGCGCGAAACGGGAAGACGTATGTTGTACCTGGACGGCGGCCGAGATAAGTGATAGGGAAGAGGAGAAAGAAGACGAACCTGGGAGCGTAGGACTTTCAGCGGATGAGGACGTGGGTGAAGAGGCCACCGATGAGGCAATGATGTGTTGGTGACGAACAAGGGATAATCACAAGAGCAGTGGCTGGTTTGGGTGTCTTTGGTGATGGTGTCAAAGAGAAGATTTTTTAAAAGGAAGAGAAGAGAGAAAGAGATGGGGGAGGCATAATGTTAAGTAGCAAGATACGCCGTCTCAGAATCTGTCAACGAAGGAAGGCGATATCAGCCTGCTCTTTCCGTTTCTGACTACTTATCATTTTGTTGAGTGTCAGCTCTTGCTTGTTACAGACAGACAATCGATGGTGGCAGGAGCTACCGACGACAGCAGGAATCCCACGCCGCTCATCCCATATCACCAAGGTACGCCAGCAGCGAGGAACGACAAGGGACTATCACATTCGAGGGCCGTGCAAGACACGATAACTGATCTCGGAAGAAAACCGGCGAGTTCGCGGTGCTCATGAACTACATATGAGATATCCCGAGTTATTGTACGCTATAAAGTGGAGACTGTCTTGTTCTGACTTTGGACATTATCTTACGATTGTTGTCTAGCAGGAAGGAGCAACAGAGCCTCTTTCTGTTTACGTTTTCCAGATCTGGAAGGCACCAGAAATGAGAGAAAGTGCTGGCGGCCCCTTTTCATACTAATGAGCCTAGCGAGACTAGAGACGAAAGGGTAACATACGCTTTCAGTTCAACATTAACTATTACCAAGTCAACACTGTCATGGCTCAAATGGATAGAGGCATCGTATCAACTTTGCATTCTCTTACATCATTGGCCAATGGCATTGAGACGTCAGTGTCCAGTAAGCGCAGCTGGATGAATTGTCAACCTAGAGACCATCTTGAGACTGTTGCTATCACGATGTCGTCGGACAACATGGTGTGGTCCGATTCGCCGCAACCGGCAATATTGACGGCATGCGGTGGTATTGTTCGATGGTTTCGACAGCCAAATGGTGAATGTAAGAGATGTAGACGACGCGGCGGGGAACACGTATGTACTCAGAAGGACGGCACGAGACGCGGCACACGACACAGCACACAGCACGACACCCAGGAAGAGCAAAGCAAGAGGCAGTATAAAATTAATTATTTCAAAGAACTGTCAATACATTCACTCGTGCAATCAATTCGCACTCCCAAACGCCGTGCTCCCAAAGTGTTCCATTATGCATGCCAGTCGGCATGGCATCTCTACTCGCCCGCTCGCTGATCGCTCAGCTGGGCACCTGCAGGAACCGGCCGTAGTAGCGGTCGAGCCAGCCCGCCGCTTCCACGCCGGACTCGTCCAGGCCAGAATCCCACCGGCCAACAGAGCCAACGTACCCATCGGGGCGAACATTGACAATGGCCACCTCGCCAGGTCCGAGACTGCCGAGCCACTTGTTCGTGCAGAGCGAGCCACGTGTGTCAAGCTCGGGCACATCATCCAAGTAGAATGTCCAGCGGCTGTCTTGCAGCAGCGGCGGCAAGTCGGCAATCTCAATCTCGCTCTTGGGCATCGTGGCTGCTTTGTTAGTATATAATTTACGGCCAACAAAAAGGGAAAAAGGGAAAGCAACGACATACTGATCAGGGCAAAGGTGAATAAATGGCTGACGGGGGTGTACCGCTCAGGCCGCAGGTAAATATCCTCGGGTGCCGGGAATCGGGGCTGCAGACCATATGAAATCTTGGCCGCCGCCGACAGACGGTTGACCAGCGAGTCAGGCGCCGATATGGCATCAAAGAACATGTCCAGGAACACACGCGACTGGTGCACATCCCACATCAGGAGGTAGATGCGGAACTGGCCAAGCATTGGAATGTCTAGCTGGATATCGACCGGGTTCGAGTCCAGGTAGCGTGTGACCTTGGCGGGTGGCAACAGACAGCCGGGCTTGGCATCGCCGAGAGCCCACGCCGGCTGGTGCTCACCCATGACGTTGCCGCCGGCAGTGCTCGACGCCATGCCACCGCTTCCGCTGCCACTGCCTGCACCAGAAGACGAACCGCCGCCATGAGAGTCATCTACGACCATGTTGATGGCGTTCTCGCCATACTCGGCGCCGATGCCAGAGATGAAGCGCACATTTGTCTTGAAGTTCTCGGCCAGTGCAACAGCGTCGCCGCCGGCAATCTGGTTTGCGTGCTCATAGTCAAAGTTGACCAGATCCAGAGCGATCTTGCGACGCTCTTGGTTGTAACTCTCGAGCAGAACAGGCTTGGCGAGGCCGCGCACGGCCAAGTTCAGCTTCCATGCAAGGTTCCAGCCGTCATGCATCGATGTGTTCATGCCCTGTGCCGACTTGGGCGAGTGGGTGTGGCTGGCATCGCCGGCAAGGAACGCACGCTGGTGGTTGTCGCTGAAGCGGCTGGCAACGCGCTGGCCGATTTGATACCGACCGAACCACTCAATATACTTCCACCGCATGTTGAATGGCGCCATGATCTCGCGCGCACGCTGCATAACAAAGTCCTGGCCGAGCTCGCGACGGTCGCCCTTGGGACCGCTCTTGAGCTCAATGTAGAGCCGCGTCATGTTGCGTTCACGGGGAATAATAAGAATCGAGCCCAGCTCTTGCTGGTAGACGAGTGTCTTGGACCAGATGTCGGGAAAGTCGGTGTCGAGCTCGCCGTCAAGCACACCCCAGACGGCTGGCTGGGACATGCCGACGGGCTTGGCCTCGGGGATGCTCTTGCGTACCTTGGAATGTGCACCGTCGCCTCATAAGTTAGCATATGCGAGCAGACCACAGTCCTAGCATCTTGTCTACTTACAGCCGACAAGGTATTGCGTGAGCAGTGTTCTCCGGTCTTGGGTGACATTGGTGCGGCAGTTGACTTGAAGAGGACCGTTGCCTGTCTTGGTGTCGCAGGCGCTGTAGGATTCAAAGGCAGTGTTTCGCCGCACATCGAGACCGCGCTTCTTAAGGTCCTCGAGAAAGAGGTTCTCTACCATGCCCTGGTGGACAAGCAAGATATACGGGTCCAGGACGTCAATGACGGGAGGGTAGTGAACCTCACGGCCAAGCCGGTGTAGTTGTTCGTCGGGTGTGCCTCGCCAGAATGCAATATCGTATACACGCACGCCACGCTGCAGCAGCGGGTCTGCCAACCGCATTTGCCGGAATGTCTCAATGGTCTTTGGTTGCAGGCCGTCAGCGCGGCCGACAGGCGTAGGGTCTGCGCGGTCATCAATCACTTGCACCTTGATACCGAACCGGGCCAGGTTGGCGGCCGTCATCATGCCGGCGGGACCAGCACCAACGACGCATACTTGGCACACCTGCGGAGCTTCTGGCATACTGCGCAGCATTGTCAATGGGTCGACACAGCTCTCTGCGGTCATCGAGGCAGCCACGCTGGTGTCAACCTCACCGTCCATGGCCACGTCATCGCCGCCGTTGTTTGACACACCCGGTACCATAGCTGCCGGTGGGTGCTAACAGGATGCTAAAAAAGAAATTGGTAGATATGAAGTCGGCAAAGTCGGTAGAAATGCAGCACTGGTGTTTCCAGGCTATACCGTGTCGTAGATGCGTGAAGTCGTGGTGACTAGAGACGTGGGTGGCGTGTAAGTGTAGCGCCAATGGGGGCGGTTGCGAGAATGACGTCGAGACGTTCAGGGGCTCTAGCTATGGTGCGTCCAGGCGGAAAAATGTCTAATGGGGTGTCGGAAGTATTGTGGCGCTCGGTGTGAGGTGAGCGTATCGGCCGAGGTTGAGGTGCAATGTGGTGAACAAACAAAGAGCTTGGAAGAATCGAGACGAAGGCGCAAGGGAGGATGTGCGTGGAGGTGGAAGCAGCGAGGAATAACAGGCAAGTCGACGGCGAGCTCTGCTATAGATATTCAAAGGCAAAATGTGGGTGCGATTCAGGTGCTGACAAGGTGCGAATCCGAGTGCGCTCAGTGGGCCGATAGACCGTTCGACAAGTCTTGTTCGAGATGCCTGTATACTGACAAGGCTGCTTGATGTTCCTTGGGTGTGTGTACTTTTGAGATCTTTGGCGTGGATTGGGTTGTTGCCGGTTCGGGAGTTGGAGCGCAAGTGTGCGGAAGGTGGGATGGAAAGCTCTTCCCGCGTAAAGAGGAAGGATGAAATGTGGAGGGAGGAGGAGAGGACGGCAATTAAGTTCAAAGTACTGGTTTGTAGAAGAACAGATAAGGAAGAGACAGCAGAGAGGAAGAAAACACAGCGACGGGAGTTGTCAGAGCGAAAGTCAGAGCGAATTGTCAGAGCGAGAGCGCTGGATGGAACGAAGAACACGTCAAAGAGAGGTTCTTGCACAAGCGGAAGTAACCCCACAGAAAACGTAAGTTATTATGCTTACTGAAGAATTGAAGAACAGGGAAGGTGCGACGGGTGTGAGGGGAAGGGTCGCGTAGCGAAGCAGAAGTAGCAATGGACGGAAGGAACGAACGGGCACAAAAGAAAATCTGGGGCTACGCGGGAATGGCCCAAACAGGCATCAACAGGGAGCAAAGAATGGGCATGGCGTACGAGGCGGAGGTAAGCCATGTCGCGGCGTTCATTCGATTTTGACCAAGATCGACTGATGTGGTCTGATCTGAATCGCTCTGGGCCGCGCTGTCCATGCAGGCACGCCATTGGCGCGGGATAGCTTGAGAGACGGTCCCCAAGTGGCATGTACCTCGCGGCAGATTTTGGCGGGGCAGTACTTTAAAGTCAACGAGACTAGATGGAAGGAGCGATAGACTATTATACGACCTATGCTTATTTTACGACGTCTTGTTTAAGCATACGTATAAATTATTTCATCATTCATCTCTTTTTCTTCTTCTTTTCTTCTTCGTTCTTCTTGATTTTCTTATTTCCTTGGCCTTGTTTCCTTGATCGTTTTCCAACCGTCTACTCCGTATATGTACATGTACCTCTAATTTTTGTATGACTGCCAGCAGTTCACCTTACCCTTGCGGTGCCAAATCGGAGCGATCAATGACAGCCGCAGAGCAAAACCTGCCCAACCGGTGCCTTCCATAGCGGGGTCAACTAGATATCAGACCATTTCCTCTCCCGCCGTCGCCCGTCCCTCGTGCCATCACCCACCGCTTGTCTGCCATCCCTTTCCTATTAGGGAACACACACATTAGTGCCGCTCTTGCCAGACATCTTTTAAGATTTTGAATTTTACATATGTATAAGCATACACTACGGAAAGACATCACCCGCTCCTTCCGCAGAGTGCCGTCTTCCACGTGCAAGGCTGGCCTCAACGTCATTCAAAAAAATCAAAATGGAAAAGTCAAGCCCAAAAGAGAAAGAGCCGCCGTCACATGGGGAGGGCGGAATGCGATGAAGCTGCACCATAAGCTTGGCCGACCTTGTTGCCGCTCGTATCGTATATATTGACCACGCCATGTTTGACGGAGCACAGTCATATAAGTGGTGGATAGTCCCCTGCTAGTCCAATATAAACTGTCGTTCTCGGGACACCGCAGTTGAGAGGAATCAAATTTCTGTCTCATTGATCTTCATTACCAACGGACCTTTTACCAATCACCAACGTGACAAAGCTCATCCATGGTTGGTGACAATCAGCATGACCCGAGTTGAGCATCCAACCACGTGGAAGTGACTTGGCACAGCAGATGGATGATGATACAACGGTATCGACTGTCGCCAATACGGGGTTAACAACTGAGTATTGCTCCGAAGACGAACTCTTGGTTCAGCACCGCATACCCCTCTGATGCACAGAGAGTGGCGTGTCTTTCCGCGGCTGTTGTCAAAATTTCTATGATTCGTCTTTCGATTCCAGGACGGTGTACCCTACTGCGTTACATCGGGCGGTCGGACGACGCCGTTGCCGCGTTTCGGAGACTGAAAAGGGAGGGCGAATAAGAGCAAAGTGACAGAAAGTTGTGCGGAGAAAATGAATTACGGAGTAACTATTATAGTTTGACGACTAACTATCAAGGGTATCGCAGAAAGATGAATGAACACGTCTACAGGAACGCCATCGAGACGAACGCGGCAACGGCGGCCGCAGCGGTCAAGGATGGCCGCATTAGACTGCTGGCGGCACTGCCGAGCCCGTTCTTCGCACTGGCCGGTTGTTTCGACGGGCCCAGCCCGGTGCCTGTCGTAGCGTCGTTGCCGTTGCCCTTGACGTCAATATCGGAGGAGCCGATTGGCGAGAGGAAGATCCCGATTGCGTTGGCAGCCGTTGCGTTGATCTGATCGGGCGACAGCAGCGGGTTCTCCAGCTCGGCACACGACGTGCGTATGCCAAAGAGGGTCTTGGCCGACGAGCTGTCGATCGAATTTGTGATAGAGATGGGCAGGTCAAAGATGGTGTAGTGGTCGACGTCGTTGAGCCGGAAGCTCTGCCGGATGGAGATGTTGTAGACGCCGCGGGCACTGTCCAGTGCGATGGGCTGCCCGCTGCCGACCAGACAGTCGGGCCAGGCCCAGTCGACATGCTTGACTGTGCTACCCTGCTCCTGCTCCAGGATCGGCCCCAGAGCTGCGGCATCGGCAGACGCAGTGCCGTTGCTAATGGTAAAGTTGTGGTTTGTGTCGTAGCTTGACAAAAAGATGGTAATGTTCCGGATCAGGCTAGGACTGTCGCTGGCAACGTTCTCCGGCAATGGAAGCGCGCCGTTGGCAGTCACGTCAAGAGCAATCTGGAGGGAGTCTTGCCGGTTAGGTACACGCCGACATATTGATGGGGGTCTAATGGGCTGACTCACCTCCGCCCAGCGGCGTTCCTGGCTGCGGCGAATCGACAATGGCGAAGCCGGGCGTATACACTTGGCCATTATTGATCGTAAAACTGAGGGCCTCAGTGGCAGCCGCGAAAAGCAGCACCGCCAGGGAGCTTGCCTTGTGGCCGAGTATGCGACTCATCGAGAGTGCTGGTTTGAAGTGATTCGGGAGATATTTTGGTACGTGAGCATCACATTGTTGGATGCTTAATTCGACAACAACAGGCACCACGTTTACAACCGTCCTCGAGAGGCATAGCAGCATATATCTATGCATAAGCTTAGTTGCAGTCTCAGCCTCATACAATCAGATCACCAAAACCCACCCACACTGGCAGGTTGTACTCAGGATGACAGGGTGAACCGCTGGTGTCGTTGAGTCCGTTTCCAAAACTTCCCGATATCAATGCATAAAGTATCGAGACGGACAACTGGGGTCGAGGGAATTGGACGACTATGGGATTCATCCAATTATCCCAATTTATATTTAGCGATGATAACATACTCTATCAGCTTCCGTATTCATATGGCAATGTGCATTGTGAAGCTCGGATGATGCAAGGACCGTTTCATATCGTGATAGTGTTCAGTTGTGACACGCCGACCCCTGTCCGAGTCTGCTGAAGTCTAGATTAAGGCAGACGTATGATGGACGTGTTTTACATTTACTGCAATCGCTCCAACGCTCAAGTCTTTACTCTGCAATATCTATCTACTTCTTGGCGGCAGCCGTCAATTGGCTGGCCAGCACCGGCAGATCTGTGCCGACAGACTCATGGCTCCGTAGCGTAATCACGGCCGCCTGCTGCGCAACGTCAACAAGCTGCTCGGCACGGCCGCCTTGTGCCAAACCGCCAATCATGGCGCCCAGGAATGTGTCGCCGACGCCATTAACTGACACCACATCCCGGACGTTCTCCACGGGTGCGAACAGGCGCATATAGATGCCGCCGACGGCAGCCTCCGTGTCGTTGTGGTCGTCCTCGGGACCGCCGTGTGGCGGCGCCCGCACCAGCAGGTAGCGCTGTGCCTCCTCGTCCAACAGCAGCGGGTCGCCGCGCTTCAACAGCATCGTGAGCAGCGCGCCGTCGCTGCCGAGCTTGGTGATCATTGTGGGGATGTACGGCAGCAGCTGCACAATCTGCTGGGGCACGCCGGCATCCGTCAGTGCCATGGACGTGAGCCGCACAAACCGTTCGCGGGCGCCGGCCGTCAGGCCGAGCGCATCGATCACGCGGAACCACTGCGGGTTGTCGAGAATGTAGCCGCTGTCGGACGCGGCCTTGTGCATCGCGGCGAGCTCGTACTGGTTGGGCGTGGCCAGGTCGACGAGCGGGTTGGGGAACACGCCGGGCATTTTGACGCTGCTCGGGTCCTTGGCAAACAGCCGTGCAGACTTGGCCACGGACACGGGCTCAAAGGCAATCTTGGCGCCGTGCTGGCGTGCGGCCTTGATCCAGCTGCGAAGGCCGGCCGCGCTCCAGTTGCCGTCGGCCACCAGCCAGCGCGGCGATGCAGCCGTCACGGCCGACGCCCAGTAGTCGGAAAAGGAGTGGTGGTCGTTTGAAAAGATGGCCATATCGGCCATGGCGACCATGAGGTTCTTATCGGCGCCGTTGACGGCGACGTAGTGGGCCGTGCGGGCGGCACCGTACTCGGGCCCCAGCTGGCGCACGCCCGACGTGTCCATGCCGTTGGCTTCCATGGCTCCGAGCACCGTAGCGCCGGCAATGTCCTGGCCAACCATGGTGCAGAGCCGCACCTTTGTGGACGGGCTGATGCGATGCGCAGCCAGCGCGACGTTGTGGCCGACACCGCCAATCGTCGGCACAATGGATGCCGGGTTGGACGTGTACAGTTCTGGCGCAGGCCCCTTGCCGATCTCGCCCGCATAGTCACAGCTCAGGTCCAGCGCCACTGAACCGGCGACAAGAATCTCGGCAGGCCCCGGCGTGCCATTCACTACCACAGTCCCCTTCTATGCACACGTTAGTACCGCTAACTCCGTAAACAAGTACATCCTACGCTTTAGTCGCTGTTTATAGTACCTTTTCTGGGATGGACACAGCTGCGGGTGATGCCGCCTTTTCACTGGTGGTGGGATACGAGATATAAGGCTTGCTGCTCGGGCTACTATAAAGGTGTGAGCTGGCAACATTCAACGCAGAGAGGTACAATTCTTTTGATATAATACATAGGCTGGACAGTCCGAGGACGAGGCAAAACAAAAAGAAGCGAAAAGAAGGAGGAAAATAAACTAGTACCCTACCTGTCTTCCGCCATCAGCGCACTCAGGTGCACAGCCATCTTGGCCGCACGCTCCACGTTGGACTGCACAAGCGCCACGTTCGCGCCGACGCTGCGCCCGTCAGTCAGCTCCCGGATCCGCGACAGCACAAAAGGCGTGTTGCGGTTGCCCGTGAATCCACCAGCGGTGGCCTCGCTGACGGCCTGGTCCACAATGGCCTCCATCTCGGCGCGCGGCACCTCGGCGACCGCCGGGATCGGGTTGGTAAACAGCAGGCCGGATTCGATGTTAAGACGCTCCTGGGCCCAGATGATGGCTGCTGCCTCGGCCTCGTCCTTGACGACCGCCGGCGACGGGATGCCGCTCTCGCGCGCCCAGAACGCAGGGAAGTCAATCTTGTCCTGGCCGTCGCCAAACGTGCCCACAAAGACGCCCTGTGTCTCGAGGTACTCGAGCGTCGCCTTGATGTCCAGGAAGCCTTTGCAGCCGCTGCTGACGACGGCGACGCGCGTGCGGCCCAGCTCGCTCAGGTCCGCCGAGATGTCCATGTGGTCGTGCCAGCCGCGGTGCACGCCACCAAGACCGCCCGTTCCAAAGATGCGGATGCCGGCCATGCGTGCAAAGATCATAGTGCCCGAGATCGTCGTGCCGCCGTGGCGCGGCTTGCCGTTGACGGCGCCGGGCCGGCCGACAAGAGCGGCAATGTCGCGCCGCGACACCTTGCTGCCGCCCTCCTGGACCATGCGCTCAATCTCGGGCGGCGACAGGCCGACATTGGGCACGCCGTCCAGGATGCCAATGACCGCCGGCACGGCGCCGTTCTCGCGCACAATGGCCTCGAGACGCAGGTCGACGCCCATGGCGCCGTGTGTGTAGATGGTAGACTCGAGGGCAACAACGGGCTTGTCTGTGGCCAGGGCGTCCTTGACCTCTTCCGAAATCTTGAGCAGCTTGCTGAGGGGCGATGCCGCTGCCGTCTGGTGCAGCGACCGCATACGCAGGGCCGGAAGCATGCTGGCAGCTCTCGCTGTCGGCAGTCTCCGCTGCTGTCTCAAGCAGCTGCTCGTTTGCCTCCACGCTGCTTGCATTGTGAGTTGTAGAAGTAGCCGAAGACGGGGTAGAGAATGAGCAGGTCGAGTGTGAGTAGGTTTGGCTGGCGCTGTCGTCAATGGTCGTCGTGCCGTGTCGTGGCGGCGAGTGGCCGTCTTACATATACTAGATTAGGTAAGTTTCTCAATCGGGCGATAGGCTATCCGTATCATCACGGTAGCTGTTAGCTGCAGAATAGTGTAAAATAGCTAATTTCTTGGTCCGACTTGTGGTCTTTAGGCGGGGCAGCGGTGGTTTAGAGCCTGTGGAGTGCTGATAATAGGTGGCGGAGTTGCTCGCTCATTCCCCGCGGCCACAGCAGAGGTGCACTAGCCGGCCGACGGCGACGCTGTAGTCTTCCTATCTTGGCAATGGATGTCTGAGCGAAATGGACGTCGATGAGTCGAGGCTGATCTGAGGAGAACCGATAATTTATCTACTAATGAGAGTTGAAACGCAGAACTATGTAGTTACAACTGACCTAAAGTCCTGTCAGAAATAAAGTCGCTGTTGAGCGTTGCGAAGAGTGGATCCTTTCATTGCATGCTATTGGTAGAGTATATTCCCTGTTATCTAATCGATAAGGCTTATCGAGATTTTTTTTAGCTTGTCAATTTTCAACAGGAAAAGTTCAAAATCTGTTAGACTGCGCTCATGTTTTGTTGCTAATCCTTTACGAAATATCAACGACACACGAATAATATAATGGCGCGTCGCGGTCAGAAGAAGAAGAGCAGTGCCTCTGCTGCCGCAGCAAACGCCGCAGCGCCCGCCCCCGAGGTGGCCATGTCCGACGCAGGCAGCTCCGACTGGGAGATTGACGACAACGACAAGGCGCAGAAGGGCACCGAGACGCTGGTGATGGACAAGGAAAAGGACTCTGACGAGGAGGAGCTTGAGCGCCTGGTTCTCGGTGACCGCGCCGGGTTCCGGTCGCAGCTGTTCTCCGACACGGGCGAGTTCCTCGGCGCAGAGCAGTCGATGGAGGAGCTGTCGCTGGCCGTGATTGACGGCGAGGGCCGCAACTCGGACGACGAAGAGTTTGAAGACGCGGATGACTCACAAATGTTCTTGTACGACGAGTCGATGCAACCACACACGTCGCTCGAGACCGGCAAGGCGGGCAAGTCGTCCAAGACGTCGTCGCACGACCTCGACGCCAACGCGGTGGCATGGGAGGACAGCGATGATGAGCGGCTGGTGGTGTCACTGGCCGGCCGCACACAGTTCCGCAAACTGCGGCGCACAGAGGCCGAGGATATTGTGAGCGGCACCGAGTACACCGAGCGCGTGCGGCAGCAATACCTGCGCCTGAGCCCACACCCGGCCTGGGCGATCGAAGCCGACAAGGCGCGCCTCAACCGGATCAAGCAGCGCCACGGCGGCGCATCGCTGGAGAAGAAGGAGAAGCGGAGACAGAAGAAGCAGCGGGCCGAGGAGCGGAGGTTACGGAGCGCAGCCAGGGGTTCGGACGATGAGGACGTGTCGGCCGACAGCGAGAGCTCTCTCGCGAGCAGCAGCGGCAGCGACGGGGACTCGGACACGGATTCGGACGGCGAAGAGTTTGAGCTGCTGCAGTCGGCGCTGCCCCTGGACAAGTTTTTGCGCAGTACCAGCGCGATGGCGGGTGCGAGCCAGCTGTTTGCGCAGGGCGGCGCGGCGTCGAAGCAGCGGCGTCTGCGGCCCGAGGTGCTGGACATTCAAAAGTCGCGCGACATCCCGACCAAGCACAAGATGGCGGTGACATCGCTCGCCTTCCACCCGGCGCACAACGTGCTGCTGTCGTCGAGCCTCGCGTCGGTCGTGCATCTGCACCAGATTGCGCCAGGCGCATACCCAACGCCAAACCCGCTGCTGACGTCGGTGCAGGTGCGCCATGCGGGCGTGCGGTGCACCGAGTTTCTGATGGACGCCGACACGTTGGCCCGGGACAGCCACGAGATTGTATTTGGCGGCCGCCGCAAGTACTTTCACAAATGGGACATGGGCACGGGCAAGGTGCAGCGCGTCAGTCAGATCCACGGCCACGAGCTGGAGCACAAGAGCATGGAGCGCTTCCACCTGAGCCCGGCGGGCACGCACATGGCGATCATCTCGACGAACCGCAAGCGCGGCGGTATCCTGAACATTTTGGACGTCAAGACGATGATGTGGGTGGCGCAGGCGCGCCAGGAGAGCGTGGGCGGCATTGCCGACTTCCAGTGGTGGCGCAACGGCGATGGCATCACGATCCTGGGCCGCGATGGCCGTGTCGGTGAGTGGTGCCTCGAGACGCGGCGGTTCGTGGCCATGTGGCGCGACAGCGGCTCGACGGGTGGCACGGCAATTGCCATGGGCGGCAGCGGCGGCCCCGAGGCGCTGGGCGGCGACCGGTGGCTCGCACTGGGCAGCAAGAGCGGCATCACGAACCTGTACGACCGCGCGCTGCTGGTCAAGGGGAGCAAGCAGGCGGCGAGTGGCGCGTACACGGTCGAGGTGGACGAGGTGCCGACGCCTCTGCGTGTGCTGGAGCAACTGACGACGCCGGTGACGACGATTGTGTTTACGCCAGACGGCCAGCTGATGGCTTTTGCGAGCACGCACCAGCGCGACGCGCTACGCCTCGTGCACTTGCCGAGCGCGACGGTGTACCGCAACTGGCCGACGGTGAAGACGCCGCTGGGCAAGGTGACGGCGGTGGCATTCAGCCGCAACAGCGACTACCTGGCGGTGGCCAACGACCAGGGCAAGACGCGCCTGTGGGAGATTCGCGGTTGAGCAGAAAGGAGACGGAGACAGTAGATAAAAGGCAGGCGCAACGGTTATTTTAGCATTTATCAGTTATCATTTTGAATTTAATCAGCATATTAATAGCCATTGTGGTGAGGAAAGGGATCAATCTCGCGATGCGATGTGAAGATAGTGTGACCAGCAGGTTCCTTATTAAACAGCCACCATGATAACCCCTATGACTATGCAATTTTGAAGACGACTGTTTTAGTATCACATCAGACTTCGTTAGAAATAAAACAAAATTTTTGATGGCAATCAAGTGAACCACAGAATTGTAAACGATTGTAAGAAACAGATTCATGGTATCAAAAAGAAACCTTGATCCATCACATCATGACAGTAGACCTAGGGCAGACACCGTCTACAAGCAAAAAGAAATGATCGAACACGGGATCGAACCGCGGACCTGCGCCGTGTTAAGGCGCCGTCATAACCAACTAGACCATTCGACCGGGTGAATCTTGAGAAATTTGACTCTCACTGCGTATATGTAGAAAGTTGTGGCGGCGCTTTTTTGTGCTGGATTTTTGTTTCTTTTGCGCGCAACATCTGCAGGGCAATGGGTTCAATGTGCGGGGCTTGATGCCTTGCAGGGGGCTCTAAACTTTTGTTCGGTAACCAGTCCGGCGTCCTGCGCTCATATGTACATGTACATAGTGTCTTTTGGCGACATAAGCATAGAACATACCAAATCAAATTATATATCAAATCTTTGTAACTTGTCTCCTCAGATAAGACAACCCGCATCCCTCTACGATAGTTAATGGTTGTGATGCTTGGCAGCTTGCGTCATTTAACCTGCTGGCGTTGATGTTGTTTGGCGATTCTATGTCAGGGTTCGAGTGGCGCTCTCGATGTAATGTAGACAGACGGCCGTTGTTGATAAATCGGTATTTCTTCAAGGCAAAGGACCCTGGAATGCTGATCCCGCAAAGTCATGAACAAAGAGCAAAGACCAGAGAACAAAGAAGCATTTCTGATGGCCGTTAATGGTGCCTGAAGATGCTGGTCGGTGTTCTTTTGACAACTGTCTGTTGCTATCGCAGCAAACAGCCGCACCCTTACGCGAGTTCTCATCGCAACCAGCGAATACCCGAAGAGAACGTCTATTGGCTCTGTACTCCGCACATGCACGCCATCTACTGATCGGTGGAGTGATGGACGGCAGGGTGTTCTCCAATCTTACCCCGTACGCATACGTACTGCTCATCCCGCTCCTTTTATTCATCACTTTATCCGAGGCAAGCCGTTCGCGAGAAGCACGACACGTATCTTATCTTGCACCCAGTCCCGTTGGACCACGGCACAGTCTGACTGCGGCAGATCTGACGCTCACTTATACATACAAGATACTTTTGCTATTAGGCCGCAATTCTTCCAGAATTTGCTTCTGCTTCTGCTCGGATTGCCTGCAGCTGACAGACGGGCTGTTGTCCAACCAGAGTCACGCCTCGGGTGGTTCATGTGCCCCATGTACCTCGAATCCGACACCGGGTATATGGTATAGTAAGGTCGCATGTTGAATAACTGAACACGACCGGCGCAACTTCAAGATAAAGAAGAGTATGGAGTAATGCGCCAATGGGCTCCACGCCGTTTGCAGAGTGTGCTGCCATTCGATCGGCCTGGCTGTCTCTCCACTCGCATGCATGGCGCCAGAAAGACAGACGCAGGAGAGACGATCAACCCCGAAAAAGTCGATGCGAGGAGAGGCATTTAAAAGATGTTTTTAGACCGAGCCAGGACGTCTGCCGAACCGCGAGACTTGGCTATCACAGCAAGACAGTCAGAAGACAGTCCGAAAAATAGATTGGTGTGCTCGTATTGCGTATTATCACCTGTCAACTGTTCTCTTGTCATGCCACGTCTGAGCATATGCTGGGTCTCCAAGCCTCACTCGCTCTTTCAAATTTCCGCGATCGGGCGTGACTAACACCACGCTGTGCAACATGGGCACCAAGCATACATTACTGTAAATAGATGTAATTAATAAGGCTCCCCGAATACCTTTTGCTCGTGTGCCTTCCTCCGCTCTCATTTCTCGCCCCATTTGTCTGCAGACAATACGGCCCAGCAGCCACTTAAACAACTTTATCAACTCTTCTAGTGACGTTCTAGCAGGGTTTGCGTCTCCAACCACCGCTTAAGCGTGAAGTCTCGTCGCCTCGGTGGAGAAATCTGTGCGACCGGAGGCTGGATGAGGGGCATTCAATTCTTTTCGCTTGTCATAATGCGTCATACTACGCATAGTAAACGTGGTTGCGAATATCTAAACTCGGGGTTTCTTCTGATGCCTTCTTCTTCATTCTTGTCTCTCATCGACTTAGTAAGCAATCGTATGTTAACCGTACGAAGAGGGTGGTCAAGTACTTTACAAGTAAACAAACCGGAACGGGATAGAGCGACTGCCACATGCCGTTCGCTCTTTCCGCGTTTTGACCTTATCAACGCCTCTTATGATCTGGGAAGGAGCAACCGAGTGAATTTAATGTATCTCACATGTACCTGCTGATTTTGTAGTCTTAGCTGGGTCCACGTGCCGTGCCCTCCTGCCACCCCGGATGGCTGAAGACTCTGCCTGCCTTACTTATGTAAGTTTCTCACTCACGTCGTATAACTGCAGCCCTGCTTTCTTTCTCTTATACACTCCTCATCTTTTATGTCTCTCTCTTCTGGCTTTCTTCTGACTTTCTTCTGGTATCGCCTCTCTTTTGACCCCCAACGCCATTTCTCTAACCAACTCCTATGATGCCAACACAGCAAACACCGTCCATGGTCATATTTTAACATGATGGCTCATCGCCATCCTCTGGACCCCCTCCCCTTTACATTCCTTTCTCCCAATATCATCTCATCCACGGCTTGAGACTCACAGATTCACTCTCACCACAGCACGACATTACCCCCACACACCACCCCGTCATGACCTCTCACAACCACCCCGGCTCGCCTTACGGCCGCCGGACGGTCTCATCTTCCGGCAGCCATTCCTTCCTCCGGAAACTATCCTCTTTCACCAGACGATCAAAGTTGCAGCCCTTGACCGGCTCGCCATCATACACAACTGCCCACGCACCACCGCCCACTCCCCCTTCATCACCACCCTCGTCTTCTTCTTCGGCTTCCCACCGCATGGCTCTGGCTGCTGCACAATCCGCCTCTCTCAAAGCCCCAGCCAACGTCGGCCTTCCCACGCCGCCCAGCACCGCTCACACGCCGCCCAGCACTGCTCGCCCCCTTTCTCGTCCAAAGACTGCCACTTCTGGCACTGCTTCTTCCGCTATTTCAACAGCCCGCCCGGTCACCTGCAATGCTCCGTTGGTCGTGCAAGTCGAGATCCGCTTCCCTGGCCTTGATGGTCTTTGCAGCACCCCGTCATACACCCACGAGTACTGCAGCTCGCAAGATCTCCAAGTCTCCAACCGGCTATGCAATGGATTGTTGAGGCGGCTCACACACTGCAGCACCGAGCTCATCACCCGCCGCGACCCCAAGGCTCTCATGCAACAACTTCGCCGTGGCCACACTGCATCGGCCAAGCCGCTATCATATGAGCTACACTTCCGCATCATCCGCAAGGACTATGGAGTCTGGGCCGATAACACCTTCTGCTCGTACCAGAAAAAGGCCTTGTCCAGTCACGACGCCTACGACGTGATCCTGGCTACCCACCGCATGGTCGGTCTCTTTCTGCGCCGCCATGACCCTGCCTTCCGTTGGTCAGACGCTCCCGCAACTGAGCTCACATCCTTTGTTCCTCGCCCAGAAGCGCCAGAGCTCGTGTCTCATACCGCTGGCCAACCCCTTCCCCTTTTATGCATCCCGCGCTCTCGCTTCCTCGACGACGCACAGTCCTTTGAGTTTGTCCCTGGCTATGTTATCAAGCTGTCGTTCCGCAGCCGTTGCCAGACACGGAAGCAGTACGAGTGGAAGCGACACATCAGCCTTCAGAGCAACCAGAGTGCACCTCTCATCCTTGCTCATGCTGAAGATCTTTTGTGGGAGACGTTTGAGTCTGTCAACAGCGAGCTTTCCGTCCGTCGACAGGCATTTAGCGACGAACACAAAGCATGTGACTTCCTCGAGGGCGTTGTCAGCTGCCAACACTTTGACGAGGACGCGCTTGACATTGAGCTCAAAATCCAGAACAACATTGGTCCCAACTACACCCACCTGACTCGTTCCATTCACAGCAAACTAGCGCTTTTCCGCCATGTTGACGGCCTAGACTGCCTGGAGTTCATTCGCAATGTCCACAACCGCTTGGTCCAGTCTAGAGAAACGGCAGATCTCCGTGCCGGCTCTCTCCCCGACTTTGACTTCCGCATCACATCACTCTCCACTCCGGCATGGTCTCTCGACAATCCCGCGCGCTTTGTCTTCGACGCCTCAACCTCATACTCGCGCCGCAGCATCGAAGCCATCCTGGATAGAGTGGAGACGGGCATCCCTGATGTGTTGCGCCACAAAGGCTGCACCATCCACGTCGTCGCCTACAAGCGTGGCCACCTGATCCTCGACAAATCCATCGTCAACCCTTCTCATCACGCAAAGCCAGCCCTCTTCCCCAAGGCCCCTGTTCCTGAAGATGCTGCCGGGATCGTGTCGGATCTCAAAGAACGCATCCAGCAAGACATCAATGCTGTGTGCAAAGACACCTGTTCTCTCGATTCCTTGGATAACATTGGCGATCTCCGCGAAGCGGCCGTCGAGGCTCGCGCTGCCAACCCCGTACAGCACAAGCAGGCATCCCTTACACCTTCTTCCCCGCCCCTGACCCCAGCTTCTGCCACCGCGGACAAGTTTGACAGCACTGTCGTTCTTGAAGAGTCTTCTGCCATTGACGACGCGCCCGCTATGCCCGCACCCCGCGTCGTGGAACTTCCTGACAATTTTTACCTTTGCAGTAGCCGCCCGTCGTCACCTGCAGCCAGCTCCAGTGCCAGCCCCCGGCGTCGTGCATTTCCTCTTGTACCTCAAAAGTTCATTCTGCCTCAGTCTCCGCAGCCGGATCCCCCAAGCACACCACCGGCCGCAAAAGAAGTTGACTCTCACGTGCCGGCTGAGGCTCCCCTTCGGGCCCCTCTTGATGAGCCTGTTGATTCTCCTGTTAAGGCATCTGCCGATCCCCTCGATGCCTGTTCTGAGAGCACTGCTTATACTTCTGAGCCATCAATCTTGGAGCTGGCTGAGATGCTAGCCGAGACACTGGCCGACATCGTGCGCGAGATGGAGACTCCGGCCCCCCCAGTCGAGACCCCAGAGTCCCGCATTGACGCACCAGCTGTCGTCTCAGAGGCTGTGATTGTTGCCGCCGAGACCATCCAGACTATGGACGACGTGACTCCCGCTGATGTTCCAGTGGACGCTTTTATCGGCGATCCAGCCGAGACCTCAGACACTCTGATGGAGATTACAGCCTTCGTTCCAGTGGAGGAGACTATGACAAAGGCACCAACGGAGACTCACGAGATGCTCGCAGAGGTCCCGACCGATGTCTCCGATGCTGTGGCTACCGTTGAGAGTTCAGAGTCCTTGACTGGGGCACCGCCTGCTATTTTACACCAAGCCGAGGAGTTCCTTGACGAGGCTTCTGCAGAGGAGATAGCAGAAGAACTCACCCCTACTTCTGCCCTACAAGAGCCATCCCCAGTTGTCACATCAGTCGCTGCTGAAGAAGCTACGGCAGATGAGAACGAAGAAGAGGAACACAAGAGCCAGCTTGTGGCTGATGTCGGGACCTGTGATACTTCACTGAGGGACATGGCCCCAACCACCGATGCCGAGGAAGAGTTTTATGAAGCATGCCAGGGAAGCATCCTCGAGGAGAACACAGAAGATACCACTTCCGAAGACGACAACAGTGTCCTTGCATCTTACCAGTCTGCCGAGTCATGCCAACCACAAGTACTCCTTAGCTTTGATGACGATGGCGGCGAATCAGAGTCAAGCGAACAGGTGCAAGAAGAGACGGGTTCCGCCTTCTTTGATGCTGAGCCCTTTTTCTATAACTTTGACGAGGAGGAGCCACCTGTTGGTCTGCGTCTTGACGATGAGGAAAGTCCTTCTGACGGTACCCTGCTGGACACCATTTTTGAGTCGGAAAATGAGACAAGCTCTGAGTTTGATTTCGACTTCCCTGCCTATGATCAAGGTCTGCCCGACACTCCTTCTGTCATCCATTCTCAAGCTATCGTTGCCCTCCCAGAGACGCTTCATGATGAATCGGTGGGCAAGATTGAACAGGCACTTGCTCTCAGTGATGAGTTGGTGTCACAGCCCGGCTCTGATCAAGATGATATTGCGGGCGAAGATGCCGACGACTTTGAAGGATCAGAGTACTCCGACGACGAGCCTCTCACGTTCTCATCACCAACCAAAAAGTCGTGTGACAGGCCCTTCAGTGATCCAGCATGCATGCCGGCTCCAGACTGTTCTGATTTGACACGGCCTTCAACTCCTTCGTTGAGCCACGGCTCCGGTGCCTTATACTCACCCGAGGCCAGTTTCTTGGAGACGCCAAAGATCTCTCGAGACGTTTACCCGATCATGATCACCGACTACTCTGACAGCGACACGCAATACGACCCTTCGTACGATGAAGCCTCCGGAGATCAGAAGCCGGCAGCCAACGCACCCATTTCTCCTGTTGTTGAACTGTCACCTGCTGCCTCAATCAGCCCGACAGTCTGCGAGGTTGACGAGTCTGACTCTACACCTACCGAAGTCTGGCGCGAGGCAGACCAGCGCACCACCGACGTTGAAGTAACCAGCATGCTTTCCAGACCACAGTCGGACTTTCAAGTCTCTACCCCGGCCTTTTCACTGGAGCTGGATGTACCGTCCGAGGACTTTGCTGTGACGAAACCAGACGTTGACGTGGATGAGTCTTTTGACCCCATCACCGACGAGCTGGACTTGCAATACCGTTTCACAGACAATTTAGACGATGCCGTGGAAGAAGGCAATGATCATGAGTTCCAGCTGCCTGAATACGACGGAGCCGCACAATCTGAACAAGAAGCTAAACCCGACACTTGCTCACTTCTCGACGCAGCTCCAGCATTTAAGGATGATGCGAGAGAACTGGCCCCAGAAGAGACAACAGAGCCCATTATTCATCCCGAGTCTATTCCCCTCCCAGAATCGGATGACAGTGTCCTTGAGGAGACGAGCGATGACAGCCTTTATCTGATTGGAGCGTCAGAGGGTCTACCGTGTTCTTTGAACGCAGACATGGACGCACCAGTTGGTGGATTTGAGCCTGCCAGTGAGGTTCAGCACAGTCAATTTGAGACATATGGCACACTGCCCAGTCACGATCTTACCGGTGAATTCTCCCACAATTGGGTTGACGAGCTTACCCTCTCTGGGGGTGGTGCTCCCTCTGAATCTGCAGCAGTCACAGTTGACAAGCTTGCCGATACAGAGGTTCCAGCCCGTCGCTGGCCAGAATGGACGGATCCTGAACCGAGGATGTCAGATGACGAGTGCACAACCGACATGGGCGAGGAGCCCACTCATGACGCCGACCTGAAGACCTCTGCACCTGCTGTTGCCGTTTCTGAGCTTCTTGGTGATGGTGAAACTGCCAATGATCAATCACTTGTCACTGGCAACTCGGGCTCCCACCACCCGACCAACCATGCGCAAGACTGTGTGCATGTCACCGAGCTGTTGTCTGGTCAGGCGTCTGTTCTCCCGACACCGCCAGAGTCCGAGGATGGAATGGACACTTCTGTTCGTGTGGCAGCTGCTCTTCCACTTTGTACCACGACAACGCATCACAACAAGACGGCTAAGTTGCCCGAATTTGTCGCAGAGACCACGCACATCATTGAGGACACCAGTGTACTTCTGCCTGCAGCGGACTTTAATTTGGGCCCTGATACATCGGACACACTTTCCCCTCCAGTGGTAGACCTTTCCACTGCTGACGAGCTTCCACTTGCAGTTCGACCGGCCAATGTTCTGGCCCTAGCCCCAGCCAAACGGCACCCAGTGTCCTGGGTCCTGCCAAAGGCCGGTCTTGTTGGTCTGGATGAGAGTAGGCTGGCACGCGTTGGCTTCCGCGGAGCACTTACTGGCTCGCGAGTGTTTGACAACATCCGTGCTAGTGATTTAGGTTCTCGTGTTCAAGATTCTCCACCTACAATTGACGACGGTATTGACCTGTTGTCTGCTGATGAGGATCTGGAAGAGGCCGTGCCACCCAAGCACGAAGAGTCACTGCCCGAGCCCACACCCACACCCACACCCAAGGTGGCGGAGCTGCCTCTCGCCACCACTGCCACGAAGGTCAAGGAGGAGCCGACATCAGGTCATGATGTTGCTCTGCCGCGTGTGATCATGGCCTTTGCCAGTATGGCAGTCATGGCACAGGTGCTCAACAGATCGTCCTCCAGTTGACCAACGCTCCCTACATCTGTTTTCTTTTGTCATTTCTTTTGATCTCTTTTGATTTTTTATTATTTTTTTTGTCTATTCGATTGATACCATTGGCGTCATAACACTTTGAACACGTCACGGCGGGCTGTACATGAAAGCCTGGATTGGTATAGGATGGGACTGAAAACAAACCGAAAAGATCACAACAAGCGGTTGACGGCTTTTTGCGCGGAGCATTGGGTTTATATTGCATTTATTTGGCGCACTAGGAGTTCTTTACGATGATGACTACATGGATTGGAGCGATCTTAACACATAAATATAAACTTTTGAAGCATAATATTTGATGCATGCAGTATATATTGTTGGATATTGGATGGCCGGCTTTACAGCTCGTCCTTCTTGTGAGACTCGGCCTCTTTGCTCTTGCCCTTGCCCTCGCCCTCGTCCTCGCCCTGCTTATCAGCTTTTGCTTTTTGGGCATCGTCGGCTTCCTTCTCCTTGCGCTTCTGCTCTTCATATTTGGCAGCCTCGACAGGCTCTTCCCACATGCGCTTTCTTGGGTTAGGGGCATCAGTTGATGCTTCGCCATCGGATGACCATGTGCCGGTAGCAGACTCGTCCACGATGCGGCTGACCTCGTCGACCAAGGAACGGTCTGCTGTTGCAGACGCGGCCGAGCTGGATGACGCTTCGGTGGCATAGATTTCTGCGTGGACGTTGGACGTCGCCGGCACGGCACTACTAAAGCGGACATCGGCAGCTGGTATCGACGCGATACTGCTGCCATCGCTACCGCTACCGCCACCCATGCCGGCGCCGACACTGACGCCCGTCTTGCCCACCCACATGGCCGTGCCAAACGCGCTTCGTACCGGCCACCACACGAGCAGCCACAGCGGGCCGTAGAGCAGCCGCCGGAACAACAGCCAGGCCACAGTGCTCGCGAGGATGTACAGCGACATCTGCAGGTACCACGTGTCGCTCTTCTGGGCAGCCAGCAGGCCGCGCACCATGGACCGTGCCGCCTTGAGGCCCGCGTTAATGTCGCCGGTGCCCGTCGACGAGCTGCTGTAGCGGTCGCCCAGCTCGGCCAGGGCGCGCGAGCTCTCCTCCAGCGTCTGTGCGGCAAAATCGGAGCGTGCGACCTCGCCGACGATGCGGGCGTGTGTCTGCCGCAGAGCGGCAGTCAGCTCAGCAGCGGCAGAGGCCTCGGCCGTCTGCGGGCGCGGCGACGGCGTGCGCGACGTGCCGTCGGATGGCGCAGAGAGATGTCTCTTTTCCGACGCGGCGTCGTCGCTGATGTCACTCTCACCGTCCTCATCGTCGTTCTCGCTTTCGTCATCGTCGTCGTCGTCGTCGTAGCTATCCTCGTCATACGTCTCGAGCTCCTGGAACACCTTCTCGCACAGGGCCTGCTGCTTGCGTGCCAGGCCGTTTATGCGAGCTGCGTGGAACTCGCGGCGCGTCGACGCAATGGCTTTCTCGGTGCGCTTGAGCGCCTTGGCCAGGCGGGCGCGCTCGACGGCAGCCTCTGGGTTTTTAGAACTTGTGCTGTGCAGGGTGGCGGCCGGGATGAGGTCGGCATCGTCGTTGTCGTCGTCGTCGTCATTGTCATCGTTTAGGCCGTTCCGTGGGCCCCTGGCCGGAGCGTTACTGGGCACAAACCAGCCCATGTCCTGTGCATCTTCGACGAGCAGATCGTAGTCGTTGCGAATGTCGCGCAGGCGGTCCGAGATGTCAGAGCACAGCTGCTCTTCCGCTTCCGGGTCGACGGCAGCGAGTGGTGCACGCTGGACGCCAGACAGCGGGACCGACAGAGACGAGAGCGATGCCGAGGGAGAGTTGGACAGGGTGGTGTCGAGCAGCGCGTCGTCCGGACCAGGCTCGCGGCCGTCGATGCGGGGGATCTTGCTGCGCAGGTCTTTGAGGGCGTCGTGGATCTGGATGATGCGGTCGTGCAGGCTGCCGAGGCCTTCTGACCGTGTGGAATCCATTGTATCTTCAGGGTTCGACTATGTAGTGCCGTAGTTTCTGCAGCCGTTGAAAAGTTGCGTCCGTATTGGTGATAAAGACAGAAAGACGGAGAATAGATGCATTAGCTGGCGGGCTCATGCAGTGATGTAACAACCAACGACGTCAGAGGGCCAGCTGTCGAGATATAAGTGGGTCTGTTGAATATACTACACGTGATATATTTCTAAAAGTCACGAGGATCTCTGTATGAACATCCGACCAATTTAGCCAATTTTTCCAAGAGCTCCGACGACGAAACAGCACTGCCGGCGACGCCTCCATCTCTCGACACCTACTCTACCAACACAATGCTTACGCGGTTCATCACCGAGGTGACGACACGGTTCAACCCGTTCTCCGCGGGTAGCAAGTCGGCCCGTCTGTTCCTGACACAGCTGCCGCCCGACGTGCGCAAGCAGGGCATGGCCGTCAACACACAGCTGCTGCCGCGGACGTCGCCCGAGAAGAGCACGCTTGTCGTCAAATTCAGTGCGTTATTTTGTTTCTATAATTAAAGAAATATGTCTACGAGTACAATTGCAAGACTAACACTTTGCAGAGGACGGCAAGGTCATGGACCTGGACTGCGAGAATATGGGCATCAAGCATGTTCTGGAGGAGGTCGACCGGCACTCACGTGCGCTGCAAAAGGCGGCCGATCTGGCAGACGGATGAGTGCGGGGGAAAGGAAGAAGGAAAGAAAAAATACGGACAACGAGTCTACGAAAAGCATTAATTTATGGCGTTATGTTTCTACGTTATTGGATACCAGCTGTCTTATTGCAGCCAGTGCAGTCAGGCACAGCGGCATTGTACAGATAGAGGGCGGTAGGGAGAGCGACATAGACAAAAAGACACACGCAAGACACGAATCAACACTTCACTTTGCATGCTCTACTCTATTTGGATATATATCCAACAGTCGACGCTGTACATGTGTCTCATCTTCGTTCCATCATCAGTCGTAGCACTAATGTCGTGGTCGTTCATTCCCGCGGTCCGTCATGTAAGCAATTGTCGTCGGTGCAATCAGTATATCAATGTATCACCGTTCAGGCAGTTTCTGGTATGGTCGGTGTCAACTTTGTTTATTTTTTTTTCGCTTGGTTACACCGCATCAGTCCAAAAATTTGTTACAGACGAGACCCGGGCAACAGTCAAGCAGAGGCGCCAGAGATGAAGAACCACTTGTCTATCGAGCTGTCAATCTTCTCGGCAGGCAGCTCCTGGTGGGCCGGGATGGCAGGCAGCTGGTCAGGCGAGACACGGCTGGGCGAGTGGGCGACGGTGACGTTGGTGGTCGAGACGCCGTTGGCAGGGGTCTTGCCAGTGATGAGGCGGTCCCAGGCCTCGGCGCACTCGTGAATGACGTCCTCGGCGTACTTCTTGTTCTTGCACTCGCCGGTAAAAGCGAACTGGTTCTCGGGCTTGCCGTCGGGGATCTTGTAGATGCGGAACCACTCGTTGGTGGCGCGCAGCAGACCGGGCAGGTGGCGCTCGACGTCCTCAATGTCGTTGAGCTTGGGGGCCAGAGGGTCGTTGATGTCAATGCAAATGACCTTCCAGTCGGTCTCCTCCTCATCGAGCAGGGCCATGACGCCCAGAACCTTGACCTGCTTGACCTGGCCGGTGTAGCCAACAAGCTCGCCAATCTCGCAGACGTCAAGCGGGTCGTTGTCACCCTTGGCCTTGGTCTCGGGGTGGACAACGTTGGGGTCCTCCCAGGTCTGGGGGAAGGCACCGTAGTTCCACAGGTAGCCCTTGTGGGGGAAGCAGTTGCGCACGAAGCGAAGCTTGCCCTTCTTGGTGTCCTGCTTGATAGGGTTCAGGGTCTCCTCCTTGGAGATCTAGATTGTAAACTGTTAGAGCTGTTTCTGGGAGAAGCTATCCAAAGCTGCAATTTGCATGTGCTGTGCAGCTCGCCGTGTATGCACTGCTGCTATAGCTCCGGGGCAGCTGCACGGCAAACCAAACAGCCAAAAAACTCATTGACTCACCTCCTGCTTGGCGTTGGTCCAGCGGGGGATCTCAACAACCATGTTGAGGATGGTCTGCTCAGCATTGGCATAGAGGGGGATGTCGTGGAAGGGCGACACGGGCTGGCCATCCTTCTCGATGAACACGCGGTGCTCCAGCGTGTGCGGCGCAGCGATCTTGCGGATGGTGTAGGCCATGTTGGGCAATGGTTGTGAGGATGGGAGGGTAGTAGAGGGGGAGGAAGGAGAAGGAGAATCAGAAGAAGAAGAAGAAGAGGAGAAAGGGGTCGTACACGCAAAAGACTGGAAGAATTGGGTCAAGTGGGATAAGTGGGAGGATGGCGTGCGAAGAAATAAAGGTGGGGTTCTGCCAGACGACGTCAACGCGGAAGGAGGGGCCAGACACGGTCGCAGCTGCCCAACAGTCGGCGCAATGGAAGAGCGCCAAGATGTGCTGAGCTGGCGACCCTGGTGGAGTGTGGTGGCAGCTGGCCGTCGGCTGAGCCCGGTTCTGCCAGTGGCTGCCAGCTGCCGGCCTGTACGAAGGAGAGCCATGGAAAGCTGGAAGAAGGGAGCTCTGTGAGGTGCGAGAGGAGCCAAAATGCGTCGAGCTAGCTGTTAACTTTGTATAGTAATAGAGTGAAACCTGCAACTAATCAGTTAAACTGAAAGCAGTTGGCCAATTCGGCTGAATGGGTGGTGACAGTCAATTGGTTAAGGAGAGTTGCTGGCTGTCGGTGCTGGGCAGGATGAAATTTTATCGCGGCGCTATTTTGCCTATTCCAGCCTCATCCTCGGCATATCCTCAGCACCACTTGTTTTATTTTGCTATAAAACTTTCTTCTATAATATTCTCAGACACTGTGTGATATTTCTTTTGGAATTGTTTTTGCTCTCGTATTATCAAGCCGATTTGTTTACCAGAGGTATATCATAAGCTGGAAAAGTCGACCAAAAGTACATCCATTTCACGGCACACAGTAACCGCCGTCAATCAAAAAATCACTGCCCGTGACATACGTCGACGCATCGCTCGCCAGATACAGGTAGAGGCCCTTGATCTCCTTGACGTGGCCCTGGCGGCCGAGAATGGACATGCGGTATGCCTCGTTGATGGCGTGCGGGTTGGCGCCCATCTTGGTGTCGAAAAAGCCGGGCGACACAATGTTGACACGGGCAAACGCACGCCACTCGCGCGCCAGCGACTTGCCAAAGTGCGCGACAAAGGCCTTGGTCGCATTTTAGACAGGCTGGTCTGTCGGGACGTTTACAATGCGGGCGCTCATGCTGGACGTGATGATGAGGTTGCCGAAGCCCTGCTTCTGGAAGACGGCGCCGACAAACTTGGCGCAGTAGACAACGCCGTCGACTATCTAGTTAGAGGGGTGAACGGTCATGGATGGACTTAAACATGATGCGCAACGTACCGTTGACCGACATAATCTTCTTGTACTGCTCCAATGTCTGTTCCAAGATGGGCTTGGACGTGCCCATTCCTACACTGTTAGATATGCAAACCACTCCAGCACTGATTAGACATACCCGCGTTGGCAACAAAGACATCGATGCGGCCAAAATCCGCAACGACCTTGTCTATGGCGCTCTGGACTTCATCGGCGCTCGACACTGTTTGCCGTTAGCGAATGTCTACCAGTGTACACAGTGCTGCTGCGACCTACCGTCGACCTTGTATGCCAGCGTCTTGACGCCAAACTTGTCGACCAGCATCTTGGATTCTGCCACTGCTGCGTCGTTTCTAACATGTCAGCTATGTCTCGCTCGGTGCCATATTCAACGTGCAGTACATACGAGTTGTACCACATGGCCAGCGATGCGCCCGCCTCGGCCATGGCGGATGCAACCGCAAGGCCAATGCCGTCAGCGCTGCCATTCACCACCACGACCTTGCCATCCATCTTGAACTGCTCAAACACATTTTCGGGAATGGCGGGAACCGGCTTCGGGTAGCCGTCACGGACCGTCTCCGCGTCTGCAATACTCATTGACATTTTGAAGTGAAATTTGAAGAGGAGATGCGGTGATTGTGATACAGGAAGGACAAGCTTGTCAATGCACACCCTACTTATATATGGTCGATACTACGACACCCCGCCTGACGTCAGCTTGGCATCGCATCGGACGTGTGTACGAACAAGATACTACAATGCAACTAGCGACTGACCGGCAGCGGTTATGACGCCCGACTATCTCATTAAGTACCAGAGGCGACGCTAACGGCCGACAAGCCAAGCAGAACATCATATGCAAAAGACAGCAAAAGACAGCCGGTAAATGCCACGGTTCTCATATGTCCGAAATACAGCGGCTAAAGTCTGGGGCCGATACTGGGGCCGATCTTCCGCGGGGTGAGTGGGACTGCGAACAAGTAATACCCTGGTATACCCAGACACGCCCTGGACAGAGGCGCCACCTCCCACACGGATCACAAATATTATCCATATGTTTAGCATCTATGATGGACGACCTTGCATTACATTCATCCATTTACTCAACATTGACACTGTGTATTTCATTGGTACTCCCGGCATATTTTCAATGACCTGGCTTGCATCTAGAGCGTCTTATCGTTATCGTAACCGGCGGCCTGCGCAAAATAGTAGCCTCTCTGGTTCGTGACAAGCCGTAACGGCGCGGCACCGCCGTCTCGCTCGACGAAGAAATCGCAGTTGTAATGCGTGTGCCCAAATGCCCACACCTTGACTTTGGGCGCGCGGAAGCACACCTCGCCCGACAGGTCGGTGGCGAATCCGCTGGTGAGGGCGTCGTTGGTGTGCCGGGGATCGCGCGCGCGCGCATCCAGGGACGGACACCAGTGCGTCATGACCAGGATGGTCCGTATGTCGTCGTTTATCGTGTCATCTCCCAGCGCGACCACAGTCTCGTTGAGCCATGCAAGGTCGCGCGCATGTGCATTGTTGTGCGCGGCGATGTCCCAGCTGTCGTCGATCTGGAAAAAGTCATTCATACCCATGCTAACAGCCATTTCGTGCGCGGGCGGCACATTCGTAAAGAGACTGCAGCCCAGCACGACGGTGCCGCTGGGACCGGGCAGGCGGTATATGCCGCGGTCCAGTACTACGAGCTCTCCCAACGCGGCATCGCCAGCAGCGCGTCGGGCGCGGACATCCTCTTGAAGTGACCGCAGAATGTCAAGGGTTCGGGGCCAGGTCGAATGGTATGCCTCGTGATTTCCCGGGACGAGCAGGACGGCCTGGAACTGGCGCAGCTGCCGCTCTAAAAAGGCGGCCAGATCGGCCTTGTGCGGTTCGACATTGCCAATGTCACCCAGCAGCGCGAGGACAGGTGCTCGGGGCACAATCTCGAATATGTCGTAGGCCTTGGGTGCCTCCAGGTGCAAATCGGACACAATCTGGACGGACATCTTGTTGTATGGTAGGGAACTGGAAGTGCCGGCGAGACTCTCATCGCCCGGGCATAACTTAACTTGGGGAAATGCATGTAAATGTTGCCTACGACGTATGTAGTACAAGTTAAGTAAACAGACTATTATTAGTGGGTCGTCAGCCTCGATTACTAACAGGAGAACATAAACGCTCGTTGCTAGGCTATCTTAAAAGATGAAGGAGACTGTAACCTACAGTAAAGTCATTCTCAGCCGCACACCATGAGGGTGTACACGCCATCCTTCAGAATAGATATTGCTGGTATCTCCACATCATTACTCCGTGACAGTCGCAGTTGATCACTCATAAGGCGTTTACACGCCACTTTCTATCATAAATTCCTGTCCTGTAAGCAGTCCGACGTCTTTTGCTCTTGATGTAGTTCTTGTTGACGTTGAACAATAATCAATCGGATCAGATCAGATCACAGTTGGCAGCGCCACTTAATGCCAGGGGTTTCTGAGCCAAGTAACGTAATGCCGTGTCTATATGTATGTGTAGTTTCGAACTTGTACGGAGTAAGTCACTATACTACGGATATGTAGCATTAAACCTCTCCTCTCACAAGTCCGAGGGTGATCACAGAAACGAGCCTTATGTGTGATGTGATTGAGGAAGAGGGAGCCAACCGCAGCAGGCCACATATCAGACCCATATATGGTAAGCGAATCGGGGGTATCAAAGTCAAGCTCTCTGAATGTGCCTGCTGTCACTTGGTCTGATAGAATACCTGGTGCTGTCTATCTCATAGTCTGCAGACCAATGGCTTGGCTTAACGACTGTAGCATTCAATTGACTCAACACTCGCCATCATCCCCTGTGCTATACCCCATCCCGCGCTTCCACCAGCTCTCGAGGCCACGCAGCTCCATTTGTTTGGCAAAGTCGGCCACGGACTCGGTCTCGTCGAAGCCAGTCGCCAGCAGCGGCGGGCCCCGTACCGTCGGCGGCGCCGCCTGCGGACGAGCAACACAGCGGAAATCCTTGTAGCGCAGAGCCTTGACCGCAGCCACCCATTCGCTCAGTGCTGACGCGTCGTGTGCCTCGCCAAACATGATGCCGGGCGACCCGCCATACCGGATCAGTACCCAGTCAACCTCACACTGACTGGCGGCCTTGCGCACGCGCTGCACCTTCTTCCGCGATGTGATATGATGTGTGCGGATGAGGCAGTTGAAGATTGGTCGCGACATGGTATGATGCGATAAAAAACATGCAAAATTTGGCATAATAAGATGGACATAGCATCCAGAGTCACGTGATTATGACTTTAGTTGTTAACCTGTTGTACCCGCTGTACCCGTTACCAACCAGTTGTCAACCAGTTGTCAACCAGTTATCAACCCAGCCTTGACAACTCAATGCCTAGAATGGGCCCGCCTAGAATATGTGTGAACTGGCATCTCGCTCCCCTTATTTTGCAAAAAAGTCACAAATTGGATAAAACTACCGAGATGGCCTCGAAGTCAAAAGTATTCCTAGCGCAAACGCTACGACGACCCTAGGACACTTGCGGCTCTGCACACGCCACGATGTATGTGGCTAAGTACCATAATGTCATACCAGGGCCAAGATACTGTATCTGTGGGTTCGACTTATAGCAAGGTATTGGGTAGTTTGTTCTTGTTGTTCTGGACACTGTCACTTGAGATCGTGCACTCCTTTCGGCGGGATGCTGTGATCTTATGGTAACTTGGTCTTGTATTGTCTAAGTCTAGAGATGTTGGGAGCTTCTGTCCCGCCTATTGATACTCGAACTTCTCCATGTAAAGATAAACCCCCCCCCCCCCCCCTTCCTTCCATTTGCTTGACGCAACAACGACTGGACGACAGGAAAGAGAAGTCGGCGCAACCTTCCCAGATTTCGCTGGTTAGCATTCCGACAGTATCATATATACGACTTCCCAACATCAAAATCTGCCTTACACTTCCATTTTCTTTTCACATTCAAACTTGCAAGTATCACCCGCTAGCTTTAGGCTGCCTCTCAAAGTGCAGTTCAGTGTTGATGCTTTTGATGTGATACTATTCAGCTTGCAACCCTACTAATGCAAGAAGCAATATTATGTCTAGCCCCCAATGCCATATTCGGACAGATGGCACACAGCCGCCTTGCGCCACAAGGTTTTCTGATAGGCGGACTGGATGGTGTTATCTTTCTCTTGTCTCAGTGAGATGCACTGCCCACATTCAGGCCGCCGCGGGCATTGCACTATTCTGAACCCGATTGTCAGACTGAGCCGGGACGCTTTTTACTGCTTCTCCGAGTTAAAAGGTCGAACACTCCCGAATATCGTACGTGGAGAGAACACCAATCTTGAAAATACACAACTCGAGACCACAAAATACTTTGCAACCTCTGTCACCTTGCACCTACCACCGGCTTCACTCTGAGCCTCATTGCTATCATCCTGTCGTTACAGCCTTCAAGTTGCTGTTAGCTACCGTGAGCTTTTGGCCGCCCCGGACTGCCACACTTTTGTCTATCATGTACTAATACTCTCCGCAGACGCCAACATGTATCTCTTGAACGTCAAATCCCTTGAGCTGAAATTTTTCGTCTCCGAAAAAGAAACTCCGCCGTATGCCATCCTGTCACATACATGGTACGCAGCCCACGAAGAAGTGTCTTTCCAGGATATCAAGCAAGGCAATTCGAACGATCCAGCCAAGAAGCTAGGCCTCCAGAAGATCGTTGGGTGCTGCAAATTGGCCCGACAGGACAACTTCGGCTACGTGTGGATTGACACCTGCTGCATCGACCAGAACAGCACTTCCGATCTCGATGAGGCCATCATATCCATGTTCCGATGGTATCAGAGAGCCGACGTCTGCTACGCGTACCTCGAAGATGTTCATGACAAGGAGTATCCCACGCTACCCGCGGACGCCTTTCACAATAGCAGGTGGTTCACGCGGGGCTGGACCCTGCAGGAACTACTTGCGCCTGCCAAGCTACGGTTTTACACATCCTCGTGGGAGCTTATCGCGCAGAAAGAAGAGCTTGCCATGATCATTCAAGAAATCACTGGGATTCCGCACAGTATTGTCAGCGACAGCACTGACATGGTCGACATTCCTGTCGCACAGCGCATGTCGTGGGCCGCGAACCGCCAAACAACGCGCGAGGAAGACCACGCGTACTGTCTCGTCAGTCTGTTTGACGTCAGAATGATCAAGCAGTACGGCGAGGGTGCCCGCGAAGCGTTTATTCGCCTTCAAAGGGCCATCCTCGAGAAAACGGGCGATGATTCTCTTTTTTCCTGGGGGCTAGACTTGAACAACGCACCGCCTGCCGCGCCGCAGCCCGACAACCAGGATATCTGGGCCTCGAGTCCGTCCGACTTTCGCCATTGCTCCAAAATCGCTCACGGCTTTTCAGCCGACCCGGTCACCATTACCCCCAACGGGGTTTCCATCTCCGTTGCGTTCACCGAGCATTCTGGCAAACACTATGGTCTACTTAGTTGCCGGCCCCAGGACAGCTCGGGCTATTTTGTGGGCATGCCGCTTCAGCCCTCTGATAACGACCAAACCTTTTACAGAGCACACGACCGTGTCCCTGTACTCCTGACCAATACATCGGCTAAGCCGCTCAGGACAATCAACGTCCGCAATAGGCCGCCCCGCAGGCAGGAAGCCGGGCCCAGCTGGTCTCTGTATATCAAGCACTCCTCAAGCGGCCTCAATCAGGTCGGTCAGTTTCCGGTAGCTGACTGGTCAGGCAGCAGGGCCAAAATCAGTCTGGTGGTTGATGCACAGGTTCCTGCGTCTAACACAAAATGGAGCATTGCTCAATTCCAGCCATCTGACCAGGTGACGGGTAAGCTGCTGTTGGTCGTTCTAGAGGTCAATTTGCAGCTCGGCCCAGGCAGGGAGAAGGCGTACTGCCACCTGATGACCACTTCACAGACGACACCGCTAGAAGATGTGTACGACAACCTGCCAAACATGCGACTGTCAGCATTTGGCCATCACTCTGTCTCCTTTGGCAACTACACCATTTCTGCGACTCTCGAAACAGCAACTGATTCGGTCTCGATCACACTGCTCCGTCGACAAGAAGCCCGGGCAGGCGCAGCTGTGGACGCGGATCAAGAAATCGAACACATTAAAAGGAGGTTAGACGTTGCTTCTCGACTGTCAAAGCGCGATGATGCCCTGCAGCAAGCACAAGAAACAGAACGCGTGTCCGTCGAGAAGACCAGTGCGACAAGCATTGTCTCGTTTGAACTGGAAGACGTGAAACGAAAAATTCGGGATCTTGAGGAGGATCGTCGCAAGCTCCAAGAAAGGCTGGATACACTGTCATCTGAGCAGCAGGAGGCAGGACGTGCTGCAATCAGTGCAAGCGAGGAACTCCGTGGGCTCGACAATGGCATTGAGGCAGAGGTGCGCAGAATCAACGAGGCAGAGGGTGGTGGCAGAGACTGGATTGCACGAGCAGTTTCTGCTCATCACCGCGATGACGTGTCGGCCCCGCGGCGGAACGGTCTCGACACGGATAATTACTGGTCCACCGATGCGACCATCCCAGATGCCTGGAACAACACCCTCTGGCCCATTACCCAGCTTATCAAGTCCGAGACTACCCGGGGCCAGGCCAGTGACACTGATCCGACGGCGCCTCCAATCAGATGTCCGGAGAGCCACGGCGCAGTTGTCAGGGCGTTCTACCACGGGCGCCTCAGCGAAGCCAACTTTCTGCTGAGGGAGTGTGTGTTCAGTAAGCAACTTTCGGCCGCGGCCAAGGGGTGGCTGCTCATGCACGCGGCGTCGGTCCCGAACAAAGAGGTTGTGCAGGCGCTGATAAAGCGCAATGCGCCGAAGGAGGTGCGCGACGCAAATCAATACACGACCCTGATGCATGCTGTTAGTAAGTGTGATCTCGACATGACCCGCCATCTCCTGGCCTGTGGCGCAGACATCAACGCGGATCTCAAACGCCCGTCTGGGTTTCGCATGCTTCCTCATGTCATCGAGAGCTCGCGTGACGATATTGCCACCCTTTTGATCCAGAACCGAATCGACCTCAACAACTACCAGGAAGCGGAGTCGACGCCGCTGACGGCCGCGGTCAAGGAACTCAACCATGCGATGGTGAAGCTTCTGCTTGACAGCGGGGCCACTCCGACCCTTGCCGACAGGGACGGCAATCTGCCCATTGCACATGCCGTCCACATGGGCAGTCTTGAGCTGGTGTTGCTACTCTTGTCCTGGGGATCGCCGGCCAGTGCATCCTTCATTGCTGAAGGGCAGTGCAAGGCCTCAATTGCGGGGCTGGCTGCAGGCCACCCGAAAACGGATATCCTCAGGTGTCTTTTGGACAGGCTCGATGACTACGCCGTTGCCGACGCTAGGCTGCCGCGTCAGCCGTCCAAATCGCCTATCATCTATGCCGCAGAGACTGGCAACGTGAAAGCACTGGAGATCCTGGTCAAAGCAAAATACAGTGTGGACGACAGATGGGAGGACGGGAGCAATGCCCTCATCTTTGCCGCCGAGAATAAACGCATCGGGATGGTGAAGCACTTGCTCAATATGCCCAAGTCGGAGGGTCTTGTCAAGGAGGCCTTCAAATTCGCAGCCATTGAGGGGAATCTTCCGGCGATAAAGGTCCTTGTCGAATGCGGTGCACGGCCAAGAGTGAGCCCCTTCAATGACACGCCCATCAGGCTGGCCAAGAAGCACAACCATGATGATGTGGTAGCTTATCTCCGCTCACTCAGCTAGGAGCCTAAGTTAGCACTTGCTTGTTGGGGTCTTTTAATGTTTTTTGCGATTATGTACTTTCCGTTCACAATGATGCCACGTGGTTACCACGTTCTCCAATTCCGACCCGTCGGCACTTGCCTTCCCCGCACGGCTCACAGCCTCGTCTAAGTCATGCTGACGTACAACTAAAATCAAACTGTATTAAATCGTGTCTATCGTCGTGATCTATGCTCTAGCCCCGTCATTGCCATCTCGCCTCTATAGCTTGGACTTGGGAATGTCCGACTTCTTTGGCGCCGAGTGGTAGCCGCCCATCTCGTTGTCGGTGTTGGTGATGTGGCCCGTGGCCGGGTCGCGCTGGATGCCGAGCTCAAGCAGCTTCGCAAAGACGGCGGCAAAGTCGGCGTAGAAGCGCTCCTTGTCGTCGGCATATGTCGCGACCCAGGGTGCCATGGCGGGGTCCTGATTGATGGCCAGGTCGGTGGGCAGCATCATCAGCTCCGTCTCGGTGTCTTCGTCATAATATGTGAACTGCTTGACGCCGTTGGTCAGGACCTTTGGCGTCCACTCGAGGTTGCGGATGAGGCGGAAGTACTGGTTGGAGAAGCGTGTCGGGGTATTAACCCACGCGCCGTCGAAACCGCTAGACTGTTAGCACTGTCACGCTATTTGACTAAATGATCAAGGACCCGAAAAAAATAATTGGAATTGAAACCCACCTCCGGTCAATGTGGCAGCGGCCGAGGTTGTGTGCGCCGCTGAGGGCGACAATCTCCTGGTCGTTGAAGCCCATGCGGTAAAAGATGTGGCGCAAATGGTCGGCGCCCTGTGCGGCATCGGGTAGCCGGCCGCGTGGCGGCAGCTTCGAGTCGTCCACGAAATCGGTGCGGCCGCCCTGCCATGGAACGTCGGGACCGCCCATGGCCTTGACAGCGACAACACCGGCCAGCGTCCATAGGTCGCTGTATGTGATCCAGGGGTGCTTCTTCTTGAGGGGCTCGAGGAAGAGACGCGCGTGCTCGAGGCCGGCATTGGCCGGGTCCTCGCCCTCGTAGGGATAGCGCATGCCGGCGCCGTTGGAGCCGCCGGTGTCAGTATCGACATCGTACGTGCCGGCCGAGTGCCTAGACAGTCAGCACTAGAAAAGTGCATGTATAAACAGGTTTTACAGAAACATACCATGCCAGACGGACGAGCACGGGACCAGCACTGCCGTCGTCGTAGTCGGGCTGCTTCAGAAGCGCAAGAATGTCGTTCCGCACAGCCTCCAGCTGGCTCTCTGTCGGCGCAGGCCGCTCGCTGCCGGACGTGCTCATTGCGAATGGTTGGGTGTGTGTGCGGTATCTGATGTGTGTTATTTGAGAGATGAGTGATGGAAGAAAGAGAGCGATCCTCGGTTGGAACGGGCACAAGGCAGGTCGGTGTTGTCGGTGACCCTGAAGGCACATGCTTTATCGGACGCGGTTCCACTTCGTCGGCATCTCCAGACTTGGGGCGGCTCGGTTGAAGGCAAATAAGCTAATGGCCCCTTGGAACGACCCTGGACTCCAGTCTTTCGGCGGAGACCCCATTGTGCAAGTGGCAAAAGGCTCGACATGTGAAGATGTTTATTGTTTATCCGCGAGTCAACGCAGAGGGAATCGACGTTAAGTAATAACGGACCCCAGAGTTTGTCACTTTTTATACTTGGTTCCGTGCATAATCACGGAGCATTGTAAATTGACGACAAACATTGCATAGACTGGACTGGCTGAGATGAAGTAAGATGTTCGTAATACAGAAGTGAGACTGACCATGAATGAGTACGCTAGGGTGGCCAACCCGAACCTAACTAATCACAGCTTTATTTAAGCCAGGTTGAAGCCATCCACATATCCGGTAAACAAATACTTGCCTCACTTACAACATATAAGTCTATGAACGTGGAAGGACGGAGGCCAGAGTTCATGTGCTTCAAGGCAAACAGATGGTTGAACACAATATGTGTCACCTCTTTGTGTCTTTAAGCGAATTTATCCCGCCAAGATACAAGTAGCCCAAAGGCTCGACTAGAGATGAGGTGGCCAGTCGACTGCGGAAGAGGTGGAAGAGGGCGGCAACGCAACAGATCACTGCCTCTATATTTGCCACCAAGCCGCTGTTCTTTTGGCCGGGACTTTGAGTCAAACTGTTCTCTGCCTTCTCGGCCGTCTCTGCTCAGACATGGATGCTTACGCGTGTCTTCGGCTGCTCTGATATGGTTTTGAAATTGATAAGATCTACTGCTGCATTTTGGCAGAGATCTAGGCTGGCCTGGATGCACATCGACGTCATCTCGATTTCACGGTATATCACCTGGCGGCGTTGTGGATGATTCATCTGATGGCTGCCGGTGCTCGGCGTTCATGGTAAACGGGTATTTGACATGTAAGTGGGCCTTTTATTGTGGGTCCATACCGCACTTTCGGGTCCCCTTTGGTAATATTGTGATATCGCCGAGGAAGATGGCGCTTCTTCTGTTCCTTTGATTCTCAACCAGCTTTTGTCAGTGTACAAGCCAATCTGAATCAGTTCTTTGATTCATCGTCGTATGTGCCAAGTCTTCTATCCGTCAACCCCTGGACCATCGCCATTGTCTCATTGTTTGCCCCCCCACGGTTTCTGGTCAGCTACTCGCGTCTCCCGTACGCCGTACGTCATACTCTGCGTGACCTTGCTACCCACGCTGCATGCATCTCTAAACAGGCGGCGTCTAAAGTCTACGCGGCCACCCGGTCGACCTTGCAAAGCGGCCATGACCCTTCTCATATGCGTAGCGTTATGCTATCGCGTTGGCTTCTCCGAGGGCAAGATGCGGCGAATCTTTGAACATGAGGCCTACCATTGGGCTATCATGGTCACGCCGGAAGTCAGTACAGGACCGGACTTCTCTGTGTATGAGGCCACGGACACGTCCGCAATTGACCCGGTCACATTCAGACTGGACAACCCTACATATACCATGGACTGGTTCTTCCGATACAGACACCCCGTCGACCCAGCGCTTGATTCCAAGCTGCTCGGGCGCATTGTTGTTGGACAGGTGCCGGAAGGTGTTGATCTCCATGAGATCTTCAAGAAGGTTCCCCTGCCCATCAAGAATCAGGATCCGCAGCAAAGTTGTGTGACATGGGTCGTGAATGCAGTTCGCGCTCTCCAGAGCCAGCATCTCGTCCGGGAATTTGCGCTTGGCGCATTCAAAGATCGCGCGCTTCTTTATGCCGACGAGAGGCTAAAAAAGAGCGAGTCAACGGAGCCGGACGTGAAGCACTACGATGCTTGGGTTGCTGATTAAATTAGGCTGTCTTGCCACAACCGTTTGTTGGCCTGGTATCGGTTGTCCCGCTCCTGCTAAGCATACAACCTCGTAGACTACGCACATTAAACTACATGTTGTCTCCGCGACACACTAATACGGAAGTCATCGTCTCTGCCTCGGCTAGTCCATCGACTCCCTGCTCCCATTGCGACTGCGGCTCTGGCTGGGCAACAAGCTCCGCCGTCAACCACGTCAGCTGGCTCTGGGATGACGACTGGCGAAAGTATGTCCTACGAGACAGAGCTGGCTGCTGACTGCATTCTGTGGACTAGGATTCATGGGCCAGGCTTGCGGAATACTGGATCCGCAATGACGTTACGATCGAGCAGAGTGACTCAGATCTTTCTGCGGTCTGGTTGAAGGCACGACTTGTGGCCGCGCACCCTGGCTCTCGAAAGTATCAAGATTTCACGTGCTTAGTCATCATTTGGCCGGCATTTATGTGAAGTGCCCAGTTGATACAAATTTTGAACTGAATTTTATGCATAGGATCATTGCATGGTTTGTTTGACTAAGAAGAGACGCGGAACAAATTAGGGCATTGTTATATCATGGACGAAAAAGTTAAGCCTTGGACTCTTCGACACGCTCGGTAGATTCGCCAGGAACATCGCTGAGGACGCCGTCGATCTGTCCCGGCCTGTTCGGCATCTCGTGGAACAGGCTCCAGTCGCCAATCTGCTCGTCAAAGAACTGGTCCTGGTCCAGACCGCGCTCCTCGGCCTCGCTGGACACGCGCAGGTGCATGCCAGGGATGTACTTGAGAATGAGCAGCAGCCCGACCGACACGACAAACGAGTAGGCCGAGATGGCCGTGATCTCAGCAAACTGACGGCCGACCTGCATGCCGTTACCGTCGATGCCGCCCGAGGCAAGAGTAACACCATCAAGAGACGAGATCTTCTCGGTGGCAAATATGCCGGTAAAGAAGGATCCGAGCATGCCGCCGACGCCGTGCAGCTTGAAGACGTCCATGCCCTCGTCAATGTGCAGCCAGTCGTTGATGTCCTCAACCAACGCACAGCCGACGGCCGTCAGGAAGCCGATGACGGCGGCGATCCACAGCTGGACGAAGCCGGCCGCCGGCGTGATGCCGACGAGACCGGCAATGGCGCCCGAGCACGCGCCAACGACGCTGAAGCGCCGCTTGTGCTTAATGTAATCGACAAACACCCAGCCGATGGCGCCAAACGACGCGGCCGTGTTGGTGTTGAAGACGGCCACCATACTGCGCATCGAAGCGTTGAGCGCCGAGCCGCCGTTGAAGCCGAACCAGCCGAACCAGATCAGCACCGTGCCGAGGAAGACGAGTGTCGTGTTGTGTGGACGGCCATGCGCCTTGTCACCGTCGGCCGGACGGCGCTTGCCCAGGACCAGGGCGTACGCCAGCGCCGACCAGCCCGACGCGATGTGGACGGGGCCGCCGCCGGCAAAGTCGAGCGACGGCAGGTTGTACAGCCAGCCGTTGGGGTTCCAGGTCCAGCAGGCAATGGGGCAGTAGACGACAGTGGCCCACCAGAAGCCGAAGACGAGTGAGGGCAGGATGCGGCCACGCTCAAAGGCGCCACCCACGACAATCTGGACGGTACAGGCACAGAAGAGCAGCTGGTAGAAGCAGAAGACGATGTCGGGGATGACGGCGCTGCCGACTGACGGCGCGGACATGACTTCACGGAGGCCAAAGTTGGTCAGGTCGCCGATAAAAGGGCCGGCGGTGCGACTGTAGGCAAGCGAGTAGCCCCAGAAAAGCCACTGGAAGGTAGTGACGGCGCTGACCATGATCGACTGGAAGAGCATGGTCAGCGCGGACTTGCGGCGCGAGAGGCCGCCATAGAGGAAGCCGAGGCCGGGGATGATGAGCCACACGATGAAGCCGCAGAACACGAGGTAGGTGTAGTGGTACTCGAAGCCGGTATATTGGGCGTTGACGTCGACCGTGAGCGGGTTGCCACCGCTGGGCTCGGAGGAGTTGTATTCCGGCTGTTTGTTAGACAAGTCGTGGCGATTGTTTACTATATACATAGGTCAGTGGACTTACTGCACTCATTGTCGAAGTGATGACGAAAAACGATGAGCGTTTGACGAAAAGGCTGACTATGAACGCTCCATGCTGGTAGATATCTGGTAGATATACCTCCCCGACAGACAGCCGCGACTGATAGTGCCTGTAGCATCGTTATCGTTGCAGCGATGCGTGTTAGACAAGGATGTCCGGTAGAAATTGCCCAAACTGGTCAAGCGCACAGTCGCCAAGAGATAAAGCTCATGGGTGCTAACGACATTCGCAAGAAGTACAAGTACTACGCTGATAGCATGCCGATAGTCTTGAAAAGAATGGAGTGCAGTGTAACCGGAGCGCGAGCGTTGACTCTATGCGTTCTCAATCCAGCCTACTCCGAACAGTCATCGGTGATAAGACACTGCTACTTGTTTGTATTGGACCAACGGCCGCCAGCCTTGTCTGTTCAGTTTGATGCGTAGCTGGAGCTGGTGCCGCAGTGGGGGGCGTGCGGTCTCGGAGCCAAGACTTGGGGAAGTGGTCAGTGTCGTCACGGATGGCATTGTCAGCCTCGGTGTCAGCCTGCTCGATTCGCACACCAGCCGGTTGATGCTTCTCTTAAATCCTCTCCCTGACTCTCTCCGCTACCGCCTCGCATCAGGTTTTTCTCAATGTGCGATCATCGCGATGGTCATGCGTGGTTATCACGTCGGCATAGTCCACGGGACAATGCCGTGATCGATACGGAGTTGACTTTTATGCTAGTAAATCGAAATACAATTATTGATCAAACCTTTAAGTATGGCACTATTCAGTCGCATCATCAAAAATTGGCTGTTTGGTTGTACTTTGAACACTCGCCGTGACATCCAAGCACTGCTTAACGAGTTCGCTGGTGTCTTGTTCGGCAGTGACCGTGTACTTTGCCCGCATGACACCCACAAGCATGCGTTCCAGTCCATCGATGCCGTCGCGCGGCACGATCTGCAGCATCTGATTGTCGTGCGCGTTGAAGAGAAGAATGCGCGGCACCTTACCCTGATTGGCGGCGATGAGGTAAGCGTATACACACACTTGGACAATGTTCTGGTTGGACAGTGGTGTCTGCACCTGCTTGATCTCCCACAGAGTGTCTACGCATTGTTCTATGACGCCCGACACATTGGCACGCGATGTGACAGAGACAACGTCTGCGCAGCCAACCACTTTGACCTCCTTGTCGTCGATCTTGATGACGCCCTCAACGGCGTACTCGAAGCGTAGGCTGTCGGTCGCGCCGTCTATCGCATGCTGGATCCGAGACACGGCCACGGAGAGCTGTTCCGGCCGGATCCAGTTGAACTTGTGGCCCTTCATCTGGATGGACCGCACGAAGAAACCCGACCTCCTATCTGCGTATTTGCAGGCGTTCCGACTGAGCCAGGCAATGTACGCTGTCGAGCCTTGCGGCGGCGCTCGACTCAGAGTGGCATCGTCACAGCCGAGCGTCCGCAGCTGGCCGAACACCTGATGCTCAAATGCCGCTACAACGACGGTGCCATTGATGTCGCTAGTGGCCTCGTACATGCCGGCCTTTGGCCCGGCCGGGACAACACTGCGGAATGTATTGTGTTTCTCTGGCGGCAGTGCCGACGACAGTTCGTTGAGAACGCACTCGCGGGACACAATGGCCTCTAGCGTGACATCAGTAACATGTCGAAGCAAGCCGACGACTTCGACAGGCTTATCAGGCAGGTTCAGCCCGTACTCGACCGGTTCGGCTGGGACGACAGACAACTGCTGTAGCTCGGTCTTGCCATTGATGTTGACGACGTCTGCTGTCTTGTAGAGCGCCTCGACGGATATAAATGGCATCAGATTGGCGGGCTCTTGGTGGACAATGACCAGCTGCTTTTTCGCGCGAGTAATGGCGACAAAGACCACGTTGGGACACCGGTCTTGCGGCAGGTTTCTACCAGACCATTTAAAGTACGACTCGTCAATATCAAAGGCAATGACAAGATCGCGCTCGCGTCCCTTGAACTGGTGCATCGACGAGATACACAGTTTGTTCTCGATCACACGTTCGTCCAGTGGCGCCTCGTCGCCGAAAGACACGTCCATGGGGAAGCCGTGCTCACGCTTCAGCGCGTTGACTACTCTCTTGAGAGGGTTCCACCTAGAGCGTGTCGACGGTGCCAGTATAGCCGTGTTCTCGGGCCCATACTGACGTATCAGGCTGGCCAGTCTAGCGACGAGCTCAGCCCGCGCCTCATCCTCTTTGTACGGACAGCGCACAAACAACGGCTTGGGCCCATCCTTTTCACTCACAATCAGCTTCTGGCCGCCGAGGAAGACGTCAGAGATAAAGCGCACAGCCGGCTTCGGCAATCGAAAGCTGCGACGCAGGGGGACTGTGGCAAAAGGATATGTAGTGAGTGTGGCCAGAAGCTCCGGCGCAATGGTCAAGTACCGCTGATCAGCGCCGCGAAACGTGAAGATGCACTGCAGCTCGTCGCCCAAGATAACGAGTCGCGCTGGCGGCTGGCCACGGAGCTTCAGCTTCTCGTTGTTGGCCGTGATCATAGTGCACGCGAGCCAGAACAGGAGTGGCGTACAGTCCTGAAATTCGTCAAGGACGATAATGTCATAGGGCTCCTGATCCCAGACGGGAGCTATATTTGTGTCTTCAATGTGCGCTCTGTGCTGGTTCAAAATAGTATCGTTGAAGACGACGCCACCAAGAAGCTTGCCGGCCATGCCGTGAAAAGTAAACACGCCGCAGTTGTTGTACGGGTCAAGCCGACGCTTTGTTTCCGTCTGAAGCTGCTTCGAGTAAAGTAGCGTACCGATTCGCTTGTCGGGATGGGCCAACACAATCGCTTCGACCGTGGCCGTCTTGCCCGACCCCGGCCGTGCCGACACGAGGACATTTTGTTCAGAGCAGAGATTGGCAATCTGCTGCTGCTCGTTGGAGGGGGCAAAGACGGACCTGTAGCGCCGCTGGACGAGCTGGGCCCTGAAGGGAAAGGGTGCATTAATACCAGTGCGATGAGTCTAGGCTGTCAGTACTGGTTTTCAACACGATGCTGTATACTGGAAACGCACTATAAATGTGGTGGTCTTGATAGACGCCGGCACGCTGTGCCGCAGCTGCTGACAGATCATCTTGAAACTGGGTTGCTGTAACGTTTTCCACGTTATCCATCAGGAGGGACGCTGGGCATCTTATAGACAACGTGCATAGTGTGCCTCAGTGATGACGAGTAGCTACTTAAATAAAGACAGCTTTGACTCGGTTTGATTGTATTCAACGCTACGAGAAGTACACAAGGAGCATAAGATGCTGGATTGGTACCGGAAAAAGGTGTAAAGCTCTCGGTGGAGGCAACACACTATGGGCTCGATACTAAAGCGGCTCGATACTAAAGCCTCAAAGCCCCAAGAGGTCTTTTGCGCACCTCCATGCGAAAAGAAACCACGGTAAAACATACATAAACACACAAGCAAATCACTAAACATAGACAGCAGAATACAGACAAACAGGGAGACTGCAAACGCAACCCAAAAGAAACAAACACAGCCACTCCAACGGCTACTTCTCCCAACTATCAGCTCTACCTCCCCTACATATAGCTTTTTACCAGGTGTTCCCGTGGTCCGTACTGAGACATCCATGCTTTGTGCTCTGCCTTCAAGGCACCCTTCTTCCATCGTCAGGCAGGAGAGAGGGATATGGTATCATCAGGGACAAGCAATTTATCGCTGGTGCATCCCGTCTTCGCCAGCCGGCCCCCCCGAGAAACAGCGATAATATAGCAAAAGCAAACTAAATAAAGAACATGGGCGGTGATGTGTCGCTGTGGGGCGTCGTCTCACGCCGGCGTCGGTGATTTCTCCAGTTCTCTGTCAAGGCGGTAAGCATACTCCGGGAACCCCTTGCTTCGAATAAGCCAGAGGAGGAGCAACCGGGCCGTGAGGCCAGTCTGCAGACGACGGTCCAGGTTCGTTACTGTTTGTGGCCAGCCCGGCATGTTGGGGGGTATCACTGGGCATGAAAGGATCATTTTGGAGGGACGCCGGCGGTGACGTGCCGCGTCGGTGCCGTCTTTCCTTCGAAGGCGAGCTGGATTGTACGTCCCGACAAATTAACTTTTTATTATATAGCACTAATTAATCGTATCACCAAAAGTTGGCTACCTAGTCGTATTTTGAATGCTCGCCGTGACATCCAAGCACTGCTGCACGAGGTCGTTGGTGTCTTGACCGGCAGTGACCGTGTACTTTGACCGCAGGACACCCACAAGTATGCGTTCCAGTCCATCGATGCCGTCGCGCGGCACAATCTGCAGTTTCTGATTGTCGCGCGCGTTGAAGAGAAAAATGCGCGGCACCTTGCCTTGCTTGACGGCGATCAGGTAAGCGTATACACACACTTGGACAATATTTTGGTTGGACAGTGCCTGCACCTGCTTGATCTCCCACAGTGTGTCTACGCATTGCTCCATATCGCCCGACTCAGTGACAGAGACCACGTCTGCGCGGCCGGTCAACTTGAGCTCCGCGTCGTCGATCTTGATGACGCCCTCGACGGCGTACTCGAAGCGTAGGCTGTCAGTCGCGCCGTCTATCGCATGCTGAATCCGAGACACGGCCACGGACAGCTGTTTTGGTCGAATCCAGTTGAACTTGTGGCCCTTCATCTGGATGGGACGCACGACAAAGCCCGACAGCTTGCTTTCGTAGTAGCAGGCACGCCGACTGATCCAAGAAATGTACCGTGCCGAGCCTTTCGGCGGCGCTCGACCCAGAGTGGCATTGTCACAGCCGAGCGACCGCAGCGTGCCTACTGCCTGGTGCTCGAATGCCGCTGCAACAACCATGCCATTGATGTCACTGGTGGCCTCGTACATGCCGGCCTGGGGCCCAGCCAGGACAACACTGCGCAATGCATTTTGTTTCTCTTGCGGTAGGACAGGCGACAATTCGTGGAGAACGCAATCGCGGGACACAATGGCCTCCAGCGCGACATCGGTGACATGCCGAATAGCATCAACGACGCCAATTCTCTTTGGCATTCTCAACCCGAACTGAACCGGCGCGGCCGGGGCGGCAGACAACTCCTGTAGCTTGGTCTTTCCATTGATGTTGACGATGTCTGCTGTCTTGTGAAGCGCCTCCACAGATATGAATGGCAGTAGCTTGGCAGGCTCGTGGTGGACGATGACCAGCTGCTTTATGGCCCGAGTAATGGCGACAAAGATTGCGTTGGGGCACCGGTCTTGCGGCAGATCTTTGTCGTAATAGCGAAAGTACGACGCGTCGATATCAAAGACGATGACAAGATCGCGCTCGCGTCCCTTGAACTGGTGGATAGACGAGACACACAGCTTGTTCTCGATCACGCGGTCGTCGAGTGGCGCGTCGTCGCTAAGAGACACGTCCATAGGGAAGCCGTACTCGCGCTTTAGCGTGTTGACAACTTCCTGGAATGGGTTCAACAAGGAGCGTATCGAAGGTGCCAGGAAAGCCGTGTTCTCGGGCCCGTGCTGGCGGATCAGGCTGGCCAGCCTCGCGACGAGCTCGGCCCGCGCCGCGTCCTCTTTGTACGGACAGCGCACAAAAAGCGGCTTGGGCCCTTCCTTTTCACTCACAATCAACTTCTGGCCGCCGAGGAAGACATCGGAGACAAAGCGCACAGCCGGCTTCGGTAGTCGAAAGGTGCGACGCAAGGAGACTGTGGCAAAAGGATATGCTGTGAGTGCGGCCAAAAGCTCGGGCGCATTGCTCAAGTACCGCTGGTCAGCGCCGCGAAACGTGTAAATGCACTGCAACTCGTCGCCCAGGATGACGAGCCGCGCTGGCGGCCGGCCCCGGAGCTTCAGCTTCTTGTTGTTGGCCGTGATCATACTGCACGCGAGCCAGAACAGGAGTGGCGTGCAGTCCTGGAACTCGTCGAGGACAATAATGTCATAGGGCTCATGGTCCCAGACGGGCGCTATCTTTTCGTCTTCAATGCGCGCTCTGTGCCGGCGCAAATCGGTATCGTTGAAGATGACGCCACCAAGGAGCTTGCCGGCCATGCCGTGGAAGGTGAACACGCCGCAGTTGTTGTACGGGTCGAGCCGACGCTTTGTTTCCGTCTGGAGCTGCTTCGAGTAGAGCAGCGTGCCAATTCGCTTGTCGGGATGGGCCAACACAATCACCTCGACCGTCGCCGTCTTGCCCGACCCCGGCCGGGCCGACACGAGGACATTCTGTTCAGAGCAAAGACTGGCAATCTGCTGCTGCTCGACGGAGGGGGCAAAGACGGAAGCGTAGCGCCGCTGGACGAGCTGGACCCTGAAGGGAGAGAGGGCATGAATACCAGCGCGAGGAGTCTAGGCTGTCAGTGCTGTTTCTCAACACGAGTCTGAACGTTGAATCGTACTATGAAGGCGGTGGTCTTGATTGACGCCAGCGCGGTGTGCCGCAGCTGCTGGCAGATCATATTGATGTTGGGTTGCTGTCGCGTTTGCCATCAGAACACATCAGGACACATCGGGACAGACACTGGGCATCTTGAAATAAATCTGCCTGGTGTGTCAATTTCGATGATGATGAGTCGCCACTCAAATCGTGGATCGTTAACCAGGGTGTCATAAGTGGCGACTCGTCAATAGAATCAAAAAAAAAATTGCAAAAATATTTGCCCAGACGCGGGATCGAACCGCGGACCTCCTGCTTACTAGGCAGGCGCAGCTACCACTGTGCTACCCGGGCCTCTCCATGCAAAAATTGCTCTTACAGGTCTTTATATTAGCCGCTAATGAGAGGGGAAAAAAAAAGAAAAATGTGCTTTACAAGAATTGCGTCTTATGCTCCATGTGAGTTTTCGTGGCGTTGAATAAAGTCAATCAATGCTTTACAAGAAACTGGTTGTGGTTGGCACGCTGTGAAGGTGCGCAAACGGGCCCTAAGCCTGGGGGCTCATAAGCCCCGTGCACTAATCCACAGTGTGTTGTCTTCGCAGACGGCGTTTAACTTCTGTTCGGTAACCAGACCGGCATTTTGTACTCTTGGTGCAGTTTGGTCGATGTGAGATATAATCAAATCAAATCAAAATTAGGCGGCAATTTTCTGCAAGTACATCGAGTTTAATGGGGGGATATAAGCTACCAAACCACTCGAAAACCTGCAGCTTCAGAGGCATGACTCCCAACCGAATTTGTGCTCCCCGACTGAGGTCTCAAGGGGCGGACGAAAAACACAAAGCACCAAGCTAGACAGAACATTCTGGGGGAAGTTTTTGATTATGCTTTATGCTTTATACTACACTAAGAGCCTCAAGGTCTGGACCCTCTGGTTTTCCGAGCAGATATACACTGGTCCTGAGGTACTGAGGATCTCTAGGGGGAGACTCTAGACAGCCAGGCGAGCGGCCTTCGCCTCTGCATCCGCCACGTCCATCCTGTCCCGCACGGGAATTAGAATTGTCGTTGACCCCTCGACATCCTTCGCCTCGACGCCGGCACCATTCTCGAGAAGCAACTGTGTGACCGCTTTGTGGTCAGAATCGGCGGTATGCATCAGCACTGTCCTGCCATCGTTACTCGTCGCGTTGACATTGGCACCAGAATCGAGCAGCAGACGTGTGGCAGCTTCGTGACCAGATCCGGCGGCATGCATCAACGCTGTCATTCCATCGTCACTCGTCGCCTCGATGTTGGCACCGTTATCGAGCAACAGCCGTATAACAGCTTCGCGGCCAAATTTGGCGGCAAGCATCAACGCTGTCCATCCATCGTCATCCATCGCCTCGACATCGGCACCATTATCGATGAGGAGCCGTGTAACAGCTTCGTGGCCAGCATCGGCGGCAAGCATCAACGCTGTCCAGTCGTATATATTCTTCGCCTCGACGTTGGCACCATTATCGATCAAGAGCCGCGTAACAGCTTCATGGCCAGCATCGGCGGCAAGCATCAACGCTGTCTTGCCCTGGCTATCCCTCGCCTCAATATCAGCACGCCTGCTGAGAAGTAACTCTGTGACAGGAGTAAGCCCAAGATACGATGCTATCAAAACATTCGTGGGAGACTCAGGGCGGACATTATACCACCCAGGAATGATGCTAGCCCATTGTGAGTTGCTTGTCAAATCCGGAGTACAAAGTCTCGATGCAAGGTCTACCATGACAGAGCCTTTATCGAGTTCAGCCTCGCGGCAATGATCGCCCCAGTGCTCGACCGAATACCATAATAGGGCGCCGTGGTGGTCACCTTCGAGAAACGCCTCTGCGTTTGTAGAGTTGAGCCTGTCCAGATAGAACATGCAGATCTCGGCAAGAACAGAGTGTGCGTGACGGGTGGTGATTGAATGATGCCATTGCAGATCTGACGAGACTATTGTTGGTGCCGATGACTGTATGAGGAACTCCCGAGCAGTTTGGTGAAAAAAATAAACCGTGTCGTGATGAACATTGACAAAGAGACCACACAAAGCTCGAAGACTAGACTTGAAATCCACATCCTCCTCAAGATCCAGGTCGTAAATGGACTGGCCCAGGTCTTGGCCATCCAGGTTCATGGCAATGTTCATCTCCGAGAGCTTTAATGGCCGGCGTGCTGCCAATATGATGCTCAAAGCTTTCTTGACGGTCTCGACGGTTTTATCGTCCCGGAACCTGTTCAGGATCTGGTCGTATGCCTGGTTGACGGTCTTGGGGAGTGTTTGAATGGCAGCATTGATCCCGACTTCTGTTTTCTTGAAACCCTTCTTATCTAGATAGTCGAAGGCAAGGAAGACCCAAAGGTATGTGCGGTGGTTGATCGCGAGCAGTTTGCTGACCAGGGAGGACTTGGTCTTGTCCGAAAGCCGATGTGATCTTGCTAGCTGCTCAACTCGGTAATGGATGACGTTGTTTATCTCTTGGCTGATCGTTTCGAACTCCTCTTCCCCAGGAATGTGAATTCGTGTGAGATCGCCGTCCCAGCTCCTATAAACATGGCTGACAACTTGCTCATATGGGCGGCTTGTCATGAGAACCTTGAGCTTGGCAATTTCCCGCTGCTGGTCGCCAAAGATGTCCATCATATTTCTTATCAAGCTGCTCAGCTGCGACTCATCACATTCGTCAAGGGCATCGATAACGAATATGACAGGTCCGGCATGTGGATCGCGCACAGCATCTCTCAGGATTGTCCAAAGCGATGATTCAGACTGGATCAGTTTGGCTGCGCCCTTGCTGTTGTAGAGGCCCATGGCGTGTCGAATAAGGGCACTGTTCTGAGAGAATAGCTGGTGGAGTAGAGCACATAGTGCTTGGCGGATGGTGTTCTGGTCTTGGTCCTTGAAGAAGAAGTAGCAGATGGTGGCTGATTGCTGCGTCAGCTCATGGTCAATCAGGTACTTGGCCAGCACCGATTTGCCACACCCGGGATCTGCTGAAACCAGCAATGGCCCCGACTCCTGCGATAGCCACTTCTGGAAGTTTTCCTGCTGGAGAAACCAGTTGCATGTGCCATCGACACGAAGTTCCACGCGGTCCTTGTACCACTCGTATGAGGCGCCGTTGTCATTCCGTGTGAGGTAGAGTTCCCGCAGAAATCCATCTTGCTTGGCGAGCAGCCTTTCTCGTTTAGCGTCTTCTTGGGCAGCTTGCTGTTGTTTCGATGCAAGCAGCCGTTCTTGTCTGGCGTCTTCTTGAGCAGCTTGCTGCTGTTTCATAATAGTCAGCTGCTCACTCAAAACATCCAGCTGCTGCGTGGCGACAGATAGGCAATCCTCCATGGCTGCACGGATGCCCTCGCTCGTCTCGTTCAGAAGCTCGAGTTCTTGCCTTGCCACTAGGCCGTTGATCTGGCCAAGGTCGTTGTTGACGATCCCCTCCCGCGTCATGATATTGAGCCGAGTCTGTTCCCAGTCTTTCGATGGGACAATGTCATGGACAAAGGTTTTAAGGCGACTCTGATAGAAACGAAGGACGCTGCTGAGCTGGAACTCGAGAATGGCCTGGTAAAGGTGGACAATATGGTCTTTGGCTGCTGATAACAGCGCCTCGTCGACCCTGGCGTTCTGGCCAAGCCGGCGCAGCAGAGGCTCCAGAGCGACGTAGTAGCGCATACGGGACGTGACATAGGCAAAGCCGTCTCGGTTGGCTTCTGCGGCGATTGCGGGATTTGTAAGGAGGGGAAGTATGAGGCAGACACCAGACCATACCACGGAAGCCTCGGGCGAGTATCTGATGGCGCTGCCTATCCAGTCTTTAACCCACAGCAAGCGATTGGTGACCTGCGTGATCTGGTCTGCCAGGACAAACTCATGGCCGCCAATATTGTACGTCGCTTTGGTGTCTTCCACCCGTTGTAACCCATTTCGTATCACGGCGTTCAGTTGGACTTGACGAGGTGAGCTATCAGAGCGAGTATCATGGCCGTGCAGCGCTGGGATCTGTAAAGCAGTCGTCGTCTCGTTTGGCGCAGAATCTGCAATGAAAAGTCAGTGTCTGTCATATTTTACAGCTTTAGGTTGTGAGTTGTGGTACGCACTCGCCATCTGCTCATTTGCAAGCAGTTCATCATAGTCTCTCACCAGACAAGGCAACTCCTTCGCAAGAGCATCATATGCTCTGTCCCAGAGTGACTGTGCTGCAGGCGGCTGTTGGTGATCGGTGGGAGCTGTAAAGGAAAAGCTGTCTCTGGACTGCTCTTGCTGAACGTGCTTGCTACCCGTAGCGGATGGGTCTTCCGACGTGATACTGGCAGATGAGGTTGCCAGAGGGATAACTTGCTGCTCCTGTCGGCCACCTGCTCCCTTCCGGAATCCCCGTTTAAATAATTTTCGAAAGTGTGACATGGTCTCGGATTTCAGGGCTGTGGCGAGTGTAAGCTTGTTGTGAAGCTTGAAAATCGTCGTCGTCGAAAGGCAAGTACGATGGACCAACTTCGTCACACGCGACCGAACACAGTATCCAAGCAGTGTTTTATCAGAAGCTGAGAGTTGTGTACTCCCTCAAATATGTACCGGGAATACCATCGGCCTCATGAGGTGCACTGTACCTGTGCTAGACTACAGCAGCGTCGCGCAGCGCCTAGCCAGCGTAGAAGGTGGACACGTCTCGGGCGGAAATCGACCAGACCCGCCGACAATTAAGCATTTATGGCTGGAAGGGCGGAGCATTGAACATGTCGCTCGACGTGGCAGATGGCTGTGTCCGACGGTCCCAGGAAAGACAGATATTCCGGGCAACGAAGAGGTGGGGCCGGCTCGCGAAGTCGGGGTGCACCAGCGACGACCTGCTCGTTCCTACTGACTGACGCTGTGTCAAATCAAATCGAAGAAACTGCCTCCCATTGATGCCCAACCAAGACGGCGGTTAGGCCAGATTGTGATTGGTTGGAGGGAGTGTAGCAGTTCAGCACCGCCTCAGGCACAGCCGGTCGCTGCGAGTGAGCCTCGTGTCGTGGGGCCGCTTGGCGCTGAATACGGTGCTCTAGAAGCAGCAGCGCGCCGGATGGGATGGGAACGCTTCCCCTAGTGCCGGAACCAATGTGACCAACCAGACCAATATTCAGTACGTACAATTGTGCAATAGCAAGCAAAGAACAACGGAGCGTAAGCAAAACAACAACTCAAGACCAACAAGTAGATGCAAGGGCCGGAATACAGTCTGTTCCTCCGGCGAGAGCAAACGAGAAAATGTTGAGGATGAAGGCGAACTATGCTTAGGCTCCGTATGTAGATCATGTAACTCTCTCACATTTGATGGTGCTACTAACTGTGACTGAACGGCTAGAAAACGTTACTGCTAAGGTCTGAATTTGTTTGTGTCTGTCCACGCAACGTCTTAACCAATGCTGGGCCGGTGTTGAGAACTTTTCTTATAAACACATTCATTTACCTAGTCTGTGGGCAAACCCAGTTTCTCTCTCCACCATTTCTCTGGCATGGAAGTAAAGGCCAAGACGTTCGGAAGGCCCTTTCTCACAAAGGCCTGTTGCTCCGTTGTCAGGCTGATTGGTGAGTCCCTGGATTCGCGAATAAGAAGACGTTGGGCATCCATGGCATCAACCCCTCTCTTATGTATTTTGGGTTGTAACCCGCAGGAGTTAATCTTGAAGACGATGAGGTCGATAGGTGAGATATATGGAACAGTGCCGGGGGGTATGCTCTTCAGCGCTTGCGCGTGAGCAGGGATATAAGGAGACTTGCTATTAGCACAGTGTATCTTGCAACACACCCTGGAACAGAGTACTCACCTGTCGACCAGGCGTGATATCAACTTGAATAATTCCTCCACCACTGGCGGCATAGAAGAACCTCTGGGCGCGCTGTGTGAAGGGGGAGTTTGGTAGTTCCAAAAGCTTCTGCTTCATGCTGGCCAGTGCTGAGTCGATGCTGATGATGAACTCGATACTCTAACTACGATTAGCTAGAGACGTTGATCGAACAAGACCGTTTTCCATACCTGAGTTGTTGTGTCATTATCATACATCCAAAGAGCCAGTCCTCCAATGATGGAGACCCTAGCGTCAGAAAACTTACGAATAGTTTTCAGGTATCCGATGACCTCTGCCGCAGCTTGATGGAGCTCCTCCCGACTAAACATGGCGAGGTCATGAGATGTAAGTGCTTCTCGGATAGTTTGCGGGACTTCGAGTCATGAACTAGCAAGATTACCTTGCTTATGTTCTACGGTACTTGAGTCTCGGGCAGCGAATGATATATATACGTAAGCACCACAAAAAATGACGCAGTATCAAGGAAGGGTGATCTCTTGATTCTATATATCGCGAGGAAACGGCGCGTAAAGGGGATTAATGTAGGGCTATGAGCTGGCATAGCCGTTAACACATAGCATAGTAGTGGGTCGTGCCCTGTCGAGGGGATCTCAAAGGCGCAAGAACAGGAGAAGTTTGACACTGCTGATGCTGTTTACCCCGGCAGCAAGCACATGTAATCGACGATTCTTCCCGCATCTTCTGGTGTACTTCTTCGATCGTGGCGGCCCGAAAAAGGTTGTCGGGGCCGCGCATAAGTGACCCGATCGTCTCGGACCTCGCCGGCGTTAACGACAGGGCTCTCAAAGAACAGTTCTCTACAAAGAATCAGACATCACGGGCGGTGGTAGTTTTCTTCACACCGGGCGGGCCTTCGTGGGGCGCGCGCCGGCGTCACGGCCTGGGTGTCCGAGGGCGCGCGATCACCGGCATGCCAGAAAGACCCTCCTCAGCGGAGTCGCCACCGACCTATTGGTCGAGGCGTGCTTCCTCGCGCCAAAAGTTTATGTGTGGGCATTTGGGCACACGCACCACAACTGCGATAAATTCGTCAACAATACCTCTGGCCTCTCTCCAACATTCACATAGTTTTCAGAGTCACGTGATTGTAGTCAAAGTCGTTAGTTGTCAGCTCGTTGTCAACCCAGCCCTGTCAAGTCGTGGAATATAAGATGGCCAACGCTTGTCTTGATACTCCATGCTGTGATGACCAGTACACGTTCGAGTATCAACACGATGTTGCAGTGAGATGAAAGAATAAAGTAGTTAATAGAAAGAGTCCATTATCCCATCATTATGATTACGCCATTATGTGTGCTGTGACCAGATAAACAAACAAGAAAGACAAAAAACAGTAGGAAAGACATGACGGTAACATAAAAGAGTAAAAAAAAGACAAAATAAGAGCTAAGCCTCTGGGGAAAATATTACCCAAGCATAATCAAGGTCAACGTAAAACTAGTAGGGGCTGGCAGTGAGCACAAGACAAACGACGAAAGAATGTGCGAGAACGGGCTGTGTAACGCTGCAACATAATATAAGGAAGAGAAGAGACGCCATCACGTCGAAGGCGGCAGGCATCGGTGGCTTGACAACAACGGCTTGGTCAGGAGCGCTGTGGTAGAGTCGTCTTTGCCGTCAGAGCAGCATAGTATGCACCAGTGCCACGTCTTGCAGCGCCGCCAGACCACCCTTGCAGCATGCGGCTTGGCCTTGCCGTCGCCGTCGCGCCTGTGCTTGTGGCCACGATGAAGCAGCTAGCGCTCATCCAGGGCGCCGTCGCCGCCTCCCTCGCCGTTGCCGCCCGCAGTAATCCAGGCACCTGGCTTCAGCCCCGGAATCCAGAGGTGTTGCTACCGCTCGGGAATCGGACTTCTAGCCAACCGCCCGCCGGCACTCACACGCTTCTGCAACCGCGCTTCTTTATCTTTCGCCAGCCGGTCCATCGTGCTCATCGGAGAAGGTGTCAGTGAAGGACTACTGCTGAGCATATTGTGGCTCTCTGGCAGTCCCGGCGTGCTAACAATGCCAAGCCCGCCCGATCCCCGCTTAGCCTCGACGAAATGCTGCGCACTCCAGCTCAGAGGGAATGCCGGCATCATCTGTGGGATCTGTGCGCCGTTCTGGACGAGAAGCTCGGCCACGGGGAATGGCACCTGCTTCGGTTTCGCCTCCACCGGTGGGCCCGGTGTCGTCGGAGCTGTCGATATCGTTGAAGGTGATGCAGGATCGGCCGCCGCCAGTGCCAAGAAGATCGCATGGGTTCCGCGCAGCCTGTCCACTGCATTGGGGTTGGCCTTGAGTGCCAGTGCATAAATCACTTGCTGCACCTCATTCTTCTTGATGCCTGCCAGGAGCGTCTCGTCCGGAGTCGGGTAGCGCGACAGCGTAGGTGACAGCGGTTCAACAAACGCTCGGTCGACATACTTGTTCGTGATAAACTTAAGACGCTGCTCGCGGTTCGCCTGTGCAGGCAGCTTGGCGCCGGGCTCCAGCTTGGCTTCCCAAATCATGTTCGCAACGCGGTTGCCCACGAGCAGCAGTAGTTCGATGATATCGGTGGTAAACGACGTGATGTCGAGCGTCAGCGACCGGACCTTGCTGATGTGTGTTCCCAATGAGCGGTGGATACCGCTGCACTCGATACACAAGATGATGGCCAAATTGATCGACACCCATTCAACTTTGGTCCCACTACCACAGTCAGCACACCAGCAGTTGCCTTGGTCGTTGCTGCGCAGCATCTGCAGTAGCTTGTCGGGATTTTCTTCATAGCTGCTGCTCGCGGCGCGTGGCGCATTCGGCCGTCCACCAACTGTCGTCCGCCGTGTCGGAATGCCATTGTTGCCTGTTGAGGGTGTGCTGGAAGAGCCACCGCCGTGCCCGCCATCACGACCACGGTGGCCATGAGTGAGTGAGGTGCTCTTGCTGGTGAACATAGACCCGATGTCACGGCCATTCAGACCAGACGATCCAGCGTCCGGTGTGGACGGCACTGACTTATCGCGGTCCCTGCCCTCCATGGCACTCTGGAGAGCATTATTGATGGACGAAATCCAGCTGTTCATATCTTCTTCGGAAGTCGCCTGGTACACGCGCTTGAAATGCGGCGTGATTACCTCGAAGCAAAACCGACGCTCCGCATTGCGTGCCTCGCGAACAGATGCCATGCGCAGGTCGATTGGGTCCATGTGCAAGTCGAGCTTCTGCTTCCAGTTGCTGTACTCGGAAAGTTTGCCCTTGTCCAAAACGATCCAGAATCTGCAATGTTAGTACTGCCCGTGGCATTCAGCAATATACGAAAAACTTACTTGTGCCATCCCTGCTTGTTCAGGGCCGCCCGGGGGTCGACGTGTCCACCAGGACGGTTCAGGGCCCACAGCAAGCCTTCCTTGCCGTTCTTCTCTGTCGCAGTCGGTTGGAATGGGTCGCGCTCTTCAAGGTCGCGGATGCCCTTGAATTTGTTTGTCTGCGGAGGGCTGCCGACCTGCTGCTGCACAGATAGACTTCCTTGTGAGCGAGAGAAATCCACGGCTGAAGGAGCAGCACCGGAAGCAACGCGCAACTGTGAGCCTGTGCTATCGGCACGGCCAAGCTCAGTGTCAGAGGTCGATTGGGTGGTGATCGACTGGCCGCTGTTGGCAAGAGTCGCTGTCGAGCCGTCAAATTCACCGTATCCAGCTCCGTTGTTCTTCTCGAGAAGTCGTCGTTTTTCCTCGCGCTCGCGACGTTGGTACTGGTACTCCTTGTCGGCAACCTGGACCTCGCTGGAGAGAGCTTCAAGCTGAGGAAGAAGATCGTTGACATTGGCAGCTGTCTGGAGAAACGACTTGGCCTGGGCATCGGCAAAGCGTGTAAGGTGGGACAGAACCTCCTGTTCTTTGCGGCCACCGGACAAGTCCTGCATAAACGATGAGTAGTCGAACCGCTTCAACTCAAAGTTGCGGCGCTTGCTCTGGTACTTGGTATCACTCTCTGCAAGTTTCTTGGTCTTAACAGAGTCGTGCCGTTGCCCTAGGTAGCGTCCAACGTAGGCGTAGTAGTCTTTGCTTTCCTCTTCAAAGTCGCGTCTCTTGGCCTCGGCCTGCTTGATGTCCCATGTGTACAGCTTGGTGAGGGGTTCAATGACAATGCGCTGCATGTGGTAGGTGTTTTGGCGTTCGTAGGCCAAAATCTCGCGCGCGATCTTGTCAAAGTAGTGGTCGATGGCAGGCTGCACAGCGTTGGCGTTGGTGGCTGACGTCTCTTTCAAAGCATCGATAAAGTTTGCAAATGCCTCGTTGGCCTCAATCATTGAGTTGTGTGCTTGCTCGGCCCGCTTGATGATTTTCTTCATCTGCATCCGCATGTTACCCGTTTTCTGCTCGAGAGACTTCATGGTTGCACGGAACAGAGGGCCATCGTCGCCTACTGATACATCGTCGTTGGGTTTCGGGCAGGAGATGTCGACTTTCACGGGCTCGGGAATCGGAGGAGGTGCCGAAGACGGAGCCGGGTGTATGGGCACGACAAGAGAGTTGCCCGCTGGTGGTTCCAGCATTGATCCTATCCTTGGAGAAGCGGGGACCTCGTCAATGGTCTCGATATTGCCAATCCGCGAATCAACCGATTGTGCCGACGCGCCCCGGAGCTTAGGAGGTGCGGGAAGCAAAAATGGAGGAGTGGGAGAGCTGGGGTGTGTGAGGTATGGCGATGAATCTGTTACACTGTTAGATGCGTCCAGGGACACCATGAGTAAGGACAGGGTCGTACTTTGAACGTAAAATGAGAAACTGGCCAAAGCATCGAGTCTGTGGGCGCGTTGGTCGTATTCGACAAACTAGGTGTGTTAGCACGGAGAGTGACAGACAACAGGCACAAGGCATGATACAGGGGGGGACATACACTGCATGTGTTGCGCCAGCCACCACCTCTGTCCTCGCCACTCTTTGGAGGCTTCCACCTCCATGACCAGTCAAAGGTGACAGATTGGCTGCCGCCTGTTGTGAAGTCGCCGACAAGCTCGACGTTTGCATTCCTGTGCAGGTTGGGATCAGAGTGGAACTCGCGGGTCATGAGATTGTCGACTTCGCGCATGTTTGAGGCGTGAACAAAGGTGAGACCGTTGATAGCAGTGTCGGCTCCGCCATGTGCAGAAGTGTCGGTTAAAGAGGTTCCATGAGTAGTGGCACCGGCGGGTGTGACGGTAACGCTGGGTCCTGCCGAGGTACCGGGTGCAGAGGACGGGGAGGATGCCTGTCGTATGACGAATGTGAATGTGAATGTAAGCTCTTCGTCATTGGTGAGCTTTAGAAGGAACGCCGGTCCAGTAGACGGTGAACTTTCAGGATCCTAGATGCTGTTAGCCATGCTCTATAGCTATGAAGAAAGGAGAACCGCGGGGTCTGAGACAAACCAGTGCAAAATCAACGGGCGCAAAGTCGCCTGCGGACCTAGAGGCTGTGACGCAGGTGGCGGGGAAGCTATTTGGCGAGACGTTTACGGAAGCACGCTGGCGAGCTGAAGTGATGACAAGCTGAGAGATCGATACTGTTGAGCAGTCAGAAAACCAATCCAGGACTAGGTGCAGAGCAAGGTGGCAGTATAGCAAAATATTGCCAAGACTGCTTGCCGAAGCGGAAAGCCAAGAGCGTCTTACATCGATTCTGGTCGCGGAGATAGACAGCACCGCCCTCTTCGGGGCGGCTAGAGACGATGCCCATGGCGGGCGGTTGATACCGACAATGTGAACAGAGGGGGTCGAGGAGGAGGGGAGGGGGGAGGTAATCGCAAGGTCGAGGGTCGAGTTTGCTGTGAGTCGAGGTGGGAGTGAGGTTTAAGAAAATTGATTGGTCGGCAGACGGCGTAGCGATGGTACGGTAGCCGAGCGTTGTTCGTTGAAGAGGGAGGGGGTGGAAGAGGCAGAAGGCGGACCGGCGATGCTGGTGATGTTGGTGATGTGGGTGATGCTGGCGATGCTGGCGATGCCGGTGATGGTGATAAGGCGGGTCGAGGCGAGACGGTTCCGTATGCAAGGTCAGGAAGGAGCAAACGACTTCGGTTGGCGCAGGCAGGTGCGATGGGGAGGGGGCGCTTGTAGGAATAAAACAAGGAACGAAACAGATGATTAGGGAAAGAACGCTCTGTCTCCTTTCAGTAAGACGGGGATTTAGGTGACACAGTGTCTGAGCTTTAGGCATTGCGGTGCTAGTCGTTAAAGGTTAGTGCGAGGTGCTTAGTGGGAGCTGTCAGCGGGGTCACGGCAATAGGCGCGCAGTTTGGCGCTGTGAAGGCTAACAAGTGCACGGAGTACATAAAGTTCGTACGGAGTAGTCAAGATACGAGTTCAAAGAGATCAAGGGTCCACCGATGCCTCAACAAAAGCGGACCTTGGATGTTGCAGAGCTGGATGTCTTATGCAGGGGCTTTGAAGGTGAAGATGGCCAGAATCGCAGGTTGGTCGTCTATGCGCAATTCAGAGCACAGTTGACTTTGCGCACAGTGTGGAGTGTGATATTAATAAGCAGGATTGAGGCAAGGCGTGCTATCGACGTCATGTTGGAGGTACGCGACAGCGCAATATAAGAACGACACGAAGCCGGCCAACTGTTCACGAGTACTGATGCAGATGAAAGTCGACTGTCAGTTGCCGCATCTGCCTTGTGACTGTGTCATGCTTACGAGTTTGTTACGAGTTTGCAAAATTACGGTATCATTGCTGCCTCTCAGCCACCGGCGATGACTATGTCGTTGCGCACAGCTGGCAGGTGAGATGAGCACGACACAGTCGGGGTCTGCTTGCCACAGACGGATGGTTGTGTGCCATTCATACACGGCTGCCTATGGTGTGTCTTGTGTCGTCAGTCACGCGTACCATTTCCACTGCATTGCCACTGGCCATGATAATGGTGCACATGCTGATTATATGCTCATCTATTTATATCCGACTACCATCTATTTGTTGATTCATACGGAGTAAGTGCCCAGTGTGCTCTATGACTACAAGTCTCAACATGTGACAATATGTATGTTACAGCGGTGAGACACGAGACGCAGCTAAGGAGGGACATCGAATAGCCTAGTATGAATTCACAGATCAAAGAACAAAGGGAGGCGAGGTTGGGCCTGACTACATATAAACACCAGAAAGATGACACTGTTTGTTTGCATCTGCCTAGCCACTTCGTACTGTTTGTTGGTTAATTTGCTTGATTTCATCTGCATTTCTTTGGTTCTCTCCATCTTGCAGCCTCCCTCAAGCCGCCATGTTCTTAGGCCGCCACAACATATCTTACTTCCAAATACTGTTAGATACAGGCTGCAATACACCCTTCAGCTTGATTCAACATACTCTAGACCTGTTTATAATTCATTCTTGCTGATCATCAGCTAAAGACATTCCAGATGTCTAGACTACGCCTCCATTGTCGCACCAAGATAGCCCCGCCAGCCAGCACGTTCTAGTAACTGCTCCGCATCATATCTCAGGAACACAGCGCTTAAGCTTGGTTCGTCATGCAGCAAGGTCTTTATGTACATACAGCCTCATGCGAGTCAGCGGCAGTTGGCTATTATATAAGCAACCCTCGGGTGCAGAACGCTCCCATAAATAGATCCGGCGGGGCTTGAGTGTTTCCTATTCTGGCAAACCTCCAAACATATTGGGTAGGAACGACCAGCTAGCGGTAGGTGTTGCTGTTGAAACAAAAACGGGGAGGAACGACTCTCAGGGGTTGCTTGGGCCTTAGCTTACTGCCCAATTTAGCCACATGCGGCTTATGACGTCTGTCATTCAGTGGCTCCTGCCCTGTAATGGAAGTAAATAACGATTAGCAGGAGCGATGCGCTAAAACGGTGTACCAGTGCATGTGCTGTCAGGCGCCGCTGCTCCACGCCCTTACTCCGTATTTACGAGTACGTACTGCTCCATATCACTCAGTCTCTACCGCATCGCCTCGCAGTTCGGTCTGGCCACCACCACGTCAACAACACCACTCTACCAACTCGCCTTGCCTTCGTCCGAAAGCCGCCTTTTATCCTTGTCAGCATTGTACAGTTCGCTGCGTTCTTTTTTTTGCATATTCACACAGCTTATCGCATCGGTTATCGGCCTGCCGCTCGCCTCTCCTCGACCCCCCCCCCCAACTTCCACCTCCTGGATCTCGATCTCCTCGCCCTTTGTCATTATTGGTCTCTGCCTTGACCCTTTGGTCTGCCCAGCTATCATCTGCAAGCTGTCACGCCGTCTTCTCTCCACTCTTGGCTCGTTGCTTTGCTGTTCCCGAATACTCCCAACACTCCCAACGGCCGAGCTGGATCACTGGTGTCCCTGCACGATTCACCCCCCTCGACAGAGCCCCTCCTGATCTCTGTCTCCATCTTCCCACGGCTACGGCCACGGCCACCAATACCGACACCACCGCCGGCTGATCGGCCTGGCATCTGGCAGCCATGTCGGTCGCTTCCAATCGAACATCTCGCTTAGCCCGAAACAGCCTTCACAACTCACGCATGAGCATCTCGCGCCGTCCCTCTCGTGCCTCCGGCACAGTTGAAGTCGACTTTGACGAGGGGTACAGCTATGCCCTCCGCGTCGCATTTCTCAACTACCTCCTGCAGCCCAGGAAGAAGAGAAAGGAATATGTGCCCATACAGAAGCCGGTGCGGTCGCACGGCTCCAGCAACAGCGTCACCGATCTCATGATGGAGTTTCTGCCCACTGGAAATTCGTCATCATCATCGTCGTCGTCGTCGTCGGCAGCAAGCTCGAAGCTGCCCAACGGCTTCCGGGTTGCCTTGGAGAAGCGTATGGAGGGTGTGCTGCGTGGCTCCGAGAAGATGCCCGGGTACAACGATGCCGCGGTGAAGCGCACGTTTGGCGAGGCCTACACGGCCTTTACGGACAACAACTTTCGCAAGAACATTGACAAGGATCGCAAGCTGGAGCCCTTGATTCTCATCTTCTACACGTCAGCCAGCAAGGCACAAATGCGCGGCAAGCTGGCCGGTGACGATTCGTGGAAGTCATTGAGCGACCGTCATGTCGCCCTCTTTGTGCGCTTGGTGATCAGCGTCATCCGGGAAATGGGAAGCGACCGTCCCGAGTTCCTAAATCGCCTCGCGACGCTCGAGAAGAAGCTGTTGACAAACGACCAGGATCTCGGGTCACTGAATGCCACCGGCGGCCACAAGACCGTTGAGGTCGAGGTCCCTTTAACCTACGAAGTCAAGGACATGCCCATGGTGCAGACCGTCGCCCGTATCTTTGGTCGCTCAATGACCGATGTGCAGACGGACATTGACCGCGAGATGACGGTGTGGAAGCCCGAGTCCGCGCTCAAAGACCTCAAGATCTACCAGCACCAGCTGACAATGAATATGCCGGGCGCCCTTCGCCGCAGCGACTTTGACGTTGACACGGCCTATGACGACTGGAAGAAGACGGAGATTCATCAGCTCACACAGCTGATGCTCGACATGCTCACAGTCCAACCGGAGCTCGCCAAGTCGTCAACGGCCAGTGGTGGCAAGGGCCTCCCGTTCCGTCCCACGTCAATGTATATGGAGGACCAGACGTATGCAGACATCAGCCGCATGATCTCTGCGCATGATGATCCCACAGCAGCCGCGTCTATTGTCGGCCAGATCGGCGACGGCTCGCTGGGCTTCTCCAATCTCTCCCTAAGCGACACGAGCAGCATTCGGACAGTAGAGGATACGCCCGACTACATGTACATTCCGCCAGACCCGCGGGCGTACTACAAGTTTGTGCTCAAGCAAGCCCTCACACACGACATGCAGCACCCTGAAGACGGTGTTCTCGTGTCCCAAACTGTGCCGCTCCAGCGGCAGACGATGGACTTTCTGATCGAGTTGGCTTCGCATTGGCGGCTTTCCCAGTTTGCGCGGCACATCATCTTGCTAGATGTAGTAACGCAAAAGTATATGGATCTCGAGCTGCAAGCCGAGGAGGCGTATGAGATCTTTGAGGACGTCAAGGAACGAGCGAGTTTCGACAGCCTGCCACACAATAAGAAGCAGCCCCATATCCAAATGTTTGGGCAGCAACTCAACAGCCTAGAACGGAGCCACTGGACGTCACACGACTTTGCCGAGTACCAGCATATCCTGGTCAGGATGCAGGATGCGATGCTGCGGGAGCTGCTCGAGGTGGCGTCGCAGTGCTACGAGCCCAAGCCCAAGTCGATCGGTCCTGCTCTTCTCTTTATCAAGGACCATATCCTGGCGGACCCAGCGTTCCCTCAGAGGCAAGAAGTGATCGACCAATTTTCAGAGGCGCTCCGGGCCGAGCTGGCCGACCGGGCGGACGCCGTGTACCGCGGGTTCCTAGACAATAACATCCCGCAAGACGAAGAGTCGTGGGACTTTAGCCATGTGGTCACGCTTGGCCAAGATGTTGTTAAGATCTGCGAGCGGACGAAGAAGCGGTACCGCAAGAACCCCGAGATTATGGGTGTCAATCCGTACAATGAGCTTGTGGCCAAAATCTTCCCCAGCTTCGAGGCCGACGCGCAGGCGATCATCGAGCGGATCATCCTAAAGGCCAAGGAGCGGGGTCTCGAGGTCAACATGCAGGACGGCTTTGATCTGTACAAGGAGCTGGCGGAAATCCGCAAGATGCACGTGCAGTCGCTACCTGGAAAGGAGTTTGCGTTCCACATTGAGAGTCTGCTGGAAGAGTTTGTGTGGCGGTGGATCAAGGGCGCGCAGGAGCGGATGGAGAACATTGCGGAAGAGGCAATCAAGCACGACCAGTTCCAGCCGCACGCGCAGAGCGCCTCAGACATACCGAACGACGACGAGCGGCACAGTGTGTCTGTTATGGACTTGTTCCAGGCATTCAGCCAGGCCGTAGATCAGATCTTCCAGCTGGAGTGGGGCGACGCCGTGCACCACGCCAAGTTTATGACGTCGCTATCGAGTGCGTTCACGGCGGGCATCGGACGGTACTGCGAGATTGTGGAGCAGCGGTTCGCACGGGAGATGGACCGGCCCAGTGTGCAGGAAGTGGCCAACTCCAACAAGACGACACAGGAGAAGTGGATGCAGTTCGCCAAGGACGCGATCAGCAACAAGGAGAAGGTCGAGCCGTTCCAGTTCTACCCCGAGTCCTTTGTTAAGCTCAACAACATTGAGTATGCGATGCAAGCGCTCGAGAAGCTGGAGGGGCGGGTCAAGGTGGACGAGTGTGCGGAAGTGCTGGTCAAGGCCAACGGCCCGGTCAAGCCGGTGGACCGGCGCAACGCCAAGTACGTGTTTACGATCAAGATTGTGGAGGCGGAGGATCTCAAGGCGTGCGACCCGACGGGCACGAGCGACCCGTACGTGGTGCTGGGCGACGAGTACCAGAAGCGGCTGGCGAAGACGCGGATCATCATGCGCAACCTCAACCCGCGCTGGGACGAGTCTGTTGAAATTACGGTGACGGGCCCGCTGAACATTATCGCGACGATCTGGGACTACGACACGTTTGGCGACCACGACTTTGTGGGCCGCACGTCGCTCAAGCTTGACCCGCTGCATTTCAGCGACTACCTGCCGCGCGAGTTCTGGCTGGACCTGGATACGCAGGGGCGGCTGCTGCTGCGCGTGAGCATGGAGGGCGAGCGCGACGACATCCAATTCCACTTTGGCAAGGCGTTCCGGCACCTGAAGCGGACGGAGCGCGACATGGTGCGCAAGGTGACGGACAAGCTGGTGGCGCACATCAATGAGACGCTATCGCACGAGGCGCTCAAGACGCTGCTGAACCGCGGGTCGATGCTACCGTCGTCGATGCAGGTGCTGTGGCAGAAGCGGACGTCGGCGAAGCCGGCGACGCTGACGCAGGCGGAGATTGAGAACACGCTGCAGCCGTTGTTCACTTACTTTAACGAGAACTTTGCCATTATGAATGAGACGCTGACACGGGCGACGATGATGGCGGTGATGACGCGGCTGTGGAAGGAGGTGCTGATGGCGATTGAGAGCCTGCTGGTGCCGCCGCTGTCGGAGAAGCCGTCTGGGCAGAAGTCGCTGACGCAGGCGGAGCTGGACATTGTGTACAAGTGGCTCGAGATGCTGTTTGATTTTTTCAATGCGCGCAACGACGACGGCGAGGCGCTCGGTGTGCCAGCGGACATTCTCAAGTCGGCCAAGTACCACGAGCTGGCGTCGCTCAACTTCTTCTACTTTGAGACGACGGAGAACCTCGTGCGCATCTCGGAGCGGATGGCGGCGGAGACGGCACAGCGGGCGCAGCAGCAGCTGCAGCGCCAGCAACAAGCGCTCAACGCGCCGGGCTCGACGCAGCGGCACATGTCGGCGCCGGCCGGGTTGGGGCCCGGGCCCAGTGTGGCGTCGACGTTTGCCAGTATGGGCACGATCCGGCGCGGCAAGAGCATTATGATGAGCCGCAACCTGGGCACGCTGCGCAAGGTCAAGGCGGAGAAGCGCAAGGAGGCGCAGGCTGATCCGTCGGACGACATGATTTTACGGATTCTGCGGATGCGGCCGGAGGCGGCCAGCTACCTCAAGGAACGGCACCGGCAGAAGGAGCGGATGGCGGCACACCGGGCGGCGACGCTTATTGTGCGGCAGAGCATCAGCCAGGGCTGGAACGGGCCGGCGTTTGGCGGTGCGGCGTACAACCGGAACCTGCCAGCGCGGTAGTTGTCTGTTGTCCGTCGTTGCCGTGTCGTTGTCCGTCTCTTTCTGTCTTTTTCATCGTTGCCGTCTTGTCTTATACCGTTTTAATTTTCTTTTTCTTATCTTCTGATGTTTGGCTGCAAGAGTGGGGGAGTCTTTCAGCTTGTTGGGTTTATTTCTCACTATCTGTTTAATCTTTGGTTCTGTTTCGGACTACCCCTTGTGTTTTGTATTGCGTTCTGTTTGGTCTTTGGTTTGGTTCTATTCTCAGTTGTTGTTGTATCGTGAGCGTGACATAGTTTCTTTTATCTAGAGCTATCTATAATATTTAACAGTCTTGTGTCTACATCGAATTGAATATGCTTATTATGCCAGTCTCGGTCGTGAAACTGTTTTACTTCTCTTGGCTTCTTATGGTATGATATGATACCCTAAAATTTCTATGTCGGTGCACAGCGGTCCACCTCCTTATGTAGGGGTATCCAACGTGTGAATAAGCATACGGAGTACACCATTGTCAACACACTTCTAGCCTAAATAGGGCAATGCAGTGCGGAAGTAGTGAAACTTCACTAGACCGTAGCGCTATCACATGATCTTCAAATGGTACCTCTTGGTGCTAGGATTTAGCTAGCGCCTTGAAAGTATCTTTTGAGCTTGTTGAAGAACATGTGATAGCGCTCTGGTCAAATGCACTTTCACTACTTCCGCACCGCACGACCCAACATATCACTATGAGAACTGACAGGCTGCTTGACGGCCTGCTCTGCTGTATGCTTATGCTTAAAAGCATATGCTTAGCCCTCCCCTGCGAGTGGAATGGTAATTTCGGCTTCTTGTGGACTCAGAAATAACCATAAAACTTTCCGGTATCGACTTTGGACGAATCAACAAAATCAAACTTTTTAATTTCACGGAGAAACTGGTATTCTTCAGCACAATACCAAACTGCATTCGTATTCTCTTTGTCTTAGACGAGGCTGCGCTTAGCACAGGATGACGTCTATGGCGCAGCCGTACTCGTTTCGGTTACAGAGTCGTTTGAGAGCCTATCAGGACAACAAGCACAGTCTACAGGGACCCACGTGATGACTCCAACCTATCAAACACACACACGCGTATTCACGTGCCGCCCGAACAGCCCCCCCTCATCGTCATGCATCGCTCCTTCTTCCTTGATTCCCCTTCTTGCCTTCTTGCCTTCTGACCGACATCTTACTTGTTCAATTGTGCCTTCCGTTGAGATCGCATCTCGTATAAGCACCTTCCACCATCCATTTCTACGACTCGGCTCCATATTACAAAGGATTTCCATTACATACTCCGTATCGACACGATCTGAGACGGTCTCGCCCTTCTCCTGGTGCCTGTTCTCTCCACTGTCATCTCCACTCGTCGCCTATCTGGACAGTCGCCGCCCCTTTGCTCACACTCAATTAATTGCTGCTCATTTGCTCTCATTTGCATTCATTTGCCGTCACATCTAACAATTTCGAGAAAAAAAAACAAGTTGTCAGCTGTCGTTGCCGCCTCCCGCTATATCAGCCACTATCCGCGGCGCTTAGAACAAATCGTCTATCTGGCTGCCTATCGGCGTCTCCCTATCTACGTCCTGTCTACGTCTTACCGACGTCCTGTCTACGTTACCTGTTTGTCTGTCTCAAGTAACAGCTACACTACACATACCAGCTACGACTCGATTTTTTCAAGCTGTTGTATCGCCGCGCCGAACGGCTTTCTGGGGCCAGATCCCGCCCAACTGCAGCCCAGCTCAGCGCCACCCCTGCTCAACGTCGACCGTTGATCGTTGACCGCTGAACGGCACTGACGATAATCAGCTTTGCACATATCACACACTGTGCCACTTCTTCTCTCCTCTCACTTCCACTTTTCACTTCCCACATCACAATGAACGCCGCTCCAGGACTCGACGCGCTGGCCCAGCGCGGCCCGGTGCCACTGTTCGACGCCCTCTTCCTCCCGCCTCCAGTACCGCCACCACAGGGTCTGCCGCCCGTAGACAGCACAGCACGAGCGGACGGAGGCGACTTCTCGATCCAGACGGTTGGCGTTGACAGCCCGGTCGATCTGGCGCCAACCGGCGCCAACGACGTTATCGAAATCACCATGACACAGCCAGCAGTGGATGCCAAAGAAACGGGCTTCGACACAGCAGTGCCAACACAAGACACAGCGCCCATAGCGCCAACTACACCAGTAGAACGGCCGCACGGAGGCCCGCCCGGCATGGAGGCCGAGGGTGGCGCAAATGGGCCGCACAACGAGCCGACGTCGGGCGACTGCCGGCTGATGGGGCCATTTGCCATTTTCGTGCAGCTGGGGCTGGGCAGCATGGCGCTCCTGTCGCTGGTGTTCAAGAGATGGCGCGAACGGCCGCAGCGGCCAGTCAAAATCTGGTTCTTTGACGTGTCGAAGCAGGTGTTTGGATCGGTGCTGGTGCACATGGCTAATGTGTTCATGTCGCTGCTGACGTCGGGTCGCTTCAATATGAGCTTTGTGGCACAGGACGTCGGCACGGCCGAAGAGCCATACGTGCCCAACCCGTGTTCGTTCTATCTGCTCAACCTCGCCATCGACACGACGCTCGGCATACCCATTCTCATCTTTTTGTTGCACGCCACGACGGCGGCCGTGTCGTACACGCCGCTGGGCCAGCCGCTCGAGTCGATCCAGTCGGGCAACTATGGCCGGCCGCCTAATGCGTGGTGGTGGCTGAAGCAGAGCATCATTTATTTCTGTGGCCTATTCGGCATGAAGATCTGCGTCCTGATTATCTTTTTGACGATGCCATGGATCTCGCGTGTCGGCGACTGGGCGCTGAGCTGGACCGACGGCGACGAGCAGCTGCAGATTGTGTTTGTCATGATGCTGTTCCCGCTGATCATGAACGCCATGCAGTACTACATCATCGACAGCTTCATCAAGGGCGAGAACGCGTCGTCGCTGGCCGCGTCGGGTCCTGTGCCGCACACGGGCGTTTACGACCAGTTGGCCGACAGTGCCGATGATGAGGTGTCGGACAACAGCGACTCGGACGATGACAGCACGAGTGGCCGGCACTCAAGGACCTATGCGCGGCGGCGTGCGGCCGAGGTGACGGCCCGCAAGCAGGCCGAAAGTCTCATGGCCACATCGACATTGACGGGCAAGAAGAACACCACTGTCGTCGTCGGCGATCCCGAGTACGACCCCGAGGTCGACGGTGACAGCTCGACGATCATTGGCAGCAGCACAAGCCAACGGTCGCGACACAGTGACAAGAGCCGGCAACCGACGACGACGGTTGGCTCAGTTCCCAAAGAGATGTATCCGGCCGAGTAGGAGAAGCTGTGATCTCTCTTTTGGTGTGCTTCTTTTTCCTTTTCTGCCTTTGCTCATGTCGACTGGTTTGGTCGTTCCATCATACCCATATATGTACAGGGATTCTGCGCTGTTTTCTCGTCTTAGCAAGCACTTGTCGTTTTGTTTTTCCATTTGTTTTTTCTTCTTTTAATTTGTGTCTTGTTCTTTTTGTCTTCCATAGAGCATACCTCGGCGTTTCGTTTTTATCAGATGCGTTCGTCTTCCGTATATCCCTCAGATATTTATCAGATCATTCTAGATGTCGTATTTCTATTTCTGGATGCATGAGATCCCGGGCCATTCTTATCAGATCCGGTTGTTTTGCCCTTTTTTGTTCTAACGTTTCTTTGTGATCTGTCTCACCCCTTTCAACGTCAGTGTCTGTCACACACAATGGCATCCTTAAGATGACCCTTTATGCGTTCTCTCATCACTTCTCGGCGTAGCTTGTCAACGTCTTGGCAGCAATCGACCTTCCGCATTTGTCTGATGTGCTCCTAAGCATAGAGAAGAGACACCAATTGCAAGACCGAATGCCGAGATTGCGCGTTTTCAATACGCTCAAACCCGTCAAAACCGGCTTACGTCCTGCTTAGGTTTCATGCCACTGCGCCAGTTACAGTGAGTGCCGACACTAATTGTATGTGCTTAGTGATTACGGTACCTATCCACCCCACTAATTAATAACGCGGACCGGTCTCGCTGTAGCCACTAGCCTTGGCAAAGTCTTTTCTTATCTTATCAGCATCGCAATCGCATTTTTATTTTTCACGAGGCTGGCTCTTCCGGCTTCTTCATCCATCTCTTGGTTTGATTAATTTCTCGAATCTATTTTATTAGATGCTTTTATCACTCCAACCCGCTGATCCTCGCTTTTTTCCCTCGGAGTTCGCTTCTTTGTCGCCGACTCTCCGCCATCTCTGCGCCATCTCGGCATCGACTTTTTCGACTTTTTCAACTTCATCCCGTCATCTTCCCCACGTCCTCCTCGCGTTCCCTCTCGACTTTTACGGAGCACTTCTTCGCTTTCCTCACTTATACGGACAAGCAGACTGCAAGGAAGCGGCGACCTAGCCCTTCGTACTACCGGCTGTCTGCTCTTCCTCTACTTGCTCGTCACCTCTTCGTCTTGCTCCTTTGCGACCCCCTCCAACCACCCCTCTCACATCTACTATTCAGCGCTCTTCATATCTACTTTACTTTTCGTCGCTTCCTCTCCGTGTATGCTTGCACTGAATTAACAACCCGGCTCCATATACACTACCCCCTCACTTCTCGACTGCACGCATCATTGGGCATCGCAACTCGTCACACCTCGTCAAGCATCTGCAGATCTGCAAGTCGCAACCAATAGCTCATCGCAACGCAAGACTGCAGCATCGCCAACTTGCACTCACAGTGCACTCGCCGCTCACTCCAACGTTGATACGCCGTCTGGCGTTCAGTCAAGGCAACTCGCCCGCCCTCGCGGCGGGGAGTTTGACCAAGGTCGCCGCTACCTCCACGCACTCTCCGAGTCGTGACAGTCACGCATCGTTTTCTTCTTATTCTTTTTCTCTCTTCTTCTCTTCTTCCCCCCACACCCCTCAGAATGTCTACTGCAATGGCTGCTAGCGAAGCCTCCTCTGTGCTTACAGCCGTGACTCCCAAGCCCCGTACTGCGGCCACCGAGGCCGCCGAGGACGTCATCTACGGATCGGTATGCTCCATGTCTCTTGTCCTCTCTATCTTGATATCTTAATGTGTTCTAACAGCAAAGGCCGCCGGTGTGATCGGCAAGTACATTGAATACCCGTTCGACACCGTCAAAGTCCGCCTCCAGGCCCAGCCCGACCACCTCCCCCCGCTCTACCGCGGCCCCATTGACTGCTTTCGCCAGTCCATTCGCGCTGATGGTTTTCTTGGCCTCTACCGCGGCATCAGTGCACCGCTTGTCGGCGCGGCCCTCGAGACGAGCAGCCTGTTCTTGTTCGAGCGTCTCGGCCGCAGCACGCTTTTGTGGAGCGGCATGTACCCGCACGATGTGCCGCTGTCGCTGCCCGCGCTCTACTTTACCGGCGCCTTCTCGGGCTCGTTCACGTCGTTCCTCCTGACGCCCATTGAGCTTATCAAGTGCAAGATCCAGGTCCCGGGTGAGGCTGCCGCTGCATCTGTTTCTGTTTCTGTTTCTTCTGTTTCTGCCGCGGCCACGACAACGACGACGACAACCGTGCACCGCCGGCCGCTCGAGGTCATTCGCGAGGTCTACCGCCACGAAGGCATTCGCGGCTTCTGGCACGGCCAGATGGGCACGCTGATCCGCGAGGCCGGCGGGTGTGCTGCGTGGTTCGGCGGCAAAGAGACGAGCACGCTGCTGTTCCGCGAGTACAACATCCGCCACGCCAAGAAGCAGAACGCGTCCGCCGCGACGCTGGCTCAGCTGCAAGCGGACCCGCTGCCGCTGTGGCAGCAAGCGCTGTCGGGCGCATCGGCGGGCATGTCGTACAACTTTCTCTTCTTCCCCGCCGACACGGTCAAGTCGCGCATGCAGACGTCGACGTCGCCCGGCGCTGGCGGTGTGCGGCGCACGTTTGTGGACGAGGCGCGGGTGCTCTACAAGCAGGCGGGCATCCGTGGCTTCTACCGCGGCTGTGGCGTCACGGTAGCGCGGTCAGCGCCCAGTTCGGCGTTTATCTTTATGGTCTTTGACGGCATGAAGACGCACTTTCCTCTGGCGTAGATTTTGTTCTTTTTTTATTTTCTCTCTCTCTCTCTCTCATAACCGGACATTGTCGGTTGACAAAGATTTTGCATATTGTCTTTACACATCTCTCTGAGCCAGGCCCTTTCTTGCTGAGGCGGCTCATTCAAAATTACACATAGACGGCCGGCGTTAATTTTTTTCTTTCTTTTCCTATGTTCTCTTCCTGTTCTTCTCGTTCTCTGTTTTCTGTTCATCTTGATGGCACGCCGTCATCCTTCCTACATGGCTACCAAAAGGGGAGATAGTTATTCTTACAATAGAAACAAATCAGACAAATACAAACTCCAGATCAAACTCCGTCCATGCGTATCTCCTTTGCCGCCATGATATCCAGTATCGTAACCTGCTGATCGATTACTGGTTCTTGGCCGGGCCTTTGCCCTTGTCGCGGCGCAGCGACCAGTTGTTCAGGTAGCCCGTGCCGGCGCTCAGGTACGTCGCAAAGCTCAGCCATGCAACATACGGCACCATGCACCAGCCTGCCACCTGTGTCGCCGGCTGCTCGAGCCACAGCGACGCCAGGTAGACATTCGCGCCCAGCAGGGCCACCGAGTCGATTGTCGCCTCAATGGGCCGCCGCAGCGAGAAGAACAGCGGCATCCACGCAAGGTTCAGTCCGAGCTGCACAGTGTACAGGCTGGCACTGATGATGCGGCTGTCGCGCGAAATCTCGGTCGGGCCCGGCACACCGACGGCGCGGTATGCGGCATAGCCCATGAGGCCGTACAGCACGGTCCATACGGGGCCAAACACGTACGGCGGCGGGCGCAGCGGCGGCTGCTTCAGCGAGCGGACATCAAGGTCATCGACCTGGGCTTTTCTGTCAGTATTTTTTTTAAGAATAACAACAACGAACAGCGCAAGCACGTACGCCGTGTGCTGTAGCCGACAGCTGTGCCGAGGGCAATGGGGAGCAGGATCGAGGCTGCCGGGCTGGCAAACACGGCCTGTGGAAGGGCCATGTGGTAGAGTGCGGTCGTCATTCTGTCGGTCAGTGCGTTTTCGGTGTCTTTTGAACGGTAATGAAGAGACCATCAAAATGGTGAGACTGAAGCCGATACTAGTTGATCGATGACGTTGTGGGCATACTTATCGATCGCGGTCATACTGACCAATCAGAACAATGCAAATTGGCAATATAAGTGGGTACATGCTGTCAGGAACCGAGCACTCCACAGCACGTTATATCAAGCCGATATCGAATCACTTGCATGTGTTTGTGAATGATACATGCATTGAATTAGACCAATGACCGACTTGAAATCAAGAATCAAGGGTTTCACTAACTGGCTTCTTAAAGCCAATTGCCAACTTCTGCAGTCAACACTATGCACGTACATAGACCAACCATGGTACTCGTCCAGTACGTATACTAGAAGTTTTATGATGGTGTATACATACGAAGACAGTTATGCCTTCCTCATGCACTTCTCTAGTAAGCATTACGGGAGATATCTCTTCAGTTTTGTTGAGCTCGATGCATGATGCCTCGGGTGCATGATGCCCCGGATAACGAGACGGCACAGCATCATTCTCAATACTGATAAAGACAGTATCAGCTACATTTAGAAAATAGATAGCAGCAATAAAACACCACAATCTAAATACAAATACAACAACGGAACCTACTCCGTAGAATCGAATTACGACGTATCAACATAACAAGCTCGTCAGGTGACTCTCGGCTCGAGCCATGCATTCCCAATTGGGCTTAGCGCTCAACTCCGCCCCCCAGCTAAGGCGCGTTTGCCGTGCCATCGACCTCGAGCATTGTCTTCTCTTCCTGTCGCGCTTTTGCTTTCGCATCCTTTTCCACCTCATCCATCACCACCACCCGCACGGCCTTATCGAGCATGCTGTCGTGAATCATCGCCGCCAAGCACCAGCTCTGTCAGCTCTTTTTCTTTTTCTTTTCCAGTCCCCATTTTCTTCCCAAGAAACTCGGATTTGATCCAATTGTTCGTTCTCCTCGTCTCCTCGTCTCGTCTCCTCGTCTCGTTGTCTCTCCCATCACTCGTCTCTTCTCTTATCCTCCTCTCTCCCATCTTGTGTTCGTTGCTGGCCATCTCTTGGCCGCTTATTCCCTCGTCTCTCGTGTCCTCTGTCTCGCCGCGCGTCCTCGTGCTCGACCTCCGTCCTCTGCTCCCGGAGCACCCTCAACAACCGCCTCCTCTCTCCCACCTCATCTCTCACCTCATCCCTAATTCATACCTCTCTTTGCCATCTACTGGTCCCCTTTACATTGTCAGGAGTGTCTGTTGGTCCATGCCGTCTACGCACGTCCATTGCCCTTAGTCGTCTTTACTTCCTACTACCTTCGGCCCTTTGGCGCCTTTTCCTTTTCTCTTTTCTCATTTCTTCACTTATCAATTACTCTACCCCAGATCATAATCTAACTGCAGCCATGTCGCGCAACAGCAGGACTTCATTCTCTCTGTACTCCCCACCCGCCGTGGCACTCGCTTGCCCTCGACTTGACGTCTCGACCTTGACGATACCCTAAGCCGGCACTGTGCTCCTCGACTTCCACACACTTCCAACCATGGACTACAGAGACTCGGCGCGCTCACCGTCCGATCGGTCATGGAACCCACGCGACAACGGCCGTAGAGACGACCGCGACCTCTTTTACCGCGGCAGATCTCCCGGTATGTCTACCCCGTCTACTAATTTTGCTCTATATCCAGCATCATCTGAATCTAACTGGCGGCAGCACCTGAGCGCAACCACAGCCGCCGCCCAAACCGCTCCCGATCCCCGCCGGCAAACATTGACCGCTACGAACCTCGTCCGAGAGGACGCGACGACTATGGTGGTGGCAGAGACCGTGACGACAGACGTGATCGTGACGACAGACGTCGCCCCAACTCGCCACCTTCCAACATTGACAGATACGTCTCCGGCCAGCCGCTGCAACTCTCAGCTCCCCATGGTGCCCTTACCCTCTTGTCGCCTGCGCACCACACACCGCAACCACGCACACCTTTTATGAACCCGATCAATGACCCGCTGACGCTGCCGTACCAGGTCGGCTTCTCTTTTTTCGGAGAGTGGTGGCGCGCAAACGAGTTGATCAAGGAGGACAGGGAGGCACAGCGGACCGGCCACCGTCCAGAACGCCGCTCAAAGGACAGCCCAGAAGAGCGCGAAAGGGAAAAGGCCAAGATCCAGGCTGCGTACGACAGCTACAAGGAAGAGGTGCAGGCAAAGATGGCGCAGGCGTTTGTCAAGCAGCACAAGCAATCGCAGTGGTTCATTGAGCGCTACGTTCCAGATGTGCGCCAATCCATCCAGCAGCAGCTCGGCGAAGTCCGCAAGTCATTCTATGCGCAGTGGGAGCGCGATCTCGAAGCAGGCATCTTTGACGAGTTTACTCTCGAGGGCGTTTCCCGGTCCGACCTGGCAGCGGCATCGACCACAGCGACCGACAAGGAGGAAGGCGAGACGACGGGCAATGCCAACCCTAGCGAGGTCATGGGCGTCGGCGACCTCGTCCCGGCCGTCAGCGGTGCCGACATCCGCGACGAGACTCTGTCTGCGCCCACACTTCTCATCAAGACCATTTCTACGACGGTCAGCCGCCAGAACCTTGAGGCCTTTTGCCGCGACAATTTGGGCGACGGTGAGGGCGGCTACCGCTGGCTGTCGCTCAGCGACCCCAACCCCAGCAAGCGGTACCACCGCATAGGCTGGATCATGCTCAACGCAGGCCCAGACGGCGGCTTCCCTGCCCAGGACGAGGACGGCAATGTGGACATTGACAACCCCAAGACCATCCCCATTGCCGTGCGAGCTCAGCAGCTCGTGGACAGCAAGACCGTCAAGGACGACGTGCGTGGTGACTTTACCATCCACGTTGGCGTGCACAACCCGCCCAACCAGCTGCGGAAGAAGGCGCTGTGGGACCTCTTTTCGGCCCCCGAGCGGATCGACCGCGACTTGCATCTCGTGCAGCGCCTCGTTGCCAAGTTTGAAAACGACGTTGATCCCGGCATGAACGCGATGCTGCGTGTCGAGGAGAAGGTGGAAGAGCTCAAGGCCAGCGGCCGTCTGCAGCCTGTGCGCAGCTTGCCGGGGCCGGCGCAGAAGCCGAAAAAGACGAAGCCCAAGGCCAAAGGTCGCAGCCGGGCTCTTGATATGGACGTGAGCCTTGACTTTGACACTGGTATGGACAACGAGGACATGGACGACGACCGCGACGATGAAGAAGGGGAGGCCTATGAAGACGAGGAAGGCGAGGAGCCCGAGGAAGGCAGTGCTGAAGAAGAGGTCGACGACGAGTACCTCATGATCCAGAAGAAGCAGCTTGATCTGTTGATCGAGTACCTCCGTCGCGTGTTCAACTTTTGCTTCTTCTGTGTCTTTGAGAGCGACTCGGTCCACGAGCTGACGCGCAAGTGTCCGGGTGGGCATCTCCGCCGCCCGCGCAGAACACTGGCGCCGTCAGCGCGAGAAGTTGCTCGTGCGACTGCGCACGGTGATCCGTTCCCGGCGCCGAGTGTCAACCGCCGGCCAGTCGAAGCCCCCGCCATGGGCGAGGCTGAAGAGGGCGAGCTTACGCAGGACGGTGGTGCTGGCGCAGGCGGCAAGAGCCGAGCCGGACCGGCCAAGTCGGAACAGCAGCTTCTGCGCGCGTACAACTGGGTCAAGACGTTTGAAGAGAAGATCCATTTGATTCTCGAGCCGGGCTCGGCGGACCTGCGCAAGTTTGGCGGCAAGCCTGTTGAGGATGCTCTGATGAGTGACACTGGCAAGTACGTCAAGCAGGAGGACGAGCACAAGTACCGCTGCAAGCTGCCCGACTGCACCAAGCTGTTTAAGGAGGAGCACTTTTGGCGCAAGCACGTCGAGAAGCGTCATGCTGAATGGTACGACGCGCTCAAGGCCGAGGTATGTTTATTTTTTTGGTTTTTGGTATAATTTCCCTGGTATCATCAATATCACTAACATCTCACAGCTCCGACTTGTCAATGCGTATGTGGCAGATCCATCGCATATTGCCCCTTCGCGGACAGATGCCAACTCGAATGGCCACTTCCCGGCCGGCACCGGCCAGAACCCGACCGGCACGCCTCGTGGGTTCAACCTCAGCAACTACAACAACATGACGGGCCTGCCGTCTGTGCCTGGCTTCTCCAAGGGCGCTGGCTCGCCCATGGGCGGACCGGGCGCAGGCTACAACATGTACCACCCGGTTGCCATGCAGGTCCCTGGCAGCTGGCAAGCGCCTGGTGGTCTGGGCAGCGGCGCCGGTGGCCCTGTGCGCCGCGGCGGTGCCCCCAAGTTCAACAGCCGCCCCGGTCCGTATGACCGGCGTCCTATGCGCTGGCACCCGGATGCCGGTCTCACGGGCGGGCCCTCCCACTTGTTCAACGGCATGGGCGGCGGGCGCGGCGGCAGTCGTGGCGGCCACTCGGGTGGTTCTCGTGGTGGTCCTCCCGGTGGTGGCACTGGTCCGCGCGGGGATGCTGCCGGACCGCAAGAAGCCATACAGGGCCGTACGATCAAAAGCTACGAGGATCTGGACCAGGCCGGCAACGGCGGTGGCAGTGGCGGCGGCGAGCTGAACTACTGAACTACTAGGTACTAAGCCGGTAGGACAGTATAAAAGGAGGCGTGAGAGTGGATGGTGTTTGTGGGTGTGCAGTTGTGCATCCGTTTGGTTTTATGTTTATCTTGTTGTTCTTTGTTGTTGCCGCCAGTATACGATGGGACAATTGACTTGGCCCATGCATCTTTTGTGTCAGTCAGACACTGTGGTGTTGCGTCGCAGTTTTTAAAAGTAATTTAGAGTGCAGTGTAATATTTGATTTGATGCTTTCCTGGTTTGTGATTTGTGAAAGAGTGTTGTGATGGAAGTGACGTAGGTTAGTATGGCTTAGTCAGCATCGTGATGTAAGAGCGACCACGAAATTTTCATGGAGCAGGTCAACATCTCTCGTCAGCAGCCTTGAGTACTTTTTATTTTTTCAATATAAGAAACAAAATAAATCTCGTTGAGACACCACTGGCACTGACTAGACCGCCAACGCCTTGCACATCGGAACCCTTTGCTCATCCGCCATCGTTCCTGTTCCTGTTCCTGACAGCCCCAGCAGCCGCTCCGATCATGGCCGATCCGCGCACGCAGCCATGGGCCGTGCTTGGTCTTGACCCGTCTTGGTTTTCAGTGCCGGGCCAGTCTTTTTCTGACACGGCCGCGACCGACGACGCCACCCGCTCTGCACTTGTGCGCCGCGCCTACCGCCGCGCCCTGCTGCAGCACCACCCCGACAAGCAGGCCTCAGCAGCCCAATCCTCTACAATCTACACTGTCGACCAGATCAAGCTGGCGTATGCCGCACTCGGCGGTGGCGGCGGTGACTCAAAAGACTCAAAAACGCACAAGGCGGTACTGGACGGCCTCGCCAGCGGCGCGACGGCGACGGGCCTCGAGATTGTCGATCTCGACGAGCTGCCGTATGACGAGGCCGAGCAGGCCGACGGCACGTCGGTGCAGACGTGGTACAGGAGCTGCCGGTGCGGCAACGCGCGGGGGTTTACGTTTGACGAGCACGACTTGGAGGAGGAGCTGGATGCGGAGGCGATGGAGACGCTGGCGGACGACGGCGGCAGTGACATCAAACAGAGCGCGCCCGTCGTCGGCGAGCTGATGGTGGGATGCCAGGACTGCAGCTTGTGGCTGTGTGTGCACTTTGCATCCGCACCAGACGAGGAGGAGGATGACGAGGATGCGTGAAGCTTTCTGTTCTCCTTATTTTGATTGTTTTACATTCAGTTTTGTATCCTCTGTTCTTTATCCCTTCTTCTCTTGTGCTATATACCAATACCAGTTTACCTTCCTCTTACGAGCATAACGTCAAGCTTCATTCTATTACGGTTTGCTTACATCATCTATTCACAGCAACATCAGACTTCAAAGTGCTTAATCAGTCAACGCGTCATGCGGGGGATTCTTGATATATTTGAAAATTGATTTTTTTCTGATATTGACTGGCTTCTCTTTTTCTCTCTCTCTGGGTTCTTTTGCTTGTCTCAGACTTTGAGAAAAACAAAGCACAAAGAAAGACAAGGAAAGGAAACAAAAAAAGGGTAAATAAAAACTCGGGAAAGGGGTTTGGGGAATTTTGTAAGACGAGGGAAAACAAAAGGGAAAAGGGAATCAGGAGAGAAACTCAAGGCGTCCTGGTCTAGGCCCAGGTCCAAGTCCCCGTCCCGCACCGCACATGTCGTCGGCACGGATCAGAGACCAGACTACGACACCTCTTCTGTTTCTCCCCCGAAACAAACAAAAGACGAATATCCCTTCCTTCTTTCCTTTGTGCACACACTCCGTAGACACCAGCCGGCATCTGCCGGCATCTCAACAATCAAAAAAGATCAACCGATTACCGGACGAAAAGAGAGAAAACAACCCAAGAAAAGGAGAGAACATGACAAGTCGTGTTATTCGTTTACTCGGCCTTGGGCTCCTCGGCAGCAGGAGCAGCCTCGGCAGCCTTGGGCTCCTCGGCGGGTGCAGCCTCAGCAGGGGCAGCAGCAGGCTCGGCCTCGGACGAGGTCCAGAGGGTCTGTAGTGTTAGTTACTGCTCGGATCAATATAAAGGGACGAGCGGTTGGTGCTTACCAGGTTGTCGCGCAGCAGCTGCATGATCAGGGTCGAGTCCTTGTAGCTCTCCTCGGACAATGTGTCGAGCTCTGGATGTGTTAGCAGGTGCAAGAAGAATACATGCAAGCAAGTACAAATACTGACCAGCAATGGCATCGTCGAAAGCCTGCTTGGCCAGGTGGCAGGCCTGGTCGGGGGCGTTCAGGATCTCGTAGTAGAAAACGGAGAAGTTCAGGGCGAGGCCCAGACGGATGGGGTGGGTAGGGGGCAGCTCGGTCTGGGCAACCTCGGTAGCAGCCTTGTACGCCTCCAGGGACTTGTCGGCGGAGTCCTTGCGTCTGTCGCCAATGGCGAACTCGGCCAGGTAACGGTGGTAGTCACCCTTCCTTTTTTGAACGGTCAGTACATGCAGACACAGCAGACAGCAAGGTATCGAAAGTATCGAGTCAGACATACATCTTGTGGTAGAAGACCTTGGACTCGCCAGTCTTGGCAGAGGGGATCAGGTGGTCGTCAAGAACCTTCAGGATGTCATCGCAGATGTTGGCCAGCTCCAGCTCAATCTTCTGGCGGTACTCCTTGATCAGGGTGACCTGAGACGAGTTGCCCTTGGACTCCTCCTTCTGCTCGATGGAGGTGACGATTCTCCACGAGGCACGGCGGGCGCCAATGACGTTCTTGTAGGCAACGGACAGCAGGTTACGCTCCTCGACAGTCAGATCGTTATCCTTGGAAGCAACAATCTTCATGTTCTCGACCATCTCTGTTGGAAGGGTGTAAATGACGCGTCAGCAGGTTGTAGGAAAAGGCGGACAGCGAGGCTCGCATCTCGGAAACGAGACCCTCGCGGCGAAACCGGATAGTCGAAAGTATTCGAGACGGTGAAATCAAGATGCAATCGAAATAGACGTACCCTCGTAGCGCTCAGCCTGCTCGGCGAGCTTGGCGAGGTAGACAGCATCTTCGTGACCCATTTTGTCGGTTTGAGTTCTAGAAGAGGAAAGTCAGCAGATGCACAAGATGATGAGATGTTTGTAGTCAAGCGAGTAGAGTGTGAAGCCAAGTAGTGACGATAGAGTAGAGCGTTGTATCGGGTTCCGATGCGGTCGGACCAAATGTAGGTGAAGGGGGGGGACAAGAACAGGAGACGAGGGGATGTTCAGCTGCGATAGGGAGGCAAGGCAGTGTAGCAGAAGACGACGAGACGGACAAGAAAAAGCGAATGCGCAGGCAATGGATGGAAATTGACAAGGGGAGATATACAGTACAGAGAGTGAAGTTGGTGATAGTTGAGTGTTGACGATATGCAATGGATGCAGTTGAGACAGTAGAGAAAGGATTGGGGAGGAGAAAGAAGAGACAAGCAAGGTAAGGGAAGGAGACCAGGGGATGACTAGGAGAGGACAGCTGGATAGCGGGCTTTAGGGACTTAGGGGGAGGAATAGGGCGAAGGGGGTGGGAGGTGGGCGAGGAGGGGAGAACAAGGCGTGGAAATAGAGCGAATAGAGCCGATAGAGCTGCTGTAGAGCACTGAATGGCGGAAAAGAGGGCCAGACGGCAGTCTGAGAGAAAAAAGGAGGCTCTCCCCGCTTCTTTTGGCCAATGCAGTGGGGTTTGCGCAAAAGTGGGACAGCGACAGCAGTTGCATACACATAAGCGTCCAGCACACGGGCCAGGGACCAGATCGGCGGGAAGACGGCGACAGCGAAGTAGCAGCATAGGCAGCGACAGCAGCAAGACTAGGAGCAATAGAGACGAGGCCGAGAAGGGTTGACGAGGCGCAAGGAGTCGAATTGAATGTCATCGTTGTCGAAGAGGATTAAATTAAATGAAGAAATTATTGGGAAATTAGGTGTTGAAGGTTGACAAAGGTTGACAAAGACGGCGACAAAAGATAAAGCACGGCTTCGAAACATCGTATTGGACTCGAGATTGACGGGCCGTGTGACTTGAAGATCTGGCCAGTTGCTAGCATAATGTCCGGCTTGCTGTCGTTGTCTGTTGCTTCGTAGTTCTATCGATGAGCGGGGGGTAAACCCCGGCCCGATGCACGTCGAGCCGCTGTCCGGCCATTGATACTGGTGTCGTCGGCTCTCATTGTCCATCCATTGTCCATCTGGTCTGATTTGTGCTGCTGTTGCTTTTGCTTGAGTCGGTCACGATGACGCAGGGGCAGACAGGTGTAGTGTATGGTAAAGGGTAGCAAAGGGCAGGGTAAAGGGCAGTGCAAAAGAGCAAGGCAATGGATAGAAAGCAATGGCAGTGACAAAGCAAGGCAAGCTGATGGGGCTAGATAGACAAGACCGGCGCAACCGCTGCGTTGCGCCGTGATGCCGTCATCAAGTCGACTGTACCGCAGAGCACCGTGTCGAGCGGTACCGTTGTTTGGTATACATACCTGTGGTATTAAGCAAAAAGGAGCTTGGAGGGGAGGGAGGACTGTTGATCGGAAGAGTGTAGGTAGGTTGGTGGTAGTTGTTCGGGGTGTGTTGGTTGTTTGGAGGAAGAAAGGAAGAGAGGAAAGTAAAAGAGGAAAAAAAAGGGGAAGTCAAGGTGAAATAGAGACAAGGCGGAATGCGAACGAGGCAGGAGGAAAATTGGGCTCGCAGGCGAAAGAGGAAAGTGCAGTGTTGCTCACTGTTTTGGTTGACGCGATGAGGTAAACGGTGGTGCTTGGGGGGGGCGGAAGAGACAGGAGGGGTGGAAACGGTGGAAGTGCTAAGCCCACCGTTTTGATTAGGCACAATAGCGCAGGCTAAAAGACCCGAAACAAAAGGCGTTTTAGTAGTCAACGGCTGATATGGCGGCAGCGACCAAGAATTGCGTACATACATATTACATGGAATGAGGTGAGACACGGCTGTGCGTCGTAAGTCGCGTTTCTATCACTCTACCGAAGCCTTTCCACCCAGTAGTGCGATCACACCGCCATGTGAGACGCTTGCCGTTTTGATACGGTGTTCCCGTGGAATGCATCCCGAAACGGAGCTGGTATTATCTTGAGCATATGTTGCCAAGGATGTACGCGTCCAGCGCTGTCCGTGCCGGTGAAAGCACCCTCATTTATCTTCAGCCGGTTTTACACCGACTGAGCCCAGGCCCGCGTAAGATCAGACGTCCAGCTGAGCATCGAGCAGAGAGGGGTGGATAAGATACGATGTAGGGCCACTCTGGCTGTGACGATAAGACGGATCGAAGTGGAAACAGACAGAAACAATTCATAACGGTGTTTTCCACACGTGACAAAAATACGCCAAAACGGATAAAACTGCCGTTTCGTAAGGGAGGGGAGGTGAGGGGCGTCAAGTGTGGCTATGCTAATGCTTGCTTTGGCTGTCAACGAGCGCATAACGTCAGTGTTGGCTACGGCACGTGACATACATGTGTCACATGTATCTACGTCCTACCTTCCTCATGTTTAAGTCATACATCATGTATATTTACCATTCGCCCGAGGGCCTCACCCACATAGCTAGCAATAACAATAACAACAATCAGACCAAAGCATAAGATCATATCATTGACCTCATTCCCCGCGCCCACAGTCAGAGTGCTAACGAACCGCAGACGTCACTCAATGTCTGCTGGCGTTGGTCTGGCCGCTAATCGTAGCCGGGTAATAGATAGTGTTGGTGCTGTGTTCGGGACAGCATCTCGTATTAACGGCCTTGTGATACAGACGGGATCTGACAGGCGTCAGACGCTCCGGCGAGAGTTGTTTCTTTGTTTTTGTAATTTGGCGTTACTGTTGTTATCTTGTCACTCTACTGCGGCGCAGGTTGATGACGTTTTGCATGGCAAACTGGTGATCTCGGCTGGTATCTGGCTAGACGCGGGACTACCGGCATGCCCCGTGGCCCTGCACAGACATCGTTGCAGTTGATCCTGGTCCATCTACTTCTATTCTCTTCTGTCTTGGCAGCGGCTGATACATTCTGCTTGCACAAGACACGAGCTTCACCTGACAACGGAATCCAATGTCAGCCAGATGTTTGTAAACAAGATGTTCACGTGGATAAATCACATCACCCAACATCACTCTGTCTTGCATGCCGAGTACTGCTCTCTCTTCTTGGATCCCATGTCGGTGCCGATCCATGCCACGATCTGGACCGCACTGGCGGGCCACGGTCGCGTAACACAAATGTCACAACTGACGACGCACGGGGTAGTATCTTTGAGTAGATCAAACACTGCATCCTGTCAACCTCTTTTCGTCACAAGACCTCAAGCCGTGGCGTGAGCAATGTTGTCTTGATCACGTGATGTCAACACAATGTTGATGTGCAGAACATCGTACACCCTCCCACTCGTTCTTTGCCGCTTCTCCTCATTCTTTTGCCGTTACTTCGCCCGTTTTCTTCGGCTGATGACGGAAGCTGGAGGACAGGCGGCTGCTGCAGTGGGCCTGTCTAGCGCTATTTTATGCGCTTTTCCGCTGTTCTGGTACATAGTAGTCGTATGACACTGGCGAGTGCCTGGCCGGGCCAAAGGTGGGGTGCTGGTGCTGCAGTGGTCTGCCCTGGATGAGAGGTTAGGGTGCACTGTCTTCAGTCTTCAGTCTGGCAATGGAAGGAAGGAGCACCTAAAGTATCTGCCAATAGCGCCCTTCGGTCCAATCCGAGCTATATATCCAATCACGCTTTTCCTCCCGGACTCGTCTTCCTCTCTTCTCTCCTCTTTTTCCTCTCCCTCTTCTTCCCTCGCCGCACACACAAACAACCACAACCACACTTTACAATGCTTCGCCAACTCACCACCGTTGCCCGTCCGGCTACCTTCTCGGTCCGCACCTTTGCCACCTCGGCCATCCGCATGACCGAGGGTGCCACCGGTGCTCCCCCCAAGTCCGGCAGCCCGTATGTCTATATTCTATGCCCTATGCTCTATGCTCGGCCTATATACCATCCGCCGTGCTTGTCCAGCTGCTAATATCTCAGTGACGCCTTCCAGCGCCGCGAGCGCGCCAACGAGGACTACACCATCCGCCAGCGTGAGAAGGAGAAGCTCCAGCAGCTCAAGCTCAAGCTCAAGGAGCAGCAGGCTCACCTTGACCAGCTTGCCCAGCACATGTTCGTAGCCCACGACCAGAAGTAGACACCTAAACGTGTCTACTTTGGACTACCGCCCTCCCCTCATGTGCGCTGCTAACTCTTATCCCTCACAGTGACGAGCTCACCAAGGACGACGAGCACAAGTAAATGCATCGCCCGCGACAGAATGCAAGAATCCTCAAAAAAAAAAGATGAAAGGCGGACGACAAACGACAATGAAAAGGACACAAACAGGAGCAGAAGCCCGCGGCTGCCGGGCTTCGGGGACGGCTCCCTGACATGGTCCGGCGCATCCAGTACGGCAAGCCCGTGAACTGGTGCTGTCCGGATCAGCTGTGTATTTACTTGCTTCGGTTTTTCTCTACTTTTTTTCTTCCTGGAATACAATCCACAAGATCACATGGCCGAGTGATGTATACAGTCATAATTTGAAATGAAGCTCAAAACTGATCACTGTTCACATTTGCTAAAGACTGAACGAGATGGAAAATAACAAACCAAACAAACTAAAAAGCAAGCCATTATCGCAAGACGCACGAAGAGGGACGCGCCAATAGCAGACGGCATCCCGTCCATGGCCCAAATCCAGCAGAAGCACAGGCAGATGCACAAAAGAACAAACATGACAAACTCCTAGATACAGCCGCCAAAGACCGGCTTAAAGACACAGCAACACGCAGAAGGATCTACCGCCGGCCCATGTACGACCGGTAGAAGCTGTCCGCCGCATCGCTCTCCAGACCCCCGTGTGCACCGCCCAGTCCGCCCTCGGCCTTCTTCGCCGAGTTCACCTTGGCCTGCAGCGAAGCCGCGTTGGTGTCGATCCACTGCAGCTGGCTCAGGTGGCCATTGAGCACACGCACAATCTGGCTCAGCTGGTTGAGTTAGTAAGCAGGCTTAATAGAAGAAGGAAGGAAGAAAGGAAGGAATGAAGAAGGAAAGAAATAAGAAAGAAAAGACAAGTACTCACCGGATCATCAGTCTTGCCCGTCTTGCTGAGACTGCCCGAAATGTCGTTAATCTCCTTGATCATCTTGGTCATGTCCTTGCTCATGTCGTCCATGCGGTCAATCAGACGCTCGGCCAGCTTGTATGTACGCTCGCGCTCCTGGTCAGGGCCCGTCAGCTGCTCGCCAGGTCCGCTCTGCCGGCTCAGCAGCTCCTCTGCCTCGCGCTCGTACCGGTCCAGCCACGCCGCAAGCTCGTCCTGCTGGCTCTCCACCGACTGCAGCTGCCGGTCAATCTCGTTGCTGGCACGCTCCGCCTCGTACGTCTCCAGGTACAGCTTCTGGATCTTCTCGCCGTTTTCAACCAGCTTCTGGTCCCACTCCTTGACACGCGATGCCTGGCCTTGGAACTCCTTCTGGTACTTGTCCAAGTCCGTCGCCCAGCGGCCAATAATTTCGTCCATTGTCCGGTTTTTGAGCCGAGCCAGCTGTGATGTTGGGCCCGCCGTCGAAACTGCCGCCGTTGATGCGGGGGCAGCCGCAGTGGAAGATGCAGCAGCGGTCGTCGTCGTCGGAGTGGAGGCCGAAGCCGTCGTAGTGGCCGCTGCGGCAGGCTTGGCGCCGAACAGAGAGCTAGCAGCAGGAGCGGCAGAAGTAGTGGCAGCCGGTGCAGCCGTTGTTGCGGCAGCTGGCTTAGCAGTGCCGAAAAGGCCGCCGCCAGCCGCAGCTGGGGCCGCAGAAGTGGCCGCAGGTGCAGTTGTAGTGGCAGCAGCAGCAGGCTTGTTGCCAAACAGAGATGTAGCGGGTGCTGCCGTGGTCGCAGCAGCGGGGGCCGCGGCAGACGTAGCAGCACCGCCGCCAAACAAGCTGCCAGACGCAGGAGCAGCGGTTGTGGCTGCTGCCGGTGCAGTAGTCGCCGCATCAGTACCGAAGAGAGGCTTGGCCGCAGGGGCAGCAGAGGCAGCCGGGGTAGCAGCGCTACCACCAAAGAGGCCACCTGCTGCTCCAGCAGCAGCAGGCTTTGGTGCGAACAAGCCACTGGAGGCAGCCGCAGTAGTTGTAGCAGGCGCCGATGCAGGCGTTGTCGAGGAGAAAAGCGCGCTTGGCTTTGGTGCGGCGGTGTTGGTATTGCCAAAGAGACCGCCAGAAGGCGCCGCGGCGCCAGCAGTAGTGGCCGGCGCTGCCGAGCCCTGGCCAAAGAGTCCACCTGTTGAGGGCTTTGTCGCGGGCGGTGCGCCAGCAGGAGTCGTGGATCCCAGTGCGGCAAGCAGGGGCTTTGCAGGAGTCGCGGCACCGAAAAACCCGCCGCCACCAGAGCTTGCAGGCGCTGCTCCGCCAAAGCTGAGTGCGGTACTTCCAGCTGCTGGGGCTTTGCTAAAAAGCGCACTGGGTGCTGTCGATGTCGCAGCCGGGGCTGATGCACCTGTGCTGCTAAAGCTGAAGCCAGCGCCGCCAGCTGTCGTTGTGGCCGGGGTTGATGCCGCACCAAACAGGCCACCACTAGTCGAAGGGGTGGAACCGAAGAGGCTCTTGCCAGCAGCCGGTGCTGCAGCGTTACTAAAGAGGCCACCTCCCGCGGCAGGAGTGGCAGCTGAGTTGCCAAAGGAAAACGATGCCGCGCCTCCTGCAGCGCCAGCTCCGGCACCAAACAGTGACGGTGCGGCTGTGGTCGGGGTGGACGAGCCAGCCGTGGTCGAAGGGACAGTGAATTCGAAACCCATGATGGTCAATAGCCGAAGCGAATCGGAGAGCGTCGTCCAGGTCTTGATATGCTTCTCGGGGATGTCGATATTGTCGAGGAGTCGATGGGCTGCGAAAGCAGTGTCGACGTGTTGATCGTGACGACTTTTGTTGACCTGGTCGACGCAAATAAAAATTGTTGTAGAAACGGCAGACAAATCTCGTAAGGGTTACTGCGCGTCGATATAGATGGATCCTAAAGACGAAAACCTTCTTGTTGCACGTCGTTGGGTGAAGCTTGTCAACAAAAAACCGATAATCAAAAAAGAATTACGCGACAACAAGCTCCCTACTACCAATCCGGGCCAGGCGCCTGCTTACCATTTGTTCTCCACTTTTAGTCTACGACCGGCTTACATAATGGCCCCTAGGCTCGATCTGTAGAGCAACCGTCTACTCCTCATTTCGCCTCACTCTCCCAGAATCACATCTGCCCAGTATCACATCCAGTTTGCCGCTGACAATCATCGCCAGCCGCTAACATATCGTTTACTTGTTCAACAATTTCTATCAAAGACACACATTATTGCTGCAGCTTGTACAGCTCTCACGACCATTTACGTTGACCGCAACCCCTCACCGTTCCTAGTGGTGGCTGGCCCATCACACAAGATACATCATCCATCACCTTGGTGTAGCCTAGAAACCTCCAGACCCTGCAATCGTTTGCAGCCTACGACTATTAGACCCATTCACGCAACAAAGCCACGCAAACAGGCATCATGACAGGCAGAAGAGACAGTCTGACGCCGCCTGTGCGCACACACACGGAGGATCCAGGAGCTCGTGACCTAGGTGCGTTAAGAACACAAGCATTGATTCTGATGCATGAACATATAACAATGACGGTGCTGACAGTCTAGACTCCGAGTCTGATGACCACTTCTCGGACGCACAGTCCGTCGCCGCCGATTCGTCGTGCGCATCGCCCATCCCCAAGACGAGAGTCGAAAAGATCGACAACGAGCCCTCGTATGGCGAGGTGCCGGGTACCGAAGCCTACCGGATGCGCGAGGGCGATGCCGAGCCAGACGAAATTGCTGTGATTAAAGACAGCGGCGACATTGAAGAGCCAGTTGCGGCGGACAGCCTGCCCAAGCCGCATGTGCCCATCACAGTGCTCGAGGAGGCACCCGACGCCGAAGGGGCCAAGACGCCCGACGGCAAGAAGCATGAGGCAGACCCCGTGCCGGACTTGGTCGTGAAGGCGGACGGGACGACGCTGGAGATCAGTGGCGCAGATACAACTTCTGGTATGCACAAGTAGAGAGGACACCTGGGCTGTTGCATGTTTCTCCTTTGTCTCTCGACTCCCCTTTCCTGCTTTCCTGCTTTCTTGCTTTCCTGTGCTCGTGTTTCTTGCTGTCTCGTGTACGTTCCTGTATTGACCATCTATGTAGTCGATGCACCAATAGCAAGACCACGTTCATCCCCTTCTCCAGAACCGCGTAGTGCAGGCGCTGCCGCGGACTCCTTCGATGAATACAATGAAAACGACGTCGATGACGACAACAACGACGACAACGACGACGACGATTTTGGAGACGATTTTGACGACTTTGAAGAGGGCGCCGACACGGGCGCCGACGACGACGACTTTGGCGACTTTGATGACGGCTTCCAGGAAGCAGCCGCACCACCAGCCGCACCACAAGCCACACCACCAGCCCCATCACAGCCTGTGCCACAAGCACCGCCGGCACTCGCTTTCCCGATTCCCGACTTTGAGGGTCTAAGCATAGAGGAAATCCTCAGTGCTACTGCGCCATACCTCAACGGTCTCTACCCGCCAAACGACTCGCTCCCAGCACCGCCACCGCTCAGCAACGCCATCTTCTTGTCGCCGCGCAGCGAGTCTCTGTGGTCGCAGCTGGTCGCGCCGCCGCCGTTGGCACCGCCTGATTGGATACGCAGCCGCATCCGCCGTTTGTTTCTAGTGAGCCTGGGCGTGCCGGTCGACCTAGACGAGATTCTGCCGGCATCCAAGCAGAAGAAGCTCGTGCTGCCGTCGCTGGCTGTGCTGCGCGGCGACTCGCCGCGGACGTCGTCGGACAGCCGGACCAACTCTGGCTCCGGGGACAAGTCCAAGAACAGCGTGGCGCGGCTCAAGCAGTCGGACACCAACGGGTCCAATTCGAGTGTAGATTCACAGGGCAAGCCGTCGTCGTCGTCGTCGGCGCGCAAGCGGAAAGGTCCGCCGCCACCGCCGGAGCTGGACATGGTCACGGGCCAACAGCTATGCAAGACAACCGACGAGGCGCTGGACGGCATGACAGACGAGGAGCTAACAGGGCACCTAAAGAGGCTGGAGGTTGTAGAGATTGCGGCCAAGGAGGCGCTTGAATACTGGACAAAGCGGACAGACGAGAAGATTGGCGACCGCGAAGCGTTTGAGGGCGTGATTGAGAGTCTCGTGGCGCACGCGCGGAAAACACGCAAGTGAGCAGCATGACTTTTTGCACGATCTACAATGCCATAATAATAGCGAATAGCAAGATACATATACCCCACGAACCGTCCATATATGTGAGGTTGACTTTGATCGTACTTTTCTGATCGAATGCAGTAGCATGACGCGCTTTTATTCAGCTGCCCCATATCCCAATCTACAGTCGCCGTCTCCTTTTTTCCCAGATGGCTGATAACTTGTAAAAGAATGGATGAAACCCATAAAACAAACGACATCCCCTTCCGTAACCATAACCAATGCTTTCCCTTGCAAACAAACTCCTTACGGCATGGTAGGCTCCAGAACGACACCGCTGTTTGGTTAGTATAGTTCACAATACGGATATATCTTGGGAGAACTCACGCGGTGATGGTGGCCCAGCCAATGAGGCGCCAGTGCTTGTCGATACGGCGCGACAGGGCAACCTTCTCGCCGATATTTGTGCAGGTAGGGCTCGTCAGGACCAGCTTGGCCGCATCGTTCTTGATGGCGGCCACCTTGGCACCGGTCGACGTCGAGCCAATGTTGACCATGATGGCCTCGTTCTTTGCCAGCTTCTCAACCTTGGCCTGCTTGCCGTCGGCTGTCCGCACACCGAGCAGCCGCCGCAGCAGGTAAAAGTTGACCTCGACCTCGCTGTAAATGTCCGGCAGGCGTCCCTTGAGACCCAGCACGAAACCGACAAGACGGTCCGCACGGCACAGCGTGGGGTCAATGTGCGTGCCCACACCAATCAGGCCGCCGGGCACGGCGTACTTGAGATCGTTGGACTCGGAGTTGAGCGACACGATGCGGCTGAAAATGGGCGTGCAGTTGAGGTTGCCGGCGTCGTCGCGCGTCACCAGACCCGGGCGGATCTCAATCTCGTCGCCGAGCTTCAGCACACCGTGCAGAATACTGCCACCGGCAACACCGCCCTTGAGCTCCTCGACCTCGGAACCGGGCTTGTTGACATCAAACGAGCGGATGACAATCATCTGCGGGTCCTGCGTAAAGTCGCGCAGGGGCACAGGGATCTTGTTGACGAGGTTGTCGAGCACGCCGTCAATGTTGATCTTGAGCTGGGCCGAGATGGGCACAATGGGCGACTTGGCCGCCACGGTGCCGCGGATAAACTTGAGGATCGACTCGTGGTGCTGCTGAGCAGTCTCCTCGCGCATCAGATCGACCTTGTTCTGCAGGATAATGACCTTGTCGAGCTTCATGATCTGGATGGCAGCCAAATGCTCCGAGGTCTGGGGCTGCGGGCAGGATTCGTTGCCGGCAATCAGCAGCAGCGCGGCGTCCATGACGGCGGCACCCGACAACATCGTGCTCATGAGAATGTCGTGTCCCGGGCAATCGACAAACGAGACGTGGCGCTCCAGGCGGTAGGTACCAGCACAGCCAGGACGCTCGCAGGGGGGGTCGACCTCCTTGTCGCTCTTGTAGCTGCGGTAGCACGTTGGCCGCGGGCACTCGGCATTGTCGCAGCGGTAGATCTTGGCGTTGGCGTAGCCCAGCTTGATGGTAATGTTGCGGATCAACTCGTTCTTGAAACGAATCGTCTGGACGCCGGAGATGGCCTTGACAACGGTCGACTTGCCGTGAGCGACGTGGCCGATGGTGCCAATGTTGATGGTGGCTTGCCGCGCAATAATCTCGGGCGTAAGGGGCGACAGCTCCTTGACATCGAGGTCTTTAGGGTCGGTCTGTGGCGGCAGGTATGGCTTGACAACAGCCGGCTCGGGGGCGACGGCACTGGTCTTCTTCAGCGCCGACTTGAGGGGCTGCTCCTCGACGTCGTTGTCGGGACCACCCTGGGGGTCGAGGCCGGGGGAGCCGGGGTTGGAGTCGGACTCGGATTCGTAGCGGTCGCCGTTGGACGCCATGATTGCGGTTTGCTATGTGTGTGTGATGTAAAGTCGATTCGAGGTGGGGAGGGGGGATCGAGGCGAGGTGAGGGGGGAGGGGAAGTGATGAGAAAGTCGACGTAAAGTGGAGGGTACCTATTAATGGAGGAACAAGGATTAGATTACGTCGGTATAGCAAGTATGTAGGTGCATGGTCACGTACCAAGGGGGTCTTTGGCAATATGGGTGGTTGGCGAGGCTGCGTCGCGAGAGAGGTGGTGATCGATGTGGTTTAACGGCCGTGATTTATTTTTTTCCGTTCGATGTAGGTTAAAATTTCGTGTGCTCTGCAAGTGTTGGTGGGGTTTGGAGTGGCGGAGATATGACTCGACGCTAGACTGTTTTGGACCTGATAAGATAAGAGAGAGAGCACAGCTTGATGTGAGCTCTGAATGATCTGAATAGACAATACGATACGTTTGCGGTGTTGTCTTTGCGGCTGAGTTGTTCAGTGGCTGGCATGGATGAATGTATGGTCGGCATGCACTTTATGCTCGCCAAATCCTAGTTGTGTAGTTGTAGATGGAGCGATACTGTGTTGTAAGTGACATATTGGTCACCGAGGAAGCTGATAAACAGTGATGAGCAGTCTCTTTACTTTTGATTTATAAATCAACTACAGATGAGTAGCAGCCTCTTTGGGTATAATTGTAACAATTCTAAGCATAAATAGGATGTGCTGTGATCTACAACAACAAATTGCACTGCAATAGTTATAGACTTTGATATAAAATTGGAAAGTGTTTGTAAAGACAGCCTGATACAGTATAAATGCAGTTATAATATAGAAAGAGTATCACTTCAAGTACTTATAAACAAAATGAAAACAAGGACAATCCTATGATAAAATAAATAAAAATAATTGCAAACCTTGAAGAATCGACACAAGACTGCTCGTGAAGATGACTCGCGAACAAAAGCAAAAAAAATGTGGACCTGCTGGGAATCGAACCCAGGACCCCTTCCATGCTAAGGAAATATTATACCACTAAACCACAGGCCCAACGAATTCCATATCATATTATGTCAAGCAGCGCATTATACGCCCTGAGGATGGTGGGCGGAATTTGTTGGGTTTTGGATCCGGGTCTCATACCCCCGGTGTAGTTTTCGTGATGTTAGATCAAGTCGAATCAAATCAGATTTCCTGGTTTTGTTTCTTATCATGCCGTGGCGGGGTGCACAACAGCCTCTTGGGGTCTAAGACTCTCGAGCTCCGTGCATTGAACCCATAGTGGTTGCCTTGCAGAGGGCCTGAGCTGGTACTGAGTATTTTCTTGTCCTCGCACTGGTTATCTCCCATTCCATCTTTCTTCTGAGCATTGCTCCCCAACCGCTCAGCTCCTGCCCTCCAGGTAGTTCCATTTGCACTGCCACTATATGTACCAAGAAGGCAATGAAAGCTCGAGGGTTCTCCCGTCGGATGCATTGTACTTACAAATCACTCACCGGTCACACAGCTCATAAAAACCTGGCATCAACACCCAGAATATACGCCAATCCATAACCTTGGACATCAAGATCAATCAACTTGTCCGCTATCAACTTATCTCAGCCGATCTCGATAAATCGATACGAGAAGTCGATAATAGCTCCTGGCTTATCGCAAATACTCTTCTTCTCACTCGTTAACGTCACCACTTCCTGACATGATTCCAACCGGCCAAGCATGTTGGAGTGACAGCCATGGGGGACATTTCGTACTTCCCACAGCACTCGAGCCTCTTCCAGACTCCAAGCGCCTTACTGAAGACTCATCTTCTATCTCGAGAGTCCACGCAGTCGACAATGAGGCGGCGGTTTGGCGGGCAGGCGAAGCCTTTATCAAAGCGCATCACCTGATTATCCCGATGTGACCAGAGAGCATGTTACTCTACAATTTCTCGAAGAGCAACAGGTGCAAGGTTTTGACTTTCCGGATGTAATCCATCATTTTGAGACTGGCTCACGAATCTTCCTCACCGTCTCGAGAATTCACGGCCAGCTCCTAGAGGAGGCTTGGCCCAGCCTGGACGAGACGCTTCGCCAGCATTACATTGTCAAGATGGCAGATGTTTGCAATCGCTTGGCAACGTGGAAGGGCGACATCATCAGCGGTGTGGACGGACACCAGCTGTTGGAGCATTATCTCGTCAAAGGCAACGGCAAGCTGGTGGATGCACTTTCTCCTCAGCAGCTCCTGAAGAATTGTACCGAGATGTCCATGGACGTTTCTACACTTGTCTTCTATCATTGTGATCTTGGCCCTACGAACCTTTTTGTCGATGCCTTGACAGGCTCGCTGGGCATCATCGACTGGGAGATTGCTGGCTATGTTCCTATCGAATGGGTCAGAACAAAAATTTGACTCTCGGCAGGAATAGATTTCAATCATGGGGCGGAGGACTATAGAAGGGACTGGCGCCGCAGAGTCGCCCATAATCTAGAAAAGATGGGCTATGACGATGTCGTAGATGCATGATGGAAGTTTCAGGACAGCGAGTAGACAATATTAGGACATCGCGCTCGAGATGTTCCTCGTCCTCATCGCCCATCATGTCGGCAGCCAAAACCAACTAGGCGTCCTAGGAGGGCGCAACAGACCTTTAAGTCTGAAGGCTCTAAGCATAAAGCATCGCCTGCCCATAGTGTGTTACCTCCACAGAGGCTCTAAACTTGTGTCCCGATCCGGCGGCTTATGCTCGTATGCTTACACATAATTTTCGTGACATAAATCAAATCAAAACAAATCAGATATATACAGTAGCTGAAAGTTACCTAAACAGGGTGGATGACTTACTACGGAGTACGTACGGAGTAATGTATGCTTATATACCGTAGGCTTGGCTATGCACAGTTGTCTTATGCACTGCACTGCGTGAGCCGGATATGGTTGATGTCCGGACTGATTGCGTAAGCAACTATCTAAAAATAGGGAGCATTGTCCTACTCTGCTTTGTTGATCATCACTCTGTCGAGTCATCCCGACTAATAAGTGAAGAACTGGAAGATAGCCACAACTCTTGAGTGCCGAATAATCCGTGATAGCGGCCACTGGGACGGAGAGAACAAGCTCCTATCCATGGCACCCATGTAAGCGCTTCGGCACTGGATAGTGATGTGATTATCAGCAGATCGGCATATATTTACAAGGAGCGCATCGAGAAACAAATGGGAACCCCTTGCACTCTCCGTCCATCGCGGACAGTACATAGTCCCGGCACACCTTCTGGAGAAAGTCAAATGGACAAATTCTCCTTGACACTCAACGACCCGGCCTAGGCGCCACGATCGATGGCATATCCATCACGGCGCACAAAAGGGAGATTTCTCCGGGGTCTGACGTGATCATCATCTCGATATACCCTATCAACGACGGCGTGCATCCTTCATTCCCGTGTATCAGTAATTCTCCTCTTTGCCTCTTATATGAGTATACGTAACATCTACGCCTTCTACGGTGTGATGCTGTCATGATCTTTAATTAGACCGTGTGCGACTTCCGGTGGAAAACACGTTTATCGAGTCCTGCGTGACCGAAGCTGAGAGACGACAAGTTCATCACATTCAACCAACAAAAATCTTTACAAGCTGTGCATGCCGAGTACTTGGCATGATGTGGCCTGATCAAGTGATTATTGCGACGATCCTGCTGGACGTCTATGCTTATGCACGCAGTACACGCAGTTCTGAGAGTACCACAATGTGAGATTTCTCTTGTGTTCCAGCCCGGAGGATTGGAAGCCATGAGTCGTCGCAGCCGTACATATACATGGCGATAAAAGGCCGAAGAAGAAAAAAGGAAAAAGAAAAAGGAAAAAGGCAGACATCACCCAGAAATGAGCACTTAGACGGACGACATCCACTGTAATGGCCCCAGTACGACCAAGTTTCAGGCCGGGTGGACGGTTCAGCACAGACAGACGACGGCGTGATGAGAATCGAGCAATTAGATTCCGTCCAGAGACCGCTCAACATGGCTTTGCCGCCCGCGCTGCAGGGTGGGTGGTTGGTCGTCACGTCAGCTGCACACCTGATTGGCTGGCACCGCACGACCTCACAAACCCCTGTCATGGCTCAGCACCTATCAGCGGCCAGATCTGACCAAGGATGTGTGGATCTTTACTACAACGGCAGCCGAATGGAGAGAAGGGCAGGGCCGGGGATGTTAGTCTATCCTGCATCCGTCCAACCACGGTATTGCGTTGGCCGCTGGACCCATCCGTATCCTACCCCCCCCCAAGCACATCACCTCGATGTCCCTCTTTGACATGAGCTCTTTTGTTTGATTTTCTTGAAGGTCAGTGTCATCTAGAAAATATGGCACCATGAATAGGGCCACGCATCTCAAACGCTGTCCTAGTGGACATAGAAAAAAAAGATGGAACTGAGAGGACGGGCGCCAAGTCTGGACAATCGAGAGGATGTGTGCCAATATCACTGCATATGCAGGTGACAATACAGGCGTATCCCGAGGCCTACGCTATGCAGTCGATGCTGCATTTTCTATGGAGAACCCGTCGTCCTCCCGACGTACGGCCCCCAACTCTTTGATGTCACAGTGATGAGCACATTTGGTGCACTCTTCATCGGCTTCCCCCCCAGAGGCTGTACATTCCCCCCGCCTCGTGTAATCTGTTCTGCCGGCTGTTTCGTTGTTTCTGTTTCCTTATCATGCGACGTCGAGCCAACATCACTTTTTGATTTCTAGATTCTGTCTGTTCTGATTTCGACTCTTTGACTCTTCTAATATTCTTTCTCTACTCTGCTCATGCATCTGCACAGCTTCAGAAATTGCTAGTCTCGTATCTGCTTCATCCTCTCATCTCTCCTCGCGCCGGCCACTCTGTTCTTGACGGGTACTGGCTAGACGCCCACAACCTGGCGCCACCACACACAGAACCTGCTCCAAAGCTGGGCGTCTAAACCAGTTGCATCCATTCCTCTCGGGTCTTTATTGGCTGCGTCCTTTCATAGTCCACCAGTCCTTTAAGTGCTCTTTATCCCTGGCCGTCGTTCATGTACGACACTCGATCCTCTTACCCACCACATCTCTTACACGGCCAGAAGACATCCTAAATAGCCTGCACTCCCAACTCAAACTCTCAAAAGGTTTGCCTCCTCCTTCTATTTCTCCCCTCTTCCTTTTGTCTGCAGCTGGTCTCTGTTGGAATAGTCTTTTTTCGGTTCTTTGCTTCACACTGCTATTTACACTGTGGTTGTCGACAACACTCTCACTACACCAAGCAACTGTTTACTGTCTACCGTTCCTCTTGCTTTTACACAAATTCAAATCAAAGCCGAATCTTACAGCCAAACTCAGAATCACCGCCTACCATGGCCCAAGACGACAAGAAGCGGCCGTCGGCGCTCAAGCTGAGCTCGTCGCGCTCTTCCTCCAGCGACTCTTCCACCGAGTCTCTCAAGCACCCGCGGACGCCTCGCTTTGCCGAGGCCACCACCATCCACTCGCCCATTGAAGGTGCCTTTTTTGCCGATCCCGAAAAGAGCCACAAGCCGCAGGCCCAGCCTGGCGACATTGGCTTCGGCTACATCAACAATGCGCACGACGACGACGGCGTGGTTGGCGTTCCCATGACGCCGCGGTCACCACTCAAGAGCGCCATGAAGGTGCCTGGCACACCGGGCCGCCGTTTCGACAACCCTCTCAGCCCTACGTTCCGTGAAGAGCAGATCCTGGAGAAGCAGGAGGCTGCCAACGACAAGGAGCAGGCCCGCGATCTGGTATGTTTTTTTTTTCTCTTACAAATTTGAACGTGCATCTTTCTGACTGATAGAAAATCAAAACCCGTGTTCGCATGGCCAAGTTTGCGCTGCGCGGTGTCAACTTTAGCTGCAGTTTGATCGTGCTGTCTATGCTTTCCGCCTCCTTTTCCATCTTCAACGCCACCCGCGCGCTTCCCACCCAGAGCAACTTCCCGCCCTGGGCCACCAACACCAAGACGTGGCCGCAAAAGGTTGTGCTCGGCGCCGCCTGTGTCTCGCTCGCCATCTCCATTGGTGTGTTTATCGGCTACTGCCGCGGTGGCCACCGCCGTGCCGAGAAGGTCTCTGTCTACTACACGCTCTTTGCCGTTGGCTGGTTCATCGTCAGTATGGCCATGTGGGCCATCGCCGCCGGCGTCCTCCAGTTCTCGCGCAACAACAACAACAACCATGACATGTGGGGATGGTCGTGTCTGCAGAACAAGCGCTCGGAGCTGTTCTCGGAAAAGGTCGACTATGCGCTCGTGTGCCGTCTCCAGAACTGGTCTCTGATCTGCATCATTATCGAGATCGTCATCGAGGTCATCAGCATCACTCTGTACAGTGTCATCTTCTACCGCTACTACTCCAAGCGCAAGCTGCACAAGTCCATGGACCTGCGCGACAAGGCCCGCTCCGACCTGTACCTGGCCCAGCTGCGCACGCAGTCGGCACCCAACACCCCCGGCTTCGGCCCCAAGTCGCCGTCCTTTTCGCAGTACGCCCTGTCGCCGCGCTTCCCTCCCCAGGCATACCGCTCGCTCGACGACGTCGAGGAAGAGGCAACGCAGATGCCGTTTACGCCTGGCGGCCGCAACCTGGCCGAGCCCCCGTCGGCGTTTGCGCGCCCGACGGCCAGCTCGACGCCATCGGGCTCCTTCAAGCTGCAGGCGCCGCCAGTCAAGGCTCCGCCGGCCACGCCCAAGCTCAGCAGCAGCGGCTCCTTTACCGCCGCGTCGCCACAGTCCGCAACGCCGCCGCCGCTGCCAACAGAAAACTTCCAGCAGCACGCGCCTGTTGCGCCGGGCGAGGTCCAGTATGACGCCGTGCCCATTCCAGGGGCCTATGCCGACGCTGTCGTCAGATAGGCGGTTTTTTGAGTCAACCCTTTTTTCCTTCTTATTCACTCTTTATCATTACGATCTTTTATTACCTTGGCCCCTTTTTTTTACTTTTTTTGTTTTCACCACCTCACCCTGTACAGCAGAGCTGAGCTCTGGGATCTATATACCATTTTGGCGTTTCATCTAATCTCTTTTGTTTTCCTTTTTTTTTTGTTGTCATTGATACTGGGCACGAGACGAGTCCACGTTGTGTTACTATTTTCCTTTTACGATCGACGGAGAGCAGATACAAGTTGGTGTGTAAAGATCTGGTTTGGCTATACTTTTGATTTGATGCAAGTAGGAAATACCATACTATTCCAACAATACCAACGTATATCTCGTGAGGGACGGGCTCGTGTGACACGCGGCGAGACATGTACAAGTGACGATACTATATCCCGAGACGCCACCACCCTGCCGCCACTCACCAAGGCGCTCTTCCTGTTCCACGGCTTCCGTTTTGCCATGCTCTTCCCACACAGGCCAGCACGTTTGCGACCGTGCCTTTGTCTCGTACAAAGCAGGGGTGCGTGCTCTGCCCGTCTCTTGCATTGTATCTGCATCGAATAAAGGCCTTGTATGCGGCCACCCGCTCATGCTACTGAACCCGGACTGCCGGGCGGCTACTGATGTGATGCAGTTGTGTCTCGTGGTGAGGTGATAGTGTCTGTCTCTTTTTCTCAACTCTAGAACCGACGTTGATCAGCCGTGACTGTTGGAATCGAGGCATCTTTCACAGAACCAGCATTGAAGAGTCGGCAATGCACTGTAGTAGCATGCTTAATGGCCTAACAATCACACAACGCACACAACGAATAGGAAAAAGGACAACAGACGTCGAGGAATACTCGATATCGCGAGATTGCCACGTCACTGTCGTAACCACTCTCCGTGGCATTTGATTAGAATACAACAACCACTGCTTACCTAAGCGGAAAACTAGTGCTCCCCATCTGGACAGCTCTTTCGTCATTATTTTATTTATTTATTTTAATACAAGCTCCCCTTTTCATCATAGTCGACCCATTGACATCCCGACGCGCGACTCGACATCTCGACCCTTTCTCCTCAGATACTCAGACACACCTACACCGACCACCACAAAGTACGACCTACAACCATGGCCTCCCTTGTCCCCCGTGCCGTCCTGCGGCAACCGCTGTGCGCACGCAGCCTGTACACCACCTCGACCAAGACCCTGCCGCGCGCCGCCGTCTCGGCGACTCGTCTGGCGAGCCGTACCCGGCTGACCGCATCCACGCCCTCGTTTGCTGCCCTGACTGCTCGCCGCACATACTCTAGCTCAGCACCACCGCCGCCGCCTCCCCCGCCGCCGCCGGCACCCAAGCCCAGCACCATCAAGTTCTGGCCCTTTGTCGTCGTCATTGCCTTTGGCTTTGGTGGCTACGCTCTTCTCGTCAACGACCGAAACAAGGGTATGTCTCAATGCCAGCACAGCCAATACGGCCAATACAACCAATACAACCAATACGACCTATTTAGCCAGCACATACTAACTGCTCAGCCAAGAAGGGCTCGCCTGCGGGCGGCGCTGCCAAGCCCAAGTTCAACGCAGACGACGTCTCCGTCGTCTTCGTCCTCGGCGGCCCCGGTGCCGGCAAGGGCACCCAGTGTGCCCGTCTTGTTGACGCCTACGGCTTTACGCACCTGTCGGCGGGCGACCTGCTGCGTGCCGAGCAGGACCGGCCCGGCTCGCAGTTTGGCCAGCTGATCAAGGACTGCATCCGCGACGGCGCCATTGTGCCGCTCGAGGTGACGGTGAAGCTGCTGGAGAACGCCATGGCGGCCGACATTGCCAAGCGGGGCACGGCCAAGGGCGCCAAGTTCCTCGTGGACGGCTTCCCGCGCAAGATGGACCAGGCCATTGCCTTTGAGGAGGCCGTGTGCCAGGCCAAGCTGGTGCTGTTCTACGTGTGCCCCGAGGCCGAGCTGGAGCGCCGGCTGCTGGAGCGCGGCAAGACGTCGGGCCGTGCCGACGACAATGCCGAGTCCATCCGCAAGCGGTTCCGCACCTTTATCGAGACGAGCATGCCCGTCGTGGACTCTTTTGCCAAGGAGGGCCGTGTTGTCAAGATCGACTCGACGCCGTCGCCCGATGCCGTCTTTGCCGAGACCCAGAAGCAGCTCAGCCAGCATATGAAGCTGTAAGCAGATATCTGCTGAATATCTGCTGATGCTGACTGTCTTGGGACTCGATTCGCTTCTCTGCCACCTCCTTTACCCGTACTTTTTGTATTAAACCGACAAAATCCATAGAGCTTGCTTACTGTTTCATTTGTTTTTCTCTGGTAGCTTTAACCTTTATAATCTTATTCTTTGCCTACCGTCAAGAACTACACCGAGTGTAAGCATACTCGGACCCTTGTCCATGTTCTTGTATCCTCCCATCCATGCACACGGTGAACCAATACGAAAGATGACGATATTAACAAAACTAAGAAAATAGACACATAACAATAGTAACCAGACAGACGCCTTTTTCCTCTGGCCGTGCAAACAAACGAAATGCATACATCAAAAGATGTCCCTTTCTGTTCTTCGTTTTTCCATTTTCCCCTGCCCTCCCACTCCGTTTTCGTTTCGCACGTCCGGCCCGCTGACGCTGATGCCATGACAAAGATCAACTCCATAAAGGACAATAAGGACCAAAGCAGTGCATACCAGTAGCAGCAAAGACGAGACACAAAGGAAAGAGAAGACGTGCGGGCAGCTCGGCAACGGGCCAACACCCGACACAACACATCATTGAAAAAACTCGAGAATTCGTTCTTCATTCTTGACCTGGCGTATCTAGTCGTCGTTGTCGTTGCGCGGCGGGCGCTGTTGTTGCGAACGCGGCTGGAACGACCGCTGACCCCGGTCGCCCCGGTCACCACCGCGGCGCTGGCCGCCCGCGCCCGCGCCGTCCAGGCTGGCGTTGGCCAGCTTGCGCTCGAGCTCCTGCGCCTCGCGCTCCTTGTGTGCCTCGACCTCGGCCTGCTGCCGGCGCAGCACCGACAACACGCTCGTCAGGCTGCCGCGCCACTGGTCAATGCGGGTGCCCAGCTCGCGCCACTGCTTCTCGCCAAACACGCGGTACGTCGTGCGGTGCACCAAGAACATGCCCTGCTGCTGCGACAGCTTGCCCTCCACCAGACCGGCGCGGATCACGTCAATAGCCCACATCTCAACGTCCTCGGCAGGCACCTGCAGCGCCTTGGCAATGCGCGCGTACTCAATCTGGCGGCTCTGCGTGCTGGCCGCCAGGCTCGTAAACGTCAGCAGACGGATCTTGCGCAGCAGCTTCTCGCCGTCCAGCGCGTGGCTGGCCTCCTGCTTCTCAATCCAGCCCTCGTGCTCCTCCTGGAAGTCGTTGTAGTCCTCCAGGTCCTGCTCCGAGAAGATGTCCAGCAGCTGCGACCAGATCGGGTTCGAGTCCGCCAGCGCCTGCACAGTCGGCAGAGCCCGCAGGTCCTGGAAGTCGTAGTGGGTGTTGGACAGCAGAGCAGTGCTCACAGCACGCAGCGACAACTGCTCAGCCTCCTCGGACTTGACATCGGCCTCGCCAAAGGTCCGCAGAGCAGTCAAGAGGTACTTGTATGATTCCCTGATTTGTTAGCAGTGTTTATGTCAAAATATACACAAGAAGAAAAAAAAAGAAACGCACTCAGCCTCGCCCTGCTCGGAAGCAAAACCGGCAATCTCCTGGTACAGCTTGCGCTGCGACTCGCCAGTCGACTCCCAGCTCGTGAGCCAGTCGCTGACTTGGGGAAGAATGAGCTTGAGGTTGTCGTAGAGGCCGTTTGTCCGCAGGAACCGGACAATGGACATGAAAACGTTGTAGCGCAGGGCGTTGGTGGGCTGCAGCAGGTTGAAGACGGCCTGCAGCGCATTCAGTGCCAGGCCGACACCGTTGACAGGCGAGCTGGTCACGGGCTTGAGCAGGTTCTGGCAGATCGTCCGCAAGTGTGCGTTGGCGTCCTTGGACTCGTTGATGACAAGGTGGATCAGGAGGTTGTATGCGCCGGTAAAGTCCTTCTCGGGCGCGGCGTTGAGGGCCGAAGACGCATCGACGACCTTGGCGAGGGCCTCCTCGTTCTTTCCTGCAGAAAGGAGGGCCTCAATAGCCTCGCTAATCTGAAGATAGTCGGCAAGCTCCTGCGTGAGCTCGGCAAACGTGCCGTCGACAAAGACAAGGCGGGGGCGGGTGACGGTGGCCGTCGAGATAGGCGCGGGCGCCGTGGATGCGGAAGCCATGATGGCGGTAGTGATGGCGTTGGTGGTAGAGAAGGGGGTGGTTGGCTGGTATAACGGCCAAGTCGACGTTGACGTCTGTGAGGCGAGAGTCCGGTAGACGGGGACGGGGGGTGTGCGTCCTGGGGTGTACTGAGGGGCCGGCTGTCACTGTCAAGAGTGTCACCGCTGGGGGAGCCGTCGCTTTTGCTAGGACTGGGACAAGAAGGCGGCGTTGAATCGGCGTCAATGGCAAGGTCGGATCGGAGTCTGCTGGCAAGAGTACAGCGTCGTGGGGGGTTTCGTCGGCGGCGGCGGTCTTCAAACTAGAAAGAGTTGTTGTGTGGAGGACTGGTAGGCATGCTCAAGAATCGTGACCCTATTTTTTCTCTCTTTTTTTCGGATCTAAAACAAATGCACCCAATAATGCTTTAGAATGCTATTGAGGAGAGGGGTGGACTGCTCGAGCGACGTTTTCAGGCGCTGGTGGTCGTTGGCTGTTGTTCGTGTATAGTGAGAGTGGATGCAGGAAAAATCGATACTCGATGTCTATTGGCTGATATCTGTAATTTTCGTCCATTTTCCCAAGTGTGGGTTGTCACGTGAATGAGCTAGACCTGTTTAGAGTGGGCGGTCAGCTTCTGTATGGCAGAATTTGAATTTTCGACTGGCGGGGGCTTCTGCCCCTCCTAGGAATACGGTCACGTGTTCTAGCGACGGCCGTTCCAGCTCGAGCTATTCGGCAACTGTTTCTATCACAATACTATATCCGTAGCTCTGTGTTCTATATCAGAGTATTGTGTATCCGGAAGCTTTGTTTTTATATCACAGTATATTCTGTCCGCGAGCTCTTGTTCCGTTCTAATACAATATTAAATCAATAATTGTAACTGCTTATGTCTTTATCTGCCCATAATGCTACGATCTCAATGGCGCAGCAAAGTGCCATGTCTCGCGGCAGGAGACAAATTAAGGCGTCGACGTCGTTTATTAATCACCAAGCAGTTTATACACTTGCTCCTGTTGCTGGCGTGTCTTGTGTCTCAGTCAGACCTGTCCGGAGACCTTGAGCGACCTCATGACGAAGCCGCATGACAGCATCACGGCGTTTGTTCCTACGTGGCCAGCTTGACTCTACAAAGACCAAGTCAGGCCGATCGACATAGAAAACAGAATGCAAAATATCCAGGCAAAGTCAGTAAAACACATGAAAAACAACAGGCAACACACATCACTGACAAGATGACATAAGCAATCTCACCAGGCTGCAGCTCCTAAAAGTGGATCTTTAATAATAGCAACACCAGCTTTGGACCCACTACAAAGCGCGTCAAGGCCATTCCGCCATTTTCAGGGGGAGTCGAGTGCTATTGACCTGGGGTGAGTGCACGGAAAGTCGGCAGAAGCAGCCGCCAGAGCGCGCGCCAGCTTTGAGCTTAATCAGAGGCGTGAGGCTATGGCTGAGCATTCTGGGCTTTCTGTGTTGACCTTGTCAGCACCTGCCTTTTCCCTTCTATTCATCCTGTGCTCTTTCCGTATTTGATTCTTGCCTGATTTTCTCTTTTGCACCACTAAGCACCCATCTTCATCCTTCATCGACTTTGTTGCCGCGCATCCCAGGCCTGTCCCACTCGCGACCACGTTCCAACGCAGAGGTCCATCAACGGGCCGCTGTCAGTCTGAAAGTCTGGCGCCTTTCTCTTATTGTCATTATATACGTTATATTCACCACCTACAAAAGTAACAAGCCGCTCGCCAACCAACTGAGTCACATATTTGCATCATCGGCCTCACTTTAGGTTTATATACGCCATCTTGTCACCTTGGCTATTGTCCCGACTCGCCTGTTTATCTCGTCCGTCTTACTCATATATCCAAGCGCTTAGCTGTTGCGCGTGCTCTTGAGTCCTTGAGTCACCTGTCCACACCTTTGTCTTCCATCCTCTACACCCTCTTCGTACCACACTTCCAAAATGGTTCGCAGCGAGGGCAGCAGCCTTAAACGGCCACGGGTATGTCATGACGATTAAGCACATCTTTTCTCTGCGCATGTACTTGTACTTGTCTGCTGTTGCGCTTGTGTCTGCAAACTGAACACAGCTCTGCTCCGTTCGTCCAGTCTGCATCGGCCACTATGACTATGATCCGCTCACTACTAACACGCCTGTTCGCAAAGCACTCGCTCGATGCCGAGATCGACTCCAAGAAGCCACGCCGGTCCGAGCGCCTCTCGCAGCGCATCGACGCCAGTGCCTCCGAGACCAGCCTCGCTACCGAGATCGCCACACCGCGCCAGCACCAGCTGCCGACTCCCATGTCTTTGTTGGCCGTTGACGAGACCCCCGAGCAAAATCGCGTCAAGGAGCCGACAGCAACACCACCCGGCGGCGGCCTGAGCCAGGTTCTACCGTCCAACAACACCAATGGCGACGAGCCCGGCTCGCTCTCGTCGCCTCCACATGACCCAAATGACACGCAGGCAATGCCATCGCAGTACATTGACCCGAACTCGGCGCTCTCGGACGAGGTCAAGGACGAGGTCAAGGAGGGTGTATGGGGCTACCTTTTCCCCATGGGCGCGCGCTACGGCAGCCGCAGCGTTGTCATGAAGCGGCGTGCTGCATGCTCAGACGGCACTGAGGGCTCGTCAACCAAGAAGAAGGGCAAAAAGGCGTCCAAGAGCAGCGCCAAAGGTGCTTCTGCTTCGGGCTACTTGATAGGCCGGCATCCCGAGTGTGGTATGTGCACAGCCGTGCGTCTGTCTTGCTCTGTACATTGCCAGCTACTAACGTATGATCAGATGTTGTTCTCGATGACCCCATCGTGTCCAACCGCCACTGTCTCATTTTCGCCGAGCACAAGGGCCACGATACAGTTGCTGTGCTGGAGGACTTGTCGAGCAATGGCACGTTTGTCAACGAGCAGCTTGTCGGCCGCAACCAGCGCCGCGAGCTGCAAGAAAAGGACGAGATTGCCGTCCTGGACTCGGCCCGTTTCGTGTTTCGATACCCCAAGAGCCAGATCACGAGCGGCTTCCACCAGCAGTACTCGATGCAAAATCGGCTTGGCAAGGGCCACTTTGCAGAGGTGTATCTGTGCGTTGAAAAGGCAACGGGCCAGCGCTTTGCTGTCAAGGTGTTCACCAAGACGCCCGGCGCCGAGGAGCGCTCCAAGACCGAGGGCCTGCAACAAGAAATTGCGGTGCTCATGGGCGTGAATCACCCAAGCGTGCTGTGTCTTAAGGACACGTTCGACGAAAAGAGCGCGGTCTACCTCGTGCTTGAGCTTGCACCGGAGGGTGAGCTGTTCAACTACATTGTCATGAATCAGAAGCTGAGCGAGCACGACACACGTAAGCTGTTCAAGCAGCTGTTTGCTGGTGTCAAGTACCTGGTTCGTTTTATCTTTTCTTCTATTCCCTCTCTTTCTTGCTTGTGATTCCCCGTTCGGCTTGCTAACAAAATAGCACGAGAGAAACATCGTGCACCGCGACATCAAGCCCGAAAACATTCTGCTTGTCGACCGCGATCTGCACGTCAAGCTGGCCGACTTTGGCCTGGCCAAGATTATTGGCGAGGAGTCGTTCACGACAACACTTTGCGGCACTCCCAGTTATGTGGCGCCGGAGATCTTGGCCGACGGACGCAACCGCAAGTACACCAAGGCCGTCGATATTTGGTCACTGGGCGTTGTCATGTACATCTGCCTGTGTGGCTTCCCGCCCTTCTCCGACGAACTGCGCAACAGTGATTTTCCCTTCAACATGTCGCAACAGATTCGCAGTGGCCGTTTCAGCTTCCCTTCGCCTTACTGGGACTCGATCGGCGATCCTGCCCGTACGTTTTCTATTCTTCGATCGTCTGTTTGATTGTTTCGATGTTCAGTGGCTAATGACATAGTGGAACTGATTGACTGCATGCTTGCCGTCGACCCCGAGCGTCGGTATACCATTGACGAGTGCATGGCGCACCCGTGGATGAACGAGCCGACGCCCAGTATCAGCGACAGCACGGAAGGTCTTGTTGGCGGTGTTGCTGGGCTGGCTGTCGGCCGTCGCGGCATCACGCGTGAACGGACACTGATGTGCGCCATCAATCGCGTCGAGGTGACCAATGTCCCGGGCGGTGATAACCACGACCCGATCAAGATCTTTAACAAGACTGCCGGCGCCGCCAAGGAGGCACGCCCTGCCGACAATGCCGACCCCGTTGCCTTTATGGAGCATGGCGAGCGCGGCGATCCCGAGCTGTACCCCGGGGCTCTTAACGACGATCCCAAGGATGCTGCAGAGGACACCCTAGAAGTCGCTCCAAAGGACACTCCAGAGGACACTCCCAAGGATACTCCCAAGGACGTCGCTAAGAACGTCGCCAAGGGCACACCAAAAGCCAAGGGCAAGGGGAAGAGCAAGCGGTAGTGGTGTTTGCCCTGACTGCATGCCGTATTTTTGTCCATTACATTGCTGTCTATATTTTGCTGGATTTGCTGCAATTTCTCTTTCTTCTTTGTCCTTTTAGTCTCTGGGTTTGCTGAGGTGTCGGGGGGTATATACCGCTTGTGTTAATGTTGCTTCAGATTTGTTAAATATATGTTCTTTTATTGCTATCAAGCTGCATAAACACACTCCCTCAGACATGAGGTAGACACCACCGTCTTTGCTTGCATAAATCTAACAGATATCATTATTGTGACATATATCGCTATCGAAACATGGGTATAAGCTCGCGCTCTAGTTGCGCCCGCCAAAATCGCCCTTGCTGCCGCCGCCGCCGCCGCCCTTGGTGGGCTTCTGCTGTGCTGCCTCGTGCCGCCGCAGCTCGTCGGGGACCTTGGAGATTGCACTCTTGGAGATCATCTGCTTCAGATCGTACAGCACGTCGTTGTCCTCGCTTCCCAAAAACGTAATGGCCACACCGCTCTTGCCCGCACGACCCGTACGGCCGACACGATGCGTGTACTGCTCAATGCTCGTGGCCATGTTGAAGTTGATGACGAGCGAGACGTCGGCGACATCGATACCACGACCCGCCAGATCCGTCGCCACCAGCACGTCGGCCTGCCCGGCCCGCAGCTTCTCGAGCGCGGCCTCGCGCTGGTCCTGGGTCTTGCTGCCGTGCAGCGTGACGGGGTTGCGGCCGGCGGCCCGCACGTCGCGCGCCACCATTTCGCAGTTGCGCTTGATGTTGACAAAGACGATGATGGGCGGCTTGTAGATGTGCGACTGCATAATCTCGCGCAGACGCTCCTTGCGCTTGTCCTCGCTGCCGATAAACTCGACGCGCTGCTCGACCGTGTCGACGGCCTCGCCCGCATTGCCAATCGTGACAATGGCCGGCCGGCGCAAATAGTTCTTGGCGATGCGCTCGACCACGGGCGGCATCGTCGCCGTGTACATCATGGTCTGGCGGTACCGCGTCTTGGCGCCGAGGAACTTGGTCATGGCCATGACGTCCTCGGCCTCGTCCGTGTCGGGCTTCTGGTTCGACGCCGGCATCGCATCTAGAATCTTGTTGAGCGGCTCCTCAAAGCCCAGGTCCACCATGCGGTCCGCCTCGTCCATGATCACGTAGCAGCACTGCGACAGCACCAGCAGCCGCCGCTCGATGCAGTCGACGAGACGGCCGGGCGTCGCCACAATGATCTCCGCACCATTGCTCAGCGCATAGGCCTGCTCCTCGAGCGAGTGGCCACCGACGATGCTGACGACGTTGTAGCCAAACGGCGTGGCGAATTTGCGCGCCTCGGACTCGATCTGCTGCGCCAGCTCACGCGTCGGCGCCATGATGAGGGCATAGGGGCCGTCGTTCTTGGAGACCTCGTCCAGCGGCGGCAGCTTGCGGATGTAGACGAGCAGCGGCAGCAAAAACGCGGCCGTTTTACCGGAACCGGTGACGGCAATGCCGATCAGATCGCGGCCCTGCAGCGCAATGGGAATAGCAGCGCGCTGGATGGGCGATGGCTCGTGGTAGCCGACGCGCTCGACGACGTCCAGCAGATCCGACGGCAGCGCCGACTCGCGCCACTTGCGCATGGGGTCGGGGATGGCGCCGCCCTTGGTGGCAATGCTAAAGTCCTCTTTGAAAATGCGCCAGTCGCGTTCGCGCATCTGGTCGAGCGGCTTCTCGGACCAGTGCTGCATGTGCCGGTACGGCTTGTTGCGGTGGTCGCGCGCGCGGTAGTAGCAGTCCATGACATCGCGCGCGCGCGCCTCGCCGTTCTCCCTGTCGGTGCGGCGGATGTGGTCGGCCGTCTTGAGCGCCTCGAGCTCACGGTCGACCTCGTCGGAAAAGACATTGAACTGCTTGTCGGACGTGAGCAGGTGCCGCAGCCGGTCGGTGCCCTTGTGGCGCAGCTCTTCGTCGGCGTAGAACTGGGCATCGCGCGTGTCCTCCGAGTCGTCCCAGCCAAAGTTGAACTCCTTGGGCCCCTTCTTCCGCTTCTTCTTGGGCACAAAGTTGGTCTTGCTCAGGTCGGGCCCGTAGTGCTTCTCGCGCAGCCGGTCGTACTGCTCCTGCTCGAGTGCTGATCGTTTGCGTTCGCCAGCGTGGCCGTCACTGTCGTTGAGTGGGCGCTTCTTGACCGTGTCGATGCTTTTCAGGTCGCCGCGGCGCACGGCCGTAAGCAGTTTCCGGTGTGCATCTTCGTCGCGCTGCTGCTTGAGCCGCTTCTCTTCGTCTTCACGCTCCTTGTCGAGCAGTTTTTGGCGTTCGCGTTCTTCCCTCTCCTTTTTTGTCGGAAACTTGAGCTTCAGCTTCGGCGGGCCTTGGTAGTCGTCTGTCTTTCGTGAAGCCATGGCGGATTGCAGAACCAAAACAAAATATGTAGAAATTAGAATCACAGGTCAATAAAGAAGAGAGACGTTGGAAGAGCTGACGTCTTCAAGGTATGTGGGGCGTGGTGCGTGATCACGTGCACGATCTCGCAGCCTTGTTGAGAGTGACATCGGACGACTGCCAAATCTAGTGGGATCCAAAGTACTGTGAGCAACGGCAGCCCCACATTTACATTTTTTTCCGAGCTTCGATTGAGCTGGACCGCCGACGGACGATACCACGACGACTCGAGCCTCGATACGCTGCGACACAGATACTGCACTGATCGACGACGCCAAGACGCAACCATGGCTTCCAAGTCGCCCGAGACGTACATCCAGCTGGCCAAGACGCTGCCGCCGCGTCTGCTCAAGTTTCTCGCCCGGTACCCCCCACCGGCCATTCAGCCGGCAGCGTCGGCGACAGCGGCGACAGCGACCCCGACCCTCACCGGCTATCAACAGGACACACCCAACCCCTTTAGAAACACAAAACATGCTGTGACCGGGTTGTGGCACGACCCCATCTACTCGATGCGGCGACAGGCCGAGCTCGTCAAGATGGCGCGCGAGAACGGCGTGCTTGAGCTGATGCCCCAGTCGATCAAGAGCCCCGAGGCGCGGCTGCGGAAGCGTGTCGAGTTTGGTCTGCGCGTCAAGGGTACGGGTGTTGGCCAAAAGGTCAAGGGTCACAAGCACGAGCGGCACCTGATTGCCAAGATGGACGAGCGGAGAGAGGCCATGCTCAACATGCCGAAGCTGATCCGCGAATGGAAGAAGGTGAGATTTGATGAGATTTGACGGCGATTTGATTTCTTGATACAATACTGACTGCATAGGTTGGCCGCAAGAACTGGCTGCGGTACCCGAGCTGAGCGTAGTTGGCCGGCTGTGCTGCTTTCTTTTGTCCCCCTCTGCTGGCTGGCATTGCTTTGCACCAGATCACACCAGCCTGGCATCTCTCTATTCGATATATCCCTCTATCACGCTTCTACGTTCTCATGCCTTGTATAGATCAATCTCTGGAGCCATAACTGTATGACTAGAATCAAATAAACCGAAACTCAAATAATCACTGCACGCGCATGGCATAGGTATCTACTAGACTGTAAATTCAAATCACATCAACGCACACACACACCTGCTTGTGGTCTATAGTTTTTTTCATTTTCCATACGGCCAGTCCCAGCAATATGTGCTCTGGACACCAGCCGTTGCTATCATCGCCTACATAAGCCACTCTGAACATACTTATCTGCTCAGGGCAATGTCGTCTATCCGCAGAATCATCTTGACTGTCTCGGCCGCCAGCTCAATGGCGCTCGTGCTCACCAGCAGCGGCTGCAGCACGTTCTCCTTGGCAATGTTGGTGTTGACACCGCCCGACTTGATACTGACACCCGCGTTGACCTCGCCCTTTACGTGACGGTGCCGCAGATCCGTGACGACCTTGATCGGGTTCAGACCAGCGTTCTCCGCCAGCGTTGTGGGGATCACCTCCAGGGCATCGGCAAAGGCCTTCCAGCAGATGGCCTCCGTGCCCGTCAGCTCGCGTGACTGCTTGTTCAGCTGTGCCGCAATCTCAATCTCGGGCGCGCCACCGCCAGCAATCAGCGCCTTCTTCTTGACCAAGCACCGGACCACGCACAGGGCGTCGTGCAGCGAGCGCTCGGCCTCGTCGAGAATCAGACTGTTGGCGCCGCGCACGACGACCGAAATGGTGCGGCCGGTAATGCCTCTGGCATCGCCTGCAGTGGCGGCAGGGGCGGTCGACGACGACGCAAACGCCAGGCTCGACGGCGTGCCGGTGATCTTCACCATGCGCGAGCCCGACGATGTGACCTCCTCCACCAGCTCGGCACTGCCCAGCTTGTCCTCAGTGAACGAGTCGATGTCGGCAATGGGCTTGCAGCCGGTCGACTTGCAAATGAACTCGACCTCGTCGCGCTCAATCTCCTTGACGGACAAGATGCCCAGCTTGGCCAAAAAGTGCAGCGACAGGTCGTTGACGGCGTCGCGCAGAATGGACTTTTGGATCAGCAGGACGTTACACTTGGCCTTCTTGATCTTCTTGACCATGTTCAGCAGGTACAGACGCTCCTCCTTGACGATCTTGTCCATCTGGCGGTAGTCGTTGACGGAGATTGTGTTTTCCATCTATTTTGTCAGTATTAGAACAACGCAAACAATGAAAAAGTTCAATCAAAGCTGTGCAAACGTACATCGGGCTTGGGAGGCGACAGCTGGAACTGGATCAGGGCGATCCGGGCCTTCTCGACACGGATAGGGCCACCAGCGTTCTTGAGCACGGGCTGAGTCAGGACGAGGCCGTCGACAAGCTCGCTGTCCTCAATAGTGCCGCCGACCTTCTTGATGACACGGATGTTGCGGAGGTCGACGTTGTCGGCAGTCTTGAGGTCGATCGTCTTGGTGACGGCGTTGACGGCCATGGGGCCCAGCAGGTTGGCGTACTGAGACACAATCTTGGACGACAGCGACGTGTTGGCAGCCTGCAGCAGGGCAGCAGTGTCGGTCAGAGCAACGGGCTCGGCCATGCCGTGCAGAACCTTGACGGCAGCAGCAGCAGCGCGCTGGAACGCCTCGGAGATGACAGAGGGGTGGATGCCCTTGGCCAGCAGACGGTCAGCGGCGCCCAGCAGACTGCCGCAGATGACGACAACCGACGTCGTGCCATCACCGGCCTCGACATCCTGTGCGTGCGACAGCTGAACCAGCATCTTGGCCGTCGGGTGCAGCACAGCCATGCTCTTGAGCATCGTGCTGCCGTCGTTGGTGATGATGGTCTCGCCCTTGCCGCTGCGGATCATCTTGTCCATGCCACGCGGACCGAGCGATGTGCGCACGGCATCTGCAACAGCTGTATATAGTCAGCATGGGCTCTGTGTATAAGTCTCGTATGGTGTTCCCATTTCGTATGGTATTCCATGTGAGGGTCTCTCGGGGGTGTTGGAGGGGTCTACCTCTTGCGGCGACAATGTTGGCCGACCGCACAGCCATTGGCTTTTCCTTATCCTGTACAAAACTGTCAGAACCTATACAAGCTGACAACGTCCCTGCCAGAGCACTGTCTGGCACAATCGCCGGATAGGGGTGTACGCACGCGAAAAGCAGCATTTGATGGGCCGCCGCCCGACGGAGCCACTGCTGCCATGTTGTGTATGTGTGTGTGGTTGGGTGGGTGGTGGTAGAGAGGGTGGAAGATGAATCTGTCGGTTCTGACGTGCGCGACAGAGGAATCTTGGGACCGGGTAAGCGTGGGTGGTCTTGGTGGTGAGCGTTGTAGGTATGCTTCGTTCGCTGATGTCTTGAAGCTTTTCCTTTAGGCTGCCCCTGTCTCTATTACAAGCTGCAGCACACCGTTTGGTGGGGCGCTGTGGAAAGACACAGAAACAGAAAAAAATGCAGAGGGGAAAGAGGGATCAAGCTTAGTCATTAGTTTACCCATATCCAGAACGGGACTAGCGTCGCAGCCGCGCAGAGGAGCTCCAAGGCAGCATGGATTACGATTGTGCTGACTACGGAGCAGCGTTGCCCGTGTTTTGGTCGAGAGCACATCACCACATCACCACATCACCGCATAAACACGCCAACACCACATTTCCACACCAATTGCCAGATCCATTCGACCAGCGGCGACATCTTTTGTTCAAACTTCCATCCTGCCGACAAGCGAGTGCATCGACCGTACCCTGTACCATCATCCATCGATAGCGAGTCAACAGCGACAGCCGTGCCGTCACGATGGTGAGTGCCGGTCAACACGGGCCAATGAGCTGCCGATATGATACTTTCAGAGCTCAGCTAACACCTACAGCCTACCGCAACCGGCCAGAACTGGGAAAAGTACCAGAAGAAGTTTGGCGACGACGAGGTCGAAGAGAAGAAGATTACACCCCTCACAGACGAGTAAGAACTCGACAGCCGACAGACCAGCCTACCAGGACGAGCGAGGCGATCGAGAGACAATTCCTAACATCTATTTAGGGATATCCAGGTCCTCAAGACCTACGGCGCCGCTCCCTATGGCACGGCCCTCAAGAAGCTTGAGCAGCAAATAAAAGAAAAGCAACAGAGTGTTGACGAGAAGATTGGCGTCAAGGAGTCCGACACGGGTCTTGCGCCCCCTCACCTGTGGGATGCCGAAGCCGACCGCCAGCGCATGTCTGAAGAGCAGCCGCTCCAGGTGGCCCGCTGCACAAAGATCATTGCCGACGAGCGCGACGACTCCAAGAGCAAATACGTTATCAACGTCAAGCAGATTGCCAAGTTTGTCGTGCAGCTGGGCGAACGTGTTGCGCCGACGGATATCGAGGAGGGCATGCGGGTGGGTGTGGACCGCACCAAGTACCAGATCATGCTGCCACTGCCACCCAAGATCGACGCCAGCGTCACCATGATGACGGTCGAGGAGAAGCCCGATGTCACCTATGGCGATGTCGGTGGCTGCAAGGAGCAGGTGGAGAAGCTACGCGAGGTTGTGGAGATGCCACTGCTGTCGCCCGAGCGGTTTGTCGACCTCGGCATCGACCCGCCCAAGGGTGCGCTGCTCTACGGGCCGCCCGGCACAGGCAAGACGCTGTGTGCGCGTGCCGTGGCCAACCGGACAGACGCAACGTTTATCCGTGTCATTGGCAGCGAGCTGGTGCAAAAGTACGTCGGCGAGGGCGCGCGCATGGTGCGCGAGCTATTTGAGATGGCGCGCACAAAGAAGGCGTGCATCATCTTCTTTGACGAGATTGACGCCATTGGCGGTGCGCGGTTTGACGACGGTGCCGGCGGCGACAACGAAGTGCAGCGGACCATGCTGGAGCTCATCACGCAGCTGGACGGCTTCGACGCGCGCGGCAACATCAAGGTCATGTTTGCGACGAACCGGCCGTCGACGCTGGACCCTGCGCTGATGCGTCCCGGACGTATCGACCGCAAGATTGAGTTCTCGCTGCCGGATCTGGAGGGCCGTGCCAACATTCTGCGCATCCACGCCAAGAGCATGTCGGTCGAGCGCGACATTCGGTGGGAGCTGATCTCGCGGCTGTGCCCCAACGCGACGGGTGCCGAGCTGCGCAGTGTGTGCACGGAGGCGGGCATGTTCGCGATCCGGGCACGGAGAAAGGTGGCGTCGGAGAAGGACTTTTTGAGTGCAGTCGACAAGGTCATCAAGGCCAACCTCAAGTTTAACTCGACAGCATCATACATGCAGTACAACTAGAGAAGGGGATTGTATGGCAGAGGGAGGATACGCGCATGCCACAGCAGTGTCTCAGCACTGGATTCTTACGAGGACATATTTTTAGTTATACGATTATTACACTGTTTGCATTCAAGTTATGGTGGTCAAGTAGGATGTGAAGGACTGAAAACGAGTCGTAACGATTATGTGACAAGGGATATCTATGTAAAATTATGCTAGCTAAAGAAGAGAACGAAGAGAAAAGAGGCAGAGTCGCATGCTTATGCAACGAGGAAGCAAGCAGGCCACCACAATAGAGAAAAGATCAAGGAGAACGAAAAGAAAAAAGACCATATATCCGACAGAAAAGACGCAGAGGGGAAAAAGAGCAAAACGCCGTTGACCATGTTGGCATGAACAAACAAGAGACCGTGACCGTGGCGTGGCGGACATGTATAATAAGCCGACAGATATAAACAAGGACTGCGGCTGCGCATCAAGCCGCCATGCACCCGAGACACACAGCCTCGCCGTCTTCGCCGCGCTCAACACAGCATCGACTACACACGATCCGCCGGTGGCCGCGACGCGATGCAGACCACGGTTTTGACTGGGGCCGTTTGCTAAGATGGCAGAGCCCACGACCACTCGTCTCTTCTGTGGGTGTCTGTCCTTCACAGTCAGAGGTGTTGTTGTCGCTGTTGCTGTTGCTGTTGGCCGTCCACCCGGAGCACTCTCGTAGACACACAAAGCATGCCCGCTGTCCACATCCCTCGCAGTCGGCCTGCGAGTCGAGATCGCTCTTACGTCGTGGTTTTCGCTGGCAGACGTGGCACGGCAGCATGGCCGACGAGGCGTGTATTGTGGCAGATGAAGATGACGAAGTGAGCGGCTTGGGCCGGTCGTCGAGCGTGTTGTCGCAGTTGCTGAACCGGCGGCGTTTGTTTGCGAGCGAGATGATCTTGCGTTGTGGTGCTGTTCCCATGGACGACCGGCCTGTGGATGTGGCCGCCGCCGCCGCCGCCGCCAGCTTATGGCTCAACAGGTCGTCGCCATCGAGGATTAGCGAGACGACCGCGTCGCTGTTGTGGTTGGCGTCGCTGCTGCTTTTCGCGTCCTCCCATCGACGCTTCTTCGAGGCGACGGAGACGCCGTGATGAGCATTGGCCCGGACGCCGCCGTAGAAAGGGGGCTCTTCGGCCACTGACGGCATTTGCTTGAATGGCACGGGGTACTATTGCTGTGGTGGGTGTGGATGAGGGACGATATGAGATTCACGGCCGGCTGTTTGCTTCTGGTGAGATGTCGGAAGACTGCCGTTTCGTTGGCATGGGTGTCGAGATGAGTACGGGCGATCGGGTGTAGGCTTGTGCAGAGAGAAGATAGAAGAGCAAAGAGCAAAGAGCAGAGAGCCAAAAGTAAAGAGAGCCCGGTGGTCGACTGGGCGTGTGGTGCTCGTTGTCGTGATCGAGGTGGACGTGAGTGAGAAAACGAGATGAATGTCGTTCAGCCGATAGGAGGCAATTAGTGATTAGGAAAAGCTGACTAGTGCTGCAGTGCCAAAAGTCTGGGCTGGGAACGATGCTGTCTAACGGCACCGTTCTTACGTAAGATTGTTTATGTCCCCGGCGGTAGCGTGTCGAAAGGGTGTGAAGCATGCGGCTGGGGGGATGGGACACCCTCTTCGGCCCTAATATGTATGCCAAGGGGTTGCAGCCACTGTGCTGCATGTGCTGGTGTGCTGTATGTGCTGTACTGTGTGTGCTGCAGGTGCTGCAGTGAACTGACTCCGCTATTGTTCATACTGCTCCATACGTATTAAAGTGCATTTGCGAGAGTGGGGCTTGCACAGTGCCTGCAGTGCGAGCGAGTGCTGTATGCTTAAGCATAGGCTGGAATGCTGCAGCGGTGTTGACGCGTCGCCCGATGATAGTCGGCGCTATCGCCTGAGCCAGCCGTAAGGCCGAGATACATTCAATCGGTACTGCGCTGGCTGCAGGCCGGATGCGCTGCCGACGTGAACGGAACAAAGGCTGCCCCACTTGGACGCAAATACACGCGCTGATTCGCTAAAAGTATCACGTGGTGACCTGCATGCCAATGCTTTCCCCGCAATACCAGACAGTAGACACACTGTATACATATACACTGTACTCATCATCCCGAGCCCAGTCATACTCCGTACACAGTGCTCACCATCCTGAGCCCAGTAAAAACACAGTGCACACTGTACTCTCTATCTACCACCTGTACCGCTAGGCGACAGCCGCAAAAACCTCGTCGTTCCTTTTTGACCTTCCACGCTATTTCTCCTCTTTTCTCCCTCCCCTTACAACATTACGCCGCGACATTTTGTCGTCTATCCCAACAACCACCATCCCGAAATCCCATCTTTGTTCATTTGTCTTTGCTTCCTCTGTTACGTCTACTCTTTCTACCGAGGACCTTTTTGTTTGTCCTTTTGCCGCCAGGTCACCCACAGCTTCTGCGCCAGCGCCACCACGAAAACAGACGAGAATCACTATCTCTTCGTGTCGTCAACAGTTCCGGTCATCAAGATATGAGTCGCGCCGGCAAGCTTGCCCCGGAGGTCAACCGGTAAGTGAATGGCGAGGCCAAAGTCGTCGATGGTGGATCGACTGTCCGCGTGATACGGTGCCCAATTCGACATCCATCGTTTGGCCATCGTGTCACCAGTCTGGGACAGGACGGCCCTGTCGATCGTTCGGCAACGGCTTGGCACCCAATGCTGCTTTTCAGACTGTCGAATTCAGCTGCGATTTCTGCTACTGTTGGTTCCTCTTTGTTGCACTTGCTAACTATCGCCTCTGCAGAGCTTTGTTCGTGAAGAATCTAAGGTTCGTCTCTTCTCCATCTGCCGGCATCATCAACCATCGCCAACCATCTCGATCATCATACTGACTTCTGCCACAGCTACAACGTTACGCCCGAAGAGCTTTTCGAGCTCTTTGGCAAGTTTGGCCCTATTCGGTATGTCTCCCCTTACGCGATCATTTCCCGTCTACTCAAGTCCACCAGACCACTAACACCCCCTAGCCAAGTTCGTCAGGGCATCGCCAACAACACAAAGGGCACTGCATTTGTCGTCTATGAAGACGTTCTAGACGCAAAACAGGCCTGCGACAAGCTGAACGGCTTCAACTTTCAGAACCGTTACCTTGTCGTGCTATACCACCAGCCCGAGAAGATGGCCAAGTCAAAAGAGGACTTCGAGGCCCGCAAGGAGTCATTAGCTCAGCTCAAGAGACAGCACGGCATTGATTGACGCTTAGACGGGCCTGTGGACCGCCTGCAGACGACTCCCAAGGCATCTTCTCCCTCCAAGATGTCTTCGTCTCGCACTTCTGCAGGCCCGTCTCCCACTTCCGCCACCGCGCGGCATTCTTCTCAGCTGAAAGAGCTGTCGCCGGCCAAGGCCAACGAAAGGCGCTCGCACGCATCGCCCGTGTCGCCCGTGTCACCCTCTGCCACCGAAAAACTCGCGTCAAAACACGCGGCGGCATTCACGCCGCCGAGAGCAACGACTACGACGAGAAGAGCTACAGTCTCTGTGCCGACCTCGCCTTCTCCGGCGGCATCACCGGCGTCGTGGACATCGCACCACGGACGCAGCAATGGCAAGCCGAAGCTTGTTGATCAAACGCGCAACGCCATGCCGCATTTTGTTCGCAAGTTCTTGTCGCCGGTGTCCGAGTGTGCCTAGTTTGGGCCAAGCACATCGACTTGTTGGCCTGCAAGTGAGAGGGAATTAGCACTCGATGAATTCACGACAAGGCTGAAAAGCAGAACCACTGCTTTGCATTCCATTGACGTCAGTTGGCCGTTGACTTGGCTGTTGACAGCCGTTGGCCGTTGACAACCGTTGGACCGTTAACAAACGTACCTTGCTCTGCTTCCTCGCACACCTCTGCCTTTCTACAACGATATACTGAGCAGGGTTGCACTCTCTGTGGTGCCGACCTTGTCTCGCCATCTTCACTCTCGAAATGATTTCTGCTTCTCGCACTGCTCTTTAATTCTACTTTCTTTGCGTACGCCGCGATCTTCTTACGACACATTTATTCTGCTATAGTACTGTTCTTTTACGCACGCTGGGGTGTTTACCATATTCTTTCGATATTATTTTATTCTATTTTCGTTCTTTCGATACTTGTTATCCAGTTTGTCACTCCATTTCCACGACGGTTCCCCCTCTCTGTGCAAGGCAGCCAAGCTGCAAGGCGATGTGTGGCTTGCACGGCGGGCGAGTTGGAGGACGATTACCAGTGCGATGCACAGAGTCTAGCCGTGCCTCTAGGATCAGACCTCGTCGGTCATGTATCTAACAATTTTATCACCAATTCTCTTCTTGAGCATTCTTTCATGTGATCATGTTAATAAGCAACAGTAGCGGCAGTAGGTGAACAGAAAACAGTAAATGGTAATGGTATGGTATCTTGGCAAACTCGTGGTACTCCGTACAATGGCTCAGCATATATATACACTAAATATCAACAACAGCATCGCTGCCCTTGCTTAATCATCTCTCGTCGTCGTATTCGTACATTGCATCATCGTTCGTAGCGTGGCAGCGGCTCAGCTGTCTCTGTAACGCCCACACCATGCACCGTGTCGGTCGCCGTCTCGTGGCCGTAAGCATAGTTTTCGCCGTAATCCGCTTCGTCTGCGACTGCCGCAGCCACTTCGTCACTACTAGGGACCAAAGGTGCCGCTGCCGCCGCCGCTGCTGCTGCTTCGTCAACTGTCGGCATGAGTGCGACCGGAGGTGCTGATGGGCCCTCGCTGGCGTCGGCGGCCTGCTCAAGAGACGGATTATACGGCGCTGACGGCGCTGACGGCGCTGACGGCCCATAGTTGCCGCCGTTGCACAGAACAGGCTGAACGGGCTGCATAAGGTACTGCTGGTGCGTGGCATCTTCTTCTTCCAGCACGGGTGCCGATGCAGCAAAAGAATTGGCCGCTGCTAGACTGACAGGACCGGGTGCCCGCGAAGACCGGCTGCCGCTGCCGCTGCCGCTACCGCTTCCGCCTCCATTGCTGCTGCTGCTGCCAGCGCCTGCTGCACGGCCGCTGCGTCGACTACGGCCTGAACCGACAGCAGGGTCTTGGTAGTCTTCAGGAAACTCGGGCGGCGCACTCGCTTCGGCCAGCAGCCGTCGGCGCTCCAGCTCTTGCTTGTCTTCGGTTGCCGATGCCGCGTGGGCGTGCTCAGCGGATCTCGCGGCAAACAAGGGCGGGCCGGTGGGCTGCGCATGCAGCGACGCAAAGTCGGGCGGTGCCGAGGGTCCGCCGTGCTCCGCCGAGGGCGGCGAGAATGCAATGTCATCGAGCGACGGCGCCGAAGGAGCACTGCCTACTTGACCGTTGGCTGCTGTAGCTGCTGTAGCTACACTAGGCTGGCTGGGTTGGCCGGGCTGGCTGGGCAGAAGCCGCTCTTCCGCACGGCGGATGCGTTCTTTCTCGGTCACGTTGGGGTCACGCTCAGCCGCCAGCATGGCATCCGTGGGCGCGTACTGGGGAGCCTGTGCCGATGGAGGGGGCAGCGCGCCAGCGTATGAAGGGTGTGAAGCACCACTGGCGGCACCCCGCTCATCGTAGTTGTAGCTGCCTTGGCGGTAAGGGGTAGGAGGCTCTTGAGGATGATGGTGCTGCTGGTCGTACGCATAGCCATTGGTCCCAGATGGTCCTGCTGCAGGTCCGCCGCTGCTGCCGGAGGCTGCTGCGCCGTTGGTAGGCCAGCTCGGATATGGCGGCTGCTGTGAAGAGAGATGCTGGTCTTTGCGGTCTTCCGGGTACCAGTCAGGCGGCTGCGTAGAGGGATATGGTTGTGGGGAAGTCTGCTGCTGCTGCTGCTGCTGCTGAATCTCGGACAGAACTGGCAGGTCAGACGCTGTCGCAGACGTGCTGACACGGCCGCGTTGTCTGCCGGTGTCTGTCGTGCCGACGACAATCTCAAATGGTACACAAATGACCCCCTTTTGCCTCCGCAATGGTGCCGTGTCAATCATGTGGCTGCCGCTGCCCCATAGAGTCGACGACGCTGACATGATCGGCTTACCATCATAAGGATTGCCGCTGACCACGTTCGACCCCGGAGTGCCGGCGCCAGATTGCAAAAGGCTCGCCAGCTTGCCGCCCAGATCGACAATCACTTCAAGATGGTACTTGAAGCTGATCATTTCTCCGGGAACGCCCTTGATCGTGGCGAAGGCATCTTCTGGGACGCGCACAGATGCAGTGACACTGGACTGCAGCGTGTGAGGGTCAATGATCAGTGGACTAAAGGACTGCGAGAGGTCCTTTCGGAACACACTGCATGTGCCAGCGGACATGAGAGACAGGCCGCCCAGACCTGTCTTGGACTTGGGGAGGTAATGCTCGTGCTTGCCAACCTTGCCCTGCTTGCTGCAGCCGTCGCTCACTTCCTTGCCTTTGCCGGCCTTCTTGTTCTCTTTGGCACGCTCTTTGAGCTGCTTTTCGCGTTCCTTTTCCTCTTTGGCGCGCTGTTTCTTCTGCTTCCGGCTGTATGTTGCGTGGTCATCGTGGGCGGCGTCTGTCGCTACTGAGCCGTTTCTGCCGGGCGCGTCATGGTCACCATTCGTGCTTTGCCGCTTATCTTTTCCTGCAATGCTTGCTCCTGAAGACGGGAACATGAGTTCTGGCGGTGCCGAATCAATACGGCCCTGGCGGTAGAGAGTGACTACCACACCGTGCAAACTCTTTATGCGCTTGACATGCTGGACGGAGATTCTGACATTGACAACCTCGCCAGCCAAGCAGCCACCCTTGAGCAGCTCGACCGTTGTTGTGATTGTGCGGTCATCGGACATGCCGCTAACAGTAGCTGTCGAAACAGAGCTTGCTGCGTGCAAGCCGTGTGATCTGGCTGCGCTGTTTGCAATATTGTTCGCCGCTGAGCTGCCGGCTATGGTGGCGGCAGTTTGTGATCCAGTCGGGCTAGTTATACGAATGATGCCGCCCCCAAACGTTACTGATCCTGAGCCAGATCCTGATCCGGACCCGGACCCAGAACCTAGCCCCGAGCTTGAGCCCGAGCCGGATCCAGGTCCGTTCGCCGAGGGGGCCGCTGCTGAAGCGCTTGCGCCTGCACCACTGCCGCTGCGATTTGCACTGCTGCCACTAGCACCGGTCTCGACGCTGTCTTCGCTACGAATGTCTGTTGGCGCAGGACTCCGTGGGTGTCGTACCACATACTGCTCAATCTCGTCTGACTGGATCGGTTCATGTGCACTGTCTCGGGCCGATCCGCGTTCCGAGAAGGTACCGTCAAGGGGCTCACTGCTGCCACCACCCGACGCAAAAGAGATGGTGGACATGGCCCGGGGAAGGGCTTCAGGTGCAGTTGGTGTGTTTGCGGCTGTGCTGCTGGCTGCTGCGTTGGCATTGAGGGGAGCCGGCTGCTGAACAACGACCATTTTTCGCTTCTTGGAGCGTTTTGATATTGGTTCGAGCGAGATTGTGCGTGGCCGGGGTTTGGAAACGACACCGATGTCGACAGGATCAACAAGATAGATCTTGCGGTCGCAAGACTGTACCGGCGCGACAGTTGTTGGGCGGGTGAGGGTGGCAGTGATAATATAGCAGATGGAGCCACGTTCAAACTTACGAGGTTAGCATGAACAAGTAGTAGCTTGATTCTCCCCAAGTCGAGGAAACTTACATCAATACTGCTTGGAAGACCTTTGGAGGGGAAGATGAGGTCAAACTCAAACTCGTAGTTGCCGGGTTGCAGCTGGCCGCTGCCGCTCAACACAATCTCATCGCGAAAGAGAAGCGCGTGGCCGTTTCCCAGATATGAGGAAGGGGAGGAGCCATATCGTTTGGATCCGAGAAGGCGTGATGATGAAGCCGAGTCAACGACTGTGTCTGGGGGTAGAGAAGCGGTAGCCGCAGCGCTGGTGTCCTTGAAGACGCGGACAAGGCCACGTAATGACACGGTCAAGTGGGTGATGCGCATGGGCTTGACAACCACGAGCACAATGGCGCCGAGGACATGGTCGCCGGCCATATATTTGCGGTGTGGCGCAGCTGGGCGGATATAAAAGTCGGCAAAGCTGAGGGTGGGCGGACGAAAGGGCAGTGAGAATCGGGAGAAAAAGGAGCGCCGTCGCGTCGGGGCGGTCGAGGAGGCGGGTGATGCGTGGAGAGTCTTGGAGGAGGAGGATGGTGGTCGGACGGAGGTGGTCGTTGTCGCGCTGGGTGACTGATCGCGGGTCGCGGATGCCGGGTGTCCTGTCTGCGAGGCGGGCCGGCTGCTTCTCGCTTCCCGCGACTCCCGCGACGCCCGCGACACCCGCGACATTGGCGACAACTGCGAAATCTGTCGCGAGATCTGTCCGGAACGCGTAGTAGCGGGCGCGGTCTCGGATGCCCACGATATACCCGGGGCCTCTGCTGTGCGTGCTGTGCCCGTCGGCTCGCCCCCCGTCGGCGCCACCACAGTTACGGCATCTGCATTGGCACGAGCCGAGACAGTCGAGTCGACAGACGAAGCGGGAGCAGTCGTCGTTTGCCGTGACGGAGAGCCGGAGTCGCCCATGGGTTGTAGGCACAGCAAAGCAATGGCGGCTGAAGGATTGGTCTCTCCGGTCCGCGGAAGAAGCGTGCAAAGGGGTGATCGTCGTCGTCTCGTCGTCTCGTCGTCTCGTCGTCTCGTCCCCCTTGGTCGTCGTTCCACTTGGGGTCTCTCGTGGCGTTATTTGCCGCTTTCTTTTAATTTCGGTCTTTGGCTGTAATTCTGCTCGATGCAGCTCGGGATTGGTCAAAAGCGAATCAGCGCAATAGCAGCCGGGATCCGGTGATCGTGTTCGTTTGCCCGTGGCGTGGTGTATGCGAAAGCCGGCGTTGTCGATTGTGTGGGATTGCCAAGGGCCGCAGAGGATAGCGGTTGCGCCGAAGGTAGATGGTGCAGGGAGATTTCTGGTCTGGGGACGGACGCGCAACACTGTGTCGGGCACCAGCAATACTGTACTCCGTATGCTTACGCTGAGTATCTTACTTCTTACTAGGGTACAGAGGTGGGGGAAAGTAGGGGCTAGGGGTGTGTCGCGACGGTCTAGCGTTTAGGTTATCGAGACGGCGCCTCATTCTCATTGTATTTTCGATTTTTGTTTTCCAACAGACAAGTATCACGACATGGATATTTGAGGGGAATTGCAATTTAGGCGGATGCAGCTTATCTGCGCAGGCTGTCAGAATGAGTAGTACATTTTAGGGAAGACGCGTCTGTGTACGGAGTATCGCGGGATGCTCCTTCTCGATTTGCAACAGTCAACGCGACAGAAATGGCAAGTGCAAGTGACAAGAGTCGCTGAAGAACAAGAACCATTGTGCGAGCAAGCCAATAGGAATGTCGCAGTGTACTCCGCAGCGGACAATAGGAAAGAACTAAACAGAGAAAACAGAGAAAACAGAGAAAACAGAGAAAAGCAGAAAAGGGGAAGGAGCGCGAGTGGAAACGAAACAAAATAGCAAGCGCGATGATTGTCAATCCTCTTCGGGTGCGCTCCTGTTTGCGCCGAACCCCACAGATGTTCCGTTGAACAGCTGCACCTGCTGTATTTGACGGTACAGAGCATGGGGTGGACGGAAAGAGCGCCGCCAGTCGGAAATGTTGGGAGAAATACTTTCCATAATAAATGACACTCTATCAAATCGTTCTAATAATACATCCTAATCAATCTTGCTTATATAATTAAAGTCAGTGTCAAAGCTCAGGCATCGATGCTGATACCAGTTGCTGGCACGCATCAATTTCGTGATGGTGCTCGTGGTACTGCGTCAGCGACCTTGCAAGATACCAAATATGCGGCGCCCGCATCGGCCAGATGCTGCATCCAGGCTGTGCTGGGATTACGTCGAGGTGAGGGTGCCTGCAATGACCCGTACGCGTCTTGGCACTCCCATTTACGTTACGTAAGACTGAGTGCCTGCCTTGAGTGTGTCAGGCCCGGCTCGACGGCACACCCGGGCTCGCAACGACTTGTGATTGATTCCCGCCATCGTCGTAACCACTGTAACGACTATGAGATACCAAAGGGCATGGAGTACTACATGCAAGTACCGTCGACCAATGCATTGCATTTGCATGCATGTGCATGTGCATGTGTAAGTATGCAGTAATTTGATATTCTTTGACCATTATGAGATGTCACAGCTTGGCATGACGCGGACACCATTGGGACGGGATCACGGAACAGGCCGATCGGGACGAAGATCAGAAGGATCATAGTAGAGGATGGGAGCTGTCTCTGATTTTGCTGATTGATACGATCAGAGCCGTGTCTGTCGTGGTGGTGTCAGCTTTCATAACCTCAAGCGAGTCACAGACACGTAGAAAACAGTCTTGGCAAACTTGTTTGATGTCCGTCTCACGTTCCCCTCGATGGCATATCGGGCGATTTGCCTGGCTTTGTTTCAACGCGGTCAAGCGGCAGCGGTCAAACAGTCAAAGGTCTGACTACGTGGCCGAAAATGAAGTTGAACGCATGATGATCCTGATCGGTTTTGCAGTTAATACAGCTGAAAGATGGAAATCTCCCACATCCTAGACCATGCTCTCTCTATATAAATATACAAGCGCCTCGCTTTAACTACTGCACAAGCAACAGTGACCTTCCCAATAAAGCTCTTGTTCATCTCGACTCGTTGGCTTGGCTGGCTTGGCTCTGATGCTTAGCATGTGCTTGGCGACGCTGGATGCACCTTGGGGGGATCGATACCGGTTGCTGATCAGGTCCGTTCTATTTTAACGCAATGGAAGTGGAATTAAGGTAACCACGAAATGGCCAAGAAGGCCAACTATGAACTATGAGCACTGTGGCTGGGGGATATGAGGGATCCGGGATAAGCCTGAGATATATACAAAACGCCGCCTTGACGAAAACCAAACTGCATGCAGCCTTCTCAGCGTGCAATGGACAATGCAAAACTCCCAGAACATGATCGCGGGACAGAAAGGGTTGAAAAGAGGAAAGTAAACGCCGTATGCCTTTTATGCAGTCGTGGGGATGATAGAAGATAAACAAAAACAAACAGATCATAGCAAGGATATTGGCAGAGAAAGATCAGTCGAGTGCCTCGCCACTGAGGATGCTGCGAAGAATACCCTCACCGGGTCCCGCAAGCGCGTCTTCGAGCTCACGGTCGCCCACGCAGCTAGCAATGCGCTTCTCATCGCCGGCTACGCCAGTAATGCCAGCACTACCGCAAGCAGCGCCCATGGCGCCACCCGCACGACGGCCACGGCGGCCACTTCCAGGAGCAGATTGCAGGACAGCAAACGAACCCGTGCGGCCATCGACGGCCGTTACAAGCGACAGCGTCTCAAGGCTGCCAACAACCTCGCGAAACTCGGAGCTCGAAAGGGGGTGCAGAATGGCGTCGCGCTTGCACATCTGGCTGTAGGTGTCAAACAGCTTCTTAATGGTGGGCGCGGCTGTGGCGGCGTTGGCTGCAGAAGCTGCCGACGACGACGGCGTGCGCGGGACCTTGACAAGCTTCTTGACACCGTTGGGCGACACCATGGCCGACAGCGACGACGCAGCCTGGGCGGCCGCGTGCGTCTCGCGGTTCCACTTCTCAAATGCCATGAGAGCACAGAGAGCGGCCTTTTGCTGCAGGTTGAGCCCCTTGAGACGCTGCTGTGTACCGTTTCCAAACGCCGCCGACGTGACCTTGTTCAGGTGGCCAATAGAGACTCGCGGCGCAGACTCAATGGTCAGGTTCTGCGTGGCCCACGAAGCCCACGTCGACCGCTTCGGCATCGTCGCCTGCGTCGGAGTCGATGGCGACGTTGCAAGGTTCATGTTTTCACCAAGCGGCTGCTTTCTGGACGGTGTCGACGGCGACTCCATGATCGAGTTGACCTGTGCATTGCGCATGCTGTTGAGGTACTTGTCGCGCGCCTCGGCCTCGACAACATCAAGAGTCCGTCTGAGGATCTCAAACGCCTTGCGCAGATCGCCCGTCTGGCTAGCCACCTTGCGAGAGCAGAGCTCAATGGCAGCCGGGTGGAAAAAGGGAAGAAAGCTGGCAGGCATTGTCGATGTGGCGCCAGGTGTCTGTGCTGGCAGAAGGCTCTTCAGGCGAGTCGTAATAATGTTCTTGATCTGCGGTGCGGTGTATGGCAGGAATGGGAGCAGCTCGGGTTGCAGGTTGCGGGACTTGAGGCGCGGCAAAAACCGGTCCGTCAGGTCCAGGGCGTTGGCAATGCCGACAAGAACAAGACGCGACGTCTTCATCATCGACCACTCAACCACGCGGTACAGGCTTTCGAGGTCGAGTGTCAGGATGTGATCAATCTCGTCGAGCACCACCACGTATGTCACCGGGGTCGTCTGCACCGACGATTTGCTGCTCTTGGGTAGGAGAAGCGTCTGCAGGGCCTCGACGGCACTGGATTCTGGCACATCCGCAGCTGAATCCTCGACGAGCATGCGCAGCAGAGTGCTGTATAGATCGTTGGATGAGCGGATGCTCATGCAATTGATGTAGGCCTTGCGCACAGAGCCGGACAGTTCCGTAGACACCTGCTCCGCAATCTCGGTCACCATGGCGCTCTTACCAGTGCCGGGCGGTCCGCTGACGTAGAGGCAGCCGCAGTCTGTCTTTTCTTCGGGTGATGTGCAGTTGTCGCGCAGAAACGACTGAAGACGGGCGCGCTCGTTCTCACGGCCGACCAGAGAGCCTGCTGCCGCTCCCGAACTGCGAGCAAAGAGTTGCCGTGCGATATGGTAGACTGTCTGAACGCCCGAGGGTGTGCGTGGTGTCATTGGGACTGCCTCTGCACTGTCTCGCATGGCGCTGGGGCCGTGTGGTGTTGCTCGCCGCGAAATGCGGCCGGCGGACATGACGCGGTGCCGAGGTGTGGACGGTGTGACAGGCGTCGCCGGAGTCGAGACACACCGGCTCGCACTGGCACTGATGAGGCCATCGCGGAAACGAGGTGTTGATGGTGTGAGAGGAACAATAGACTTTGCAGGTGAGGCCTTGACGGGCGAGATGGCGGCGCTGATGCTGGCCTTGCGAGACTTGACAACGAGATTGGCCGAAATATCGGCGGCGAGAGCGTCTTCGAACGAGGCTGATTGAGGGTCTTGATTCTCGTCGTTGACGACAAATGTGCGAGCAGTTTGGCGAGTACGCTTCAAAGGGGAGCTTGTAGTACCTTCCACGTCGGAAGCTCTGCTCCGCTTGCCGAGCATAGAGACCGTCATGATGAGTTGGAGGAAGGAGCGTGGTGGTAGGTCGACAGATTGGAAAGAGCGATGGTGAAGTCACGTTGTCGAGAAAATGAGCAATGATTATGGTAATAAAGAGCGGTTCGTGAAGAGAAGATCCAAATAGAAAAGAGAAAATGAGCGAGGGGATGGATTGAAGAAGAACAAGTCGGGAACGTCTGTCGTCAAATGTAGTGAGAGGAAAGGCACGCTATTTAGGAAAGGAGGTCAAATTTAATGAGGACCATTCCCACTTTACGCGACGCTGCGCGTGTCACGGCCAGACGCGTTTCGTCACGATGCGACGCGTTAAAGGGCGATCGTGGCGCGCAGCAGCCACAGCGGGTACCTTCGATATTAGATAATCAATACTGCTTACATAATCTTACCACTGCGATAGTGCGGTCGAGTGCGGTGGGCTCCTACGCACTAAGGCTCGCCTCTTGAGCGCTGTAAGCAGGTGAGAGTCGGACAGTCCGCTTTGGGTGGTCTTATTCTCATCTGCTTCGCTTCCATCTCTTGTTGTTTTCTTTCTAGTCTTTCTTCTATTTCTGTTCTTTCTTTTCTTCCATTTGCTTCTTGTCTTTGCTTACTGCATCTACTTCTGCAACACGTTGCTCTCACTTGACGACCTGGTACTGACTGTCGATCCCACTCATGCTGTGTCGCCGCACCTGATTGCGCCTCGATATCGGATTGGATGACATCATCTTGATGGAAAAAGGCATTGACTGTTTTACAATTCCAAAATAATTGACGCCTTGTATAAGGCTAGACCGCGCCCGGTATGGCTGACAGCCAGGGCTACAATGCTGCTGTCGAGGCGTTTCGAGAACACGAGTATCCCATGCTTAAAGGTGAGCCCCCCCCCCCCCCCCCCGAGCTCGTTTGATTTCTTCTTCTTCTTCTTTTTATTTCTAACATACCAGACAATGTCTATCTTGATCATGCAGGTACAACATTGTACAGCAAGTCGCTGGTCGACTGCTTTGCTGCCGACATGATGGCCAATCTGCTAGGAAACCCCCATTCAGCATCCACCTCATCGCAAGCCGCCTCTGAGATGATTGAAAACACTCGGCTACAGACACTCAAGTTCTTTGGTGCAGACCCCACAGAATTCGACCTCGTCTTTGTTGCCAATGCCACGGCAGGCATCAAGCTTGTGGCAGAGGCGTTCAGGGCACTGCCGGGGGGTTTCTCCTACGTCTACCACCAAGCATGCCACACGAGTTTGGTGGGTGTGCGGGAAGAGGCAGTGGAAGCTGTGTGTTCACTTTCCGGCGGGGTTGAGCAATGGATCGCCGGTACAGAACAGCCCACGTTTTCAAAGCAGTGCCCCAATACACTGTTTGCCTATCCCGCACAGTCCAACATGGATGGTCAACGGTTTCCACTATCATGGGCTGGCCGTCTGCGCCAGTCAGACAGTTACGACGACAGCAACGACAGTGACTGCAACGACGGCGATAGCAATCGTGTCTGGACTCTTCTAGATGCTGCTGCCTATGCCGCTACATCTCCTCTCGACCTCAGCAACGCCTCTACAGCTCCTGATTTCACAGTAGTGAGCTTCTACAAAATCTTCGGTTTCCCTGATATGGGAGGGCTCATTGTCAGACGTCAAGCCGAGCCTGTGTTTGACCACCGGCGCTACTTTGGCGGCGGCACTGTCGATATGGTTGTTTGTTCGTCGCGCGAGCAATGGCATGTGTCCAAAACACAATCTCTGCACGACCGACTCGAAGACGGCACGCTGCCAGTGCACAACATCTCTGCACTCGGCAAGGCTCTGCAGACACACATGAAGCTCTTTGGTTCAATGGCACAGGTGTCTGCGCACGCTGGATTACTTGCAGATCGGCTTTACGCAGGCCTGTCAAAATTCTGCCACCACAACGGCACGCCTGTGTGCCGGATATACTCACCACCACGACGAACGGCAGGCGATACTACGCCTGGGCCCGTTATTGCCTTTAATTTAAAGAACGCGCAGGGTGCTTGGGTCAGCCTCACCGAGTTTGACAAGCTGGCGACGCTGAAAAAGTTTCACGTCCGGACCGGCGGTGTCTGCAACCCGGGCGGTGTTGCGGCTAGTCTCAGCCTCGAGCCGTGGGAAATGAGGCATAACTTTTCGCATGGTTTGCGATGTGGCTCCGAAAACGGCGGCGATGACATCGTCTCGGGCAAGCCAACCGGTATAATACGTGTCAGCCTGGCAGCCATGAGCACCATTTCTGATGTTGACACATTTTTGGCATTTATCGACGAGTTTTACAGAGAACAAACACCACCACAGCCTGCAGCGAGCCCTGTTTCCTCGCGCCATGCCTCTACGACCAGCTTATATGTAGCCAGCATCAGTGTCTACCCGATCAAGAGCTGCGGTGCTTTCGACGTCCCGAGCGGTTCACCGTGGGAGGTCCGTCCAGAAGGGCTTGCATGGGACCGCGAATGGTGCTTAGTGCATCGGGGCACGCGACGGGCACTGAGCCAGAAGCAATACCCGCAAATGGCTCTCGTGCGGCCTGTCCTTGACTTTGAGCATGGCATTCTCCGCGTCTCGTATGCAGGCAAGCCCGGCGAGGTCAGTGTGCCGCTCTCGCACAACCCCGTCATGTTCTCCGGATCACCGACAGTAGCGGCAACAGCGGCGACGACGACACCGCCACGGTCACGCGAGTCTCGGGTCTGTGGAGAAGAGATTGCAGCGCAGGTGTACACCAGCAGTGCTGTGAACGACTTCTTTACGCAGGCTCTCGGTGTACCGTGTTTGCTTGCGCGGTTCCCACCCGGTGGTCAGGGCAAAAGTATGCGGCATGCCAAGGCCCATCTGCAGAAGCATCAAGCACTCTATGGCCGCAGCAGCACAAACACCCACCCGCCATCACCGCCAGACTCCGATTCTGAACGATCTGTGGCAGCGTCTGTGGCAGGAAGCGGTAATACTAGCAGCACGGATGACGGGTCAAAAACAGAGTCACCCCGGCCAAGACGCATCCTGCTCTCCAACGAAAGTCCCATTTTGGTCATCAACGCCGCCAGTCTTCGCGCGCTCAATGATGATGTCGGCCGACTCCATGGAAGTGCAGCCGCTGAGATACCGGCGTCGGTCTTCCGTGCCAACATTGTCCTTGATAGTCACGGGGGCAGCGGCACGCCCTATGCAGAGGACGGCTGGGCACATCTGCGCATTGGCCAGCAGTCGTTCAAGATGCTGGGCTCGTGCCGGCGCTGTCATATGGTGTGCATCAACCAGGAGACAGGGGCTAAGAGCGAGGAGCCGTTTGTCACCCTGACAAAGACACGGCGATTTGACGGAAAGATATTCTTTGGCACGCACATGGGGCATGAGAGGGATAGCAGCACGGGAGAGGCTGTCTCGTTGGACACGCAGTGCCCTTCTATTATAGTCGGCCAGGCCGTTACTGTTGATGGCTGATTATAACGTACCCATTTGTATATAGCGCATCACCGAGTGAAGATTTTGTATATAGCGCACCACCGAGTAAAGATCTTTCAATAGAGCAATCATCTTCTTTCATAACTTTATCCTGACTAATACATCCACGTTTACACGTTCCTGTCAACGACAATTCACTGTTGCCGATCCGCAGGTAATGTCGCTGTCGTGGACTAAACGGATCTTTTGGACTCTCAGGCCCAGAGGAGTCTCATATTCTGTGGATGCATGGGTCAGGATGAAGTTATGAAAGAAGATGATTGTTCTTTTGAAGAATCTTCACTCGGTGACGCGCTATACACATGGTCAAACGAGCGCTGCTCATCGCTGGTTGTCCACGAGGTTGAGGACATTGTAGCTGAGTACGCAGGATGGCTCATTGTGCTTGATGGGGTCGAAGGACAGATCATATTTCGCGGAGAGCATCATTGATAAGATGGAATTCATGGAACCAGAGGCCGAGGTACGGCGGGACGGGCCGCGAAATCCTTTCGCTTCCGGGTGGGAGCGGTTTGAGACGTTGGGGGTTGGTGCGGTTGCGGGCGCCTTAGTGGACGCGGGAGCGGACATTTTGATTTGAGGCAACAAGAATAAATAAGAATGGCGCATTCTATCGCGTGATGTCAGCTTGACAGATCATCGCCAGCCCATCGCTCTTTCGTTTTTGTGCACCTGTCTTCTTGGTGTAATGTTTCCCCGCAAATAGAAAGAACGATCCACTGCCAGACCTGCCCGTCCGATGCCTCGGCTCCGTCCCTCGCCCCCCCTTTCCGTTCTCTCCCGTTTCTATGCGCTCACCGTTTCTTCTTTTCTCATGTCCATGTTTTCGCCCGCCTGACATCCATCTACAATACAACACCCATCACCATGGAGGCCGTCACGTTGGCTGACTACCAGCGTGGCGCACTGAGAGCTGCTTTTCGCGCTGCTGTCGCACGTGGTGATGCGCGGCCACTGCTGTTCCCAGCGTGTGCCGTGCCCTCATTTGTACTCCCGGCCTTTTTTCTCGCCGTGGCAGGACGGTATGCAGCGCTGAAACCACTGCGATACCCGCTGGCGGTCCTAATCACGGCATACAATCTGAATCTGTTCCAGATGGGCAGCACGCCCACGACGTCCAGCATCAACTTTGCCTCAGCCTACGGCGCTGGTCTTGCCTATGGCTGGGGCACGCTCTGGACATTTGTGGTGCTGGTCTGGATCGACCCGTGGGACGGCGAGCGGGTGAGAAGACGGCTGCGAGCCAAGGGCCGCCCAGCTGCGACGATCAACGAGGCCGACGCCATTGACGAAGATGTTGCGCGGTGTCTGCGCGCCGGACAGGAATACTACTGGCAGTCATTTCCAGTAGACGGCTCGTTTTGGTCCCGCCTCGACTGGTGCTGGGACCTGTGCCTCGCCTGGCGCGGAGTCGGTGAGCAAAGCATGGCGAACTGGGTGGACATGATATGATGAGATACTAACCCCCCCAATAGGCTGGAGCTGGTCCAAGTCGCCTATACCGCTCTTTGCACCACCGCAGAGACCACACACGGAGGAGCTTGTTCGGCTGTCGTCCAACCCAGAGGTCACATACCAGGGCTTCCGGCGTCACCGTACGCGGTCGGCCTTTTTCCGCAATCGGCTCTTTATCATTGCTGTTTCGTATATACTCCTCGATATCTGCGGTGTGGTCATGACGCACGACCCGCACTTTATCCTCGGTCCTCCGCCGAGCCTCATCCAAGGTGTGTCGTCGTGGTCTGAGCAGATCAACCTCTACCCAGGCGGGATTCGCCCGCCACCGGCCGCGCTTTTTGCGATCCCGGCGTACCTGCAGAATCTTTACACATACCATCCTATGATCCTTTCCCTGTTCCGCAGCGTCCTTGGACTTGTTGGGGTCCTGGCGGCACTGCAAATGTATCTCAGCCTGGATCAGGTGGCGCGGGTGTACTTTGGCCGGATGCTGTTTTCAACATCCAATATGTCGTCGATGGTCACGGCCACGCAGCTGTGGAACTACCCCACGGTATTCGGCAGCGTCACAGTTATTCTGGATCATGGCATTGCGGGATTCTGGGGCGGCTGGTGGCACCAGACGTTCCGCATGGCATTTACCGTGCCGACGTCGTGGTTGATCGACCACGGATTCCTGCCGGGACCCACGCCACGGCATCGCAACAAGAAACATATGAAAAAGAGTGTCGCAGAGGGCAAGGAGGCCAAATCACCGACGGAAGAGAATATCGAGAGACAGCGCCTGCCACTCGTCACACGGTTTGCTGGACTTGTGATTGCTTTTTCGCAGTCTGCGCTGCTGCATGCCGCGGGCAGCGCTACCAGCCTGCCCGAACATGCATACTGGCACATGCCACTGCTATTTTTCCTCCTGGCGGGTGTGGGCATCGTGATCCAGACGGGTTTCCAGCAGCTTCTATTGAACAAGCTGCCACGTCCAGTGCGCCGTGTGGGCAACGTCATGTTTGCGCTCGGATGGCTGCATGCGACGCAGTGGCTCTTCATTGACGACTTGGCGCGGAGCGGTATATGGCTCTTTGAGCCGGTCCCAATTTCGTTTGTACGTATGTTTTCGGAGATATTGAGCAAAGGCAGCAGTGTTATGGTCAGTCCAGGCGGAAGTAACAGAGCCGGCCATGCGGCGTGGCGCTGGTACCGGGACGACTTTCCATTCTGGCATACGGGTCCGACCTGGCACGAAACTGGCCTGGCCGTGTAGCCTGTTTCTGAGCGTACCTTTGATTTTTTCTTTCTTCTTTTTTTTTTTCTTTTTTCTTTTTTGCACTTTTAGCTTATCTACTTTACGTCAAGGTATGTTGTACGGCGTTTTGTTGTATATTTACGGTTTATGGGCAAGGGTACTTGGTCAATGGGCGGACTATAAAAGCATTCTGGGGATGTAAAACGCGACAGCATGCGTTTACAGGCATTGCATATTTAGATCGCTCGATCGGTCGTCTCTCAAAGACTCAAATACAATCTCAGTGACATCGGCCGATCATGCAAACTCTTTGGGCAGACGTGGACGGTGCTCTCTCTTGAGCGTGAGCGTCTCCTTGTCAATCCAGGCAAGCACTTCTTTGTAGGCCGTCTGTTTTCTGCTCAGCACCTTTTGAAATGCGTGCAGGAGGATTCTGATTGTCAGTATACAGCCTTTGGGGTTTTTTTTATATAAAACAAACGTACAGTTTAATGTGCACCTGCGAGACGGTAAACTTGTAGTCGGGACCACGGGACGGCTCATTCTGGCCAGACAGGATGGCAAACGCGAGGCCGGCCAGATCGTCAATGGTGCTAATGGTCAGCTGCGGACTGGGCCGCTGTGCTCTGGGCATACACCGGGCGTATGCCCACATGCGACGGGCGGTCTCGGACAGTGCGCCGTGCAGGTTGTGCAGCGTCGTGCGGCGCGAGTTGAAGGACATGTCAAAGAACATTGTGCTTGCTTGGAGTTTAAAGTAGGCTGGTTGTTAGATGTATAACAAGTAAGACAGTCAGAGGAAAACGTACAAAGCGTCTTGCGTTTGTATTTGGCGCCGGGCATTTTGTTGCGCTCGACCGTGAGCGAGTCAAAGACGACTAAAGGTTAGATGGGAATAAGAAAGAAGAAAGAAAAACAAGAGAAAAGAAAGAAAGACTGACTGTGTTTTTTGGTCTCGCGATCTTTGGAGAGGTTGAGATTAAAGACGTTGATATAGACGCCGCAGTAGGGAAACGGCGCACTGGCGGGATGGCGCGGCACCGTTTGGCCGTGGACCGTGAGATCAAAATTGACGAGGCTTTTGCGCGGGCTGACCTGGATGCCGTACTTGGGCTGGCCGCGGTGCATGGCCTCGACGAACTGCGCTGCCTTGGCCTGGTCCGTGGTGATGAGCAGAAAGTCGTCAATCAGCCGCAGCAGGAGACAGTCGCCGTCGCCGTCACCGTCACCATCATCAGTGGGCGACAAAAAGGCCAGCTCGGTGCGCTCGAGATCGGCATAAAAGTAGCTGCACAGCGCCGACGACAGGGCCGAGCCCTGGGGGATGCCTTGTTTTTGTCGGTAGTACTTCTTGCCAATCTGGACAATGTTCTGCTGCACGTGCAGCGCGGCCAGGTCGACCAGTTCGTCGGCGCCGCGCAGCTGGCGGTACGCCGTGTCGACAAACACGGTATTCTTCTTGGTCTGCGCGTGGGCCGTGTCGACGGCGTCGTGGAACGTCGACGCGTCGGTAGCCGCCCTGGCGACGGCGCGCCACCTGCGATCCGGCACACCCTTCTTTGTCTTGTCGGCTGTGCGGCTGCTCGCGGGCGCCGTCACCTCAAAGTGCTTGCCGATGGCGTAGTCGTCGTGCGATGGAAGTTGGCGGATCAGATCGGCCATGGCATCCTGGGGAATGGTGTCAAAGGCCGACTTGACATCGACCTTGGCAAAGTAAAAGACGGGCCGTTTCTGGCTCGGTTGCGTGAAGAATCTGGCGCGGAACTTGACGAGACGTGCATACATGTTATGCATGGACAGCATGGACGAGCCAAAACGATGTGGATGTTGTTTCTGGACGTTAGTATGTAGATAGACAGATAAAGAGGAAACAGACAAACAAGAGTACCATTTCATAGCCAAACATGGCCGCAACCGGCTCGAGAACAGTATTGGTGCTGGGCATGAGCCGTGCGCCGTCTCTAGCCATGACGCGGCGACTGAGGTTCGTAATGGCCCGCACATCCGTGCTCTTGGGCAAAAGCCGGATCTGCCCCAAGCCGAGACGGCAGGACTCGATCGTCTCCAGAGCGTCTTGCGCAGGAATGGCTTCCAGCCGGCTCGTCTTGATCGACGCCAAGGCCGGCTCGGTGATGCGGCGCCACACGTCGTGCCGAAAGTAGAAGAGGCGGTTACGGTGAGCGTTGGACTCGGTGACGTAAAAGTTGCTCCGGATCAGCGGGATGAGGAACGAGTCGAAGAGGTAGTAGACGAGCTCGGCAAAGATCTCCTGGCGCTTGTCAAGATCCGTCTTGCTCATTTTGTTTCCCTGGAGTCCGGGAGGGGCGAGCCATTCGATTTCCGATAATTTGAGCCCCTCCAAGAGGCCGTGCAGCGTCTGCGATTCATACCGCAGAAGTCTTATAAAAATATCGACCCGCTGCAGGATGGCTGCCTTGTTGCGAGCCCGCACATCGCCCGTGCCCCAGAACTCGCCCGGGAATACTTTTTGTATGACGGCCTGGCAAAAGGCCGAGACCTGTGCAAGCGGCACGGCCAGATTCACCAAGGGGACGTCCTCGCTGGCGCCATCTGTTGTCGCGTGCGGCCGAGCCGGGCAGTAGAGCTCCAAGAGCGCAGCGTAGGCGCACTTGGCGTGACGGATGCGCAGCCGCTCGACAAGAGCCATGGGCTTACCTCGCAGACGCTTGGGGACAGGGGCCCTGATGTCTGAATCCTGGCTGTGGCTGCCGGAACCAAACTTGGCGCTGATTTCCTGCTCACGGAGGGTATAGTCCATAAACTTGTGGCTTGTCTTGGACCGGTCGACCGTTGACGTGAAGACGTTGTGGAGGCCAAATTGCCGAGGGAAGATGTACATGGCAAGATGGAGATTGTGCAGTCTGTTCAGGTCGTCGAGTGACTTTTCCGAGGATTCTGGCAGTGTCTTATGGTAGGGAAACCGGTTGAGTACGTCTGGTTTGTTGGTTAGTTGCCCATGCGTCCCGAGACTGTAGCGGGTGTCTGGTGGAAATGCTCACAGATGTGCCGGAGTCCAAACGCGACCGTGCCGTTGGACGTGAGGCTCGGCTTTGCATAGAATATACGACTCCGCACGAGGGTGATTTTGGATGGCAGCTTTGCCGGTGACTTTTCATCAGGCGGTGTGCTCTTGGGCTTCTCTGCTGGATCAGGATACCTAAGGCTGAAGAGTGGCAGGCCTGAGGAGTCAGTATCCGGCATAGATAAGAATTAAAGCTTAGTACAATACTTACCCGTTACTTGGATATAGTTGCCGCGGCCGGCATCGATGCCGAGGTAGAGGGAACAGTGCACCAAAAGGTCCGTCATGATTTCGACACCCGGGGCACCGAGCAGTGCCAGCAGCTGTGGCCACGGCGGTTCCTTGAGACACTGGGCATTTCGAGGTGGCCGTGACGTGTAGAGACCTGCAATGGTGCATGGTGCAGCAGCCGCGCCTGTGATGCGATCATGCGGCATGGTGCGCTGGAAGCCAAAGCACAGGACGTTGTTCGGAATAGTCTTTCGCTTGGCGCCCAGCTGGGTGTCGCGCGTGAACATTAGCCATACGGCAAAGTCGACCGTCTCGGCCTGCAGACTGCTAGGGGCATTGGAGACGGTCACATGCGACTCGTCGGCGTCGGCCCGTGCCGACTGTGAAAAGGTCTGGCGGAGCTGTTCCAGGCCACGGCCGCTGCGGGCGTCCCCGGCGGCATCGGTGGCCGGGGTGTCTTTGTAAGCGACAAGCGTAGTATCAAGGATCCGCGTCAGCAGTTCTTCTAGGTGATCTTCACTGTCCGGTGCTCCGGCCTTGGCGTTTTTGCCGACCGATGCGAGACGTTTCCGTCGAATGCGGGATGACGCTGGCAGCTTGGATAGAAGATAGCTCCGCAGCGTCTCAACATGCGGATAGTAGAGAGTCAAAAGGTTCTGTTTGATGACGTTTGCCTGATGAGGATGAGACGGCGGCCGTACTGGCTGGTCGTTGGACACATGTCTCGAGTTGTCCGGCTTCAGTCGTTTTATCGGTGTCCTTGCAGCGGCGTCCAAGCTCGGCTTTCTCTTGTGAGATGCCTTGTTCACCATAGCCGCTGGTTGCCTTTAGCGCATAGGGAGATGATGTTTGTGCACTTGAAGTCAACGAGTTACAGTGTGTGGTAGAGCGTGATATGTCGTGAATTGTAGTACAGGAGATGATTACCTAATTATTGTTATGAGTGATTAGATAATCAATTGCCTTTACAATTTCAGATGAACAGTCGTCTTCGATGTGAAAGCTATGATACTGCGCGTTAGACGCGTCTGCTAGTCGCGTTCCATCGTTCCTTCCGTACTCGTTACATCTTATCTCGTTAAAGTGGGACAGTCACACTACATATACTTATCTTACGAGTACAACTGCAATGGCTGCGATTTACATGTAACACTGGCAAATACCGAGCCAATCGACACGAGCAATGTGTAAACATGTTTGTAGCTGCATGAACTCGTGAAATGATGTGAGATGTATGCTTACATATACATATAGATATGAGTGATAAGCAAAGAGACTGAGGTGCAGTCGAGGTGCAGGGAGTGGTCGTTTTGGAAGGAAAGAGCTAGAGTGGGACGGTACCCAACTTTAGACATGATAGGCAAGCACGACTGGCCAACGAACAAAAGACCAGCTTGCAGTTTTTCAGGACTTTCAGCGAGTTTTGCCCTGTCATGCAATGCAACGGTGGCCAGACTAGGGGGGCTTTTCGATTCTGTAGGACATCGGACGACGGTACTTTTGAAGTTAACAATAAACAAGTTGTCGCAGTATTGTGACGATAGAGGAGCTCTGGATTGTGGACTGTGGATTGGGTGGACCTTTACTGTCCGGCTGGGGTGCGGAGAACAATGGTACCAGCGACGGCCCCTGGCTAGCGTCTTTTTTGTTTTTCTATTTTAATTTGGTAAATTGCAATTTCAAAGAAGAAAAACAACATGGAGAATTTCGCTCTGATCCTTGTCATTTGTTTTGGGTGTTTTTTTCGGGTTTGTGGTATTTTTTCTGAAATATTTGCGGCATATCACTTTGTTTCTTTTGAATTTGCAGCATATCAATTTGGTGGGCTTTGGTGACAAAATAACTACGGAGTATGTAAGCATCACCACAAAAAAAGAGTATCAAAAGAAGGGAGTTCACAGATATTCAAACAAATGCAAAGAAATTGAGCGACGTGATCCTACAAGCTGCTGGCCAGCCATTGTTAAGAGCGACAGGAATGTGAAACAATTGCATCTTGAGTGCTCAAAATAGATTGTGCCAGCAAATCGTGACAACGCAGAGGTGGCTGCAGTTGGTTGTATACATGCGACAACCCGTTGATAAAGATAGCAACAAGAATAGTTCCAAGCTCTTAGCTCCGATAGCAGCGATAGGAAGTATTGGGTAGCAACTGCTAACTGAACTGGCGTCACATATGCAGATACACCGTCAAGCGTGGTACAGTCGAGGGTGCGAGGGACAATACGGCTGAGTGTAGGCGAAAGCGAGGAGGATGATCGTTGAGGTGGTATGTACTTATTCTGATATTATCATATGCGTACGGAGGCCTAGAGATAAACGCCAGACCATCTGTGCCCTTCGTATGCAGAGTACGAGGTGGGTGATGGTACGCCCAAGACAGACATCCGTTGGGTATTGCGATATGCCTTGCCGTGAAAAGTACTGTACATATTGTCTACGAGTTATCTAGAGTAATACGTAAGCTCTACAAGACGACAATACTCAAGAATCAAAGCAACAGAGATATGTACAATAATAAAGGTTGAAAAACCAAACAAGATTGACAGCGTCTAGATGTGATGTGCGACCGGCATGATCATGCTAAAGCGTCGATCAATAGCCGACCTAGGATCGCTGTCGTTACTCGTACTATAGGTGTACATAGCTTAATTTACAGATGACAGTATCCTACGGCTGTGTCAGTTCTACGAGTTCCTGTATCAAATAACGCATGGCTTGACATCATCACATAGACGCCGTGGCCAGTACGAGATTGGAGCCAGACTGTGCAGTTGACACAAATATACGCTGTACAAGTACCCGCCGCTGCTAAACATAAATAGAACGGTGATACGAGTGCGGAGGAGAAGCGATGTTCCTCAATGTTCTGGAGAAGAGGTACATCACATCTACATATACATGTATCTTGCTGAGGTTAGAATGCATTACGTAATCAACGAGAGGAGATGAGCCTGAACGAGATTAATTACAGCAACAACAAGCGATTGTCGCACAGCGCGTGAGTGCAATATCAAAGTCCGATCAGAGACACCATCTGTTCGATAACAAGTACATGTAGTATATATTCGTTCATTAGAATGTGTATATGTATGTACTTGTGCAGAGGGTTTCATTCGATACGTATGTACTAAAGGTCCCTGATCTCACCATCCACTCATCTACGGAGTACATATATATGCTTACAGGCACCTTCCATCTCAAACATCCCCTGTATCCCCTGTATTTTGTATCCTGTACCCCCTGTATCCCCTGTAGCACTGATTGACAGCCTCCTCTGCAGCTGCTCTGCTGGTGTATCGTACATATCTTCCATATGGCGAGTAATCGAATGCAGTTTCTCAATCATACACCATACAATTCAATTGCATAACATATGCTTACTCCGTAAACATATATGTACATGTAAATCCTCGTCTGTGCCCCGTGGCCCGCTCTCATCCCGACTGATCATCCCCAATTCAGTGCTTTACGTACTACCTCAGCCTATCACGCAACGCACCCTTCCACCTTCCTTCCACCTTCCACCTTCCACTCCTTCCTTCCACTACACCCACCCACTAATCATCCCTCTACGAATTTCTACCACTCACATCCAAGACAGCCTCATCGCCTCCTGTCTCCTTTTAAAACCTGTCTCAACAAACACCCCCCTTTGTGCCTCTGCACTATTCGCTCTGCACTATTCGCTCTACATACACTAATCTGATTGCTACCCGACCAACCACCAGCCGCTCCTTTGACTGCAACGCCTAATGTTCTGCCAGCAATGGATAGCGGCCGCCGAGACGTGGATGATCCCCTCGATCCTCCTAACCGCCTGAACCTCGACCGCCTCTATCAGCTCAATCTTCTGTCGCAGCGCGCTGGTCACCTAGACCATCTCACCTCTACCGATACTGCTATCTCTGTTGCTACCGCTACTGTTACCACTTCTGTCGACAACGCCAATCACCTCTCCGATCCCATCTTTAACCTCGACTCCCACACGCCGCCGCCCTCCCATTTTGTCCACCACCACAACAACCATAACAACCACAACCACAACAACTACCTCAACGCTGCCGCCGTCTCCGCTAATAGCTATAACCTCCAATCGCCCTCTTTCCTGTCGCCCTTCAATGTTGTCCAGTCTCCTACCACGCTGTCCCAGCAGCCTTATGCGTCCCTCGCCGGCGTAGGCTTGTCAACCCCCTCGGCCTTACACACAGCCTTTCCCTCCATCGCCCAGTCCACCTCGGGCTCGTCATCAGTGCCTTTTCCATCTTTTCCAATCGCCGACGATCCTTCTGAAGCTGAAATCGACGACCCCGACGACTTTTACCGTTCTTTCGGACTGTCCTCCTCCGCCGTCTCGGCCGCTGATGTCATGGCCCCGGTGCCGCCCGTCTCGGCTCGTCCACCTCCCATCTCGTCACACACATCGCCCAATGACGTAAATGAAAAGCAGATCCAGGACCAGCAACAACAGGAGTACCAACAGCAACAGCAATCTCCCCAGTACGCGAGGCCACCAGTCTCGCTTGCAAACCGTGCCAATGGCTCCATGCGGTCCTCCAGACGGTCCGTCTCCAGCCCGGCCGGCAGTAACAACACCAACGGCACCGACGACAACACCTCTGCATCTGCCCGGCAAGGATATGGCACCAATGTCAAGGCAATGAAGAAGCGTTTCGATCAAATCAACACCACGCCCGCCGCTTTAGCTCCATCGGGATCCACTGACGAAACCGCGTCGTCGTCATCCGTCCGATCAAAGTCCCGAACACGCACAGCTCTGCCATCGTCGACATCAACAGCTGCCCGTCCTCGCGCAGGCACCGGAAACAGCACATCCAGCAATTCAGCTCCTAGCACTACACTTCCCAAGACATCTGCAAACCGTAACCACCGCATCCCGCCTGCCAACAACCCAAATTCCTTTGCCAGCCGCATCGGAAAGCCTCGCACCGCCGCGCCCGCGTCTCTCTCCGTCGGCGGCAATGCGCAGGCATCAAAATCTGCTACTAATCTTTCACCCACCCTCTCACCATCAAGCCTAGCTCCCCCCGGAACGCGAGTAAACGGACTGCTGTTCGGTGAGGTCTCACCCGATCAGAGCGACGCCATCACCACCGGCTACGGCATCGATGCTACCGTCCGGCCACGACGCACCTCAGAGTCAATTCTACACAATCCGCCGCGCATCTTCTCTCGCTCGACATACGACATGAGCAATGGCAACGGCGAGCCCGAGTCGCCAACGGACTGGTATCGGACCATTGCCACGCCCTCCACATCGACATCCGGCGAGATACAGCCGCATGCCGTTCAAAACACACCCGGGCCAGCAGTCGCAGTAGCAGCGGCCCCGGCTCCGACAAGTGCATCGCGAATACCCGCAGGACACAGCCGCGCACATAGTGACCTCGTCGGCACTCGGACTCCCTTGCATTACCAACAATACCAGCATTACCAACACCAGAACAACTCCCACAACATGCCCCCACCGCCTTCGCGCCCTCCCCCATCCCACCTTGACACGCAATCCACGGCTTTTGCATCAGCCTCTGCTGCTGGACGTCTGCCCAGCTCTGCGTCGAATCTGCCGCAGTCTCCCACGTCTCCCACTTCGTCGCGTTTACCCATCTCTATTAGGAAGCTTTCCGAAGCCTCGGGTCGCTCTAGTGCATCTTCGACACGCTCCCTCTCTCCCGCTTCCTCCTCAGCTGGTCGCCGCCCTGGTGCCTCCAGCAAGGTACCACGTCACCAGCAGCACCGGCATCATGCCTCCTCGCCAAGCACGGGAGACGCAAATACCACATTTAAAGCTCCTACTTCGACGACTATTTCCTCACGTGCCCGGGCCTCAGGTGCCACCGTTCCATCCTCTACGCGCAAAGCACCGCCATCCGGTATCGCCACACCCGCCAACAATGGACATCTCAGTGCGCACACATCGCCTGCCCCGAAACTGTCCCCTCCCCTGCGGAGCTCTCGGCCAAGGCAGCCCATAACTTCTGCGCATGCTTCTGCTGCATCCTCGCGTCTCGGTGGACGGACCTCCGCCGCATCATCGTCCTCGTCCGCCGCCGAACGGGGCCGGATGCCCTATGCCAGCAGCACTCGAGCGTCAGCCGCAAGGCACGAAGAAGGTCGCACCGGTCGGCGAAAGATTGACGTTGGACCCATTGACTTTGCTCAGCGCCGTGAAACAATTCGTCTGAAATACAGCAAATCCATCCGCGAGACCGAAGCAGTAGCCGCCCGGCAAGCAGCCGCCGACAAACGGAAAAAGGAGCTCGAGGCCGCCGCCAAGGCAAAGAGTCTTGCAGAGGCTGCCGTCCGTGCTCAATCAGATGCCGGCCGCCTCGCCCTAGGCTCAGCTGCCCCCTCTGCAAAGTCGTCCGCGTCGTCTCTGTTTGCAATGGCAAACGCCCATTCTACCCCCTCACCCACTAGCGACCCATCCACTGTCTCCCTCAAGAAGAAGCTGTCTCGCTCATCGCTTGCCCACGGTCACACTTCTATCCCCGTGCCCGTGCCGCCGATACCCTCAGCTTACACGACTGCCGTCCAGCACAAAGTACCCCTGGATGCTGAAATCACGGACCCGGAGCGTCCAGCCACTCCCCTGGAAACGACATTGACCATCCTACCAGACCAGGTCGACGACACCAAGGTCATTAAGGAAATCAGTGACACCAATGACATCAATGACATCAATGACATCAATGACATCGATGACATCAATGACAGCCCGGCCCAGCCACCATCACCCAAGATATCTGCGACTGTCTCAGATCCCGAGCCCACGCCTGGTAAACGGCAAGCCACCAAGAGAGACTCTGTCACTTTAGGGCTCCCGGGCGCATTTCCAACCATGCCGTCAACAGACGACACGGAGACCCGAAGCCACACCTCCGAAGAGCGACCACGCTCTGCCGCTTCAGCCACCTCGGTCATCACCGAGTTCGACAATGAGCCCCAGGTTGACCTGGCACAGCCCAGCTCTGCCGAGAACCCTCACCTCCCCGAAGAGACATGGCAGGACGAGCAGCAACGCCGGCAGAAGCAGTTTGCAAAGGAAAAGGCCGAATATCAATCGCCCTTTGACATGCATATGTACGATGACGACACTGCCAACGAGCCCGCGCTGATACCCAATCATGACACCGATACCGCGATATCGCCTTTGGAGCGCTTCATTCCCGGATCTTATGTCTTGGACAGCTTTGAAAGTCACGAAAGTCACGAGAGTCACGAGAGCCGTCCTGTCACGCCTCTTCAAGACCGCGACGACCTCGACGGCCGCGACGACCTCGACGGCCGCGACGACCTCGACGGCCGCGACGACCTCGACGATTGCGACGACCGCAATGGTCATGAAGCATCGCCAGCGGCCGCAACACCACCACACCAAAGCCCTGCCCAAGTGGAGGACGTGTACAAAAGTCCGCCTCACCATGAACCTCCTGCCGACAACGAAGACACCATCCAGTCTGACGTTGCTCACCATGACGCGGAGGACTCTGCCACGGGCAGTGCTGACACTGGTGCTGACACGTCGTCTGCAGAGTCCGTCGGCGATCAATCCACCAACGAGACAATGCCCATGCCGACCAGCCACAGTCCTGCGCCAGAGTACGAGGTCACCCCGTTCCGCCCTACTGCAGAACAGACGACTACTGTTACGATCCTTAGTCGTGAAATGTCTGTCTCCAGCCGGCGTCCATCGCTCTCGCGCTTCCACAGCGGCTCCAGCGCTCGCCGTTCGATGCCCGACGACTCAAGCTATGATGCGGCCGCCGGATTCTACACAAGCCCCACGCTCAGGGAAAACATTGCACTGCTGCGCGGCGGCTCGACCTTTGCTGCGTCTGACATTTCCGACGAGCCGCAGCACTCGGGCGGCGAGCCTCAGCGCACGCCAGATACGTCCAACAGTCTGCTGATACCATCCATCATGTCTCCTGCGAACCGCTCCAGCCAGCAGTCGGGCTGGACCGATTTTTCCGTTGAGAGTGAGGAGGCGCGCGCTTTCTTTGCCTTGCGCGAGTCGGCTCTGGCACCAGAGGCCAACGGCCAATCCACAATTCGTGCGCGTGTCCCCTCTACGCGGCAAGCTATCCAGACCCGGCGCCGCAACCCCTATGAGTTTGACTCGAGGCCCGAGTCGTACATTGACGACGAGCCACAGAGCCAGCACGGCGGAGAGGACGAGCCGGAGTCGCGCGATAACCATAACCACGCCCAGCAACACGACGAGCAACACGATGACGCAACGCGCAACATTCTCCCCGAGGTTGATACGGGCTCCAACTTTTTCATCCCCTATCTGACGGATGACAAGATTACCGGGCCGCACATCCCCGCATTCCCCGACCACGCCCCACCGCCCATTCCCGTCTCTGTTGACGGCCGAGACTCCTTTACTGAGAACAGTATTCGGCCGAGCTCGTCGAGTGCCTATTACGACTCGTCGCGCCCAAACAGCTTCGCCCTCGGCGCGCGGGATGACCACGATGGCCAGGACTCGTTTACCTTTGGTGCCGGTAGTGTCGATGATGCTGCATACCCGCTTGCACCGCCAGCTGCCATCACAGGCCTGTCCTCCAAGCAGGCGTCGCTTGATATCCCGCGCAAGTCCATTGGTGGCGCGTCGATCGCCGACAGCGAACGCCACGGTGGCACAGATGGTGCTGTCGATGCCGCCTCCTCTTCTGGCACTCCAGCCACTGCGAGTGGCGCCGCGCCTGTGGGAGACAGTGTCAAGAAGGCTGCGCCGACAAAGGCACAGACACGGCTTGTGCAGCGCCAAATGGTGATCCGCGAGCTGATTGACACGGAAGCTGTATTTGTGCGGGATATGAACATTGTTGAGGAAATCTACAAGGGCACAGCCGAAGCGTGTCCCCAGCTCGACGGTAACACGGTCAAGCTCATTTTCCGCAACACAGACGAGATCATCACGTTCCATACCACGTTCCTTGTCCAGCTCAAGGAAGCCGTTTCGACCGTGTACGCCCCGCGCGGCGGTCGTCGGTCCGAGCCTCCGACTCGAGAAGATTCGATCTGGTCTGAGTCGGGCACGCTCAACTCGACATCAGCAACATCCGTTGCGGGCACAGCCGGCACGACCGGTACCGGACTCAGCACCATGACTGGAGGCACGGCGGTCTCGACGGCGTCGTCGCTGGACTCGGAAGACACACGTGACCGGCAGACGAGCCTGGGCCCAGTGTTCCGCAAGCACATTGACGAGATGAAGCTGGTGCACGAGGCGTTTTTGCGCAGTAGTGACAGCGCGGCCAAACGGCTCATCCAGATTCAGGAAGACCCGACTGTGAAGCTGTGGCTCAGCGAGTGCAACGAAGTGGCGCAGGACCTGACGGCAGCGTGGAATCTCGATTCCCTCCTGATCAAGCCGATGCAGCGCATTACCAAGTATCCCAACCTCATCAGCCAGCTGCTCCAGTACACGCCCGCGGACCACCCTGACCATGCGGGTCTCACGGCAGCGCGGACGCTGCTCGAGACGGCCATTCTGGAGATCAACAAGACAAAGAAGAACTTTGAACTCGTGGGCCAGATTGTGAGCCGCAAGCACAAAGATTCGGATGTGCGCGCTGGGTTTGCCCGGGCGTTTGGCAAGCGCGTGGACAAGCTGCAAGTGTCGAGCAACCGGCCGCCGGAAGATCCAGTGTACACGAAACTGCACGAGAAGTTTGGCGACGACTACCTGCGGTTGCAGGTCGTGCTGCGCGATGTCGAATTTTACACGCGCCAGGTGACAACGTACGTGCACGAGTTTCTTCAGCTGCTGTCGGCCATGGAGCTCGTGATGCGTCTGCAGCCGTCGCCGTACCCCGAGATTGAGAGCAAATGGTCGCACTTCAACATGTCGATGCGCGATCTGGAAAAGGTGGCCCTGGAGGCACATCTGGCGCAGGTGCGCAAGCATGTGATTGAGCCCTTTGAGCTTGTCATCAAGTGCTACGGCAATCCCAGCCTGGCCATGAAGAAGCGGTCCAAGCGACGGCTCGACTACGAGCGTGCCATCCAGCTCAAAAAGGGCGGCAAGAAGATTGACAAGCAGCTGGCCGAGGCCGTCGAGCAGTACGAGGCGCTCAACGAGACCTTGAAGAAAGAGCTGCCGATCCTGTCGGCGAACACGGAGAAGATGGGCAATATCTGTCTCGGCAATTTTGTCAACATCCAGGTGCGCTGGTTTGCCATTTGGCGCGACAAGGTCAAGGTTGTGCTGGATGAGAAGCAGGGTGTGCCCCAAGTCGTGGACATTATCAGCACCTTTGCGCGCGATTTCCGCGACATGGAGGACGAAGTCAAGAAGAGCTTTGCCATTCTCGCCAATGCCGGCAATGACACGATTACGATGTCTGGCAGCAGCACGATTACGAGTTTCAATTCGAGCGTAATGTCGGGCACCAGCGGCATGATGCGCTCTCGGTCGAGCCGGCCAGCCGAGCTGCCCAACGTCGCCACCCGCATGCGTGGCGCGTCCCTGAACAGCGACAACGCGCCATTCCTCCCGACGCCCGATTTTGGCGGCCACAGCAGCAGCCCGTTTGCGCTCTCACGCAGTACAAGTCCATCGGTCAGCGCCACCCCCACGGGCGTCGGTTCTGCCTCTGCCTCGTTCATTGCTACTACTACTGCTACTGCTACTGCTACTGCGTCGGGCGGACTGCCAAGCCCGCACCAGTACTACCGCGACTACTACTCCTCGAGTGCACACCAGACCAGCAGCAGCAGCAGCTATACGCGCGGCCTGTCGTCGCCCGTGATACCCGGTTTTGCCACCGAGTCGTCTTCGCGATCGATTGGCTCGGGCAGCGGCCATGGTGGTGGTGCTAGTTATGTCCCGTCCGCGTCCAACTCGGGACGTCCGAACACGGGGCGCAGCTACGATTCGGCGCCGAATGCTGCGCGGCCCAGCGTCGACTCCAGCTACTCGGTCAGCAGTTGCATGCCGTTGCCGAATGCGGGCCAATCGAGCATGGCTGCCGCACTCCAGGCCAGTCGACGCGAGTCGGGGTCGACCAACTCCAACCAGAACAGCCAGAACAACGCGCCGGTCAGTGGTGCGGACAGCAACAGCATCGGCAACCGGCGGTACTCGGGATCAGGCCTGTTCCATTCAGCTCTGCCAGTGTCCGAAGACAACAACCCGGCACCGACGGCCTCGACCAACTCGCACGGCCATGCTAACGGCACCGGCGGCTACCTGGCCGCAGACGAGACCAACCACCGGTCGCGGATTGCACCGTCTCGCCAACGGTCCGGGACAGTGTCGTCGACGTCGTCGTCGAGCGGCGGCGGCGGCCATGGCGGCGCGTACAATGTGCTGTGGCTCGCGGCGTCCCTGTTTGAGTTTAACATTGAGACCAAGCACGAAGCCGGGTATCCGTACCTGACATACCAAGCAGGCGAGGTGAGTTTTTCTTTTTAGAGATTTCTATTGCAGAGGTTGCAAACTAACAGACAGATCTTTGATGTGATTGCAGAAAAGGGCGAGCTCTGGCTGGCCAAGAACCAGGACGACCCTATTGAGCTTGTGGGCTGGATCTGGTCCAAGCACTTTGCCAAGCTGGCCGATTCGTAGGATTGATACGGTCTCTTTTGGTTTTGATGTTTTTGTCTTTGTCTTTTCCTCTTGTGTTTCTACTTCTTTTTTGTTTTATAATTCCCATATATCTAGACATGTCTAGACTACTGCAATGACCGATACGTGCACGGACAGGATTGTTGGTTTCTTTTGTCTTTTTGCTTTTGTCTTTCAAATACCGCGGAGGATAAAGAAAAACGATTGGATCTGTTTATATTCCATCCCGGCGTTGCACTGCGATTTGGTAGTTTCACTCAACCTATTCAAATCCTATATAATTTGTCTGCATGGTTGTACACTGTTGACGAATAGCAGTTCTAGTAGCTGTCAACAACAAATATATAACAGATGTCACGAAAAATGTAGAACATGGAAAGATTTAGTGATATAATCATATAAAAGCCATCTATCAAAAAGATGCCTTGCTACGCATTCTTCGGTATCATGGCGTTAATGTCGTCCTAGAGTGTCAGCATTATTTTTTTGTGTAAAAAGTCGTTCAGGCCAAACATACCCAGCTAATCCCATCGAGCAGGTTGGGCTCGGCCTCTTGGTACTGTCTCGAAGCGCCGGACAGGGAAAACTGATGCCGCAGAGACTCGACATGTTGTTGTTGTTGTTGTTGGTGCTGCTGCTGCTGCGGGTACGGATGGTGCCGGTGCGTGGTATGCTGTGCCGAAGGCGACTGCAGCACGGCCGTCGTCGTCGTCGTGCCCGACGGCCACTCGCCCCCAAACGCCTCAGGACTCTCGACACCGACCGCCTGCGGCGGACCCCAGAGCGCTTCGCCGTTGGCCACGCCCGAAAAGACCATGTTGCTGCCGGGCCCCGGGGGCGCCAGGACCATGGGTGCGGCTGCAATCTGTCCCTGGGGTCCAAAGGCAAACATGTTGTGCTGGTGCTGGTGCTGGTGCTGGTCCGTCGTGCTGAGCAGGTTGGCCGTGTCGAGCTGAGCCATGCCCCGCGGGGCACTCTCTGTGGAGTTGTGGTACTGCATTTGTGGGTGTGGGTGCTGGTGATGGCGCAGATGCTGCTGCTGTTGTTGGTGCTGTTGATGGTGTTGCTGCTGCTGCTGCTGCTGCTGCTGTTGTTGTTGTTGCTGGAGCTGCTGGTATGGTACTTGTGAAAGCTGCTGGCCTTTGTGCTGCAACGAGTAAACGAGACCGTCGCCGTGCTGACTATACTGCTGACTGGGCAGCGGAAACTGGACGGCATAGTTGACCGGGGCCGAGCACTCGGCACTGCTGGGCGAAAACTGTAAAAGGGAGGGCACCGTCGGCGACACGACTTCGCTCTTGATCAGGCACGCGTCCGGCAGGGTGCTGCTCCTGGACGGCAGTGTCGGCGTCGGCGTCGGCGTCGATTGGGCGAGCTGGGTCTGGGGCACGGCCTGCTTGGTGACCGTGGGCGCGCGCAGTTTGCGGAACTCGCAGTACGTGGCACTCTTCTGCATGACTTCATAGAGGATGCCCTGTGCTTTTGCGTGCAGGCTCTGGCTGGGCTCCGTGTCAAAGACGTGGTCGAGGCACTGGCTGATGCGCGCGGCCTCGGCTGTCGACTGGTTGTGGAACGCCTCGGTGGTCAAGAGCAGCGCGATCTGGTACTGCATAAAGGCGCCGAGATACCAGCGCCACTGCGCGTACTCTGGATTCGTCTCGAGCTCGATGCCGATCTCGATGATGCGGATGCCGCTCTGGATCAGCAGCGAGTGAAGCCGCTCCGACAGCGGGCTGCTGGTGTTGGAGTGGTACGGGTGCAGCACCATGACGTGCATGCGGCAGATGAACAGCTCCTTGACCAGTTTCGTGTAGCGTTTTATGGGAGTGGCATCGTCAAGGTAGCCCTCGTACTTTTGGTTCAGGCGCTGACAAAACTTGTCAATCTTGGCCATGACGAGCGTGAGATGGGACTTGCGCCGCTCCAGCTTGAAGCGCTCAAACCAGATGACGCGCATAATCTCATTGACCTCGAACCGGAGCACCATTAAAAACGATTCGGACCAGCTGTGCTTTGGACTGAAACTCGCCGTGTCCGTCTCGAGCGTGAGATCCTCGTCGTTGCAGTTGTACGGCAGATACGTGTCGTAGTCCTCCCGGTGGATGGTCGGCCGTGGTCCTTGTGCTTCGCAGGTGCGAATGTCTAGGAAGCAGAGCTGGTGCCAGATCAGTCGACGCACATGCGTCTCCAGCGATGTCAAGCCAAAAAAACTGCCATCGCGATGCAGCGCCATGCACTCGGCCATCCGGATCGCCGACCCGACAAGTATCGAATGCGACCGGGACACCTCGTCGCGACACAACGCCACGAGATAAATGACAAAAGCCTGCATGGCTTCGACACTTGTAGTGCGGAGGAGGCTGGCCCTTCCAAGCGATGCTTCCACTCCAAACTTGACAATGTCCACGAGGTCCTGTTTGTAGACATCAAACTTTTCTGCCAACTCATTGGCATCTGTGGCAACGACGCCGGAAAATAAAACGGCAAATACCAGAGCCTGCCGCGGACGCCGCGGCTGCCGGCCACGGCCCACGTGCAAGAGAAACTCTTGAAAATGCCGCACAAAGGTGGGCTGGTGAAGACACGACGCAATCGGGTGCACATTGGTAAAGTATTTCTTGACCAAAAAGAGGCAAATGTGGTGCGCTGGGAGCAGTCGCAGTACCGGCGGCACGGCCGTCAAGTGGCCAAACAGAGCATTGCTGGCGGGCGGGATGTAGTCGGAAGACGGGCGAAGAAAATCAGGAACGGAGTCGGCACTGTTCATGTCGCTGTCGGCAACATCGTCGTCGTCTTCGCCGGGATGGCCGGTGCCGGCCTGTCCGGGAGATGTCGTCATTTGCGATGCGACCCCGGCATGTCTGGATACCGGTGGCAGGTCAAAAGCAAACGATCCAGGCTTTCCAGAGAGGGCCACGTTGATCTAACTGTCAGCGGTGACTACACACTGGGTTTTTTTTTTAAAAATAAAAAGGCATACCTCTTCCGCCAAGCGTGGCCGGTTGAGCCCGCCGATGCGTTCCGTCATGCGCATGCGCCCGACTTTGAATCCCAGATCAATCATGTCGTTGGTCGCCTCGTCAATGTCTTCGTCATCGTCCAGGTCGTCGCTATCACCCGCGTTGTCGTAGATCAGGTCCGATGTGACCATGTGGCTGATTTCCAGGCCGCTCTCGGCCGGGTCGACCGAGTATGCTGGCACTTCCGATCCGAGCAGTCCGCTTCCTATGCGCTGGTGAACAACTGACTTTTGCAGCTGCAGCTCGAGCGAGCTGACCTTTTCCTTGATTTCCGTAATCCGTCCCTGGCTGTCCGGGTCGAGCCGGTCCCCGAGATAGATGCACACCCGTCTGGTCTTGTTGCAGTGGTCGCACGGCTGGGTCCGTCCACACTTCATCTTGCGGCGGCGGCACTCGAGACACGACGTGATGCCGCGCATTCGCCGTTTTACCGGCTTGTCTCCCCCATCGTGCTTTTCTCCACCACTCGGAAGAAAGGTGTTTCGCGTGTTGGTCGACATTGGCTTGTCGCCAAACATGTTCTCCTCGCTCACAATCGGCACTTCCTGAGGACTGTCCGCATGATGGGCGTCAAAGTCGTGGTGCGTGCCGTTTGTCTGCTGTGACTGTGGTTGACGAAGCCGCTCCGGGATCTGGGTTGACAGTGGCGGCGGATACGAGTGGCCAGCGTCGGGAAGAGGCATCTGATTCTGATGTGGTGGCGCCGGCCGCTTGATGGAGATGCCTCTGTGTAAATCCATGCCAGCTGGTGCTGCAGAGGTCAGCGTGACGGTCCGTTCCGTTCCCGGCAGTGCTGATGTACCTTTTCAGATACTCGGGCATAAGACGTCAGATACGTCTCGAGATGAAGAAAAATAAGAATGAAAAGAAAAAGAAGACGAAGACGAAGAACGGATGAAAGGATTTAGGGTCACGAGACAGGATCAGTTGTTATATACAGGACATTGGGACAGAGAGTGCCGTAGCTACAAGAGAGTCGTTGGGTGGTGCTTCGTGGAGTGAAGTGAGGGCGGCAAGTTTGAGCAAGGGAGAGAAGAGATGTAAGTGGCATGAGCATGATATGGGATGAAAGATGGGGAGAGGCAAGGCCACAGTGAGAACACGTCGAGCTGGAGGTGAACCATGTCTAATATACGCCGTATTGAGTGGCCTACAGCACGCTGGCCTACAGCACGCTGGCCTACAGCACGCTGGGTCTACATGGTCACAGAGCAAGGGGCGATCTTTCAGTGAAAGCTATCGTGTGTAACGCCGACCAGTCAGCAGTAGCGAGGGGTCGGGTGTGACGGGGAGCAATAGAGCAGTCTCTAGTCTTTAGAGGGCGACCGGTGCTGTTAAGCTTGCATCTATAGATTTCGAGTGTCTTTGGTCGAGAACGAGGAGGTGCATCCACAGATCTCGAGTCTTTGTTGGTCGAGGTGATCGTTCCACACTGCGCGCTCGAGATGCACGGTAGACACGCATCTCACCGCAGACCAGGTGGGAGGCCAGCATTATATAATCCGAAGAAGACGGAAAAGCGGAAAAGCGAGCATCGGCTATTACCCGTGGCAATAATAATATAGATGGCCGGTCCGATCGTGCATACAGCGTTGGGCTGCATGATTGCATGATGCGGGAGCGGCCGGTACTCGATGTAAGGGGGAAGATGTTCAGATTTTGATTTATTTTATATTTCTGTTTAGTCGAGTTTGATTTCACCATCCTCTACATCAAATTGTCCAAAACCACTGCATAACTCTGTTTAATTAAAGACTGCTCATCAAATAGACTCAACGAGAACATCCGGAAGCACATCATCTGTGCACGCAAGACAACTCGACCAAATGGGAGTAACGTGGTGTCCATCGGTAGTCAACTATAAAACACAACCTCTGCGAGAACACTCAGTAGGCTTTCCGCATAGTACACCGGGATAGACTTTCAGCAGGGTCTGTACGTATCGGAGAGCTGCAGCAGAGCATAGGGATACAGGCGGCAGATGTTTTGATCGTTTTCTTTTTGAATCTCTCTCGTCATTTCTCGATCACTCGTTCACGCCTTGTATTTGCGTGTGCTGGGGGATAATCAAAGCCGATCAGAGCTACATCATCAGAGTACAAGCACAAACGCCCAGACAAGGAAATGGGTGGCATATATTGCCTTGACCACCCTAGAACTCAAAAATCGTCATAGCCCAACCGGCTGTAACCCGGCAGATGATCACATCGGATAGTGTTTAGAGATATAGTATGTCATGTGTAGACGGCGACGATGCCAGCGGCCTCGATGACACGTACAGGACAGCAAAGAGGGCGTCGACAAATATCCAAACATCCAAACCTGCTCGCCGTCGGGCAGAGGTAACGGGCCGCAGAGTAAGACACGTGCAACGGCAGATCAAGAAGGCAGCTTGTGACTAGATTAATAGATTTACGGATTAACATATTAAAGATGGCTGGTGCTATGTGATGAAACACAGCTGTATGGGAGTTGCCAATGTCTCGCTCGTCTGCTCTTCGCTCGCTTCTCGAGACCAAGGTCCGTGCCCGGGGACAGCGAGGCACTGCAGTCTTTGTGCAGAGGCCGCCGTAGCCAGCATTGTTTGACTCGTGAGTGTTAGCAGCAGTCCGTTGAGGCAACTGATATAGTTATTTGATAGATGGCAGACTATTTGAGCGGTGCCAAAGAGTCAGAGGACCAGCACGCAGCAGCACGCAACGGCAACTACAGCAGCAACAGCAACTACAGCACGCAACAGCCGGCATTGCGTGACACTGCAGGCGCAGCGAGTGCCAGAGAACAAGCCCGTTAAGCGACAAAAAACGGCCCAGAGCAGGCATGTCTCGAAGCTTGTGTTCCGTCTCGTGCAGACATATGAGGCGATGAGGCGATGAGGCACAGAGCAATGCGGATGTATCGTCTATGCTGTATGTAAATAATAAATATTGCTACATGCTACATGGTCTATGGATCGTGGTATCATTGCATATCCTTTGTCTGTCGTCGTGCTCAGGACGGTCACACCTAGCCGCTGTTGCCATCCATCCTCGCACATGCACGCCACAGAACATGGCACGCCTCACATCCAAGAGTGCATCGCAGACCGTGCTCGGTCACGCCGTGACAGGCCGAGGCCGAGTGCCGTGCCATTACCGAGTAGTCACCTTGCCATGAAAGGCCCGCGCAAAGGCGCGCTCTTCCTCTTCGGCTCGGATCTTGCGCTCGACAGCTGCATCGCTGCGCCAGCGCTCCAGTACGTGCCCCGTGGCCACGGCCTCTCGCTCGCCGTGCTCGCGCCGCACAATGTTCACAAACCATTGCAGACGGGTCGTGCGTCCATGGTCTGCCGTTTCGAGATCGCGCGTGACCAAGTCGAAAATGGCACGAAGCACAGTGGGCGACGCCACCGTTTGCTGTGTCTGCTTCTTCTCTAAAGAGAAAGACTGCTTTGCCTGTCCTTGTGTGACGAGCAAGTGCCTGCACTGTTCCACGCCGCGCAGTGCGCTCCGATGCGACAGGTTGCGCGCCAGCGCAAACTGCACGGCCAGCTTTTCCACCAGCGCAATCGTCGCTGCCCCGAGTCCCTTTTGGCTGGCATACTTGCCGTGCTTGGCCTTTTTCGACTTGACCCCGGGTCCGAATCGGCGTGTCTTGCGCTTGCACGTGTCCATCCGGGCCTGCAGGTCCAGCACGTCGCCTACCTGCCTGGGTGTCAGCCGGTTTTGGTCGAGAGCAGCCGACAGCCGGTCGGCATACCGGTCCCAGAACCCGATGCTCCAGAGAGCATCCGCGCCAGGCGGCACCATGACGATCTGCTCGCGAATCGAGTGGTCCGCGCTCAGTTTGTTCACGTAGAGCTCGTGCATCTGCAGAGCCACGCCCAGGTCGTTGTACGTCCAGGCCAGCGACTCGAAAAAGGAGACAGGCGGCAGGGCAAGGGGGCGGGGCAGGGCTTGGTCGCGGGACGGTGCGTCGGGCGCGGCCATCACATCGAGCATCGTGTCAGACTGGCGGTGGTCCAAGCACGGCACAAGAGCGGCCACAGAAGACACAAGCTCTGCGTCACGGCCCAGCAGTCGCAAGCATTCCAATAGACTCAAGTACAAGGCAACGCAGTATACACGGCAGTACTTGGATCGGTACAGGACCAACGCGAGAACGGCCAAGGTGGGGTCTCCCTCTTTTTCCCTAAAGCCCGCCGTCTTTCTGACCGCCGCCGCCGCCGTCGCTCTCCCCACCAGCCAACGAAAGTCGCGCTGTGTCTCGTGTGTCACGTAGCCGCGACTCGTCCACTGGGCCAGAAGAAGCTCGCACAGGCTGTTGATGTCGGCAGTGTGAGTGGGATCGGCTGCCTGCAGCTGTGACAGGGTCTGAAAAAGACTGTTCTGTCGCACGCTGGGAATGTGTGCCAGGGTAAGCAGCCAGCTCGTGGACGCCGCCGCCATTGACAAGGGTGACGAGTCGTCACGAGAACCAGTGGCGCGCATGTGTGGCGGCGCGGAGATGCCGCGGCCTCGCACACTGGCCAGGTGACTGTCACCAGCGCCAGATTGGTTTCCAAAATGACGGAGGATGAGCTCGGTTGTCGCCTGAACAAGTCTGCTGCTGCTGCTGCTGCTGCTGCTGCTGCTGCTGCTACCAGCCTGATCTCGATCGTGACCCTGATCGTGATCCGCACTGAAATCCATGTGCTTGAGGGCGTCTGCAATGCTCTTTTCCTTGCATCGCTGAGCTACCCCGCCGCTGTGGTGCGGCTTTGTGGGAGATACAAAGATGGCACAGAGGTGGCTGGGCAGAATGTCCTCCATGCGTGCAAGAAAGGCAGGCGGTGTTGCCAGCAGCACCTTGTTGGCGACAAAGCCTGTGCGCTCGTGGGTGGTTGGCAGCTGCGCGACACAGGCGTACAGGCTGCGCCAAAAGTCGAGGCCGTAGTCGGTCGCCTCGAGCAGGTCGCATGCGCCGATGCCGTCCATCATGGACGCCAGCAGCGTCGATGCCTTGTCTACCTCGAGGCGCGTCATGGGCGTTCTCGATTTTGTCGACGCCGCCTTGGCGCCCGACGACTCGAGACTGCCCCAGAGCAGGTCAAATGCTTCGTGGACCTCGTCGACCGTGAGCCCGGCCAGGCGCAGCAGGGCCTGGAACTCGCTGCAGATGCTGTCAAAGTCGCGCTGCAGCAGCTCGTCGGCTCGGCGTCGTGTGTCGATGGTGTCTGCTGTCTTTGTTTGTGAGAACTGGCCGACCCATGCCTCCAGCTTGACGAAAAAGGGCGCCGCCGCCGCACTTCGGGGTGTCTCGGGCAGCTCCACGGCGGCGCCTTGCGGGTCGACAAAGTCGGCCAGTTCGACGAGCCACTTGCGTATGCCAGGCGCTGGTGCCGTCGCTGTGCGCGCGACAGCTTCGTCGTGCTGGGCAAAGAGTGTGGCGTCGCGCGGTGCTGTCCACTGCCACTGTCGCCGATCGGGAGCACTCGGGAGTGCCCAAGCGGGCATCGGCATCGGTCCACCGCCGTCGAGAGAGAGGTGCATACTGAGCTGTTCGGTCATCTGTCGCTTGCCGAGACGGCGGCGAGCCTCTAGTGGTCCGGGGACATGGCCGGAGAAGCGTCGTTTTGTTGTGTGAGGTTTCGTGCTTTTCGGTATCGGTAGTTTCGGTGCGTGGGCAATGTGGCAGTAGCGAGCAAATGCCGTCGCCAGGACGGAGTCGGTAATCCAGACGCTATCCGAGGATGCGGCGGCAGCGACAGCTGACGATGTATTGACCAGGCTGTTGCGGATCGCATTGCAATACCGTATGCGCGGCGCCATGGCAAACACGACAAAGGCAGCGTCCCCGGACGGAGGGGTACAGCCGCACGAGCAAGGTATGTGGTGGCTAGGCCGTCCGCGCCGGGTTTTAGCTTATAAATGGCAGTGTCGCTATATCTGCATCGTGCGTAGGAGGTCGAGGAGTGCCAGGTCGCGTTGCAAGGGTGGCGGGAAAAGCGGCGGTGGTGCTCTGGCTTGGGTGCTCGCTTACAAGATCTGTCGTATTTGAAGCTTCAAAATTGGCGGTGGAGAGTGGAGACTGCAGATGATGTCGAATTGGCCAATAGCAGCGCACAAATTTGAGAGCGCCGAAGAACAGGCAAATAGCGCAACAGTCAGCAATGATGAGCCCTAAACGTTGATACAGGGCCATTAAAGGTGCTGTTATTAGTGCACACAGCCACTGTAAGCACGTAAATAGCTAATTGATTGATTGAAAGGTGCTGTTAGTGGGGCAAACGGTAAAGCGGTAAAAGCTGCTCGTCTTGAATGATGTAAGAGACGACGACACAGAGTCTATGCTAATATAGACGACACCAATGCAAGGCCCAGACATTTCGAGCAGCGCCACTCTCAACATCTCCATTGCTTCAATACCATTACCACTTTTATATCCAGCAGTCTCATCCGTCACAATGGGTCACGATTTCGCGCCAATGCAGAATGACCTGATCATCCGGGCCGCCAAGGGTGTGTACGGCGCCGTCGGCATACCACGGACAGCCTAGCTAACAGCGTGCAGGTGAAAAGGTTGAGCGTCCGCCCGTCTGGGTCATGCGTCAAGGTAGGTTTGATTTGCCACAGCCGAGACAGCCAGCCTGCTAACAGGTGCAGCCGGCCGTTATCTGCCCGAGTACCACGAGGCCAAGGGCAGCCGGGACTTTTTCGAGTGCTGCCGCGACCCTGAGGTGTCGTCGACGCTGACACTGCAGCCGGTGATCCGGTTTGCCGGTCTGCTTGATGCGGCCATTATCTTCTCGGACATTCTCGTGATTCCGCAGGCGCTCGGCATGGAGGTCCAGATGATCGACAAGAAGGGCCCGCACTTTCCGACGCCGCTGGTGTCGCCCGACGACGGCCAGTACGCGTCCGTCATGGCCAAGGACACGGCCGCGGCCGTGGAGGAGCTCGAGTACGTGTACCGCGCCATCACGCTGACGCGCAAGAAGCTGCAGGGCCGCGTGCCGCTGATTGGTTTCTGTGGTGCGCCCTGGACGCTGCTGTGCTACATGACCGAGGGCGGCGGCACGAAGCTGTTTGTGCAGAGCAAGACGTGGCTCTACAAGTACCCCGAGGCGACCAAGGCGCTGCTGCACAAGATTGCCGAGGTGTGCGTCGAGTACCTGGCGCGCCAGGTGCAGGCGGGCGCGCAGCTGGTGCAGGTGTTTGACTCGTGGGCGGGCGAGATGTCGCCGACGTCGTTCCGGGAGTTTGCGCTGCCGAGTCTGGCGTACATCTCGGCGAACCTGCCGAAGCGGCTGGCCGAGATGGGCCTCGAGCCGGTGCCGATGATTCTGTTCCCCAAGGGCGCGTGGTATGCGCTGGACACGGTGTGCTCGCGCGAGGCATCGGGCGGCTACGACGTCATCGGCCTGGACTGGCAGCACGCGCCGGCCGAGGCGGTCAAGACCCGCGGCGACCGCAAGGTGGTGCTGCAGGGCAACGCCGACCCTGGTGTTCTGTACGGCACCAAGGAGGCCATTACGGCGGCGGTCGAGGAGATGGTCGAGGGCTTTGGCTGGAAGGAGCGCCAGTCGGGCTGGATCGTCAACCTGGGCCACGGCATCACGCCGGGGGTGAAGCCCGACACGCTCAAGTTCTTCTTTGAGGAGATCCACCGGCAGACCAAGCTGTAAAAAGGCAAGCCGTATACATGTAAAATAAAGAATAAAGGAAAATACAAAACGGTCTATTGATGCAACTATTTACTGTGGGATACAATCCCGAGATATCACTCCGCGCCCAAGCTATCGTAGTCGAGAACAACCCTGTTGGTTAGTTAGTTAAAAAGAGTTGGCTGGAATACTCGTTGAAAAAGAAAGAAAAAAAACATACCATGATGACGCCCACGTCCGCTTTGCGCCAAGACGCCGGCACACACCCTGGCTCTGGCGGTTGTCGGAGCTCACATCGGCCATGATCCAGTCGTCGCCCTCGGTCGTTGTGTTGTCGCCGCTCACAACCGCGTCAAACACGCCGCAGTACTGCCGGAACAGCCGCGACGCCAGCGTCTTGGCCAGCCCCAGACCCCGGTACGCCGGCTCCGTGTGCAGCGTCCAGAGCGAGCCGTCAATGCCCAGAAAGGCCCACGCCTGCAGCACCCCCGTCGTCGGCTCCCGCAGCGCCACGCTCGGCACCGACAGCAGCGTCTCGTTGATGCGCGGCACATACGTGCGGCTCGTCACGAGCGCCAGGTCGGCGGGCGTGTGCACGCAGTCCCAGACCAGCGCCGTCGGCGCCGCGTCGCCGGGCTTGGTCACGCGCAGCTCGCCGTCGGCCAGGTCCGACAGCACCGGCACATCTCTCAAACCAAAAAGCCACTTGTCGTAGGGCCAGTTTATGTTCACCATAGACTGCAGGCCAGCCGGCACGGTGGGCGCCGCGGGTGTGGCAATGGCCGAGGGCGTGTGCAGCAGATACAAAATGCCGTCGTGGATGTTAATCTTGAGCGTGCGCAAAAAGTTGGCGGCGGCCTCGGCGGCCTTGGCGGCGACGTCGGCCGATACGAAAGGCTGGCGCGCTGCGAGCAGCGGCAAGATGGCGGCGGCCTCGCGGTGGGCAATGGCGCGGATGTGGCGCAGGATGGCGAGGACGAGACGGCGGCAGCGGGCCCGGCGCTCCGACGACCAGGCGGCGATCAGCTCTTCGCCGCGGTGGACGGGCCACTCGTCAGCCAGCGGCGGGTCGGCGGGATAGAGTGGTGCATTGCAGTTGGCTGCGTCGTCGTCGGTCGTGTCCTGGTCCGAGGCGTAGACAAACGCCGCCGTTTCCGGGGCCTTGGAGAGGTCGAGATAGGCGGCAGCAAAGGGCCGCGCTGCTGGATCGGTGCTCTCGCTTGCCTTGTCTGCCTCGTCGTCGTAGGCAAAGAGAACATGTGCATACGGCGATGTGCCGGCGCCGACAACCTTGCCCGGGCAGACAGTATCAAAGGCACCGGCAGCCACCTGCAGACGGCGCAGCACGGTTAGCGAATAGGGGAGATGCGAGCGCAACAGGCGCAGCTGGGCCTGTGTCGGCTGCTGGATGTCTTCAATGACGGGCATGTTGGTGGACGTCCAGCTTCAATGAGTGGTGAGAAGAGTATGACTCAACTTGTTTGATTTCAGACTGGATCAAACGATAGTCGGCTCGCTTTATCTTATCCCAATCTATGGAGTATGGTATGTAGAAAATGCTAGCATCGGCTTTTTGCACGATTTCGAGTCAATACAGTCTGTACAAGTTCTAGTTACTATATGTAGTATTGATTGTTTATTCAATTTATCAACTCCAACTCAGGTTTGATACTCTGTGTCATACTGTGCGGTGATCAATGGGACGACATATCGCGAGGTCGCGATAGGGCTGGATGCCGATCACGGACCGGCTGCAAAGCCGTAGCGGCTAATCAGATAAAATGGTGGGTGACCCTGTGTAGAGAAGAGGGGACGGTCAATTGATGGATGACGTATTCTATCTGCGATGTGCTGACGGTCATGTCGACTGCAACTGTAAGGCTGATACCAACGAGACGCAGGGTAAACAAAGAGACAACATTGACGGCAGACTGGTTATTGAATTAGATGTATTAGGATGCGACCAGTGCGGGAGAACGACATGGCCAAAGCCGAGAGAAAGCATGCTGAAGACGAAAGAGCACATAGCAAAGGGATATCCGTGACCAAGGCCAGCAACAAAAGACGAGCAAATGGATATCCGAATCAAACAAAAAGCAACATAACAAAGACAGACAAAACAGCCAGCGGACTACTTCTTCTTGCTAAACAGCCACTCCTTGACTCTGGCCAGAAAGCTCTTGCGCTTCTCTGTACCAGACGGCTTCTTGTCACCGCTAGAGAGTGTGCTGTTGTCGGCAGCGGCAGGGCTGCCGGCAGCGGCGGGGCTGTTGGCAGCGGCCGGGACATCGGCATCGACTGGGCTATCGGCAGCCCCATCTTCGGGCATGTAGACATTGCCGGCACCACCGCGACCGGCGTGTCCAGCAATCAGAGGCGAGCGGTGAATACTGTTTTGTTAGTAGTGCGTTACGACAGGTCTTACTAAAACGGCTACTCACGGGGCGACATCCTGGAGGGCGCGGGTCTCTGCGGGATCGACATTTCTGACCATGTTGCCGGTACCACCACGGCCGGTTGTGATGACGGGAGCGCGCAGGACGGGAGTCTCCAGATCCTCAGGGTTCACAGGGACTGCCTGGGCGTCTGTGATGTTGCCGGCGCCGCCGCGACCGAACGAAGTGACAGGCTGTTTGGGCATTGTTGTTGTTGGGGTTAATCTGTTGTAGTTGCTTGTTGGGTGGTAATTGTTGGATGATGTATCAAGTGGCAAGATGATGGATGGGATGACAAGATGGAGGGGCGGCAGCTCTTTATAGAGTCTTTATAGAGTACAAAGGGATAACCAAAATTCCTTTCTCCAGTCTCCAGGCGTTTGTTATGGTCATGGTAAAAGTAACAATGGCAGGAGCTAGCTATTAGAAAAGACTAGAAGAAAGAGCGAGCGCAGCCTCGTTGACTGGGGCAGCCCCCCGAGAAACAGGTAACGTCACCAACGCGGGACTGAGCGACGGACCAGACACTCGGAGCTATGTCACCAGTCGCCGGGAAAAGGTGAAAAGGTGACACCAAGAATGATCACAAGGACGGCAAGAAAACTTTTTCTTTACTGTTTAGACCTAGGAACCTTGCCGTCTGCTCCACAGATCCGGATGAGTGTTCAAGTTCAATGATGAAAACTCTTGTGTAATTAAGAGACAGTAGAGCAGAGAGACCAAAGAGCTACGAGCACGCCGAGCTCGGAGATGAGATACAGCTCTCTATGTATGCTTTTGCTGGTGAAGCCGTTTGCCATGTCTTCACCATGTTCATAGACAGCCCGTAAGTCGCAACGGCAGAGGCAACGGCACAAAGAGCGTCACCCATACCAGGCCGGCGCCGCCCTCGACACTCAAGGTGGATATACGACAAGCTTAACTCGAGCCGTCATCTTACCAGATGAAAACCTTTTAGCGAGTTTTTCATTCCAGTAGTCAGAATATTGTTTTTAGCAAGTTTTTCGTTTTGGACTGGCGAGCCAACGGTGCAGATAGCTAATGTATACCCGACTCAACTATTTGCACTACTACTAGTGGTCGCTCATCCTGCTTCATCTCATAAGCATGCCTTCGGCCCAGCCGACTTGCATGGAAGCCGAAGCAGTAATAGCTCTAGTTCGGCGGGAAAGCTTCCTTTTCTGTATTTAATTCCATTTTATCGACTTAAATTCCATTCACGAGACTGCTTTCCTATGGATGATTGGTAAATTAAATCAACTAAACAACCAACAGGCTGTCTGTAAATTCAACACCTTCCGCTCCGGCCAGACAACATTGACTGGTCAACAGCGACCGGCCGCGTGCTGGCTACCTCGGAGCTATGAAAGAACACCCAACTGGTCCTTGACAGAAGATCATCGGGCTGGGTATGACAAAACAAGTGGCAAACAACAGCAGAGCAGCACACAAAACAGCAGCATTGACCGAAACAAACAAAAAAAACCAAGCCGTAGTGCACAACTACTCGTATTCGTCGTCGTCGTCACCGCGGTTGTTCTTGCCAGCACCCTCCTTTCGGATCGGGATCTTGATACCCTGTGTCGCAAACGTCTTGCTCAGAACAGTGCTTTCGCAAACACCAGGAAACTTCTTGGCCGAGTACACGGTAAAGACATCGCTAAAGCACGATGCCAGCACAGGCGCTTTGCCCATGTTGACAATCTGGCCGTTGGGCATGCCGCCATTGGTGCTGCTGGTCGGGCCAACATTCACAAATGAGAAGCGCAGGCTGTACATACGTTAGCATCGTATCGCGAATATGCCAGGATGCATGCGAATGCTTACCGAAAGTTTCCTTCCGTACGGACACTGAGATCCTGGAGGACAAACCAGATGCCAATCTTATCGGCGGGGTCCTGCAGACGGAACGCACTCGCGGCAAGACTGCCGATTAGGTTGCGCGTGAACATTCCCTGTGGTTGGTTACCCTGGACCATGCGGTGCGGTGCCATATCACCTGGACCGTTGTAGCCACGCGGAGGACCGTAACCGGGAGCCTGCGCCGAGTACGGCATGCCGTACTCGTTGTTGTGGTAGCCTCCATAGTAGCCCTGTGCGTTGTAGCCGTTGGACTGCATGTAGGAGGGAGCTGGAACAATTAGCAGGCGTTCATATAGCAGTCATACAAAGCGACCATATGAGAGACGGGGCTTACCTTGAGAGTATGCTGACTGGCCATAGTGGCCCGCGTTGTGATGCCCGTACATGCCGCCATTGTTGTATCCGGGGTCCCGGGGGCCTGGCAGGTAAGGTGTGTTCTCGACCTGCTCGTATGAAGCCGGGGTCGTCGACGAGATGGACGGTGTCGTTGTCGTGTGGCGTACCAGATTGACCTCTTTCAAAGCGTCTTCCGACCAAAGATCGACATTCAAGACGAACATGGCATGCTCAATCTCACTGTAGTTTGTCAGTATGATACATGGCACACATAGCCGAAACCGAAACAAAGCACTTACTTGCAGTCAACCTCCTTTCCAGTAGCATTATCTGTGACGATGATGCGGACACAAGGCGGTGGGGTGATAGGCCGGCGGTCCTAGCGATACAGAAACATGGTTAGCAATTGAGTATGCAGTGATGAGGAGGAAGACCAGCATGTACCTTGTCGCCGAAACCACACATCCGGGCACGTTTCGGTTGTTGCACAACATCGAGTCTAACGGCAAGTACCGGTGTTAGTTTATGTATAGAAATAGAAAATAGAACTCAAATTGCAAACCAAGCCCAGAACCAGGTCGTCTGGCTTCATGCAAAACACAACAAAGACAAAGCCCGACATTACGCTTCATGTGCGCAAGAGAAAGTCTCAGATGGAGAATAACGACGGGAATATCATATCGCACCTGTAAGAACGTGTGCCCTCGGTGCCGATGACGGGTTCGAGGGCCTTGCGCGTTGCTGCCTCTTGTTCGGGTGTGGGCTTGTTGGACTCTTGATTCGGCGAAGTTGGCGAGCGCGCCGTGCCGGCAGCCTGCTGCGGTGGCTGCTGCTGTGCCTGCTGCACCGGTGCCTGGTGCTGTGCCTGGGGCGTTTGAGGCGACTGCGACGGCGGCCGCTGTGCGTGCTGGGGGTGCCGTGGTGGCGGCGGCAGCTGTGGCTGCTGAGGGTGTTGCGAGTGCGCCGGGTGCTGCGATGGGGGCTGCTGGTGCTGGGGATGCTGCGAATACTGGTCGGAATACCCATGGGGTGGTGGCAGATTCATGGCCGGCAGATGCGAGGGGTGTTGCTGCGAGTGCTGCTGGTATTGTTGGTGATGCTGTGAATGCTGCGACTGCGATTGCGGCTGCTGGTGAGAATATGAGCTGGTGCTCGAGTTGGAGTGGGAGTGGGAGTGGGACTGCGGGTGGGAGTAGCTGTGCTGGCTGTGCTCATTGTGCTGGCTATGCTGGTTGATGGCGGGAAGTTGGTTGTGCATGTCGTGTGCCATGGGTGGCGACTGCTGGGACGGCTGAGAGTATATATGGGGGTTCATGGCTGCGGGAGGAGCAGTGAGTGCGGTGCAGAGGTGCAGATTCAGGCACTGATGCAGAGACTCAAGATTTGGAGATGGCAATTCGATTATATAAAGACCGGGAGACGATGAGCGACCGGGGCGGAAGCGTCGTAGATTGAAGAGGGGCGGGCGCCCAAGTAGATTCGAGGGGCGTCGTGTTCCGGGACGTGCTCCGATCCGATCAGATGTGAGCCAGAATGGAATTAGACAACCCGGATGGCTCAGATGGCTCAAATGGCACAGATGAACCAGGCTGAGTCAAATTGGGCTTAGATTGGCAAAACGAGTGACGGAATGCCCATGTGCCTGAAAACCCCACTGCTTGCCGTTCGTGATCGTTGCGAGTTCCTTTGAGACGATAAAGCTGGGTACACAGGACACGGACCCTGATAGGAATTCGGGCGCTTTTTTAGACCAGAATAGAACGTTGTCCGTCGGGCGGGACGGGGAGAGAGTAGACTGTGCCTCCTGTATTCCGTACTGGTAGCGCGTTAGATAGCTGAGCTCCTTGTGCTAGGCTGTATGACGGGGCACGGACAGGCGCAAATGATGGCCGGGGATGGGTAGAAATGGAAAAAGTATGTTGTCATTGGAGATTTAGAGGTCTTGACGAAATTGAAGTTTGGTGCGCGCTAGGTATGCTGCGCATGGCCGTGGTTGACGACAATCACAGTAATGAAGCATGGCGGCATGAATTATCAAAAGAAACCTACCGATCAGAAGCGGAGGAACCACTTTGAACAGAACAGCAGCTGTACTGTACTGCGCTGCGGCTTGGCTAGCCTGTGAGCTGATAGCGGGCAAGGACAGCAATCAAATTGTGAGAAGTGAGCCGTGCAAGACTGCGTCAGTGCTGAAGAATACGAATCCTCCTAACGGTGGTGGGGGAACCAGAAAAGCAGATGAGTGGTTCTGCTGGCTTGGAAGGATCACGGCGCCGGGACAAGGCTTTGCAGGGCGAGGAAGCAGCTATTTATATCGTAAACAAGCAATCGAGTCGGAGTGGCTTTGTTGGGATCGGAGCCAGGTCGATGGTTGTCTCTTGGCCGTGGCAAGGTCTATGTGATTGGAGGTTATTGATAGTCAAGGGACTGTTGGATGTCAGATTGGATGCCGAAGGGAGACGGCAGAGACAAAGAGCAAGCCAACAGAAGCAGAAACGAGACTATCTATTGTGATTGCGTCTAGAAATATTGGATGTGGTGGAGACAGGGCGAATATGTGTATTGGCTTTGGTGTGGCAAGAAAGGAGAGGGAGGACGAGAAGAGTGAAAGTGAGGCAACCAAAAAGAATCAAAAGAAAGGAGACAAGTGTAGATAGACGCCGGTCGGACAGGATGTCAAGAGACTAAAAAGGCTTGGCGGTAGGAGGAGAGGCAGAAAGAGGAAGGAGCGAACAGAGGAAGAAGCAAACAGAGGAAAAAGCAAACAGAGGAAGGAGAACAGGAGCTAAAGAGCAAAAGAGCAAAAGAGCAGAAGAGCAAGAGCTACAGCTTATGTTGATACCGAAGACGGAAGGCGACTAGGGCTGCATTGAGCGCAAAGAGGAAAGACCGCTCCTACTCCGAGGCAGCTGCTGATTAATGATTAATACCATCCGTCGTGAGCTGTCACTTTGCACGGCAAACGGTGTCTCACGGCAATATAACAGACGGGGTTTCGTGTTTTAGCGCCATAGCAAGGGACGGGGAGCAGTGGGGAGTAAGATGACGGTGTGACAGGATATGCCAGTCTATTTTAGACAGCAGCTATTATGCTTAAGCATACGAGTGACGGGTAGACGGGTAATCGTATTCCAGCTATTAAGCATAGTCCCTGCAAAGATTAGAGATATGCTTAGGCGCATGCAGTGCACGAGCCAACGGGCGGGTGTGCAGCGTGCTGGTAAGTATTTAGTACTGTAGGGAGCGCTAACAGGAGGTACAGTGGTGTAGTTACAGCGGTTTCCAAATTACAGTGGGCGGCCAGCAGAGCTCGTGGTAAAAACCTACGATACTGGGTCGAAACGGGAAAGAGAATGCGCCGGCTACCCAAACCTCCGGAGTACAGTGGAGCGGCGGGCAGATGCTTCAAGTGTACAAGGTCTGTGGATGCAGTACTTCAGTCGTACTTCAGTACATACGGAGTATATGCATCACATGGTGGGCAGATGTATTTACCAGGTCGGTGGATGCAGTATTTCATGCTGCACCATCACAGCGGTGTGCACTCCAACCGATGTGCACTCCGGCATTGGACGACATCACCGACGATCCAACAGTCAACCACACCAATACGAACTGATGGCAGACACAAGAAACAAAATAAAAGACAGTTCCGCGCCCTCGGAACTGTCTCTTACATCGTCAACTATTGTCTTGTGTAGTGTCTTGCTAGCGTTTGCTCGGAGCTTTGACCTACTCCGTATATGAACACAGGCCTTGAAGTTGGTCTGCGCGTTGGGCCATCCCAAGCTGCTGGACTGGGAGGGCACCAACAGGAGCGTGCATAAGCATAAGCATAGTGCGGGCCTATCCTTTGTCTTGTTAGTATTGGCATGCCCTCGGCTGGTCTTTGCACCGGCATGGCAGCGCTACTCCGTATCGCACGACACTGGTATCAAACACAATGCCTGCTGCCATTGCATAGACAGGCAATCTCGCCATCATGCAAGACATGTCAAACAACGACCGGCAAGAAGAGAAGAAAAGAAGCAAAAAACGAGATGAAAGTGTGAGACATTTGTTATGGAAATGAGCAAAGGCCACGTTCGGCTACGGCAACGGATGCTTTACGAGACTTGTCATGGAAATGAGCAAAAGGCCACGTGCGGCACCGGCAACGGATGCTTTACGAGACGGTATGCTGGTTGTCTCGTGTCGCGTTGCCTTTTTTGTATGGAAACAGACAGGCCCCAGCTTGCTGATCTTTGGTGCCGACAGCCTATTACATAACCGACGGCTAATGATGCAATACCATCCGATGGATGGTGACAGTATTGACGGCCTGAATCCGTAGCACCGGACCGCCCAGCTGAGACCATCCATCATAATGATAGGCAGGCCCTGTGGTGTAACGTGCTGGCTGGATCTGCCCGAGCCGAGTTACAATTCCGTCAGTTTCAAGGGGCTCTTCACCGCATCCTCGTATTTCTCATGCTATTGACTTCATCTCATTCTCATGGTCAATGCTGCAGTGTTCTTTACGCCAGGCGAGATGATTGTGATTCATGTAATCATAGATAGTAGGCTATTAGTAGAAACTAGGAAAGCAGAATAGAGAGGCAGGAAGCAAAAAGCAAAAAGCAACGCAGCGTATCCAGGCCCGAGGTCGACCAAAAGCCGTACTCAAGTCATCATCAGAGATCATAACGACCGAACAAAGCAGAAGAACAAGTAATAATAGAAACGTCATCATAAAAACAAGTCGTAACAGACACTAAACTAATTAGATCGGCAGCCAAAAGTGAAATAGAAACATCATAAACCAAAACAAGGCAAACGCGCCAGGACGTTGTAACAACAAAAAAGAAACGAATAAGAAAGAAACAGGCTAGATCCAGGCCGTATACAAATCCCCCAAAAAAATCATAAACACTTTCAATAATCAGACCAAACAACCACCTTTTTGATGCCGCTTCGATAGCGCCCGTCGGCTACCGATCCGGCGATCCGGCATCCGTCATGCTGATCGTGCTCCGGTTGTCCGGCCGTCCACCGGCAGCGCCGCCACTGCCGTGGTGTCCGGTCGAGAGCAGACTGACACCGCCCACGTCAGACCCCGGAGTCATCAACCGCCGCTTACCCAGCGCCGACTCAATTGTGCTGGTGCCACCGCGAGACCCGACCCGTCTCAGCAGTGGTGCAGCCATCAACACCTGCGCAGGGCACACCACAATCTCGTCGTCGCCCTCACCCTTGTCGTTGCCCTTCTTCACCACCAACGGGAACAGCACAATCCGCACCGGCGTGCCCGCAAGATGGCTTTGGTCGTCGTCGGCTCGGCTGGTGCTGCTCCGCTCACTCATCAGCTCGGGATTGAATGCTACTGTCTCCACCAGCTCGCCATTCGCATCGTACTCGGGCTGCAGGGGTGGCAGCATCATGTACTCCGCTCGCTGGCAGCGCATCTCAACCGACAGCTCCACTGCCTCGCGTACCACGCGCCGCAGCTGCGTCTCAATCTGCCCCTCCTTGTGTGTCGGCGGCGGCAGAATCGCGCTCAGCGTCTGCAGAATGGCCTGCACGACCGCCTCCGTATCTTGGTCGCGCTGCTCCCGGAACATGGGCTGCCGCATCAGCAGCGTCAGCGTGACCGCCCGCCACTGCCGCACTGCTGGCACAGGGCCCACGTCCAGCAAGATCTTTTCGAGCGACTTGATCTTCTGCCGCTGCTCACGGTCCATGCCAAACAGGTACCGTGTAAACACAAACTCCCAAATCATGTACATTGTCATCGCCATGCAAATGTCCCGCCGGTGCACGCGATCCCGCAAGTAGTCGTCCACGTCCGATCCGTCCAGCACAGAATTGTCCAGACGATCCACAATCTTCTCGTCGTTGACCTCCGACGTCAACCGGCACGCCCGCAGGTCCGAGAACTTGCTGAACCGGAGCACCCACTGCTGTACGTGCGCACACAGTTGCTGGCACCGCCGGTCAAAGTAGTCGACGTCGTGGATGCTTAAAAGGTCCGCGCCATCCGCCGGCATCTCCTCCAAGATCTTGGCCTGCATGGTCCGGATCTGCTCCTGTGCCGCCTCAAGCTGCTGTTGTGTGTCTTGCAGCTGCGCCTTGAGCGCCGCAATCTCCTCGTCTCGGGCACCAAGCTCGGCATCCTTGCTTTCGAGCTGCCGCCGAGTCGTGTCATGCAATGTCTGGCGCTCGACACGCGTCGTCGCAAGCTCCTGCGTCACCGCCGAGTGGTCCGACTCCAGCTGGCGGAAGCGCTCATTGTGCTGCATTGCAGACGAGTTGATCGCAGAATTAAGACCCATGTTGACTTCCGTCAGCCGCTTGACCTCCTTTTGCAAAAAGTCCAGCGACCGCTTCAGCGCATCGATCTGCCCATCGCGGTCCGCCAACGTGCCTGCCGTCCTCTGTGTTGTTGATTGCTGTGCTTGCACGCGCTCTTCGGCGAGCATCCGGTTCTCCGCAACCAGCTGTTCAACGCGGCTCTCTAATTCCATCACCTGCATACTCTGTCGTCTGCGCATGCTGTGCGGTCGAGTCGGTGAACGCGGTGAGCCGATACGGCCCTCGCCCAATCCATCCTGTTCGTGTTAGTGACACTCCACCACGCCGCGATGATCGCTGTAAACACGCTGTAAACAAAAGAACTTACATATATGTCGGCCATGCCCTTATCACGGACACGTCCTTCATTTGCAGTTGGAATGCTGCCTTCAATTGCGGTGCCTCTGCTCTTGTCGCCGCTGTTATCGTGTGAAGATGAGGCGGTGTGGTTATCGGGTGACACCCTAGCACCCGCATCGCTTAGGCTGTGTTGACTGAGCGACCGTAGGTCACCGCTCATTCGCTTGTCAATCCGCCGCAAAGGTGGGGTCACTGAAAAAGCTCCACGGTTGATGCCTGGGCTCTCAGGCCGTCGCCCATTATGTGGGTCCGGTGTCCTCAGCCTTGTGAGGCTCGTATTGGACATTGACCGGCGCGCCTGGAGCGTCGTCCCATCCGCTGGCATGGGTGATGACGCCAGACGCCGCTCCCGGTCTGTGAGCGCAGTATGTGTGTGGTCTGAACCACTGCGCTCAGAGGTCCCAGACCCTGTAGAACCCGGCCTGGACAGTGGTCTCATCGCCGGACCAACACCCGCCGACAGCCCGGCATAGCTATTCGCTCTCTTGTTGCCACTCGTAGACGGTGGGCGCTCAAATACGCTGCCCAAATAGGTTTGCCGCGACGGATCTGGGCTGTTGTTCTCCGTCTCGCGATTGTCCGCCCACTCACGTAGAGGCACGCCGCTGTCGCGCAGCTGCCCGTCGTCACCGCTCAGACGGCTCTTGCCGCCAGGCTGGCCTCGAAAAAGAGACGAGCCACCTGGCGAGCCTTCAGCATAGCCACTGTCGCGCTTCATCTCTGGTGTTGACGCGCGGTTCCGCGAGACTGCCTGCTCAACAGCACGGCGCGGGACGCTGCGGGATGGCGTGGTGTCCAGGTCGCGCCCGTGGTATGTGCGGCCATGGCTTGCGCCTGACTCGTCCTCATAGCTCTCCTCCAGAACGGGAGGAAGAGTGCTCGATGCTGAGCGTCTCACGTCGCTGCCACTCGGCATGTCAAGGTGTGGGATGGGCTTGGACGAGAGGCTCCCAAGCTGCGACGCATCCGGGAAGATGGACGGCGAGGGGGTCAGAACACCATGGGGACCATGCATACCGTGCGCTCCGAGCGGCGTCTGGTAGTTAATGGCCCGTGATGCTGGCTTCTCTGGCTCGGGTGTCCATGGTTGTGCTGCGAGTGGTGACTCGAGCACGGGCCGCCGGAGCACGTCTTCGACCCGCGGCGTCGGCCCACGTGCATCGTCGAGAAGTGCGTCGGGGATGTTGATGCTGGTGTTGGGTGCCGCGACGCCAGATGCTTCTGTGAGGGCCTTGACTGCAGCTTTCTGGGGGAGTGGGCTGTGCTTCATTTTGTCCGAGTCGCGCCGGCCCAGCACGGGGCTCTCCAAATCGTCCTCGTCGCCAACCGACCGCGATGCCAGCTCCGTTCCACCAAGACGTCCGTTCTCGTCAAACGACAGTCTGCTCGCATTCACATCCGTCGTCACCGACTCCTCCTCCGTATCTCTCTCTTTCTCCAACATGGCCCCCTCGTCCAGATTCTCGTCTTGTGATAACACGCTCTTCTCCTCCTTCCTCTTTTTTCCACTGGATTTGACGGCAGTCTCATCGTCAGACAGTCCCTTCTCCTCCTCTGCCTCCATCTCTTTTCCTTGTGATTTTCTCTTCTTTGTCTTCTCCTTCTTCACCACATCACCGGCCGCTAGGCTGTCTCCAAACACCGAATCGTCTTCAACATTGTGAGTGTCCTCCTCTTGTGCCACAGGAGCACCACCAGCGGTCATGTCCTGCTGTGGCACGGCATCACCAGTCAGCAATGGCAGTTCCGGGGCAGTGTCCGACACAGGGCTGAACGTATGCACAGGGAGCAGCTTTGGCACGTGGCCATCACTCTCATATGCGCCGTAATCCTTGACCTTCCTCAGACCCCATACAGGAGCTGACTCGGAAACTGGCGGCGAGAGGTCGGTCCTGTGCTCAACCATGTGGGAGCTCGGTGCGTGCTGAAACACGTCGTCCAGGGCTGTCGATGGGGGAGAATGCTCAATGTCTTCTTCGTGCACGAGCTGCGGTGTCTGTGCCTTTGGCGTCACGGGATTGTATCTTGCTGGAGCCGGAGATGGCGTGCGAGGTCGCGCAGTGCCAACATCCTCCATCGTCACATCTCTTTCCACAACGTCAACGACAGGCTCGGTCGGCTCGACTTGTTGGACGGGATCGACAGCGGGCTCGGTGGGAGCTTCCAGGACAGGCTCAATAGCATGCTCAACAGCAACAACTGGAGCAATATCTCTCGTGGCTTCCAAGGCGTCCTCGACGACAGGCTCGACAGGCTCGACAGGCTCGACAGGCTCGACAGGCTCGACAGACTCGACAGGCGCGACAGTCGCCTCTGGAGCAAGCTCGGCCGACTTGTCAACAACCGGATGCTCATCAACAATGGGCGCTGTGGCAGTCTCCGACACCGGCTCTGTCTCCTCGGCCTCTTCACTGATATCAGCCAAGCCGACCTCCTGTGGCTGCGTGTTCTCCATATTCTCCTTCTTCTCCTTCTTGGTCTTCTTGTCCTTTTTCTCATTCTTCTCATTCTTCTCCTTCTTTTCATTCTTGCCCACCGTCGACTCTTCTTCCTCAATCACCTCGTTCGGCACAGCAACGGCGTCCAGCTCCATAGCAGGCGGCTCGAGCTCAAGCACAGCTTCTTGCTCGGTTTTAACTGTGCGCACGTGGTCGGTTGCATCCTGCATGGGCACATCTTCCACAGATCGGTTGACTGGTATATCTCTGGGTGGCTCCTCGACTGCAGACGCGGCTTCGGCAACATGCTCGGCAGGCTCTGTCATGGGCTCATCAACTGGGAGTGTCTCGGCAGCCTCAGCCTGGGGGTCTTGTTCTGCAATCGCAGTCTCTGCGAGACCAGCAAGCATGGCCTTGGCTGCCTTCTTGGCCGCCTTCCTCTCCTTCTTCTCCTTCCGCTCCTGCTTTTCTTCCTTTGTCCTCTTGACCTTCTTCTTCGCTCCAGCCACAGAGGCGTCTCCATCGACAGCGGGCTCAACAGTGGCCTTGACAGCAGGCTCGACTGATAGCTCAGCTGGAGGCTCAGTGGGAGGAGAAACCAACTGGGCAGGAGTCTCCTCAACATCAACATCAGGCTTGCTGACAACGATCTCATCGGCGACGGGCTTCTCAGTGGTAGACTCGTCAATGGCGGGCAGCTGAGAATCCTTGACCGTCTCCTGAGCAATTTCCTCAGCAGCCTCAGTGGGTGCCTCGGCCGGTGCATCTGCAAGTTCAATGTCGCGCACACTGTTGTCCGGTCGGGGAATGTCTGCATCGGCTTCATCTTCTGCGGCTGCTGTGGGCTCCTCAGCCTCATCAACCTCGCGAGTAGCCAGTGGCTCCGGGGCCTCGACAGGTGCCTCAGCGGGTGCCACGATAGAAACATCAACAGGTGGCTCGGTGGGTACCTCGGCTACTGTCTCTGATGGTGCTTTCACGGGCGTCTCGAGCGGCGGTTCAGTGTCAGCATCGGACGCGACTGCCACTGTAGGCACATCTACCTCTTCAGCGGCAGAGACTGCTTCGACCTGGGATTCCGGGGCAGGCTGCTCCAGCGGAGTATCTTCGGCAGGAGAACGCGTCTCAGCAAGGTCGACAACCTCGGTAGCACTGGCTGCATCGGGAATCGTAGCCGTGTCGGCGACCACTGCAGGCTTCTCGGGTGTCTCGACAGCATCGTCTGGCACAGACACTTCATCATGCTCCTCCAACATCTGCTTCACCTTCTTCTTCTTCTCCTTTTTCTCCTTCTTCGACTTCTCCTTCGCAGCAACGGGCTCTTCCTCTACGATCTCAAGTGGGGGGGCACTGTCATCGGTGTCGAGAGGGCGGGGAGTGGGCTCAACAGCCTCATGCTTGACGTCGTCGGACTCTTCGGTAGGGGTGGTCTCAAGCTCTGTCGCGTTATCCTTGTCGGAGACGACTGGCTCGGGGGTGGGCTCAGAAGGAGCCTCAGCAGTCGGCTCAGAAGTTGGTTCTGCAGCGAACTCGGCCACAGGATCTGTGATTGACTTAGTAGGCTCGGTGGCGGGCTCGGTGGCGGGCTCGGCGACTGGCTCCACGATCGGTTCGGGAGCATCCACAGGTGTCTGGTCTTGAGACTCAATGGCAGCTTGCTTGTCCTTCTTCTTGGCCTTCTTGTCCTTCTTCGACTTCTTCGTCTTCTTCTCGGGCGCTTCTTCGGGCACAGTGGTGCTCTCGCTTGGCTCGCCAGCACGGGTCTCGTCAAGAGCCACCTCCTTAGCTTCCGTAGATTGGAGCTGGCCGGCGTCCGGCGCGGCGATCTCAGGTGCGAGCACATCAACGGCATGCTCTGGGACAAACTCGGGTGTGGCCTTGTCTGTGGGTTGTGCTGCATCCTGGATCTTTGTGGCAGGCTCGGCAGCGAATGCATCCGGTACGGCGGCAGCAGCATCCTCCGGCGAGTTCTTGACAGCAGTCTCGGCAGGTGCTTCGACGGGAGCCTCAAATGGGATCTCGGTTGCAATCTTTTTGTCGGCAGGAGCTCCAGCGGGAGTCTCAACTGCAATATCCTTCTCGGCAGGGGTCTCGACAGTGTCTGGCTCGGTCTTGTTTGTGGGAGACGCCACTGTCGGGACATCCTCAACAACAATTTTGGCTGGAGTTTCTGCCTGGGACTCGACAGCTTCAAGTGCCGGTGATTCAGTAGGGACATTATCATAAGGAACCAAGGGCGTGGCAGCTTCGACAGGAGCGTCATCAGTGGGCTCGGCAACAACCTCGACAGCAACAGTGACAGCGTCGATGGGAGCCTCGACGGTGGGCTCAACAACCTCAGCAACAGCCTCGGTGACACCCTCTTGGGCAGGAGCGACAACAACATCAGTTTGCGGCTCGGAAATGGGCTTGGAGGTCAGGTCAGCAACGCGGTCTGCGGGTTCTTGGGCCTCGATTGGCTGCACCGGCGTAGATGACCCGGCGAGTGCTTCTGCCTCAGCCTTGGCAGCTTTCTTCAACCGTTTCAGCTCCTTTTTAGAGAGCTTGGTAGAGGCGGCTGTAGCTTCAGGCTCGACGGACGGCTCTGCTGGGCCTGCTGGAGTTTCAACGGGCTCAGGGACAACCTCGGTGGTGGTGGCGGCGGGTGCCTCCACCGCTGGCTCAGACTCAGGCAAAACATCAGCCGATTCTCGAGCGGTCTCCAGTGCAGGTGCAGGCACGTCATCCATCTTCTCTTCAACCACCTTTTCCTCAACCACCATCTCTTCAACCGCCTTCGACTTCTTCTTTTTCTTGTCCTTCTTCTCCTTCTTCGAAACATTGCCACTGGTAGATGACGGCTCGACAACCTCGGAAGGAACAACAGTCTCTGCGACAGTGTCAGGCCCAGCAGCAGACTCTGTAGGGGTCTCGACAACAGGCTCTAGCACAGGCTCTGCGGCTGTCTCGACGGCAGCTTCTTCAACAGGAGCAGCAGGAGCAGCAACAGGGGCAATGGGCGCCTCGGTTGTCAGCTCGACTGGTGCCTCTGCAATAGGATCAGCAGTGGGGGTGGTCTCCGGCGCAGCCTCCTTGGTCGCGTCAACAGCAGGCTCGACGAGCTCCTCAGTAGCAGTAGCAGGCAGCGACTCGGGGCTCGGCTCGACAGGCACATCCAGCCCTGCTGCCTTCAACTTGCGCCTCTCCTTCTTGGACAGCTTCTTGGGGGGTGGTGTGGTATCAAGTGACGCCTCAGCCGGTGCTTCAGTTGCAACATTCTGGGCTGGCTCCTTTCCTGTGTCGGTCGTGTCGGGGTCTTGCGAAGCACGGTCAGCCTCGGCGACAGACTTGGGCGCCGGCTCAGACGCCAGCTCCTTGGTGGTTTGGTCAGCCGGACCTGCAGACGCATCGACGGCTTCTTCGGGAGCTGCATTAGCAGGCGCAAGAAGATCCGCATCAACAGCTGCCACTGGAGGAGCTTCGGTGGTCGCCTTGTCGACTGCGGGAGCCTCAACAGCCGGTAGCTCTTCCTGGAGCGGCTCGCGGGCGGGCTCAACAGTTGCAGGCTCAACGGCCTCGGACGCGGCAGCAGCAGGCTCGGCAGCTGCCGGCTCGACGGTCTCAGGCTTGATGGTCTCAGGCTCAGCAACAATGGGATCCGCAGCAACGGGTGCGGCCTCCGGGTCAGGCTCAGTGACAGTGGGTGCTTTGTCCTCGGTGGTTTCCAGGGCATGTGCTGCCTCTTGAGCTGCCTTCAGCCTGCGCCGCTCTTTCTTGGACAGCTTCTGGGGTGCTGATTCCGAGCTGCCCTCGGTTTCCTTTGTGACGGAGTCGGCAATAGGCTCAGTGGCCTCGATCTGCTGGTGGTCGTCGGCCTTGGCTGTCGACTCTGCAGGAGCATCAGCAGAGGGCTCGACTGCAGGCTCAATGGGAGGGCCAGCAGGAGCCTTGTCAGAAACGTCAACTGCAGAATCAACTGCGGGCTCGGCCACGGGCTCAACAGCAGAATCAAGAGGAACCTCGGCAGGAATGTCAACAGCAGGATCAATCACGGACTCGGTTGCAGCCTCGCGTGTCGTTGTAGAAACTTCAGCCTCGCGCTGGGAAGTGATGTCGGTGGCGGGTTTCTCAACCGTCTCCGCTGGCTCGGGTGTCTTTTCGGCCTCGGTGGCAGCCTGTTCTTGAGCCAGTGCCTTTAGCCGGCGCTTCTCCTTCTTTGAGAGCTTCGCAGGCTCAGGTGCAACGTTTGGGGGAACTTCAGGGACAGCTGTTGTGGCAGAATTGGTATCCAGTTGACGGTCGGGCTGCTCAACCATGGCGTCGGTGGTGAGCTCGGGAACAGTCTCGCTTTTGGCCTCCTCCTTGACTTCCTTGTGTTCCTGGGCTTCGGCAGTCTCCGTTTGTGCAGGCTGGGCAGCCTCCTCTTCAGGAACCACCTCCGGCACAGAAGCAACATCCGCTGCTGGCTCGGCAGGAGTGGCAGGGACTGCAACGGGGGTCTCCTCCGCAGCAGCAGGCTCGGCAGTAGCCTCGGGAGCAGAGTCAGGGACAGATTCAGATGCTGGCGTAGGGAGAGAGATGGGCTCCTCTTGGATGATCGCCGCCGCTGCCGCTGCTACTGCTGCTGCTTCGGCCTCGGCCTTTTTCTTGGCTGCCTTCCTCTCCTTCTTGGACAGCTTGGGTCCCGACTCATCAGCGACCATCTTCTTCTCCTCTTTCTTCTCAACTTCCTTCTCTTCGTCCTTCTCTTTCACCTCAACTTCCTTCTCTTTCTCCTCAGCCTTCACGGCATCCTCCTCATTAGTTAGTAGCCCTACCGGCTCGGCTGCATCGAGTGTATCGGCTGCCGTCATCGCCTTAGTAGGGGCTGACTCCTTCGCGTCGGTCACCTGAGCAGCATCGACCGGAGATGTGCCGGTCAAGAGCTCAGTGGCGTCAGACGTCTCCTGCTTTGCAGCATTGAGGAGTTCTTCAACTTGAGGGGGGGCCAGAGCTTGGTCCTCCTTGACGGAAGACGCGGGCTCCGAAGTCGCAGCGGGGTGTCCAGCCTCATCTTGCAGTGCAGCCTTCTGTCCCTTCTTCTTCTTTTTCTTCTTCTTGCTGGACTTGGCATCGGGCTCCTCTAGCTCGGTCTGCGGTACCTTGGGCGACTCATTCTCCAGAGATGGTGCCTCGGCTGTCTGATCGACAGTGGGCACAGCATCCCGCCTAGGAACCTCCTCGGTCGATGTGTCCTGCGCCTCTGGCACCTTGATGTCGTCAGACGGTGCCGGTAGAGCTTCGACGGCAGCATCCTCGGCCGCGATCGGCGCGAGCGTGTCTTTAGTAGCAGGCACGGATACAGGCTCGGTCTCGGCCTCGGCTGCAACGGGCGCGGGCAAAATGTTCTTGTCGCCGGCAGTTTCGACAGTGTCGGCAAGCGGGGCAGTCTCGTCGCTCAGAGGGGCAACTGTAGGGACGGCCTCAGGCAGCTGCTCTTCAGGATGCGCAGGCTCATCTTGGTGGATCTCCTTGGGCGCCTCGGACACAGCATCGACTTCTGTCTTGTTCTCCGACTCTGGCGCAGATTCGGACACGGGCACAACCTCGGGCTGGAGGGCTGTTGCAGGAGTCGCCTCAGCCGCCGGCAGTTCTGTCTTTCCGAGGGCAGCAAGAACCTCTTCGTTTTCAGAGTCACCAGAGATGGACTTGCGGCCTTTCCGGCTCTTGGCTTTCTTGAGACTGGGTGGCGACTCAACGGCAGCAGAAGATGTATCAAGATCTAAAACAGGTGCACTCTCTGTAGAGTCGGCGACAACCTCAAGTGCAGGCTCAACAGGTGCCTTAATGGGAGCCTCGACAGCTGCCTCAGTATCAGCAGACTTCTCTATCGGGGCTTCAACTGAAGCCTCGCTTTCAGCAGGTACTTGGACAGCATTCTCTTCAGGGATGGCGATGTCATCTGCCGCAGACTTCTTGCCCTTGCGCTTCTTGGACTTTTTCAGGCTGACGGTGGGCTCGTCAAGCTCGACAGGTTCGGCGGGAGCCGACTCGGCAGCGGGCTCAACGAGGTCAACAAACTTGACAGTCTTGGTGGGAGCATGCTCGACCAGCTTGGCAGAATCGGCGGGAGCGGGCTCGACTGGTTCAACAGCGTCGGCAAGAGTGGGCTCGGCTGGTTCGACAGCGTTGGCGGGGGCATCCTTGACAGGCTCGACCGCGGCAGACTCGGACTGCTGTTCGGTTACGGCAGCCGTTTCTTGTGGTGAGGCCATCTCGCGGGTATCAGGGCTCGCCTCGGCAGTCTTGGCGGTTTCAGTGGTCTCAACGGGCTCCTTGGTAGCAGGGACTGGAACAGCTTCGCTCTCGGTGGGAACAGCCTTTGCGTCTTCGGGCGTCTCTTGCTCATCAGCTGCACGGGAAGACTTGCCAGTGGCAGACGCCGCAGCGGCCTTGATCGCCTCAAGCGCCTCCATCGCGGCTGCAAATGGGCCCTTTTTTGTCTTTTTTTTGCCCTTGTTCGCAGTGAGCGATGCGTCGGCGTCAATAGGCACAGGGCTGGCAGCTACATTGTCTTTGGCTTTTTCGGTGGTGGCAGCTTCAGTCTCGGCAGGCGTGGTGAGTGCCGGCTCGGCAGATTCGGTTGGCAGTTGGATGGGCTCAGTGGTCAAAGTGTTCGAGGTATCGATGGTTTCAATACGATCCTGGACCTCGGTGGTCTGCGCGGGCTCGACGGCCGGAGTAGGCTCAACAGTGGAAGCAGGCTCCTCGACGGCGGGAGCAGACTCGTCGACGGTGGAAGTGGGCTCGACAGTAGGAGTGGTCACCTCAACAGCCAGAGTAGGCTCGACGGCGGGAGCAGACTCTTCAATGGTGGAAACGGGCTCGTCGACGGTTGGAGTGGGTTCGACGGTGGGAGTAGTCTCGTCGACGGCGGGAGCAGGCCCGACAGTAGGAGTAGTCTCGTCAACAGCCGGAGTAGGCTCAACGGGAGCAGGCTCGTCCACAGTGGGAGTGTGCTCGACAGCAGGAGTGGCCTCGTCGATGGCGGGAGCAGGCTCACCGACGGCGAGAGCAGGCTCTTCAACGGTGGGAGCAGGCTCATCGACGGTGGGAGCAGGCTCATCGACGGCGGGAGCAGGCCCGACAGTAGGAGTAGTCTCGTCAACAGCCAGAGTAGGCTCGACGGTGGGAATATGCTCGACAGCAGGAGTAGCCTCGTCGGTAGTGGCGGTGGTCTCTGCAGGAATCTCAACGGCACCTTCAGTGACTTCTGGAACAGCCTTGTCTTCTTGCTTCTCCTCGGGCTGTGCATCGACGGTAGGCTGATCCTCCAGCTTCTCTTCTGGCGAGGCCGCGACAGCTCCAGTTGTGGGTGCAGCCTCGTCCTCTGCGAGGGCGTCTGCGGCCTTGTTCTTATTCCGCTTCTTGCTTCCCTTCTTGCTTCTCTTCAGCGGCACAGCCATGTCGGACTCGACAGGCTCGACAGGCTCGGCAGGATCGACAAGCTCGGCAACACTCTCGACAGGCTCGACAGGCTCGACAGGCTCGACAGGCTCGACAGGCTCGACAGGCTCGACAGGCTCGACAGGCTCGACAGGCTCGGCAGGATCGACAAGCTCGGCAACACTCTCGACAGGCTCGACAGGCTCGACAGGCTCGACAGGCTCGACAGGCTCGACAGGCTCGACAGGCTCGACAGGCTCGACAGGCTCGACAGGCTCGACAGTCTCGACAGTGGCAGCGCTGGTGTCAGTGTCAACTGCTGGAGAGCCGGAGCCGACGTCTCGGTCTTTTGTGTCTTCGGGCTCTGGCTGCTCCGGAGGCTGTTCGGGCTCGGCAGTCGGCTCGACGTCGACAATGACGGCCGGCGCATCAGCCGGGCTGGCCTCTAGGGCGGGCGCGAGTGTATCGGTGACTTTTGCGGCGACGTCGGTGACAGGGACGTCAGCCAGTGAGTCTGTGGTGGTTGGCTCCGCAGTTGGCTCTGCGATGGGCTCCGCAGTAGGATTTGTGGTTGGCTCTTCGGTCGGCTCTGTGGTTGGCTCTGAGAATGCGGCGGCGGCGGCAGCGGCGGCGGCAGCGGCAGCCAGCCTGCGTTGTTTCTTAGAAAGCTTCTTGTCTTTTGCCGGGGCAGCAGATTCAGGAATGACGTCGTCCAGGACCGTCGTAGTTTCTTGTGCTTCGGTGGCCGGTGTACTTGACGGTATGGTGTCATCCAGGACGGGGTCGCGATCGGTGGAGGTGCTTATGTCGAGCGTCGGCTCCTCCAGGCTGCGGTTCGCAGCAGACCCCGCGGTCTCGGGTACCTCTGGTACCTGTTCCTCGGGCTCAAAGCTGACAGCTCCATCTGCAGCTCCAGTTTCATCGTGGTGTCCAATGGCATCGTCTGTAGAAGTGGTGTCTGCTGCTGCTGCTGGTTCTGCGGTGCTCTCACTGGCGGTGACGGGAGCATCAGCAGTGGATTCGGTGGGTTCTGCAAGCTGCAGAGGCTCGGGCTTCTCCACGTCGGTGCATGGCAAAGTCTCGTGTTGTGGGGAGTGCAGAGTAGTGTTGCTATCAACCACGTTGTCCTTGTTGTCAGTGTTGTCAGCAACAGGGTTGTCGTTGGCTGTACTGTCTGCCGCGGATGGGGCCGCAGCTAGAGTGGACTCGCTTGCATCGACAACTGCATCATCATTGGCCGGCGTGGGTAAAGGTTGCAGGGGGTCTGCGGTGTCTGAAGCCTCATTGGCTGCAGATGGGGTATCGGGCATCAAGGCGCTGCCTACAGCGATCGGACTGGCGGCGGCCTTACCATTGTCTAGTAAGACCGCCCCATCCAAAGGGACGGCAGGCATTGACTCGGTGTTGTTGTTGTTGTCCACTTCTTTGCTGTCGCTGATGACAGCCGCCTTGTCGTTGCCCTCTGCAATGGCTGCTGGAGGAGCAGAGGTGTCGGCCTGGTCGGCCTGGTCGGCCGCGGTAGCTGCTTCGGCCTTTGCCTTCTTGCTCTTCTTCTTCTTGCGGCTCTTCGTTGTGGGCTCAGGGGTCTCTTCTGCCATTGGCGGTGCAGGGGCAGTCTCGGACACTTCAGGCACCACCACATCACGAGCAGCCTCGGGAACAGGCTCTGCGATTTCCTTGGACGGCTCAATGACAGTCTCTGCAGCAGGCGTTGTCTCCTCCTCCACTGTCGGGACCGGAACTGAAGCCTCGGGCTCGACCGCCTTTTCCTCGGCAGTATCAGCCGTGGGGGCCGGCTCTTTGGCAGTGAGGGCTGCCGCGTCTGGAGCAGCAAGAGGCTCAGAAACCGTCGTCGCGGGGGGCACAGTCTCAGAAGCAACCGTATCCGCGTGCTCGATAGACTCAGCAGCTTCAGTTGCAGCTGCCTTGGCCTTCTTCTTCTTCCTCTTCTCCTTTTTCTTGGACGTGGACGGAGGAGTAGCGGGAGACAAAGTTGGCAGAGGCGAAGGCGACCGCTCGCGAGTAGGAGTGGAAGGCGTAGCCATGGCATCCTCAAGAGTCTTTGCTTCGTCCGGGACGACAATCGTCTCTTCTTCCGCCAGTGCAGGTGGGACAGAAGAGCTATCCGGCAAGTCCGCTGTGGACGGTTTCTCGGCAGCAAACGAGACATGCTTCTTCTGCAGCAGATCTTCTGCGGCAGCAGCATCGACAGCATCCTCGACAACCTCACGGGTCGGAGGATCAAGTAAGGCAGGATCGGCAGCATCAATGGGCTTGGCACTATCGGCAGTGCTCTCGGACTCGGTGACCAGAGTCTCGCCGGTGAGGAGCTTGGGAGTGCTCTCCTGGGGCTGGGGATCGACAGTCTCGGCGTCTTCAACATTGCTGGAGCGGCTGCCCTTCTTGCTCTTCTTCTTCTTTCTCGACTTCTTGGTGCTGCCTTCTTCCACCTCGTCCTCGACAACTGCAGCGGCCTTTGCAGGCAAGACAGGAGGCGGCGGTGCTATGGTAGCCTCGTCAACAGCAACGGAACGGTCGAGCTCCACAGGACCGGGTGTTTCGCCTGCTCGCTCGGCGGCTGGCTCAACGGCTGGCTCAACGGCTGGTTCGGTCTTGGCTTGCTCGACAACCTTTGCCGGCTCAGCCGCGGCGGGCGCGGTCTCGGCAGGCTTCTCTTGCTTTTCGTCGCGGCGGCGGTAGAATGAAGAGAATGCTGCGCCGAAGCCGCCGAACCGGGAAGCAAAACCGCTCTTGGGCGCCTCGACAGGAGCCTCAGCGGGAGCATCTACAGGATCCTTGGAAGCAACAGGGGCAGCCGGAGTGACGTCGGTCGTCTCCTCTGCGGGCTTGACAGCCACCTCCGCATTGCTCTTTGGCTCCTCCGTCTTCTTGGTCACGCTAACAGGCTCCTTGTCCTCCTTCTTGGTGCCGTAGTCGATGGATCTGAAGCCCTCAAAGGTCTCGGGCACGGGCGACAGAACAAACGACGGCGGCGTATCAATGGCAACGGGCTCCGATATCTCACTGGACATATCGCGTGCCTCATCAACCTTCTCCTCAACCTTCTTGTCAAGCGACTGCGCTGGCTGGACTGCAGTCTGGGCCTGGTCGGCGGACGCGTCGTCAAAGAAGGTGGGATCCTCGAGCGCAGGATCGTCCAGAGCCGGAGAAGTCGGGTCATCGCTGCCGCTGCGCTCTTCTTCGGCTACTTCTGCCAGCACGGGCTCAAGAATCTCGACCGAAGCACGTCTGGGCCGGAGGGCAGACTCGGCCGTGCGCTGGCGCATCTTTCGGCGCGACGAGATGGCAGTGTAGCCTTCGCTGCGCACCATGGACGCAGGGTTGTAGCCATCATAGCCGTTGTGAGCATGATAAGCATCGGCATCGTAATCCTCGACATCGTCATCAGCAGGATCAGCAGCAGCATTGCTCGGAGTGCCAGCCTGTGCGGCTGCGTAGTTGTTGAGCTCGCGGGCCAACGCAGTGGGGTTGGGCATGCTGTTGCGGTTTGCGTTGTTGGCAAACGAGGCGCGTGCAAGAGCTTCGCGCAGAGGCGACGCCTCGCCGCCAGGAGAAAACGCGTGGCCGAGACCGACACCGCTGCTTCCGAGGCCGATACCAGCCATGCCGCCAATGGCAAAGCCACGACGGATCGGGGACGGCATAGCGCTCGGGTTGTTGCTGCCGAGGCTGCCGTTGTGGCTGTGGCCGCGATTGTGTCCGTGTCCGGGAGCCTGGCTGGAGGGACCGCTGCTGCCGTCCACATCCGACAGCGGGGCTCCGGTGCGGTGGTGGTGCATAACTAGCATCAGAGGCTTCAGGTCGCGGCTGCTATCCCATGACTGCGGCCGCGGGGGGCGTCTACGCGGTGTGGAGAAGAGCTCATGGGCAGCGCGTCCGTGTCCGCCAGGTGTCGTGACTGGCAAGCCATCGGCAGCGGCAATTCCGGAAATCGAACCGCTTCTGCTTGGGCCATCACTTCCCGAAGCAACATCACCACCATCGGTGGGCGACTGCATCGGCGAGCCCGAGCGCTGGAGCAGGAACGAGATGGGCACGGCCGTGGGGCTAGAAGTGGGTGTCTTGATGGGGGTCTCCGAGAGGCGGCGGCGCCGGACAGCCATCTGCTGCTCACGGATGTAGTTGTCCCGCTCATGCTCGGGGGGTGTCTCAGGACGGCTGAGCGGGAGCTCGGGGAACGAGTAATCGTCAATGTCAAGCTCAGAGACCGCGGGTGAAGCTGGCTCGCTGGGCGGAAGCGGGAGCAAGTCACCAAAATGGGGGTCGATAGCCGGGCGGATAGCCCGTTCGACGATTTCCGGATCGATCACTGCATCAGAGGGTGCACGGGGGCGGCCGGAAGCATCCTCTGCTGGCAATGGATCCTGGGCGGGTGTGGGTTCAGAGCTTGACAAGGTCTCCTGCTCCTGGACGGGGGCGGCGTCAGGAGCATCAAGAGCATCAAGAGCATCAGGAGCGTCTGCGGTGTCAGAGCGTGACAATTTGTCGGCACTGGTAACAGCGGCGGCGGTGATGCCGGCACCAATGCCTACAGCTGCAGCGACTGCGACTGCAACGGCAGACGAGGAGGAGGCGGCAACTCCATCCTGATCACCGGCAGCGGCACTCCCTTGCTCGGCAATCTTCTTCTTACTCGATTTCGACTTGGACTTCTTGGGGGTAGTGGTCAGGTCCTTGTCGACAACGGCATCGGTCAAGGCAACAGTGCTGGAAGTGGGCGGTGGCACCGACACTGCAGCCTCTTCGGTTGGGACCACAGTCTCTTCCGTGGTAGCGGCGGTGGCCGTGGCTGCAGCTGCAGCTGCGGCTGCTGCCTCGGCCTCGGCTTTCTTCTGCTTCCGCTTGTTCTTCTTCTTGGACTTGGACACGGGCATGGCGCTGTTGTCCTCAACAGGAATCTCGAGTCTTAGGGGCGGAATCTCGCGTGTCAAAGACTCGGGCGCGGCATTCTCGGCGGGCAGATCAGGGAACGGCACAACTGCTTCGATCTGCTGAGCAGACTCGGTCTCTGCGATGGGCTCTGCGATGGGCTCTGCAATGGTCTCTGCAGTGAGCTCTGTGACAGTATCATTAACAAGATCAGCAGGCTCGACAGGTTCGGCAATGACTTCGCGCTCCACGATGGGCTCGACGGGCTCGACGGGCTTGATAGGCTCAACAGGCTTAACGGGCTCAACAGGCTCGACTACCTCGGACACCAAGTCAATCTCGCGGTCTGCCGTCTCGGCATCGGCGTGCGCCTCGCGCTGAAGCACGACCTCAACCTCGGGCTCGGCCACGGTCTCTGCCTCTGGCGTATAGAAAGACGGCCAGTTGTCCTGGTCGGCAAGCACCTCGGACGCAATACGCTGCGGCTGCGGCGTCTCCATGGGCAGCTCAGACGGCAGCACGGTGGGAACCAGAACGGGCGCCTCGGGGACAAAGCGCGCCTCGTGGGACACAACCGGCACAAACGGCGTCTCCGGTGCTGGAGCAGACGGCATCTTGGACGGCAGCCAGAACAGGCTCTCGGGGCGCGGTGGCGGGCGCGTCTCGTGTGCCACGGTGGGCAGGGCGCGCCATTTCGACGGCGGTGCTGATGGCATTTTGGACGGCAGCCAGAACAGGTTGTCGTTGTCGCTGTCATTGTTGTTCTTGTCCAAGTAGCTGGCCCGCGGCACGGTGTAGTCCGGCATAGGCATAGGCATAGGCGACGGCGCCGAGGGCATGGCCGTCGCAGCGCGCTCGTCTGCCTGGCGCTTCTGCTCACGGCGCATGGCCTTTTTGCTGCGGCCCGAGCGCACGGGGACGATCGGGCCATCGCCGAGCGCGGTCTCGGACACGATGCCGCGGGACGACGAGCCCGAGTCGTCCGAGTCGTTGGAGCCCGGCGCGGATGAGCGCTGCCAGTACTTGGGGTCGCGGACGACAATCTCTGAGTCAAAGCCCGACGCAGGCAGGCCAGCCGAGACAAGAGCGGCAAACTCGAGATCATGGTAGGGCGGCGAAGCGGGCGTGAGCGCGGTGTCGATGTCGATGTCGCGATCGAAAGAGGAAGGCTCCTCATCTAAGAGGAGAGGGGAGGACTGGGGGCGGCGAGAGGGCTCCTCTTCAACCTTGTCGCCGCCCTGGACGTTTTTTCTCTCCTGTTCAGTTTCAGGGAAGCCACCGGCCACTTGTTCGGCCGTACTCGGACCCGGGTCTTTGTCTTTGTCCTTGTCCTTGTCCTTGTAGGTCGACGACGTGTCGGATGCGGTGGACGACGTGGTAGACGACACAGCACCGGCCGCGGTGCCGGCAACAGCGCCAATCAGAGCAGCCCAGCCAGACTTTCGCAGAGGTGCCGTGCTGGTCCGCTTGGCCTTGGGGAAGAGCGACGTGGCCACAGACGGAGCGGCAGCGGCGGCCTTGCTGACTTCGGTGGACGGCTCTGCGGAAGCATCTTCAACGGTGGATGGGAACGTGGCCGAGCGGGGAGTCGGCGTGGTGCGCGCTGCCAGGATGGCGGCCTCTTCCTCCTTGCGCTTGGCAGCGGCGGCGGCCTCGGCGGCTTCGACAGCTTCAGCTTCCTTCTGAAGGGCGGCCTCGGCTTCCTTCTGACGGGCGGCGGCGGCCTCTTCCTCGCGCTTGGCAGCGGCGGCAGCGTCGGCTTCCTTCTGACGGGCGGCGGCGGCCTCTTCCTTGCGCTTGGCAGCCTCGGCAGCCTCGGCAGCTTCAGCTTCCCTCTGACGGGCGGCCTCAGCCTCGTCCGCCTCGCGCAGCCGCGCAGCCTCTTCTTCTTGGCGCCTCTTGATCGCTCGCTTCTCCTTCTTGGTAAGCTTGGGTGAAGACGGTTCCGACGGCAGCGCGGCGGGTGCAGTGGCAACCGCAGGAGCAGTTTCTGGGACAGTCTCGACAACATCACGCTGCAAGGGTGGCTCGACAGTGATACTCTTGGGCTTGATATTGACAAACACAGGCGCGCTATCGTCGTCGTTCATGGACGTGCTGGAAGCACTGCCGCCGTACGTCTTCGTCTTGCGGCTCGTGTGCTTCTCGACGTCGGCGTCGACGGCACCGCGCTCGAGCTTCTTGAGCTGCTTCTCGAGCCTGGGCGACGGTATGGGCGTGGGCATGACAATGTTGAGCAGCGGACGATCGCGCTCACAGGACGGGTCGCGCGTCTTGAAAACGGCGACGGGCTGGCTGCCCCAGAACAGGTCAGGCTTTGGCAGCAGGAAACGCGGCAGGTCGGCGGGATAGATTTTGTTGTCGATGCGGACATCCGCGTTGGGGCCCGAGTAGGGGCTCTTCTGGGGCCGGCGCTCCATCTCGGGCGGCGTCACGATGCGCGCAATGGGCTCGTCGCGGCCGGTGGACGAAGACGAGCTGCGGTGCTTGTCGTACGTGTACTTTTCAACGACAGACTCTGAGGGCGACGAGCTGCGCGAGCGGATCTGCTCCTGGGAAATGCGGCGGGCCATGGCCGTCCTGCGGTAGTAGCGGTCGGCTTCGTCGCGGATGTCGCGCTCGGTGCGGCCCTGGTCGTCGCGCGGCTGCCGGTAGCCGTTTCTGCGGCCGCGGTCACGCTCGTCCCTGTACTCGCTCTCCTCCAACATGAGGGTGGCCTCGGCGAGGACCATGGCCTCCTTATCAATGGGGGCAGTGGAATGGCTCGTGCGCTCGATAAGCTCCTCGGCGTCGCTGCGCTGGTGCACCAGACGGCCACGGCGGTCGGATGAGTAGTCCTCGTAGTGCACCGGCGCCTGCTCTGGCTCATCGCGCGCCCAGGACGGGCCATCGTCAATGGTGATAATGGTCGGCGTGATCGGACTGTCTGCTGCTACGGGCGTAGAGTAGCGAGGGGTCGGGAAAGCGCTGTCGGAGACGCGAAACTGAAAGGGGTCGGCCGAGGGGGCAGAGGGGGCCGAGGTGGGCGGGCCGAACATGTCGTGGACGCTGTCGTGGTCCGTCTCCTTTGCCTTTTGCTTGTCCTTGCGGCGGGCCTCGGCTCTCGCCTCAATCTCCTTGGCCTCGCGGATGAGACGCTCGGTATTCTCCTGCTGCTCCTGCTTCTCGCGCTTCTCACGCTCGCGGCGCTCAGCTAGAGCAGCCGTCGCGGCGGCAGCGATGGCGGCAGTGGCAATGGTGGCAGCAACAGCGGCCTTGTCGGACTTGTCGGAGCGGCGTTCTCTGGAGGCATCCTCCAAACGCTTGGCCTCTTCGACACGCTTGGCCTCCTCCAGACGCTTGGCCTCGTCCTGTTCACGGTAGTAGCGCTCGGCACGTCTGAAGCGCTCTTCGTCGTTATCCTTGCGGCGCTGTTCGCGGCGAGCATTGCGGCGTTCTTCGTGGGTCTCGTCGCGGCTGTCGGCGCCGTGGGAGATGTACTGGGAGGCTTTGGCATATTCGGCCTTGAGCTTGTCTTCGACCTCGCCTGACTTGTCCTCTCTGTCTGTGCGGTCTGTGCGGTCTTTGCGGTCCTTGCGGTCCTTCTTGGACTTGGAGACCTCGGCGGCAGCAATGCCAATGGCACCGCCAACAGCCGCGCCGACAAGCGGCGAGGCGGCACCGCTGGAGCGAGCGTCGCGGGCGGCAATGCGCTCACGCTCCATCTGCAGCTCGTGCTCTTTTTGGAGGTCGCGCTCTTTCTGGAGCTCACGGTCGCGCCGTTCACGCTCTTTCAGCAGCTGGCGCTCCTTTTTGCGTTCGGTCTCGCGCTCCATCTCCTGCTGGACACGCTCGCGCTCGAGCTGGCTCTGGCGGTCACGTTCGCGCTGGCGGTCTTCCTCACGTTGGCGGTCTTCCTTTTCACGTTTGCGCAGGCGTACTTCCTCGCGCTGGCGTTCTTCGCGCTGGCGTTCTTCGCGCTGGCGTTCTTCCTCGCGCCGGCGGTCTTCCTTTTCGCGTTCACGCTGGCGTTCTTCCTTTTCGCGCTCGCGACGGCGTTGACGTTCACGCTCGAGTTCGAGCTCTTGGCGCTCGCGCTCGCGCTCACGCTCACGTTCAAGCTCACGCTCACGTTTACGCTCAACCTCACGCTGGCGCTCAAGCTCAACCTCACGCTCACGCTCACGCTCACGTTTACGCTCAACCTCACGTTCACGCTGGCGCTCCTCCTCCTTCTCCCGCTGCCGGTTCTTCTCGCGCTGGCGCTCACGACCCTCGGCAAGAATGGCCTCGTCGTCAAAGACGCGACTGCTCACAGGGACAACGGGCTTGGGCGTCCGGATCTCGACCGATCCAGTGCGCTGGTAGCGCGGCGATGGTGTGGACACGGGCGGGTACGGGCTCGCCGCGTTCTGGGCGGAGGCGACGCGTTTGTTGCTGTGCGAATCGGACTGGCTGGGCGGGCGATCGTCTGCATGGTGACTGCTAGCGGCCATGACGGAGGCGATGCCGGCGCCGGCAAGGACGGCAGCACCGATTCCGACGATACGGCCCGAGGTGGAACGGGGGGAATGGGGCGAATGGATTGAGGCATGGCTGCCGCCAGAAGCATGGCGGCCGGCCGAGTAAGATGAGCGAGCTGCTTGATGCTGCTGGTAGTGATGCTGCAGCTGTTGCTGGTGTTGCTGCTGCTGCTCATGAGAACGGCTAAAGGGAGCGCCATACGCCAGACCAGACTCCGCATCGCTGCTGCTAAACGAATCGTCCGACACATCTTCGGAGGAATCGGCGTCGTCATCATCATCGTCGTCGTCGTCATGATCATGCTCATCGTCGTCAGAAGCAGACTCCCAGTCCGAATCGTCTGAAGAGTGGTCATCGCTGTGGTGCCGACCGCTATTGGAGGTCCGGGACAGAATGCGGTGGCCACGCGAGTCGTAGCCGTCACGGCTGCCTCTCTTGGCGCGGTTATGGCGGAGTCTCTGGACAACGGCGGCAGCGGCAATGGCCTGAGTCGGGATACGGCGGTGATGGCGGTCGTCCTGGGTGATGTGGGCGAGCCGTTGGAGCTCACTGCCAATGCGGTTGATCTCATCAATTTCGGACTCTGTCTGGCGGCGTGTAGGCGACGACGAAGAGTCGGATGAGTCGGATGAGTCGGATTCGACGCCACCGTAGGCAAGATCCAGATTCGACGAGGACGACTTGGTAGCGCCGGCAGCAGCAGCAGTAGCAGCAGCCACACCGGCAGCACCTACGGCTCCGATCGCTGCACCAGCCACAAGCGTGCCAGCCGTCCCGAGACCACTGCCGCTGGGGCCGGCAGCAGCAATGACCGTGCTGCTTCCGTAGCTGCTGCGCCGCTGGCCCGTCTCGAGCTCAACGCGCGAGCGCGAAATGTAGCCTTTGCCGTAGAAGAGGCCGTCGTCGACGGAAGAGGAGCTGGAGTTGTTGAAGCGCATGAAGCGCTTTTTCTTCATATACTGCTTGGAGGGGACGCGGCGCGGACGGGGCGGCGAGCGGGGCTTTTCCTTTTCGGACTTGCCGCCGCGGAAGAAGGAGATGATGTTCTTGACGTGGCTCCGGGGCGCCGAGATGTTGAGGAGCGAGTCGGAGGTGCACGAGTCGGTGGACAGCAGAGACGAGGCCGCAGAGCCGGTGTGGCCAGGCCGGGTGGGCGTGTGCGGCTGGTGAGCGGGTCGGGGCCGCATTTCGGGGTCGTCCTGGCGCCGACGGTCGTAGTAGTAGGGGTCGGCGGAGCTGTTGGGTCTCGACGGTATGTCTGTGGCGGGTGACACTGCGGCAGCAATGGCCGACGCGACAGTGATGGGCGGCATGGTGGCAGGGGTGACTGGCCTGCCGGCCACGGCCATGGCCGGGGGTAGGTGGATGTAGAATTTGTTGTTGATGTCGTAGTAGGCGTCCGCCTCACCACCGTGGAGAGCGCGTGTATTTGTATTAGAGTAGAGCTGCAGTTGGTTCTGCTGCGACGCCTGGTGACGCTCGTAGTTCATGGCGCGGTCGTAGGCCGACTCGACGGCATGGCCCAGACCGCGGCTGTGCCGGGAGATGACGCTGACATCGTCCCGGACCGCGGACGCGCTGGGCGTGCGGTCGGAGTCGATGGAGCGGCGCCGCGTCGACCTCCGATGGCGCCGGGCGCTCTCTGGGCTCCGACGACGGCCTTCGCGCACCATGATGCGGATGAAAAAAGTCCGTGGATGATGGTGTGAAGGGATCGGCGATCAGAGATCAGAGATCAGAGATCGGAATGGAGGCGGCGACAGCAGCTTTGGCAAGCGGCTGCTGCCGAGAGTGTGGAATGCTGGGTGGGTTCAGTGTCGGGAAAAGTGACGTGTGGACGACAGTCGGTTGGGTATGTATGAGAGCAGCGCGACGTCGATGCGCGATCGATGTCGATTCGATGCCGGTGATGTCGGCGACGTCGATGTCGGCCCTCAAAGTCGGCTCGAAGTCGGCTCGAAGTCGGGTCGATGTCGTAGATCGTGTCGTGTCGTGTCGTTGTAACGGAGCAGCAAAAAATTCTCCAGAGATAATGCAAGTCAGCACGGCGGCAACCTTGTCGCGGTTTATTGTTATGGTGCAATGGTAGGGGGTTGGAAATAAAAGAGGGTATCAGCCTGGCTGTGCAAGGTGTGCAGGAAAAGAAGAAAAAGAGGTGGTAAGCATAAGCATAGATACGCAGGGAGATTGTAAACACGCAGACTACAAGATACAAGATACGAGTAACGAATGGCAGCGAATGGCAGTAATCCGTGCAGGAAATTCAAAAACAAAAGAAAAATTAAAGAAAATCAAAACAATAGAAGAGACGCTTGGAGCGCCGGGGCATGAGTGGAACAGAGCGAGTGGTCATAGCGAGAGGTCGGACACTTATTGGCGGTTTCGGTATTATCTCTCACTGTAAGATTCAGCTGTAAAGTCTAATCTTACTTACTCCATCTGGGCATCTAGATCAAGCACTGTACGGAGTAAACATAAGATAGAGCTGGCAAACCCCAACATTTTCTCATGTACATATAAGATAGCTGGGAAGCCAAATCTTACTCAGATACAGCTGGAGGCATCTACGTATAAGCATAGATCAGTCACTGTAAGATAGCTGGGAACCCTACCATTACTCGTGTACTCTGTAAGATCAGCTGGAGGCAGCCAAGATCCCTCACTCGAGATACTGAGGGGCGACAAGGATAACGGAAGAAAGGCGGTGGCTGGGAAAGGTTGCAGCCGGCATACGCAACATTAGCCTTCGATTGGATGGGAAGATGCGCACGACACAGCGTAGCATCGGTGTCCACCTTTTGAGTTGTTCTGTTTGACAAATCACATGTTTCTACGACAGTGTGCCGCCTTGCCTGTACTCCGTACAGTAGTAAATAAGCATACATAGTACGTGACAAGGTATTCCGCCTTGCATTGCATATCTGTACATATATGTGTACATGTAGTACAGTACGTAGAGGTCTGATTCTTCCTCGACCTGAAGGTGACGATCGGCAGTCTGGACGATTACACTGCATCGATGCGGTGAGCGGACGGTGCACAAAGTGCAGCATACGTATAGCAAATTGTGTTTGGGCGTAAGACATAGCACCGAGACAGTGAGGAGTGAGGGAAATATGTGTACATTAATAAATAAGCTTGTTTCTTGCACTCTTGGTTGCTGTTAGTCGTTATTTCAGTAATTTAGCAAGTACACTGCAGTCGTGTATATCCATGTAAGCATAAGCATAAGCATAAGCATACAGTGGTGTAGTACCTCCCAGACCCGCGCTGTAACCGTCAGAGCGTGCTGTCTCCGCGACGTACTCGTTGCTTCGACACTCTCCATACGACCACTCTTGACTGCAACATACACTTCGAGGACCCTGCAATAATCAAAACAAACATCTTCGCGTTGTTTTCAACTCTAGCGTCAGACTTGTTCAGCTGGCGTCGTTCGCCATGGTGGGGCAGATCCACTATCATAAAATAGTTGCTTGTGATTGGCTCTGAACGCGTAGCCTTGTAATTGAGCGGGCCCTGCCGTTATTAGGTATGACATTGCCGCACGTCGCTTATTACACTGTACAAAACGCGCTGTCATCGTGATGTGGCATCGACGATGCTTTGTTTATCTGTCATTTATTTTCTGAACCGTTATCAATCTGGTATTATCATGTTAAACAAGCGAGATAGTAAGGTTCTGTTAGAGGAATATATTCTATCTTCTTGTTATTGTTCATTTTTTAATGCATATTTACGATAAATTCCATCTGATTTTATTCCCGTCAATTATCAGGTTATGTCAGCCATAAACGAAATGGCAAGTACTGCTGGTCTTACAGCGAAACTATATAACCGCCAAGTAACTACGTAAAACAGCACCCAACTCAACATTGACACTCACGCTACAGCAATGTCGATGTCATAAGCATTAACTCACGGAGGGTATATTTTCCTTCTAGCCTTCAAAAAAAGTACAAAATTTACATAGCCAAAATATACAGTAGAAATGAAGACCAATAAAGACCAACAAACAACTCCTGATTCTATACTCGCGCCCGCCCTCTTCTTTAAATCTTAGAATGCAATTGAGATATCATCTCCGGTTTGATCTAGAGTATAGGTAAGATGAGAGGGATTACCAAAACGCTGGCTTGGCGCCCTAGGAATAAGATGGGTACTGAGCACTCCCCGTAGGTGGTCGTGCAGTAACATGGCCGTGCTCGTTGTACTTGATCTGGTGATCTGACGGCGGTGCTTGCGGATACGGCCATGACTGTGGCGAACGCGAGTGCCGTGGAGAGCCTGCGCGGTGCGATGGGTGCGGGTGATGTGGTGCGCTATGGTGCTGCGAGTGTTGGTGCTGCGCATGTTCCTGGTGGTGCTGCATGTGCTGTCCTTGGTGCTGCTGAGCTGGATATTGGGCTGGAAGCTGATGCGAGTGCGGATGCGGGTGCGGATGCTGGTGCGGGTACTGGTGGTGACCCTGCGACTGTTGTGCTGCATGATGCCCAGTGGGTGGCGTGGATTTGCCAGAGAGCAACGCGTGAATAGGAAGAGAACCGTCCATTGGTGCACGTGGGTAGCCAGCTGGTAAGTACGGCGTCGCCGATTCGTTGCTTGCGCTGCTGATGCTGGCAGCCATGCCGTGCTGCGAAATACGTGGGCTCATGCCTCCCGGTGCTGACGCAGAGCCGCCGTGGTAGCTACTCGCCGACTCGGGGTTGGCCGTCGGCGGCGGGAGTCCCGTCGGCGATAGCTGTCCCTTGTCAAACATGTCGGATAGCGAAGGAAGACTGACGTGCGTGCTGCCGTTTCCGTGGTCGGCCCGCCGTGGTGCCCGTCGTGGCGCCGCGTGGCTAGCCTGCGCACCGGTCTGCGACATCTCACGAGGGCTGAGGCTTCTCGGATGGGACGGTGGCGACCGCTGGGTGGGCGCATCGGACATGTGCGCCTGGATGGGCGAGTGGATCGGGCCGGGCGTTGGCGAGTCAGAGAACTGCGAGTCGGATGCAGACACGGTCGAGCCGATCCGGCGTTTCCGGCTGTCGTTTGTGCGAGGGCTATCATGACCACGATCGTGGTCGTGGTCGTGGTCAGTGTCTTGATCATGGTCGTGCTCGTGATCATGGTCGTGCTCATCGTCATGTTCGTGGTCGAGGTCGTGCGGGCTTTCACTGCCGCTTCGGGAGTCGTGTGTCCGCAAAACACCCATGTGTGCCCGCTGCTGCCGCCGGTGATATGCTGACGCCGACGCCGCCGTGGCTGCTGAAGCGCCGGCCGGGTCTGTGTCGATATGGGAATCCGACGAGTTACCAAATTCGGACAGTCTTATCCTTTTAAAAGCTTCCTTATCTATGAGTCGACAGCACAGAGACGAGTTAGAAACCATAAAGCAAGCACAGACACATGACATCAACGCTGCCACAATTTCTTTCTCGTTCCTCTTTCCTCTTTCCTCTGCCCTTGTCCTCTCCCAAGGAGAAATTGCAACATTCTTCTCATTCATAGAAAGAGTCCTGGAAACAAAACGCGCAAACAACATGTATTTTATCAAGGACGAGGCATACCGTTGGCGGGGAAGAAATAAGACACACCTTGCGTCTGATTCGAGTGCTTGGCCTTGAACTCTTGCAAATAAACCATGTACTTCTTATAATCCGGCGTCTTCTTGTACTCGGCGAGATCGTGGTTGTATTTGTCCTTGGCCAGCTGGGCTTGGGTTTCAAATGGTTCGCGCTCCGATGGCGGCAAACTCTGCCACTTCTCGCCGACAAGTTTGGCGATTTCGGTAAACGATAGGTTTTTGCCCTTGAGATACTCTCTCATTTCTAGACTGTTAGTGTTTGCCGCAGCAGTCAAATTGTAGCTTGTAGCTCGTTCTTCCGAGGAAGGGCGACGTACTGTTTGAGAAGAGCACATAGGCAGAAGGTGGGCGCTCGGGTGCGCATTCGTCGGCCTACACGTTAGCATAGAGTAGAAAACACTGATAGTTCAAGCAATCGTCATAGCAGCTCACTTTAGGATGTCTCCGGTATTTCCGCTTTGCAAGCACGCCGGGCACGGCTCCACGACTGTCCAGCGGGAAGCTAGATGACTGCTCTTTCGAGGGGGCATCTGACTTTGGCGCTTCTTCAGACGTAGTTCTCGTCGGGGACACCAGTGCAATTTCGGGACCAACACCGCGGAACTTTGCAATTCGGCGTTGGAGTTTCTGCGCTGTTAGCAGATGTAGTGAAGACGGAAGACGTGAACGGGATATAGAGGTCTTACCCTCCGATGGCCGAGCTTGACACCGAGAGCATCCCTGTAGATGTTAGCATGTGATTGCTTGCAGTGCTGATTGAGTTGCACGTACATGTCGGACTCTGTGATGTCGAGGATGGTATCCCACGTATCGAAACCCTGCTCTACAAAGGCATCGTGGTACTGGGTGAGGCCCAGCTCAGCCAATATCTCAGTCAGCTGCTGCGGCATTTGGGGCGGTTTCGAGAAACTGTTCGAGAGGCCGGTATAGATTCCGTTGGAGAAGACGACGTGTCGGGTCGCGTGTTATCGTGTCGTGCGTGAGGTGTGTGCGATGGCCCGTGTTCACGACATGAGAGTCAGAGGGGGTGGCTTCCGGCCAAAGACGAGTCTGTGGTCGTGTAGAGTGCCGTAAGTATCAGCAATTGATGCTGTTCAGTGACAAAAGACAACCGACGCCGCTCGTTTCTGATCCGGCTGGTTGTCTTGGGGGGGGGAGAGTCGTTGTAGGTTGTATGGCACTCGGATGTCGTTGTGCCGCGGGTAGTATTGAGTTGCTGCGAGGGTGGGTGTGGAAGTTGGAGCTGGCGAGGAACGATGCGAATGTAGGCTGTATTTTGTTAGTTTTGATGACGGTGCTAGGCTGTTTGAAATTGCCTCAAGTGATTGGGCCGGACAGTTTGAAAGACGAGAAAGAACGACGAGAAAGAAGGACAAGAAAAGAAAATAGAGAGACCAGCAAGACACGTACACTTGGAGAATGCACGGGCAGTCGAAATTGGCACCGAAAAGGGTGCCGGACAAGCTGCGCAACAGTCTCCGAACACCGGAAGAACGTATCAAGGGTTCGGTTGAGTTTGACGAGATCCGTGAGGTGCGTTTGACGGCAAATCACACGACGTGCAGAGAGAAGAGGTCTGATGAGTCGAGATGGAGGGGTATCAATGATGAGGTCGGAGGCGTGCAAAGATTTAATCGAGGTGAGTCTGAGTAGAGTACTGGTATGAGTACTGGTATGAGTACTGAGTACTGAGAGACTGGGATGTCAGTATGGGCGCATGGTGGCTTGTATATGGTGGCAGGTGTGGCAGCAAATGAGAGACGTTTGTGTGTGACACGTTGATATAAAGGCAAAGATGAAAGCGGGCAGATCTCGGACAAAGCATCTGCAAGTGCATGACGACATATTGCAAGAGAAGGAGGGAGTAGTGTTGTGTTGTCTTACAAGAGGAAAGAGTAACTGGCAGAAATCTGCGTGCCAGCAGCAAGAAAAAAAAGTCGCAAAGAAGCAAGGAAGCAAGAAGCTGAGTCGGAAGGGACGAACGACAGTAGCGCGTAAAAGGTGGTAAGGTCGGAAGGTCGGGATTGGGAAGGAGGGACCGCGGTATCGACGATGGTGGGAGGAACGCGGAAGGAGCGATGGGAATGCCGATGTGGAGCAGGTGTGATGATGCGTGGTAGCGGCAGTGAGAAGACGATTGGGTTGGTATTAAATTACGGTCGAATGCGGAGAGTTGAGCAGAGCAATTAGGCGTCTAATTGTAGAGCGGCGGATGGAAGACGAAACTGGAGCGAACGATTACAGATAGACAGAGAGGAGGCTGTGGAGAGAAGCCCACGTCGTAAAGGAGGGTTGGAAGGAAAGAGCGAGAAGCAAGAGTAGCAGTGCAAGAGTAGCAGTAGCAAGAGGAAAGAGCCAGATGAAAGAGCTAGATGAGAGCCAGATGAAAGAGGAAAGAGCAAGAGACAAGAGGACAGCAAGATGAAAGAGGATGAAACAGGAAAGAAGCAGACTGGGCAGGGAAGCACACAGGAAAGAAGCATACAGGAAAGAAAAGATACAATAGAAAGGAAGAGTGAGTGAGGAGAAGCGAAGATTACAGAACTAGGAAATAGGGAAATCGAGCGAGAAAAGAGAAAACGAGAAACGAAGGAGAATACCGTGACGGTAGGGCTAGTAGGGAAGAACAAGGGAAAAGAAGGAGGACGGGAGAGGGCCCTTGTAGAAGGAAGGACCGTGTAAGTGGTGGGTGTGGGTAAAATAGGAAGGGAAGGGTAGGTAAAGGGGAGTAGAAATAAATTAAACCCAAAATAAATAGAAAATGGTAGCCAATCCGCGACCCAGCATAAGCATATGTGTAGTGATCTTCCACCGGAGGATTGTGTATGTACGTATTTTGATTGTTGATTGACCATGATGAAGCAAGAGTTACGTCAAGACAATGACAAGTACATGTATACCATGCTTACCGGTTGACAATATGACCAGATCGGAGCCGGAACGGCTTGAAAGCTGGTTCCCTAGATCCTGCACAGGCTGTCGGTAGTTGCAGCGATGAGATCTTGCCATCTTTTTAACTTTTAGAGACTTTTATTGGATTTCAGACTGTTTGATAAAAGAGGCCCATCTCGGACAGCCCGGTCAAGCCGATCTGACGAGAGGCGGCGAAGATTGTTGCGGTGTCGATGCATATTAGTGACAGGCAGATCTAGCAAGGGACAAGAGACAAAAGACAAAAAGACAGCAGCGGCAGCTAAGGCTAAAAAGCCCCAAGGCCAAGGCCGTGGGCATGTAAGAAGGACGGGAGCTTTCATACAACCTGGACGTCAGACGTCAGTGTGCTAAAACCGGTGAGGCGGGAGAGAGCAAGGAGACGTACGACGTACGGAGTACGGAGAAGAGGGAGAGTCGTAGGAGGGGGTGTTGTCGGCTTTTGCGCAGAAGTAGTGGGTACTTTATAACGGAGAAGCAACGCCTAGAACGGAAGGGGAATGAACACTTTATTGGATGAAGGGCCGCTAAGCATATGCTTACAGTTGACAAGTAGAAAGTACAGTGTATGTACATGGTACATGTACAGCAGCACGTTCCCGATAGGGAATGATATAAGCATGATATGGTAGCAGATATGGTAGCAGATATGGTACATATAGCAGATAAAGAATAGGAGAAGAATTCGAAGAAGCGAAGAGTGACAGGGGTGTGTGAAGGGATGGCATGGAGTTTAAAAAAACGTACGATTCCGATGGCGTAGATGGGTCAGATGAACCAATCAGAGTATTGGGAGTGCGCGAAACTGGTGGAGGAGAACAAAGAGTACGCTGTAAGGAAGATGATGAAGAGAAGAGATGAAGAGAACAGACGACAATGTTTACTAGAAGTATGTGATCTGAAGCATGAGATCTCTGAACTGACTCTGAGTTGAGGCTGAAGAACGAGATGAAGACGACAGCCGGTCCAAAGGATGTCGTCCAAAGGAAACGAGACAAACAAGCGTGGCGTTGGGAGGGGAGCCGGCCAGGATGCGAGGTGCATTGAGGATGGGTCATCGAGATAGATGTGTGTTGGATTTATGTAATATGTGTACAAGAATGAGACATGGCATTTTGATCATTGACATGGAAAAGATGGCATGGAAAAGATGACAATTGCGTATCCGGGGACCGATGGGTTGCCTGTCATCCGAAGACTAGGAGGTGAAAGACTGCGAGTGTCCGAAAGTGAAGCCATTGGCGATAATTTACAGTGAGTATGTAAACTTACCTTACCCTACGAGCTTGAATTTCAGGAGGTTTCTCCTTTTGATTTTGCTTGGACGACACCTGACAATGACATGATAACCCTCTTCTGCAGTGGGCCAGGTCTAGAACTTGCAGGGGTAAATGGAGAGGTACTCTGTACTTGTTAAGAAGTCTATGCTTGAAGAGTTGAGAGTTTAAGAGAGTCAAAAAGTTCGGAGATATCAAGAGAGGCAAAATTAGACAAAATCACAAACTGGCAAGGGAGAACATCTGGGCAGGCAAAGAACATGCTATTTGATCAAATGCCGATGTGGCGTCAATTCTTTCGAAATGTGGAATGGAATCAATGAATCGTAGATACCTGTCAATACCTGTCAATGAAGATGCTGGTGTGCCTTCAACCAGACCTTTATCCCTAGTTGACCGCCAACTAGTACATATACACCACAAGTATTTCTGCTTCTGCTCGCCTCCGCGTTTGAGTGCAAAGCGAAAGTTTAACGCCTAAAACGATACATACTAGTCCGTACTCCGTAAGCATAGAGTAGTGCCCTAGAAATAGTACTCAAGATCAAGCTAATGCGTACCATTGTTATGTTTTCTTTTATCTCATTTTAGAGCACCTGCAGAAATCGTACGATTTGGGCTCAGACATGTTTTCGCATCTCCCTCTTCTCCCGCCCCTCCTTTCCCTTAAGAGATTGAACACCCCCCACCCGCACTAAAGACACGCCCTCAATCGCCATGGCACAACGCACACCGTATCTCGTCACTGTTGTTTTGCATGACATCTTGTTTATATGTAGAAGCTGGACGGCGTCAGATCGTATGTACAGGGCCCTGATTGGTCTGTGCCCGGACGGCCGCGTTAGAGTGTCATCATCTCGCAGTCAACAAACTCCGTATATTAACGAAACAGCCTTGCGTTGCGTGCGTTGTTGCGTCGCGAGAAGCTTTGACATGGAGTATCCGCCGCGTTGAAAAAGAAAAGAAAGGCAAAAGGCACCACACAACAGCTCATAGCAGCAATGCAGGGGCTCAGCCGCGATCTGTCTCACTCTTCTGGTACAGCAGATACTAAGCATTAAGCATTGAGCATACATCTTCACTCTAAACGACACGGACTGTCATATTGACTGCCATATTGACTGCCATATTGACTGTCATAATTCACATGCTATCGCCGTCAGGATCCTTCGTGCTCGGCTTGCATCGTAGACACAGTGTAAACACACAGTACCAAACACTGTACATGCCCCTCCTCACGTCATCACAAGCACTCCGTAATACTGGCCAATCATAGTACGCGCTCCCAGGACATCCATCTTCAGTACGCGTACGTATATGCTTATCTCAATCTATGCCAATTGTCAATTGTACCAAATAGACAACACTGCCACTCCTGACGCCATGGCCACCAACGGCAACGGCAACGCGGGCGATAGCGCGGCCGCGCCGTCTTCTGCAGCCTCACCCGCACCGCAATCCGCCGCCGCCGAGCGAGCCAGCATGACACAGGTCAGCTCTGCTTGCCCTCCCTGTGACTGCCTACCCCTACTAACCTCCTAGGCCCTGGAAGAACTCGCCAGGTAAGGATCTGCAGAGTCTCACGATGCATCCCAAACGGCACCGATCCGCTGGATCTACACGCCTCGTCCTTGTTCGGTGCACCTTTGTTCGGTGCACCTCGGCACCACACCGAGGCGATACTGACACTAACAACAACACTGACACAACACTGACACTACTAGGGGCGAGCGCACAGCTGCCAAGCTGGAGAATGAGCTGCAGGCTTTCGAGGCGAAGCTGGACGGCCTGCTGGCCTCGATGGGTATGACGGCAGCCGATTTGGACGAGGCCGAGGAAGAGGCCGAGGCAGACCAGACAGAGGCAGACACAGACGCAGACCAGACAGACGCGGCACCCGCAGCAGCCGCAAATAGCAAGCAATAAACATAAATAGGACCGCTACTTTTGGAAAGATTTTTGGAAAATCAAGACGAAGACGATCGTTTGCACATTTACCAAAGCAAAAACAAAAAGAGGAGTGGCGTGACATGGCGTGACATGCAAAAGCAGAGATCATCATTGTAATGACAAGTCAAACAAGAGCAAGCTAGATACACCGAGGCCAAGAGCAGCAAAAGCAAAAGCAAAAGGAAGCCGATATAAAGACAGTAACGAATAACGAAAAACGAAAAACAAATAACAACGATAAAGGAGATAACAGAAAGATGAAACGCCGAATATGATGTCAAAATGTTCGCTTCTCTGGCCATTTGCCGACAGCGGCGTGTGGACAAGCCCGACAGCATGAATAGAGCCAACGATACATCAGGAACGCGCAAACAGATAGTGACCCTTGCAAACCAATAACAGACGAAAACAAGACACAAGACATAACGAAAGACAGAGACGAAAGAAATACAAACAATGCCGAAACACAAAACATATAATCAAACAAAACCAAAAGCTTGACATATAGACCGGAAACACATGGAACCCAAGAGTAGAATAGAGAAAGAAATGCCACCATCTGCAACATCCGACTGCAACGAGGCCATCTCAGCTACTGCGCGCTCGAAGAAGCTGCAAACTGTTAGCATTGGTTCACTAAACAAAGAGAGTCGTAATCACTTGCCCTTGAAATGGCACTGGCGTTATTTTGGTCCGCACTCGAGGATGTTGCTGGCGCAGCATTTGGCGCTGTCGCAACGTCGGCAGAGTCGGCTTCGGCGGCAGCATCGGCCTCGGCAGCCGCTTCGGCTTCAGCGGCAGCGTCGGCCTCGGCAGCAGCTTCAGCTTCGGCGACAGCGTCGGCTTCGGCAACAGCGTCAGCATCCGTGGCGGCCCGATCGAGCGGCGGGCGGTGGATGGATGACCGCACAATCGACGTCATCGGCGACGTCTTGCCGCCCTTTTGATCCACTTGCCGGGCAAGCTCGCGCTCGCGATTCTTCTCGAGCAGCGCACCACCGAGCGTGGCGCACTTGAGAATGGTCTCAATCAGGTGGCTCTGCTGCAGCGGCTTGGACAGGTACTCGTCCATCTGCGCCTGAATGCACTTCTCGCGATCACCCATCATGGCGTGTGCCGTCAAGGCAACAATGGGCGTCCGCTGCGTGCCAAGCGTGCGTTCATATTCACGAATCTTGCTCGTGGCCTCGAAGCCTCCCATGATCGGCATCTGCACGTCCATGAGAATGACATCAAAGTTGCGCCGCTTCACAGCCTCCAGAGCTTCCTCGCCGTTGCCGACAACGGTGACGACATGGTGGTACTTTTCGAGGATCTTGACGGCAAGGCGCTGGTTGACCGTGTTGTCCTCGGCAAGCAGAATCTCAAACGACTTGGTGTTGTCGGCGAGGGACGGCGTCGCGCGGTTCTCCAGCGCAGGGACGACGCCGTACGCCAGATCAATGAGCTTGCAGGGCGTTGTCATAAACGATGTCACACCCAGCTCAATGCACGACTTGAGGCTGACGTGCACAACAGGTGCGAGCAGCACAATCGGCACGTACTCAAACTTGTTGATCGACTGGAGAAGACGCGCCGTGTCTATGGAGTCGACGACGATAATGACGTCCTTGGGCGGCGAGCCCTTGGCACGGGCTTGCGCCAGAGACGGGCTGCGCTCGGATTCGACAACAATGGGAACCAGGCCGAGACTGACAAGCATCGGGATGATCTGCCGACTGTCTTGGTTTTGCCCCTTGTCGATAAAGAGGACCTGATGGCCGCGGAACGGGTACAGCTGCTTGTTGATATTTGTCATATCACCGTTGCCCAGGCGGACAAGACATGTGAAATAGAATGAGCTTCCCTTTCCGTACTCGCTCTTCACCCAAACATCACCGCCCATCAGGTTGACGAGACGCTTGGAGATGGACAGGCCGAGACCCGTGCCACCAAACTTTCGTGTCATGCTACCGTCGGCCTGCTGGAACGTGTCAAAGATGAGGTCCAGCTTGTCGGCTGGAATACCGATGCCCGTGTCGCACACGACAAACTCGACAGCGTACTCGTCGGGGTTGTAGCTAAAGTTGCTCGCCTTGCGGATGGTGAGGCTGACCTCGCCGCGCTCGGTGAACTTGATGGCGTTGCCGACCAAGTTGAGGATGATCTGGCGCAGACGGAACGAGTCACCAACAACGTGATCGGGCACGGAGTTGTCGACGTGGAACGTGAGGTCAAGGAACTTTTCGTTGGCCTTGACGGCGAGCGTCTTGAGAGCATTGAAGACAGTTCCGCGCAGGGTGTAGGGGATCGCTTCAATGACCATTCTCCGGGCCTCAATCTTGGACAGATCGAGAATATCGTCGATAATGGTGAGAAGACTGTTGGCGAGGTTGTTGACAATGTTGAGCATCTCTCGTTGGTACTGGGTGAGGTCGGTGTCGAGCGTGAGCTGTGTCATGCCAATGATACCGTTCATGGGCGTGCGGATTTCGTGCGACATGTTGGCGAGGAATTCCGACTTGGTCTTGTTGGCAAGTTCGGCAGCCTCACGGGCCTGGGTGTTCCTTTGGATACTGTCGCGAAGGTTGTACACCATCTGGTTGATCTTCTTCTTAAGCTCATCCATCTCACCAGATGCCTCGACCTCGACCAGTTTTGTAAAGTCGCCGTCTGTGGCGGCATTGGTAATGTCACCAAAGGCACGCACTTGTGCAGTCTATTGGGTTAGTTTGTTTGATGCTTTGATGCTTTGATGCTTTGATGCTTTGGTGCTTTGATGCGTCTGATGCGTTTGATGTGTCTGATGCGTTTGATGCGTTTGATGCGTTTGGACTTACCAAGTTGTTGGCCATTGTGTTGACGTCTGTGGTGATCTCCTTCCAGCGACCCTTGAGGCCGGCAATGTCGGCTTGGCCACCCATAATACCATCGACACCGACATCCTTTGCGACTCTCTGCACTTCGTTACAGAAAACGGAGAGCCGGTCCACCATGTTGTTGATCGTTTCCTTGAGAATGAGAATCTCACCCTTGGCTTCGACATCAATCTTGCGGGACATGTCACCGTTGGCGATAGCCTGTGTGACATTGGAGATATTCCGCACTTGGGAGGTCAGGTTGGAAGCCATGGTGTTGACGTTCTCCGTCAAGTCCTTCCACTTGCCCTCGACATTCTCGACCTTGGCCTGGCCACCAAGCGTACCATCGGTACCGACCTCACGGGCGACCTTGCTGACCTCAAAGGCAAACGTGCCCAGACGGTCCACCATTGTGTTGATCGTGTTCTTGAGATCCAATATCTCACCGCGCACCTCGACGCCAATCTTCTCGCTCAGATCGCCCTGGGCGACGGCAGTAGTGACCTTGGCAATCTCGCGCACTTGGGTTGTGAGGTTCATGGCCATGCCGTTGACGTTCTCGGTCAGGTCGCGCCAAGTACCCTCGACATCGTGGACAGTAGCCTGGCCACCAAGGCGACCTTCGGTACCGACCTCGCGGGCAATCTTGGTGACTTCGCGGGCAAACTGCTGGAGCTGGTCGACCATGGAGTTGATTGTCTTTTTGAGCTCAAAGATTTCACCACGGCACTCGGCCTGCACCTTTTGGGTCAGGTCGCCCTTGGCGACAGCAGTGGTGACCTTGATGATATCGCGCACCTGCGTGGTGAGGTTGTTTGCCATGGCGTTGACGTTGACGGTGAGTTCGTTCCACATGCCCTTGACACCCTCGACATCGGCCTGGCCACCGAGCATACCCTCTGTTCCGACATCGCGGGCGACGCGCGTGACCTCGGAAGCAAACGTACGGAGCTGGTCCACCATGGTGTTGATGGTTTGCTGGAGCTGAAGAATCTCGCCCCGGGCGGGCCGCTCAATCTTCTTTGTCAAATCACCGTAGGCGACAGCAGTAGTGACGGAAGCGATTTCTCGCACTTGGTCCGTGAGGTTTTGCGCCATGATGTTGACGTTGTCCGTGAGTTCCTTCCAGGTGCCGTCGACACCCTCAATCTGGGCCTGGCCACCGAGAATGCCTTCGGTGCCGACCTCTCTTGCGACACGGGACACCTCGCTGGAGAAGACCTGAAGCTGGTCCATCATGGTGTTGATGGTGCGCTTGAATGTGGTGATCTCGGGGTCCATCTCGACGGTGTTCATGCGGACCTTCTTGGAAAGGTCACCGCGGGCGACGGCGGTAACAATCTCACCAATCTCACGAAGGGCTTTCTGGAAAGCCTCGTTGGCCTTTTGGTGCTTCCAGAGCTCGCGCTCGAGAGTGGCGACACGCTGCTGCTCCAACAGCTGGAGGGTGCGCTCCTGGAGGTTCTTCTGCTCCAGGAGCTGGGCGTTGACGCCAGCAAGCTCCTGGCGCTGGGTATCGAGAAGCTTGGACTGGTCGTCGACGTGCTCGCGGAGCCCGGCGAGAGCCTCGTCGGTCAGCTGTGTAGCGGTAGCAGGGAGGCGGTCATCTGTGAAGCTGCTCCGGTTGCTATCGGATGAAGACAGAGCATGGTTGATGCGCGCGGCGGCAGAGAGGGCACCGGTGCTATTGACGGAGAGACCGTTGGTGGGAACAGTGTGATCGCCAAACAAGGAGTCGGAAGCCTCGTTGGGGGTGTCTGGGAAGGGTGTGCTGGTGATGTTGTAGACGGCACGAGACTCCAGCTGGTGTATCCGACGGATGAGTGAGGAGATTTCTGATTCGAGGTAGCGTCTCTGAACGGAGTCGCGGCCGGGAAGCTTGACATTGTCCGCGGCGTCGCGAGAAGCGACGATGGTGGCAGTAGAGTCTGTCGAGTTTGCGAGAGACTTTAGGAGGGCGGCGACGGCTACATATAATGTGTCGTCGTCCATTTGATCCATTTGATCCATCTGGTCCATCTGGTCGATTTGATCCATTTGGTCCATTTGGTCCATCGGATCAATTTGTTCTATTTGATCCATTTGGTTCGAGACAATCGTCATTGCTGTATTGCTGGGAGGGAGAGAAGAAGGCAGCGATATGGGCCACTGTCTGGTGCTGGAGGCAGGGTGTGATTTGTGATTGCCGAGGGGCTGCGGATGAAAGAAATGGGACGCGGAAGCGGTCGATTCAAGCGACAGAGATTCCTGGAGACGAGCCGGGGCCAACAGTAAAGAGCTGCTCTAGATGATTTGGATGATTTGGATAATTGTGATTCGGGAGATGGATTCGATATGGATTCGATCGGAAGAGTATCGTAAGTGAAGACGCTCTCAACGGCGAGCCGTGTGTCGAGCGGCGATCCCCCGAGCGGGAGACAACGCCAGTACGCACGGGTGCGCACACGGGCGAAGAATAAGAGAGCGAGAGCAGAGAGGTAGATGGCGAAGGAGGTGAAAGGCGAAAGGAGTGATGTAAGGAGGGTCGGTTGATAGTAGCCGTTGTGAGATGCAGCTGACGTCGCCAAACGAAGAGGCTATTGAAAAGGATTGAGAGGGATGAAAAACGAGGGGAGAAAGAATACGAGAGTCGAGGCGGGAATGGGCGAGAAAGAGAGAATAGTGGAGGGCAGAAGGCTGTACTGCTGTAGGTGGGTGTGCTAGGCAGGCCAGCGCAGTTTGGACAAGGCCACTGAAGTGGTGAAGTGCTGAAGTGCTGAAATGTGCTGAAGAGAGACGAAAAGAGAAAGAGAGACGAAAAGAGGAGGCAATAGGAGTGGAAGGAAGGGATGACAGAAGCACACAGTGCAGGTCGTTTCCGGATTCAGTGTAAGAAGCGCTAGAGGATAGCAATCCACAGGGGTTAGGCGACAAAAGGGCCCTGAAGGAAGGCGATGTTGGGAGTAAAGCCAATCAGGCAAGACCCTGTAGAGGTACCTGTACAGATACGTACACAGTAGTAGTAGAATCCAGTAAGCTTGTCCCTATCCCAGTAAAGCATAGGACAGAACTTGGTTCAGGCTTTAGTACGAGCATAGGGCTACGACGTAAGATACAAAGGTTGTGTGATATTGCGTGGTAGGTAGTATCGCGGCGATCGTTGGAGACGAATGGGGCTGAGGGTGTCTGTATGATGGAGTAGACCATAGAGAGAGTCTGACGACATGCGGTGAGCGCGTTTAGAGAAAGGTCAGTCTAGCCCGAGTAGTAGAGAGAGAATAGCAGAGAGCAGAGAGCAGAGAGCAGAGAGGCAGACGAGAGAAGAGGACGGAGTCGAGATATGATGCGATACGCGAGATGGCGCACTGTATGGAGACAATGAATAGCGGGAGAGCAGGAAAGAAGGGTAATAATCGAGAGGATGAAGAAGAATCAAAAAAGAAGAAGAAAATTCAATAAAGAAATAGAAGAACCCCTATGTCCGGTCTGTCTTGTGTCTTTGTCTTGTCACGCGAACTACTCAATAGTATCGTTTGCAGCCGTTTTAGACGGCGTGGAAAGTGGGCAGAAGCTAACGAATCGCGTGGGTACGAAGGGCGAGGGCGAGGGCGAAGGGAAAGCAAAGGGCAAAAGCAAAGGCAGGGCAAAGGGCGAAAAAGGCGTCGGGAGAAAGATACGAGTAAAGGGACCGAGGGGAAGAAGTTGAATCAGGAGAACTTGACGGGGAGAGTTGGAGGCGGGGTGTAGTGGGCCTAGTGTAGTAGGCAGTTGTGAGTCTAAGCATACATAAGCATAGAGTGAGATATTGCTGTAGGACTGCAGCTTAACGGCAAAGATGGGGTTGTCTGTTGAAACTCGTAGGATCTTTAGAGTTCTTTCTTTACAACGCTATCAAAGAGAATAGAGCGTTCTAAAGAAAGAACTCTAAAACAAGCAACGGGCGCGCATGAAGCGAGCAGCCACTCAGTGTCGGCGTGATATCTCTGATATCTCTGGCCTGTGATATATATCCTGTGATATAGTGTATGTATGTCAGATCGCTAAGATAGATGCCTGATTGGACTAGAATAGACACGTGATATATCAAGGCATGCTCTGTATTCCATATGCGGCACAGCGGTTATGCTCCTAAGCGGTTGTCGCGGTTCTGTTGCAGTGTGATAGAATAGCAGGGTAACCACAAGTATTCTAACAACGAGTAAGCATATTCTAAGACGGCCAACTCTTGAACACAGCCAATCACTCTCATGCCAACAGGAATGCTCAATATTGTGACAACCAAGATGTGTCAAGTACACCTACCCTACAAAACCGCCTGTGACGTCATGGTGGGTCCAGAAAAGTCCCCGAAGCACAGTGCGCTGGATGCCACACAGTCGTACTCCTACTGCGGTCGGTACTCGGTACCTCGTATTACATGCAGTAAGCAGAGCTATTTTTGTGGTAGACACAAAACATACAGTACTCTGGCTAGACTGAACAAGCTTGGCGTCTTCACTTTGTACACTGGACAAGTCGACTGACCTGTCACGCAGACTATGCTTATGACGTCTTTGAGCCTGTGAGCCGCTAGTCCGTTTATGGACAAGCTAAAATATACATTCTTGTGATTGGCTGTCTTTTCGACAGAAAAAAGGAACAAAAGACATCAGGAGATAGGAGATAGGATACAACAAAGAATCAATGAGAACAAGGTGTGACAACGGGACCGATCTTCCGGCACGGCAAGTTTGCTCCGCACCGGCAGTGGCGTACCGTAAGCATACTCCGTACTGCCGTCTTCCTCGACAGCAAAAGAACATATTGATAGGAGATAGGATATAGAAATGAAATAAAAGAGCGAGAGGGTGTGACGGGACTGATCTTACGGCAAGTTTGCTCCGGACGGCAGTTGGTGTGTGTACTTGTACGGTGTGCTCACTCATCTCACATCACTCAGATGTTCTCCTGTCCAACTCTTGATCTATTAACTAATCATCAGTCTTGCATATACAAACTCATGGGCATCGTCCAGAGCACGTCGATCGACATAATGCTGGCAGGAATTACTCTGCTAGAAATCTTGTTAAATCATCCTATCATCTACCTTGCTCAAGCTCTACAGGTTTTGCAGCTGCAGATAAATATGATCCGTCTGCAAGCTGATGTCAGCGTGCTTCAATAATTGTCTAAATATAACTATAATCAAGCCAATGTCTAAATAGTCTAAATAAACTTCAATAATCAAACCAATGTCTAATAAACTTCAATAATCGAACAAACGTCTATTTAAACTTCAACAAACAAATAAATATCAAATAAACTACATAATCAACAGTCAAGGCTCCAACCGTCAGCACTTTCCTGATCAGGGTCCAGCTAGCCGCTCCGCCTCACTCGCTTGGTCGGGATATTACCATGTGTCCGGTCGTGAAACACCTGCCAGGCCTTTGTCTGTCTGTCTTGCTGCTTTTGCTTTTTCTCTTTTTTTCTTCTTGATTTTTCTTTGTTTTTCATCTTCTACTCACAAGTCTCATGTGTAATTTAGACTCTGAAAGTCAAGCCTCCGTAGACCACTGCCTATTTGGGCCGCCTGAAACAAGGCCTATCCTCCTGATCGGCTCGGGACTATCTTGGAAACTTTTTAAAACTCTTAAAAGTAAAACTCACCATATTTCCACAGCTACGTAATACGTACGCGGCGCAGTTCTGCAGTCTGCAGTCTGCAGTCTGCACTCTGCAGGTGGTCAGCGCGCTCAACTGACAACGGTCAACGGCCGAACTTTGTCCACTCGCCTGGGTCGATCACAATCGACACTGGGGAAGCGACTGCCCCTACTGTATTAACCAATTTCGCAGCAAGTCTGACGGATTTACGGCAAGTTCCTTGCTGCAAGACTGGCTATGCTTACTTTATCAAGTCTAGTGATTTTAGTTTTACTAGTTTTATTGTTATTGAGCCTTTGTTACTCATTGCTATCTACCCTTGCGGTTCACGCCTGCCTATCGCCCGGTACATCATTGTACCTGTGCTTACATAATCAATATCGCCAACAGAGAACCTGATCCTTTGTCAGAACATCATGATGTTTGAAATTTGTTGACCGCATGTCATAAATCACAATCCTAAAACTACATCACAGCACTAATCTCGATGCGTGCTAGTGTGCTGACATGGCCATCTGACCCCGAGACTATTCGGAGCGGCTGACGTCCAGTGACATTTGCCATGTTGTACATCGTCATCTTGGATGCTGAACGAAAGACGAAAGGACTGGTGGCTTGCACAGCTACAAGTTATGTACAATAATCAAATAAATCTAGTAAGAGTCATCAAAATAATACTGCCGTCATGCATCTTAAGCACAATCCGTAAGCGTGAATCCGTGGAAATTTTACTGTAAACAGACAACCACACCAAACCAAGCCAAACAGACGAGTAACATTAGACATAAAATATACACAAATTACCAAACAACGCAAACCTACTCCGCCGTCACCTCGGCCGTCCAGTCCTTGCGGATATCCAGGTCCGTCAGCTCGTCCGTCTTGGAAATCAGCAGGCCCTTCTCGTTCGCCAGATGCAGCAGACTGATAAAGCAGTAGCTCGTCGAAATGTCGTCCATCATCGACTTGTTGTACACCGCCTGCAGTCCGTTCATCACGTCTGTAAACTTGAGCATCGTGCCGTCGCCCTCCTTGCCCGCGTCCGCGCTGCCCGCTTGGCCCGCCAGCTGCGCGTCAATGCTCAGCGCGCCGCCCCGTTCGTCCTCTGCCGACATCGGCGGTGGCGTCAGCAGTCGCGATGCCGACGCACCGTCCTCAAATGACATACCCTTCCACAGCTCCTCCTTGAGCCTCCGCACATCCACCCGCTTGGCAACACGCGCATACTGCACGTACTCTGGCCGTACCCGTCGGCTCGACGTCACCAGCTGAGTGCCAAACGCCAAGTCTGCCGGGTTCGTTACCGTAAGACCCCCAAAGCCCGTCGTAAAGCCTTGTGTAAAGCCCTGCGTAAAGCCCTGCGTCATGCCGCCCACATCCACCGTGTTGTTCAGCCCGCCGCCCTCCACCGGACTGAAATGGTCGCGTGCGTCCGCAAACTCCTCATCTATATCGCCGTCGTCGTCTTCACCCCCCGCAAACGGCAGACCGTCGTCTGCAAAGAAGTTGGCGTCGTAGTCGCCGTGTACGTCGCCGTCGCGTCCGCCTCCGTTGCCGTCCTCCACCGTCTGCCGCAACGGGTCCTTTCGTGATGCCCAAAACGCCTCGTCCATCTCGCCCTCCGGCACCGCCGATGCCTGCTGGCCCTGCCCAAACACACTGCCAAACGCCCCAAACTGCTGCCGCCGCCGGCTCAGCCGCGCCTTGGGCTTGAGGAACAGCGACAGCAGCTGCTTGCTGTGAAAGTGCTTGTCGTCCGGCAGCAGGTTGCGCGACTTGGCCTTCCAATCCTTCTTCGGTAGGATAATTGCCGTGTTGCTCGACGCCTGCGTGAACAGCACCTCCGCCATCCCCTTCTCCAGCGGCGCATCAAAGTCAATCGCAAACGGCTCCTTCTCCTTGCGTGCTTTGCCTGTCGTCGCCGGCTTGCTGACGTCCTTGATCTTGCGGATCCGCCAGTGCTCTGCGCTCGTCCAGTTCTTGCGCAGCGCCTGGTCAAAGTAGCTCAGAATGTTATCGTGCAGCTTGTCTGCCTGCTGCGCATGCGGCATCGCAATCGTAAAGTCATCCGTCGCTGCGCCCACCCCTGGGCCCAGCAAAAGGTCGTCCACCACATCGCCCTCGCCCAGCATGCCTCCCGCGTCGTACACGCGCATCTGCGGCTCCAGCCGCGCCTCACGCGCCCATGCTTCACCTCCCTCGCCAAAGTTCACATCGCCGCCGAGGTCAAACCCGCCAAGCGCGTCCGTGTCGTCAAACCCAAGCGGGTTGTCTTCGTCAATGTACAGCGCAGATTTGCCGTCGTCGCCACCGTCCTGCCCGTCCTGCTCGAGAGCCTTGAGAAACGGAATGTCCAGAGACCCCGACGGGTCACCGAGATCAAACGTCTTGAGCGATGGGCACACATCCAGCTCCTCCAGGCGGTGCAGCTCGGGGAAGAACCGGTGGCCGAGCGAGATGACGTCAACCGGCATATCTTGCTCGTCTTCGGCGTCGGCTTGCCTTGACGCATCGTCCGCATTCTCCTCCTCCTCCTCCTCATATTGGTCGTCGTCCTCGTCGTCCACCTCTTCGCCCTCTGCCGTCTTCTTGCCCCCCTTCTTGCCCGTCTTGGCAATATCGTTGGCGTCGTCGCTGCTGTCAAACACAATCCGACCGTCGCCGTCAATCATGAGGTGGTTCAGCAGCAGGCCCTTGGCACCGCCCTCGTCAAAGTCGGCCGATGCCTTCTTGAACAGGGGGTCGACCGCAAACTCGAGCTCGAGCTTCTTGAGCTGTAGCGACGCAAACGACGGCGCCAGTGTCGCCTCGGACCGCTGCTTCTTCTTGGTCTTTTTCTTGACATTGCCGTCCTCGTCCAGCTCGTCGTCCTCGCTGTCCTCGCCGTCGCCGCTGCCGCTGCCGCCCTTTTTCTTCTCGCGGCTGTCGGCCAGGCCGCTCAGCAGCTTGCCCGTCTCCGTGGCCACACTGTCCACACGGCTCGTGTAGATCTTGACACACCCATCGAGCGTGCAACTGGCCTTTTGGAAGTTGACGCCGTCGCCCTCCTTGAGCAGTGACATGTCGTGGAAGTAGTCAATGAGCGCAAAGTTCCAGGAGTTGGTCGCGTTGATCTTGTTGTCCGTCGCCATCTTCATCCACTCCTCAAAGTTGGCCAGGATCGGCACCCGCTTCAGAGGCGTCACCACCGAGCCACCGACAACCACACCATCTTCGTCGTCGTCGTCAATCAGGCCGCGGTTGCTAGACGCCGCCGCTGCAGCCGCAAGAGCTTCTTTGGGGCCGAAACTTTGCCGGGCGCGCCCGCGCGGGGTACGTTCACCGAGGGGTGTGCGCGGGCTGGCGCTGGCGCTGGGTGACCCGCTTTCCATGTCATCGAGGCGCATTGCGCTCACTTTGCGCGATGTCGGAGTGGCCGCCGCGGCTTTATACTGGTTGATCTGCGCTTCGTGCATGGCCTGGCGCGAGTGCATGCGCCGTGCCTTTTCCGACGCATCGTCATTGAGGGGGATTCTAATAGCGGTCAGCACTTTTGCGCTTGTCTTGTTTCTTGTTCTTTCCGGACGCCTCCAACGCAGCTAGACCATGCAATAGAAGCCCAACACTTACTTGACTGGCGAGTTCTTAAAGGGCGACTGAGCTGCTGTTGAGTTGCTCCTCGTGCTGCTTGGGCGCGGTGCCTGGGCGACACGCGGCATGTTGGAGGTATCGATTGTGTAATGTAGATGTATGCGAATATATTGGGCAACAAGTGATGGTCGTCGTCGTCGTCGCGGTCGGCGTCGTCGCGGTCGTCGTGATGTCGCAATTTAGCGGTGTCTCGTATTTTGCGCAAGGCGGGACACTTTGGAGTTGTTTCGTGTTTTCGCCGTTTCCATCCCAAAGTAAACAAATACACGTGATATGGTGTGGCACGCAACCCCCCTTATTTTCCCCAGTGACTTTAAGAAAGCACAGTGTCAAGCTATATATACTGTATGCACACGGTGCGACGACGCCGGCGCGCTGAAGATGAGACTAGTCCCAATTGGTAATAATTGCCAAGTTAATTACGAAAGAGCCAAGTAGTAGCGTGTGTAGAGGTACTCGTTCGTACGCCAAAATAACATAAGATATCAAGTATCAGTACTTTGGGGAACGTACGACGTAGTACGTACTTATTCGCATTGGAGGCCCATTGTGGTATCTTAGCTAAAAGAAGGTGCGATAGTGACGATGCTCTTTTTAATTATCTCTTTTTTCTGTCGTCTGTCAGTGCCATCTTGCTCTCATTTGATCATCTGCCAACTATCAACATCTGATCAACACATCACCATCTCGACAGCAGTCCTGTTGACACCGGTGTGCCATCTGCCGTCGCCAATCGTCAGACTACACGTCTTATTCGCCACGATCTGCCTGTCGTGTAACCACACTACCAGATTTGATATCACCAAATCCAAAAAAGCATCACATTTCGAAAATTAAATCCCGAGTCTCGACTTCTGCATCTCGACAGCATCTTTTTGACATCTCGACCAAATTTACTACTGCTGGGAAGCTCGCTAGAACGCTGCTAATCTGCAGACGTTGCAACACCACGCGACTCGTCGCTTCCCTTGGATCATGGCTTGCGCATAACCAATAGAGTCAACATGTCTGCTCCAATGCTCCGACGACAGCGTCCGCGGTTCCAGACGCGGCCATTTTTGATCTCGACTGCCCTCATCTTCAGCTTGGTAGCTATCCAACGATTCGTTCCCGGCATCGTGGGCCCGTCTTCGGCTTCAAACGCTGCAAATGCCGCTCACCTCGTGCGCCGCAACGACGACTATCCCATCGACCTCGAGTGTCGCCTCGTCCACGATGCCGAGGACAAGTGCGCCTTTGTGCTTGCCAATTGTGAGGACGAGGCCGCCGGCTTGCTGCCCTACATTTCTTTCTACTACTGCTCGATGCAGCATGCGCAACCTGTCGCCTTTGTCATACTGGTGTCCTGGCTCGGCCTGCTATTCACCACCATTGGCATTGCTGCGAGCGACTTCTTCAGTGTCAATCTCGGCACCATTGCCAACATCATGGGCCTGAGCGAGAGCCTGGCGGGTGTGACTTTTCTTGCCTTTGGCAACGGCTCACCCGATGTGTTCAGTACCTTTGCCGCCATGGGGTCCAACAGCGGCAGCATGGCCGTCGGCGAGCTGATTGGCGCCGCCGGCTTCATCACCGGCGTCGTTGCCGGATCCATGGCGCTTGTGCGCGAGTTCAGGGTCAGCCGACGCACCTTTGTCCGCGACATTTGCTTCTTTATTGCCTCGGTGGCCTTTGCCATGGTTTTCTTGGCCGACGGAAAGCTCATGTTTTGGGAGTGCTGCGTTATGATCGGCTTCTACGTATTTTACGTAATGACTGTAGTCGGCTGGCATTGGGTGTCGACGCGGCGCAGCCAACGCAAAGCGCGCGAAGCTGCTTCGCGCGGGCACTTTTACGGTGCTGTGGGGGCAACGGGCGACGGCGACGATGATCTGGCGCCGTATAGCGATGATATCGGTGACGGCGCGGGAGGCGAGAATGGCAGCGGCAATGAAGACGAGCCGGACGATACGGCAGTCGTCGGCGGCCGTCGTGAGCGGCCGCCACCCGATATTAGCGTGCTCGAGCGTGGCCCGCGGATCGAAATCGACAGTGTGGAAAGGCCCGATGACGCGGGTAATGCGCTTGACATTGAAGCACTGGACGTCGTGCTTACCGAAGAGCAGCAGGAGCGACACAACAGAAACATAACAGCAGAGATGACCAGCAGCATGCGCGTCAACCGTCCGCGCGGGCGGCGAAGCACGACCAGCATGAACCCCATCCGTCCCAGTCTATTGGGTGCCCTTGAGTTTCGGTCGGTGCTTGCATCTCTGCAGAAGTCGGGCACCATGCACCTGGCTCCCATTGCACGGCGCAGGCTGACGGCGTCGGGGTCTGTAGACGCATACCAGCGCCCGCCCGGCCTCGGCCGCGGCTACTCGGACTCTGCTGCTCTCAACGGATTTGAAGAGGACGAGCAAACCGACAACAATATGAGACGAAGCTCGATGTTGTTGCCGCAGGATGCTTATGGTAGAGGTTCTGGTGCTCCTCCAGGCCGCGACCGTGCGTTATCGTCGGGCGACCAGCCATTGAGCTGGGCAGCCAGCCAGCCGGCGCCTGACTTTGCGCCGTATTCAGACCTTGAGACTGCGCGGGATATGTCGATTGATGCTGCTCTGGCACAGCCATCAGCGAGCCATGCCGAGGCAGTGCCGGCAACAGCCACGGGTGAGGTGACGTCTCCCGGCGGCAGATCCAATCCTGTTGAGCAAGCAACTCCTAAAGGTGCAGCGTCGCCCATGGTAGCTGCCATCTTGCCGAGACAGAACCGTTCACGACTGCCGTCGGGCGGCCTGCACCTCGAAATACCGACGTCACCGCAGCAGCCGCCACGACAGTCGGCCAACTCGTCACCAGCACTCTCCCCTTTCCCCGGCTACTTGGAGTCGCCGCTGCCATTCTCGCCGCTGCCGCCATCGCGCACGTCTAGCTTTCCCCTGATGTCGTCACGCACGAGCAGCATGCCGCTCGCGCAACAGGGCGAGCGCGACGATGGTTCCAGCTACCCGGGCGTAGACGACCATGGCGACATCCACAAGCCGGTCAACTGGTGGCCCTACGACGTGCTGCCGCCCCCGCACATAATCCTGTGCACGCTATTCCCGACAGTGGTCGGGTGGCGCGAGAAGACGGTATGGGACAAGTTTGTCAGCCTAATCTCGGCGCCAACTGTGTTTTTACTGGTGATCACGCTGCCTGTGGTCGAGATGGAGGCACAGTGCGACGACGTGGAGGACGTCGAGTACAATGCCGAAGTGGAGGCCAACGAGGCCGCGGCAATTCAGGCTGTCCAGGAGCCTGTGATTGCGGGGACGGCGTCGATACCGGCCATCGCGCTGCCTGGGGCCGAGACGGAGTGGCAGCGGTACCGCCGAAGCACCAACTCAATGCGCACGCTGCCTTCGCCGGTGCTGCGCGCGGTGCAAGGAGAGGACGGCGACAGTCTGTCGTCGACGGCCGTGTCAGTACGGTCATCTGCGTCGGCAGTCGAGGGTGCCCCCATTGTGGACGACAGTCACAGGGGACTGCACGCGCATCAATACAGCGACCACCTGCGGCCGGACGAGATACCACATCTTTACCAACAGCATCAGCATCAGCATCAGCATCAGCACGTTCCAGCCATCGCAGCGACGGTAGTCGACGACCAGGCCAAGCCGGCCGACCCAGCACTTGTTGCCGAAATAAGCGAGGCCGAGGCGGTGTCGGCGACGGGCTGGAACCGCTGGCTGGTGGCGGTGCAGCTGGTGGCAGGGCCGGTGTTCACGGTGCTGGTGATCTGGGCGAACATGATCGACGAGATGGAACGGCCTGGACGCGACCTGTTTGTGCTGCTTGTGTGTGCGGTGGCGGTGGCGGCGGGCATGCTGACGCTGCTGTTCTGCACGACGACGCCTCAGCAGCGGCCCAAGTACCACTCTCTGCTGTGCTTCCTGGGATTTGTGATTAGTGTCGCGTGGATCTCGACCGTTGCGGGCGAGGTGGTGGGCGTGCTCAAGGCGATTGGCGTCATCGTGGGCATCTCCGAGGCCATTCTCGGCCTTACGATTTTTGCCGTGGGCAACTCGCTGGGTGACCTGGTGGCCGACATTACGGTCGCGCGCCTTGGCTACCCGGTGATGGCATTGTCCGCCTGCTTTGGAGGACCCATGCTCAATATCCTGTTGGGTGTGGGCATCGGCGGCGCATGGATGACGACCAAGGCGGCCAACGACCGCGAGCACTCGCACCCGGGGCAGCCGCGGCACTACGAGCCGTACGTCATCCAAGTAGGCAGCACGCTGTTGGTATCGGCGGTGACGGTGCTGGTGACGCTGGTGTTTCTGCTGATTGTGGTGCCGGCCAACAAGTGGATGATGACACGGCGTATCGGGCTGACGCTCATCGGCATGTGGACGGTGAGCACTGTCCTCAACGTGATCCTCGAGGTCTCGGGGGCATGGCGATGACCCTTCCTTCTACCACCTTTCTTGCCATCTTGCCATCTATATTTTTTTGTCTTATTCGTTGTACATTTTATACCTTTTTTCTTGTATATAGCCATCTTTCATCTTGGCCATCCTCGATCTTGGATATCTCGATGCATATTCTGGATACAGTCCTGTTTTGATTTTAGAGTCTTAGAGTTTTTCGATACAGTCCACATTTTGATCAAGTCTACCGAGTCACGTTGCTTTGATGGTCCGCGCCCCTTGACTTGCTGCGCGTGTCGTGATATGCTTTGATCGACGTCGTTGGCCCTCGCCCTCCTCTCATCCCACGCTGACACCTCAACACCCATGTCTACTGCGATAGCCGAATCTCCTGCTCTGTCTACTACGTGTACTCCCACGCACACAACACACAACCTGTCTTTCCAATGGGCTGCCTCGACGCGTGGAGACCATGAGGGAAAAAGAGAAGAGAGATGGACTGGCACGTTGCAATGACGCTGTGCACAGCTCGCCACAGAAAAGCTGTAAGGACGAAATCGCCCAATCGCGCCACGGTTGCTGGTTGAGATAACGCACTTCTCACATCGGAATTTGTGCTCTGCCCAGACTTTTCCGAGCATCTTGTGTAATGCACACTGAAGCGATAGGCACACCATGATTGACAACAGAGAGATGCAGCACACGTAGCACATGTCTCGACACAGCACAAGCATCTCCGGCCGCCGACTGACCTTTTTGTTTTTTGTTTTGTCTACATTTCGACCCAGCTGTGTTGGCCACATCTGATCACTCTATGACGGCAATGCGCCGCACATTTTTATTACATAAAGTCGAGGTCGGAGGTGGTCCATGTGAATAAAGACAAGTCTAAAATCTAAAATACCTCCGCGCCTGGATCGAAAGCAGATAACCATAAGACAGCCGCACGACAGTGTGCTACATGGACTGTTGTCTGTCTCGAGCCGCGTCCAAGTTTCTGTTGTGCTCGTTGGCAGCAGACAGAGCTGGAACATGCAAGGTGGAGGTGGAAGAAGGAGACTGTGCCATCCGACACTGACACTGTCTGCCACTGGCCGTCACGCTGGTGGTAGCACGGCTGACGTGCAGACTGATGTGATACAGTCTGAACCAGCTGCGCTCCCACCTTGTTCATTTTTTCATCTTTCTTTTGTTTTTGTGTTTTTGTCTTATGCCTTGCTGCACGGCTGTCGTCCTGGCTGCTATGATTGTACCGGCCGATGCCGGTTACTGTAAACTGTATACTGTATGATACCTGTTGACTTGCCTTGTGCGAGTGTACGTGCGTATGGGAGTTGCCCCTCGCCGGTGAACACCAAGTGGTGCCAACGATTGTCTTTCGAGTCGTGCGTCTATAGGTCCAGCTTGTACGGCGGCGAGGCCGAGAGCAGACGGAAGGAGGGCAGAGCGTGGCCAACAGGAGAGGAGCTACGAAATGGGCAGAGTGCAGTCTCAGTGTTTGCAGCGCGGATCGGAGGGATCTCACGAGGTGAGGAAGAGTCAGAGTGCGGAAGAAGTGAGTTGATGAGTGGACGATGTGCTTGTGGTTGAGGCTGGACGATGGGTATAAGAAGAGCAGCCCCCTCGGCAAAGCGGATAATTTTGAACTTCACATCACTCATCATCACCTCCTTGTCTCTACACTCTGACACATCTACTCATCTACTCATCTACTCCATCACACCCACCATTTACTCAGACCATACAATGATCTTCTCCAAGATCACTTCGTTCGCCGGGAATGCGTTCTCCAACCATGCTAGAAGCAGCCACAGCCATAGCAGCAGCGGCAGCGGCCACGGCAGCGGCCATAGTAACAGCGGCACTGACCACAACACCTCCACCCGGGGCTCGACCCGGGGTGCGGTCGGCCAGTCTGCCAAGGGCGGCTTCTCCAAGTACCACTCCAAGGGCTCCGTTGACTACCAGCATCTCGGCGGGGTCGCCAAGGACGCCCACACGGCCTACAACATCGAGGCCAACAAGGGCAGCCTGACCGGAACTGGCAAAAACACGGCCGTCGGCCTCCTCAATAACGGCGTCGGCAACACCAAGAAGTACACGGACGACACCAACCAGCAGCAGCAGATCCAGGACAGCGGCAAGGACAGCGGCAAGGACAGCAGCAACAAGGACAGCAACAACACGGCGCAGCAGCAGCAGACGACGACGGTGGACAGCAGCGGCGGCGGCAACAACGTGCAGCCCCAACAGGGACCCCAGGACGGCGGCAATAGCAACAACAACACGACGGCCCAGCAGACGAACAATGTTGGCCGCGACAACGGCAGCACCAACGGCTTGGGCGGCGCGGGCGGCGCTGGTGGGTTTGCCGGCCGCAGCGACGACAACGGCAGCAGCAGCACCAACAACAACGTGACGGCCACCAACTACGGCGGCGACAGCGGTGACAGCGGCAACAACGGCATCAGCAGCTTTAGCGGCGGCATGTCGGGCGGCGGCTTCGATGCCGGCACCTACGGCGGTAGCAGTACCGGCGGCGACAGCTTTCTGTGCAGCTACAGCGACAGCAACTACTACTAGTAGTGCGACATACATTCTTTTGTGTGCTAGCTATAGATAGTTTATACTTTATAGTTTTATATTGAATTTCACCATATGATGACGATGCAGTGTGATTAGACATGTGACGTACTACACGATAAGATAAGACTGTATCTCCACGTGGCGGGGTAGACAGCAAAGACCCTTATTGCAAGGGAGCGCGATGCTTCCGCCTGTCGAGTTCGAGGAGAAGACAAGAACTCCCCTCAACCGAGCAGGAAATGCACGCAGTAGGCACTGAATTTGCGCTGTTTAGCGGTGGGTCCCGAGAAAGTGACCTGGGCTTTGTTCTTTTATGGGGATACTTGAATTTGTAGATGAAGATAACTATTAACGTGCAACTACATGTAAAGATCATAACATTATCAGTCTTTATTTATTTACGCTTGCTTTATGGCTGCAATGAACTGGTGATTGTTCGATATACGTATAGCTTACAAAAGAAGCCCAAAAAGTATGCTTATGTGTATGTAATCCCCACTAAGCATACGTGCTTTTCCTGCTCGACTCTGTGACGATGCAGACAAGTCCATCATAGCAGCGGCTCTATGTGATAAGTGCATTCTCTACCTCTTTGACTTCTCTCGACTTTATGTCTTTAAACTCTCTAATCTGTGATTATTACGTTTTATTTTTAGTCTTATTATGCAATATTTAGACATTTCAAGTCCATTGCTCTTCCCCATCTTGTCTTGACCGCTCCTTCCCTACGTACTAAACGCACTGTCTTGTGCTGAGTCAGCAGCCATTATCTTTTGCAATTCAAACAGTTACTAATAAATCACATGCAATTTGATAAGGGCCCTTTAAAGCTATCATTTGTTTTTGTTCCTTAAATTGATTGAATCAAGCTGGAATCAAAGCTGGAATGGAGGTCGACGCATCGCGAGAACAAAGAATAAAAGACTGACCAAGAAGGGTCCTTCCTTCCGTCACTCTGGGCATAGTAACACGTACCTTCCCCACCGCCACCAATCCACCCAAGCGCAAGCGCCAGTGGCTTCTTCGTCTCCTTCAGCTTCTTCTCCTCTCGACTACAACTTACTTTGCACTTTGCACTTTGCACCTTGCACCTTGCATCGATCTACCACCACCAACATGTCTCCCAGCAACTTCCCCGCCCTGGCCGACCGGCCTGTCAAGAACACCATCTGCCTGTTTGATGTCGACGGCACCCTGACCCCGGCGCGTCTGGTGCGTCCCTCTGCTCCCTCTCCTCTCTTTTCTTCTCTCACTGACAACCCAGCACGCCTCGCCCGAGATGCTCGACGTGCTGAACCGCCTGCGCGCCAAGGTCGCCATTGGCTTTGTCGGCGGCAGCGACCTGGTCAAGCAGCAGGAGCAGCTCAGCACGCCCGACGTGCCCGTGACGGACCTCTTTGATTTTGCCTTTTCCGAGAACGGCCTGACGGCCTACAAGTCGGGCGTGCAGCTGCCGTCCAACTCTTTCATCCAGTGGTTCGGCGAGGACAACTACAAGGAGTTTGTCAAGTTTGTGCTGCACTACATTGCCGACCTGGACCTGCCGGTCAAGCGCGGCACCTTTGTCGAGTTCCGCAACGGCATGGTCAACATCAGCCCCGTCGGCCGCAACGCCTCGACGGCGGAGCGCATTGCCTTTGAGGCCTTTGACAAGGACGCTGGCGTGCGCAAGGCCTTTGTTGCCGCCCTGCGCGAGAAATTCGGTCACCACGGCCTGACGTTCTCCATCGGCGGCCAGATCTCGTTTGACGTCTTTCCCACGGGCTGGGACAAGACCTACTGCCTGCGCCACCTCGAGGACGACGCCAAGAAGCCCGACGGCATCGAGTACACGACCGTGCACTTCTTTGGCGACAAGACCTTTGAGGGCGGCAACGACTACGAGATCTACTCGGACTCGCGCACCATTGGCCACTCGGTCACCAACCCCCAGGACACGATGGACGAGCTCAAGAAGCTGTTTGACGTGTAGAGGGCCAAGCGTTTATATTTTAATCAAACGATGTCGCGGTTGAGAGCGTCTTGAAATACAGCCATGCCAGCGTGATCACCTGTGCTTGTGACGATGATTATTTATATAACTAGCTGGTATCATGCAGGTGTCTTGACCGACTGCTGGCAGCCATGCAAATCAAATCAAAATTAAAATCAAAGAGAAGAAAAAGTCAATGGGTAGATGAAGCTAGAAAGGCAATTAAGGAATGATGAAACAAAACAAAAACTAGTGACCAAACTCGAGGTGCGGAATGATCACGGGCCCGTACTTGGTCGGCGCGCCAAAGCTGGCATCGCCCTGAACGACATAGTCGACGGCCAAGCTCAGCTTGCTGAGGCCCTGCTGCCCGTTGGCCACACTGGCCGCATACGTGTTGTTGCCGGCGACGGCGTCGGGGTCGTAGGCGACGACGGCCAGGTAGTTGCGGCGGTTCATGAGCTTCTTGTACTCGCGCGGCGCGCCGGACGCGTCGACCTGGAAGATCTCCATCATGTCCTCCTTGGTGTCCGAGACCTCGTTGGTCGATGCATGCCCATTCATCGGCACATAGAGCAGCTTGTTGTTGTGCAGCACCTTGAGCATGTACGTGGGCGACGGGGCCCCGACGACGGGCGACGTGATGATCTGGTACATGGTCTTGTGGTCCGACGGGTGGCTCGGGTCGTGCACGAGACCGGCACCGCAGCAGTGGACGTCGCCCGACAAAAAGGTCATGCGGATGCCCTTTTGCTGGGCAATGCCCTGCAGCGTGCGGATGAGATAGGTGCGCTCGAGATCCTTGGACTCGTGCGTCCAGAGATCGCGCAGCTCTTCGCTGATGCCAATCTCGCCAAAGTTGTTGAGCACGTTGCCCATGAGGCCCGACTTGCCAATGGCTTTTTTGACGGACGTAAAACCGTGCTGCACGACCTCGCGGCCGCCCACGACACCGGCCACCGAGCTCGTGACCTTGCCGAGAATGTTGTACGTCGTGTTGACGGCTTTCTTGCCCGTCTGGAAGGTGTTGGCCAGCGTCTCGACCGTCTCCATGCGCGGGTACACCACCGGCACCGACACCATCCAGATGCAGTGCTGCACGCTGGGCGGCAGCAGCGCCACCTTGGGGAAGAGGCCTTGGTACGTCGGACCGGCCAGGACGCGCGTCTGTGTGCGCTCGGAGCGGCAGTCGGGGCCAACGACCACCATGGCCGGGCCCAGGTACTTGACAAAGTGCCAGCCGGCACCGGTAATGGTAAACAGGTCCTGGTCCGTGTGCACATTGCGCAGAATCTCAATCGTCGTGTGGTGCTGGAAGAGCAGGTACATCTCAATGGCAATGCGGCCAATGTTCTTGAAGATGGCCGTCTGCTGCATGTAGGCCGGGTACGAGCCGAACCCGTCAAAGATGTCGTGGTCGTTGACCTGTAGCACGTGCGGGATCTGCGCAAAGGCCTCGCGCAAAAACGGCTGGTCAAAGTGCGACGTGTAGTAGTGGAAGTAGGCGTGCGTCACATCCTCCTCGTGCCGCGCCGTCCACTGCACATTCTTGCGGTTCTCGCGGCCCGAAATGGCCAGCCACTGCTGCAGCAGCGGCACCTCGCGCCACAGCCGGTCCGCGTAGATCTGGTCGCCCAGACCCAGCTGCACGTGGAACCCGCCACACTCGACATTCTTTTGTAGGATATCCTTCCACATGAAATCGACACCGCCCAGCTTGTTGCGGTCGGCCTGCGACGTCAGCGGCGAAAAGTCGTTGCCAGAGTGCGCCAGGAACCGCCAGCCCTGCTCGTGCCGGCCGGCCACGACAAACTCGTAGCGCGTGCAGCCCAGATGCGACGTCACCGCATACGTCCAGCGCTCCGTGCCCGCCTCGTTCATCTGCAGGTCAATGTCGTACTTGTAAAACGTCCAGCGCTGGTGCGTGTAGATCGTGTAGGACTGCAGCTGCCGCGGGTTCGGCGACAGATCGTTGCTCAGGTGGATGTGGATCGTCGGCGGCTGCGGCGAGTCGCTCACAATCATAATGCTGCCGAGCCAGATGCCCTTTTCCACATTCATATTGACGTATCGCAGGTACGGGCCAAAGTACACGCCATTCGTCGGCGCGATCTTGTACATGTCCACACCCGCACTGGGCGGCGGGCCCATAAAGCCCGTCGTCGTCGACGCCGCCATGCTCGTGATACTCTCGGCATAGCCGGGCGTCGGAGGGTACATGGGCGATGCCAGGGACTGCTTCATAAAGGGCGAGGCCAGGGGGTTGCCATACGTCGACGTGGCCGGCGACAGAGGAGTCGGGTCGTGGTGAAGCGGCGTCGGGCCCTTGGGGAACTCCCACTGCGTGGCCTGTGTAGCCAGGTGAATGTAGTAGTACTGCCCCGAGTTCTGGTCGAGGTGGGAGATCCAGCCCTCGGGTAGTGGGGGCGGCGACGTCGGAACCTGGACGGAGTTGGAGTGCGACAGTCCGGCTGCACCGTTGGCGTTCTCAGGCCGAGCCTCGTTGGCAAAGGCCGGGTGGCCTGCATTGTGGCCCGCGGGAGATGCGAGCGGGTTGAAGCCGTTCAAGTGTGCCTTTTCATTGGCAGCCAACGCAGGCGTGGCAGTTGTAGCAGTTGTGGTAGTTGTGGCAGCTGCGGTAGCTGTGACAACTGCTGGCTGGGGTGTCGAGTGGTGGGATGTGCTGGCAAAACCTGCTGCAGCAGCTCCAGCAATAGCAACTCCAGCCGAGGCCGTGATGACGGCCGCAGCGGCACTATGTGAAGCAGTGGAGGGGGGGTGCTGGGCAGCTGTCTGTGTGTTTGAAGTCGCTAGAGCGGGATGTTCTTGGGAAGGATGAGCAGAGTGAGCAGAGTGAGCAGGATGGGCAGGCTGCGTAGGCTGTGTCGACTGCGTAGGCTGGGCGGGCTGGACAGGACGTGCCTGACTGTTGGCCGCTGCTGCGTTCTGCTTCTCGTTGGGGTAGCCCGACGATCCTCCTGTGTTGACACTTGTATAGGCCGGAGGTGGTGTGGATGCCTGCATGCGCTGGAAATCCTGCTCAAGCACGCTCACCTGGAGGCCAGACTGCTGCGTTGGGGGCGAAGCAGACGCTGATGGGGGAGCGTTGTGAGCAGAGGCCGTTGACGGTGCAGGGGAGGCACTGGAGACCTGCGACGGCTGGGGCGGGAACGAATGCTGGCTAGAGAATGTCGTTGTGCTCGGCGGACTCTGGACCGGGCTCATGCCCTGGTAAACGGTGGGCGGGCCGTGTGGCTGGTTATCAGGCGACTCGGTCGGTGTCCATGGGCGTGGAATGGCGGCCGGCTGCTGCTGCTGGGGCGCCAAAGTCTGGTTGCCGTACGCTGCAAGACGCTGGGTAGCAGCAGCGCTCGGGCCGTGGAGATTGTTCAGTGTGCCCGAGCCAGAGATACCAGCAGCTGCATAGCGGGCCTCAATGCCGCCGCCCGGAATATGGCCAGGCTCGACAATGGGTGTCTCGGGAGGCGGGGGCGAGCCGCGGCTTGCCCGGGTTGTCGAGGTAGATGCAGTGGATGAATAGCGGTTCATGCCGGCGCCGCTGTTGGCGCCGCTGCCGCCTAGTGTGTGGTTATCCTCGGGCATGACGGCCATTTTGTAGCTGTCTGTGTCATTTGGAGGCCGGTAGGGGTTGACGGGCGGCAATGCGGCCGGGTTCGACGGGGCAGGGCTGGATGTGTACGAGCCGGAAGACGACGACGCGCCAGGAGGGGGGTAGTATGACTTGTGTGGGTAGGTAACGGGCTTGGGAGCCGCGCTGATCGGCTTCACAAAAAGCTCGTCGGAACCAACGGGACTCGTTGGTGAGAGCGCAGTCGGGCCGGTGCCGCGTCGCTCGGCCAAGCCCGGCTTCTTACCATCAGGGCTCATGTTTAGGCGGGGTGAGATGTCGTTGTAGTAGGCGGTGTTTGTGCTAATCTGTGGGCGCTCATCCGGGTAGGGAGGGCGGCTTTGCCGGCGAGGCTGGCCAGCGCCTGGGATGATCTGCTCGTCATCGGCGGGGTATGGCAGAGGGTTGGCTGAGCTCGAAGCGCCAGGCGGCAGCGGGAAGGATGGGTGCGCAGCGGCATGCGACGCCGAAGTAGACGAGCTGGAGCTGGCGGCGCCGGGGGCGGGGTAGCTGGTAGAGGAAGAGGGCGGCGGAGGATATCTAAAGCGCTCGGAGCCAGGCGGGCTCTGGGGCTTGAAGATTCTCAGTGGTTCGACGGTCGGGCTGTCGCAATCGTCAGAGGGACGAGTTATGAAGAGCTCCGAGTCGGGGACACCCCGCGAGCGCTGAGCCATTTTGTTGTCCTTGTTGTCCTTGTTGTTTCTTGCGACAAATGTAGATGCGCCTTTGCTTGGGCTGAAAGCGGATAGCCAGGGCAAGACGAGGAGATGGGATAAGGAGTTTTGAAACGGAGTCGGAAGATGTTGCGACAAGTGAAAGTGCAAGAAAGAGTAGAGGGATGCAAGAAAGCTCAGAAAATAAGAAACAGTACAAAGGGTAAAGGGGGAACAAGAGAGAAAATAAGTTGCGAGAGGTGCGGAACGTGGACACGATATGCGGCCAAACGGGAGGCCAGGTGATCGCAGAAGCCGGGGTGGTATGGAGGGGAAGGGGGGGTACATTTACACAGAGAACAGAAGAGCATCGACAAGGAAGAAGAGTCAAGCAACGAACGAGCCAACCAGTACGATGAGAAAAAAGGGGACCAGGGTTCAGCCCGTCCACTAGACTGTGTAGCGGCGGCAGTAAATGGATATTGTCATGGCCGAGACGCTGAAATAATCAAAAAGGCATGGGAGACATGACAGCTGCAGCCGCCGAGGACTCGGTTGCGACGATCGCGACGAGACAACGGCAGCCATAGCAAGCTTCAGCGCCCATGGACATGCATCTTTAGAGACAGTTGGGCCTTGACACGCTCCAATGACAAGGGCGAGTTAATATCGGGTGCTTGGCGGCAGAGATGCGCCAAGAGTGTGTGATTGGCTGCAGCGAGGTGGGCGCTTAGAGGAGGAAA